>CM070565.1:4100000-4837500 GCA_036346405.1 Phyllostachys edulis | reverse complement strand
AATCAATTATATTGAAATGCATTAAAACTCTTTTAAAACTCATAAAATCCAATAAAATAATATTTTATTAATTTAAAATTGGTAACAGAACTTTGGGCTGTTACAGTAGGGTACGTGTTGGACGTTGCAGCCTCGTGTCGTGGTGGGTCGACCATGACCCGGACGCAGCGAAGCCTCGTCCAACTAGCGTACCACTCCATGTACTCCTCGTACGTCTCAGGGTCGTAGGGAGCATCTGTACACTAGATGAGGTCATCGTAAGCGCCGCTCCAAGCCTCAACCCAAGAGGACATCTTGTCCAACTAGGACATCATGCCACGCACTCCCTTCCTAGTGTACCTGTGGACGGCAAGACAATTATTTGGTCAGCATGTAACACACATTGTACGAAAAAAGTAAAGCGTGAACTTCGCGTGGGCGTCTTGGCCGCTTTCGCGTCCCCAAAGAAATGAGACCTCTGTTGCATCGAATGGCGCATGACCCGCGCATCTGGTACTACTCACGAAGACATCATGCACCAAGGCCCTCGCGTGTACCGATACGTAGTCTCACGCTGCGAGTTCAATGATCCTTGAGCGCGCCGCGTTCACCCTATCCCGAGTTTACGGTGTCCAGATGACACGGTCATCCGTCAGCTGATCGAACATCGCAACGTAGTCCGGGTAGGACCCCTGCGATGTGATCGGCGTGTAGGTGACCTGTGGAATAGAACACTGGAAACTTAACACACAAAATTGTGATTACAATACGAAAAATAATAAATGGTCATGAAACTAACCCGTCGGCGGCATCACACCGTGCCCATGGTCGGCCGGTCCACGTCGTCGTCCTGGGCGTACAAGCTGACCGCGTACGCTCCCAAGTTCAACTGTGGTCGTCCGATCTGGAAGTGCTCGAAGGACCATAGTTGAACTAGCGACATAGAGCTATTTTTGTAATTTTTTGGGGCGGCTATTTATTTTTATAATTATTTTTTAAAATAATATTATTTAAAAAATCACATAAGGTATACGTCGTCTTGCTTCTTTCATCTCTTGTTCTTTCATCACGATTCTATTATATTTTAAAAAGCATGTATATTTTTTATAAAAATGAATTATGTTTTCAAATATGCAAGTCTAGAAGAATTTTGAATATGTTGAATTTAATTTTGTAAATTTGGGTACAATTGTTCATGTTACATTCAATTAAGGCTGTTTTTAAAACCTTATTTGATTATTTATAAAATAAACTAATCATTTAAAACTCTAATATGTTAATGAAAATATCTTTTACCTTAGAACATAGCTTAAACAACACAAAGCGAAGCAAAATAAACTATTGCAATTTAAATTAACAATAGGTAATATCAAATTTTATATACTGATATAGTTTGTTGTTAAAATTATGATTCTACCTGATTTTGATCACGATCCTATCCGATTTTATATGGCCCCACTTTCCGGATCACGATTCTACGATATTCCGATCTACATCCTGACCTGTGTCATTCGGCTCCATAGGGCCGTACGACCCTACGATTCGTATTGTGATCCAGATAACCTTGGTTACTAACCAAGCACGAGACTTCAGCTCAGTGGAGGTAAAGCAGAGATAAGATTTGTTACGCTGTTGCGGTACGAACGCCTCGTCATCCCTCAGTTCTGAGGTAAACAGAGATAAGATCAGAGGCGAGCAGTTGGTGATAATCTGGTTACCACGTTCTCCATGATCTTGGCTCGATGGCGTGAACAGCGTCATTGAGTTCTTCGCCTGCTAAGTGCAAGTGGAAGTGGGTACCGAGAAGAATCTTTCAAAAGTTGCCATGTGCAGGTAACTGGAAGAAGGAATTCCCAAGGAAAATTGTATTTTCAGCTTGGTTTACATGCAAGGTTGTTATAATCCTGATTCTTAATAGGATGGGAGACACTCCGATAGGATGGTATTTTAGGATTAAACTGTAGAATCTAATATTCTATCTGATTCTTAAAAAAAATACATTTTTTTCAATATATCGTGTATTCCATGAGTGATATGAGTGTTTATTTGGTCATTTGACATCTAATTTGATTGATAAATGTTTAAATCGTAGTTTAGATTCCATATCATTCAGAGCTACAACTAAAATATTGATTTTAACAACCTTGCCATTACCGGAACATTTTACATAAAAAACAAAATAAATAAACAAAATATTTTTTATTATTTCAAACCTCCAAATCTTAATGTCCAACCTACTAATTACTTATTTCTTATTATATAACTTGAATCGAGGGATAGGGCAAAATCAAACGCGTAAATCTTTTATATTTTGAGGTGATACGTGATTATAACTATTCTACCACGATTTTACTGTGATTCTACTACTACGAGCGTGATTCTACCATGATTTTACTATGTACGATTTGAATCGTGTTGATGTTGTAGGATCATAGAATCAGACGATTCTACAGCGGTCGCGATTTTAACAACCATGTTTACATGGAAAAAGAAGAAGACGACCAAACGGCGACAGTCCTTTGTAGCCTGTGACACACGACAAACTACACTGGCGCCCTAGCAGTTCCAGGTTGGTAGCAGGCTTTAATTCTTTGGCATTGATCGAATGGATTCATAATGGTAGCCCATGTGTCGGTCTACCGACACAATTGTAATCTTCATCGTTGTAATGGGCTAACGTACAGCCGAAAATACCGGGCTTCTTGTTCCCTTGGGGACACAATACGTGAGACTTAATCATACTCTTCCATGCGTCAAAATATGCGAAGTACTTTGAACAACGACGCCAAAATGACGAATTCTGGTTCAAATACGTTGCAACAAATTTGAATTTGAGCAGCAATTTTGCCTCTGCGCCTTCAAAGTGAGTGTCGGAGCTCGAGCAAAATCGGGGAGGGGGTTCATCAAAGCAAATTAGCACCGGTAGAACTTGGGAGGAAAAATAAGTCAATCAACACAGCACCAATAAGGTTCAAAAGCACACTACTCAGTAACGGTTGTACACCCTGCGCGGCGTACAGACTTAGCTCTCCGATCGTCAGTTGCGCATCTGTCGTTGCCGCCGGGTCCGACTGTGGCAAGCCCGCGACGCACCAGCGGCTATCGCCTTGTCTGCGGCTGCTTTCGTGCTTCATCGCCTCCTGCCGTCGCACAATTGAAGTCGCTATCTCGCTGAGTAGTATCGTAACTAGTAGCAAGAAGCAACAGTGAGGCTTCTAGATGGACCTAATCTAATCAAATTAGGATGGATGTAGACTGCATACATGCTGTTAAATTTTTATATCTTAAATGCTAGGAGACCACGACCGAGGTTGGCCGAGCCAATCCTTCGTCCCTGCACCTTCCGCACAGCAAGAGAGCATGGAAGTTCTAAACCGCTGCTCCCGGACTAGTGACCCGACCAGCAAAAACAGCAAATATGAACACCGACCCAACCTTGGCTGTTTCTAGCTACACTCAGACACTCACCACTAAGGACAGATCTAGACCTCGGGCTAGATGGGCTATAGTCTAAGGCATAAAAATCTTACTAATGTTAAAGTCTATAAAAATCTCTTAAAAAATCACCAAACATTTGAGTTCGGCCTAAGAACAACTGGCTCGGCCTGAGACTGGCTCTGTCTCTGCTCACCACCCTTTTGTTCAGGCTTTGACTTTTTGGCTATTAAGCCGAAGAAAAATCCTAAACAAACAAACAGGGCATCAGTAAACTAAGCTTCCAAACATTTTCCCCATTTTGTCTACTAACACTCGAATAATGCAAGGGTCATGACAATCGACCAGAAAAAAAATGCATTCAGATTAAGTTCAGCATAAAATGATCTGTTGTCCTGAACAGGCCACTTTTCAGAAAACTAGTTCAGCATAACGCACCTGGGTGAACAGTCCACCCCTTGTAGTATGGATATGAGCATAAAACCCTCCATTGCAATGTAAAATGTTGTCGGCATTCGGCCATTTGACACATAAAGCTTATTCGAAGGAGATGAAAAGGAAAGTTCACATTTCAACTAATCAGCGGCTTGCTGACTTGCCGTAAAGTGGAGCAAGAATTTAATATTTCCACAACTATTGGCCATTGAACGCCTCATCGATGAATGAAATTCGCACGGAACTCGCCCACTGTCAACCCAGCCAACGACAACAGGAGTGTTATCTTCTGTGCTTGGGAACTGACTCGTACTCAATCAAGAGGCGACACATTGATCCATGGAGATTCTTTGGGACATGACATCCTCCCTCTAAAGTCTTCCTGTCATCATCTGAATATCTAATTGCCTCCCCACATTGGCCCACAATGATCCTCCCATCAACATTCAACATGCATTCAGGTTACTTACCACTCTGCATGTTGAGGGCATGAGGTTTGGTGGGTGGCTCCTTTATGCTGAGGCATTTCAGAGGTGTCGAGTAACAGCTATGGCAACGAACAGAAAACATCGCCATCTGCATGGAAGTGAAAAAGTGGTTATTGCACTCTTAAGGGATATATAAAACTCACTAATGAAGCAGAATGTTGATAAGCAATGTTCTCTCTTTAGTTCATGTTCTTGTAGAACAACTGGCAAAGTAAGTAATGTGATTTCAAAAAAAGAAAGGTAAGTAGTATGATTTAAACAAAAAGCAATATGACAACTAGATTGGTAACTACAGGTGATCTTGCTTGCGTGTAAAGCCTGTCCTAGTCAGCGTACCAAACAAAAGATGTACATCGCAGGGCTTGAAATTTTCTGTATACTTTTGATAGGTATTTGGTATGCTGGCGAGATATGGAGTTTGATCCATCTTTCTACTAATAATATATTTCGACGAAGGATAACGTGAAACTCACTGAAATCAGTGGAAATCATTCGAAGTAGGGCAAAAAAAAAAAACAAACATAACCAGAATCACTAACAGTATAAATTTGCCAAAAAAAAACAGACCCTGTTGGGATTTCCTACCAATGGAGACAGACCGGTTACCATTGGTTGGAATAGCTATGAGATTCCACTACTTCAGCTAGGTGTCAAACAACTATCATGGCATTAGAATGGAGCACAAAAATGCCACAAGCTGTACTTGACTCCATTACTTCTACTTGCACAAAGTGTCAAGCATGGGATGATGGCATTAGATCAGAACAGAGGGATGCATAAAGCTATACTTGGCTCCACTTCTTATCGAAATCCAGAAAGATTTTTTTTAATGCCTCAATTAAGGAGAACCAGTTATCTTTTTTATCATTGAAATGACATCTCAGCACTAGACAGCACCCCTACACGATGAAGTGGCGGCGGCACTGCATTCCATTCCTTTATTCTCTTCCATGGTGTGTTGCCATAGCACTCCAAAGAAGAGAATAAACAGATAATAATGGTAAAATCCAGTTCCAGTTGGTATCACAGTTTGAGGAAAGATTCTAACAGCAACTAAACTCAACTTCTTTTCCTTAAATGAAAAAGAGACAGCTATATTAGGCTTACCAAAAAAAACAGGGCTGCAAAGACGAACATTTGAAGGTGCAGAGGCTTCCACGCGGTGCAGCATGTTTTTGTCTCCTAGATTAAAAAAATCATTACAAAACAGGAGGATAAGAATATTGTCAGACTCGGAAAGTTAATTCCGAATCCTATATTTTTACCGTGCTAGTCCCATGATCAGCAGCTAACACGCACATAGTATATCGTTGCATCATGTCCATACACGAATAAATAAAACAAAGTAGCATATAATATTAAGCAGTCATACATAAGTCTATATGACCAAGTTCTACACAAAGGGCCAACTGACCAAATACACAAAGTACTTGCAGCGGAAAAAAACGATAAGTAAAATATAACGGGCCCACGTGATATGCCTCAGCCCACGGGCAACCAACTGGGGTTAAAACCTTAGAATTAGGTGTCACCGTCATCAAAACCCGCAGCATAAAATTAACCAACCGATGGGTCTTCTTCCACTTGCTCTGATAGTGTTCAACAAGCAATTGTGAGTATAAAATTGTACTCTTCAAGACTTTAAGCAACATTTATAATACATGAGGGCTGAGACAAAGGTGGCTGTCCTAACTAGTTTAGTTTGCACAAGAGAGCTTATTATTTGAAATAGACATAATAATTTGTAAATAGCAATTTGTGGAAACAACTGATATGGATAAAAAGTAATAAGTGAATAAGTAATCACATGATAAAGTAACCATATGGCAGTCCTTTGCCATAACCAAAATTCTTATTGATGGTCCTTTGTCAAAAGAAGTTATAGTATGGATTCCCACCATCCATACCATTCCCAAAAACCATTTTTAAAACCAGAAAATCTAACCAAGTGTGGTATTGCCAAGCGATGTCCATGACTGGGAACACGACTATTTAAATAGGTTTACACCCTACAATGGTTGTACAACTTTACTCACATGATATAACCATCTCATTGTGTCAGCGCAAATTTCACTCAACATGATAGACTGTGACTGGGAGGTTATAACGAGGCCTTTACAATATTTTTCTCTAACAATAAACCGCCCTATGAGCTAACTCCTCAAGATACGGAGGTCCTTTACCATGATCAAGAGAACTCTCAGTTGTGTAGGTAAGCCTCACGCAACAACGCGAGAGCTCCTTCGAACAATGGAGGTTTGTTACCATGTCCACACTGCCAACAAGTAAACCTACTGTCTACCGACTGCGGTTTAGAGCTAGATCACGACAAATTATTTAGCCAAGTCCTTCCCATTAAGGAACATGTGGTTGCATTGATTACTTAGATCAACGATGTTATGAATAGCGCCTGTATTACCAGGGGGCCGAAGGGCCAGTATATATATACAAAGTACAGGAGGTGAATATGCAAATAACCCCTCATAACAATGGGGAATAACACACTATACATATATCTCTAACACCCCCCCCCTCAAACTCATAGTGGATCAACAACACTGAGTTTGGAGAGGTAGAAGCCGTGTTGTGCTCGAGTCTGAGCCTTCATGAAGAAATCCACTATCTGAAGCTCTGAAGGCACATACTGAAGAGCAATCACCTGATCATGCACACAAGACCTCATGAAGGAAGCATCAACACCAATATACTTGATGAGCTCATGCTTCACAGGGTCACGGGCAATACTGATAGCACCTATACTGTTTGACAAGAGAGGAATCGGTGTATTGACAGAAACACCAAAATCCTCAAGTAACCACCTAGCCAAGTAATCTCTGCTGTCAAGAGAGCCATAGCTCGCAACTCAGCCTCTGCACTCGAACGGGACACTGCAATCTGTTTCTTCGTCTTCCAGGCAATGAGAGAACCACCAAGAAAAACAAGAAGCGAGATAGATCGTGATCGAGGGATAGCTGGCCCAAGTAGCATCCGAATAAACTCAAGTCAGAACGAAATGGAGTGTGGAAGGAAGAGGCGGCGAGAGATAGTCCACGAAGGTATCGCAAAACTTCGAAGAAGGTGGTCGTAGTGGACTGGTGGGAGCGTAAACGAATTGACTCGGAATGTGGATTTGGATAGGTGATATCCGGACGAATGTGACAAGGTAGACAAGACTCCCAACAAGATGCAATGAAGTCGGATCAGAAAGAGGCTCGCCATCAGAGGGTAGGAGGTGAACATTGAGCTCTATGGGAGTCTCAACAGTACGCTGATTAGTGAGAGAGGCGTGATCAAGAAGATCCTGAATATACTTCTCTTGGGACATAAAGAAACCATCTGGAGTGGAAGTAACCTCAATCCCAAGGAAGTAACGAAGAGGACCAAGATCCGACATAAGGAACCGCTCACTAAGACGAGCCTTGACAAAGACAATGTATTCAGAATCATCTCTGGTAATGATCATATCATCAACAGACAGAAGAAGAGTCCGACCACGAGACAAAGTGTGGACAAAGAGCGCAGGATCATGATCACTAGCTGAAAAGCCAGCAGCAGTGACCACAGAGGAGAAGTGCTCAAACCAAGCACGAGGGGCTTGCTTGAGGCCATAGAGAGAGCGACGAAGGCGACAGACCATGCCCTCAGGAACAGAATACCCAGGTGGCGGATGCATGTAAACCTCCTCACGCAACTCGCCATTAAGAAAAGTATTCTTGACATCAAGCTGAGAAACAGACCAGTGGCGAACAGACGCCATCGAAAGAAGAGTGCAGAAAGTGGTCATGTGGGCCATAGGAGCAAAAGTCTCGTCGTAGTCACGACCATGCTCTTGCTGGAAGCCACGAGCAACAAGACGCGCCTTATAGCGCTCAAGAGAACCATCAGAGCGAGTCTTAATCTTATAGACCCACTTACACGTGATGGGACGAGAGTGAGATGGAAAAGGAACAAGATCCCAAGTACCAGTACGCTCGAGGGCAACAATCTCCTCGGCCATGGCATCTTGCCACTCGGGGTGAGTAATATGACATCCGGTGGGAGACGAGCTCATGAGTAGTTGCACCAACGAAACCAAAACGGGCAGGGGGCCGAATCGACTGGCGATCGCGGAGAGCGTAGCGAGAAGATGACCCATCAGGGGAAGATGGAGCATTAGGAGAAGATGGAACATCAGGAGAAGATGGCTCATTTGGAAGATCCTCAATACGAGGTCGACGAGTGTAGAAAGGGGGGAAAAGGTACTGTAGTGGGAGGAGCCTGAGGAGCCGCAGGAGACGAAGCAGGCGGCGACAACGACGAAGAGGCCCCAGGAGGAATATGTGGAGACTTAGTGGGACGGGTGGACGAGGGCAAGATAGATATAGGTGTATCTGGAAAGGTAAAAAAAATAGAGACTCCACAGAGGAAGCCGAAAGAGAGGCAGGACGTGGGTAGAAGGGACGAGACTCGTCGAAAGTCACATCCCAAGAAATCCGCATTCGTCGACCAACAGGATCCCAGCACCGATAGCCCTTGTGCTCGGCACTATATCCCAGAAAGACACACTCAACAGACTGAGCAGTCAGTTTGGTGCGTTCTCGAGGGGCGAGGAGAACGTAGCAAACGCAGCCAAACAGATGAAGTGCAGAATAGTCAGGAAGAAGACCACAGAGACGCTCAACAGGGATCGCACCCTAAAGAGCAGAGGAGGGCTGGATGTTAACAAGATAGGTGGCAATGGAAACAGCCTCGGCCCAAAAGTGAGGTGGAATAGAGGCGGCAATCATCAGTGCACGAGCCGTCTCAAGGAGATGACGATGCTTGCGCTCAGTGACACCATTCTAAGCATGAGCACCAGGCCAAGAGGCGGCGAGAGTGCCACCTCGACAAGGAAGGCTGCGCAGTAACGAGAGAGGTACTCGCTAGCGAGTCGACACGAAAGACACGAATAGGAGTGGAGGCGTATGCGAACCATAGTGGCAAATTGTTTATAGATAGACAAGACCTCACTACGAGAAGACATGAAATATATCCAAGTGTGGAGAGAAAATCATCTATAAATATGATATAATATCGATGACCCCTTTCAAACGAAGGAGCGGACCCCAAACATCTGAATGAACAAGATCAAATGGATATGAGACAACCGACTCACTATGAGGATAAGGAAGTGAATCTGTTTACCTAACTTACGATCGACAATATAAAGGCACGTCTCTTGAGATGCAGACCCGAAGGCCTGACGGACTAAAGGCGATAAACGAGATCCACACGAGATGACCAAGGCGGTGATGCCACTCTTTGGAAAGATTTGGTAGACTGAGTGGCGTAAGCGAGAGGCTGGCGGCGGCAGTGGCGTGAAGGAAGGTGAAGCCGATCAAGCTCGAGAGACGCTGTGATTCAAGGCGCCGAGGCGAGAACCAACTAGAGCTCTGTGTGGCGGTTACGAACACAACAAGAGTCGAGTCGAGAATGACCCGGACAACCAAGGTCGATGTCTGCTTGTGAAAGAAGTTGCATGGTAAGTCGAGGAACATAAGCAATAGAAGGAACATGAAAAGATGAGTTGCTAAGAGGTCCTCGACCGGACCACGTAAAGAGAGGTACCATCGGTGAAGAACACTAACGGGAGAATCAAGATGTGTAATGAAAGACAGAGTGGAAGAATCAGAAGTCATGTGAAAAGATGCTCCAGAATCAAGAATCCACGAGGAGGTACCTGACTATGTAGGGGGTGGTTTCGCAGTGCCCGAAGAGTCAGTAGCAGAACCTGCAGAACCCGTCAAGGGAGAACCTGAAGTGGCAAGCAGGCATCGAAGTCTAGCTATCTCCTGCTCAGTGAGAGAAACTACTGAAGGAGTCGATACAGACGTCGATGTAGAAGCACCAGTGCCAGTGCTAGTAGAAGAATGGCGTGAAAGATGCCGCTGCTTCTTATAGCACTGGGACTCAATGTGGCCAACCTTATCGCAGTAGGAGCAGTGAGGACGGCCACCGCCAGATGAAGGGCGGTGACGAGGATTAAAACCTCTATGTATTATTTTAAATGCGTAACAAAAGACCATACGTCTTCATGGTCGTAACCCCTAAGACTAACGACCTCCACGGTCGTTAGTATTGAAGAGGTTACTTAATGGGTACCTGGTCGGATGAGGCTTTGTGCCTAATCCCGACCGGATAACCGCTCGTAAAATATCTTGGCGATATTTCTTATCGTATGATGAATGGAACCGTGTTATCGTTCCAAACCATGCGATGGTACAACCACTGAGACATTGACTATTAACCACCCTACGGTTAAGCTTTTCACAAGCAACGCAAGGAAGTTAACAAATTGCTAACTTCTCTACCGGTCCAACCAGTCGTAGCGCTTCACGAGGGCGTCTTCTCCAGAGTATGCGCCACCTCTTGGAAGTTATTTAAAGGTAAAGCATGAAGGCGAAAGGAGAAAAAAGCAGAGACAAGAAGGAGGCGATAGGCGACACACAAAACAAGGCCAAGGCAAAGATATGCACGAAGCCTAAGCGGTGGAATTAGAAGCTAGATAATCGACCTTACACTCATATTCTAAGTCGATTGCGGTTAAGCATTCCTCCATTGATTGTAATTCAGGGTAGTACTTAGCCACATCTTGTAAATCCAGTTCATATCAATAAAAGCGACCCCATTCCATTCCGGGATATTCCACGTCATTTTCCTCGTTTATTTTAAGTAAGATCGGCGATTCGATCGTCGGCACCGGGCGCCGTCAAGTGGGGAAGAAGGCGTAAGTTTCTGAAGAAATTTTTTTTTTCGCTCAAGAAAATCCTCGCCCAAAAACTCTGCAATCGCTCATGCGACTATGCCCGGAGTTTGGGATGAGGAAAACGGATTCGATTTAGCGGACTCGCCAACCTCGACATGGAAGGATGTATCGCGCCATGGAAGAAAATGGCAGTCATCCTTCTCATCCTCCTCCTCCGGCTCGCCGTCGCCGGCGTTAGCGAGTCGTCGGATGGATGAAGATCGCCGCCACTACCGTGGCGCAACCGGGAGAACCGCCGTTCCGACCGATTCGAATGCGGAGGATCTCTTCAAGCGGTCTTCTCGGCCGTGAAACAGTGAAAAATTTCAGCTCCATCACCGGAAAACTCTATACCATTGATGAAATCATGGTGAAAGATACTCTCCTTGCACGGCAATTCCAGAGTCAGCGTCACCGATAGCGGTGTCGATGAAACCTCCATCGGTCATAGGCCATGTGGGGATGATCACACTCGACATCTACGATCGGCGGTTCGTCGGATCGGTGAAGACCTCGAAGTGCTCATCTCCGACCGATCTCCATCGTGGAAGATTCAGCGAAGTTACCGACAAGCTCTCCATTAGTTATGATGGAAGCTCATCGGAAGATCAATCTTTGGAAGCACGAGGTCAGCGATCGGAGATGAAGATCAAGATGCCTGCGGTCCTACACTCTCTACCACGCCATCACGTGTTGTTAGAGATGATCCGGGCCGTCAAGCACCAACCGGAGGCAGCGGAACTAATCGGCGTCAATCGGTTAACTACTTTGCCTTTGCCCACCCAGTGGTAGCGAGGATCGAACAAATCCGAAGGTCGGGGAAGGTTGACAGGTACACTACGACCGGTATGAACCACGAGACCTTCGAATCGCATCTAAAACTTGCGGCGTATTCAAAACATGTTAAATAATTCGATCTGCTCTAGCAGAACGCCTAATTTTGTACAACTCAGAGGTCGGTATCAAAATTCTCCAACAGACCATGCGTGAGCAGGCGTGCTCGAGAACAGAGGGGTTCAGAAGTCGGACTAGGACTTCGTCCCAACGCTCCTCCTCGGTGGGGCAAGACGGTCATACCGAGAGAGCGATCGATACCAAGACCTCCTCGGCGATTCCGACCAAGGAGTCACGAGGGAGAAGGCTATTTCAGAGGATACTCCCCATCTGCGTCGAGAAGAACCACCACTAGGACCTAACGATCTCGACATCGTTTGAACCAAGTGGGTGGTCGTGGACATCATATCAATGTCCACGACGGATCGATCTACCGGAGTTCAGCGCTCCAATCCTAGGGATCGGTCTCCGGCCGATTACAATCCGCACCTTCCCGAGAAGGCGCCATGAATCAATCACAGGTTGTCGAGCCTTCTCTGCGGGCTCCAAGGCGTGCGTTAGCCTAGCGTTCCGGCCCGCCAACTTGAACAAATTCAATGGAACTCAAAACCCATTGGAATTTCTCCAAATATATACCACCGCTATCGAGAACTCTTTGGTGGCGATGAGAATGTAATGGCCAACTATTTACCCACCGTGCTCGAATGGTGCGCCTTGGTCGTGGTTGTTAAACTTAGAGTCGGATCCATATATACTTAGGAACAACTCTGTGATCTTCGATTACCAACTTCGAGAGTGCGTCGACCGCATACAGGAAGGAGGACGATCTCCACGAATCCGGCAGGATCGATGAGACTTTCGTCAATATATCAAGAGGTTGGCAAAGTTCGTAACTCTATACCGAAGTCGCAGAGTCCTCTGTTATTCAAAGCTTTTAAAACAGGTCTAAGGAATCGGCGGTTTCACGGAGGACATAGTAATGAACCCTCCAAGAACAACCGTTGAGCTTTTTGATATGGCGGACAAATATGCCCTTTGCTAGTGAAGCAATCGAGTGGTGTGAAGCCATCGATCGGAAAGACAAGATTCCCTGACCCGATCTGGACAAAGCGGGAGAAAAAGAACAAGAAGTCTCTCAAGAAGAAAAAAACCGCAGACCGAGCGACAAAGAAGTCCTCGCCGTTCGAGACAAGATCGGGAAGGGCAAGAAGGACTATCTTGGTCGAAGCAAAGCAAAAGTTCGACCGAAGGATTCGAGACGAATAAGAAGTGGTGTCCACTTCACGGTGACGTGGCATGATCTGCGCTTTGTCGTGGTCTCGGCAAAAAGCTGGAGGATTATTATGCGGGTAAGGACCATTTCAAAGAATCTGGGAACATGGAGAAACGAGCTCCAAAAGGACAAGGATGGCGGCGAGGAGATGGAGTACGGGATCCTCAACACACGATCAACATGATTTTTGGAGGATCTTCTTCATCTGAGTCGAGGCGTCATCTCGAAGGCCATGGGCGGGAGGTCAACCTCGTCGAATCTCCAAGCGTAATCAAGCACTCGAAGTGGTCGGACACATAATTTCCTTGACAGAAAGACATCGCACCATCCTATCGGCTCGACGGGTAGGTTCCCCATCGTCGTTGAACCAACTATTAATAATTGTCGGGTTAATCGGGTCTTAGTGGATGGGGGTAGTTCCTTGAATATATTATTTGTAGGAGCTTTAGAAGAAATCAGTCCCCATGTCAAAGGTGAAACACATGAAATATACTTTTCATGGCATAGTTAGGGTTCTACCGCTAAACCGATAGGACAAGTTTCCTTCTGGGTGGCGTTTGGAAAACGACAATTTCGAGCAGAGAAGATCCCGTTTGATGTAGTAAACTTGAATCCAAGATACAGCGGAATCCTCGGTCGACCGGCATTAGCAAAATTCTTGATAGCCACGCATTACGGTTATCAAAGTTTGAAAATGCCGGGGCGAAGGAGTCATCACAATTCGAGGAGATCGAGAAAATGGCTACGTATGCGATCGGAAATCCTTTGCCTTTGGTTGATGAACTTCCGACCGAGAGGTTAATCCGTCTCCCATGCGGGTCAAGCACTCGAAGCCAAAGATGGCGCCCAAACCATCCGACCCGGACCAAGGAGGTACTACTCGACAAAAGCGCTTCTCGGACGGCGTCAAGTCGTCACATGGGTCGAGACAACCAGATCAACCGCCCGCAAGATTACGGTGGGGCAAGACTCGACCCTAAATAGGAAGAGTCGCTCATCTCCTTCCTCCGAGCAAATCAAGGCGTGTTTGCTTGGCAAGCGTCGATATGCCGAGTCCCGGAGGTGATCGAGCGAGGCTTGCTCTCGGCGATAAAAACCGATCAGCGAAACTCGACGTTTTGCACCCGATCGGAAGGAAGCAATCGATCGGAGATTGACAAGCTTCTCTAGGCGGGATTTATTCGTGAAGTCGACCACCCACGATGGCTTGCTAATCTGTAATGGTTAGGAAAAATAATGGGAAATGGCGAATGTGTATCGACTTTGAGATCTTAATAAAGCTTGCTAGAAGGATGACTTTCCCCTTCCGCATTGATCAACTAGTAGACTCTACTTACGGGTGCGAGTTACTAAGTTTTTAGATGCGTATTCGTGGTACCACCAGTTAGTATGTGTAAAGAAGATGAGGGAAAACTTCCTTCATCACCCCATATGGTACTTCTTGTTATATTAAGATGCCATTTGGTCTCAAAAATCTTTGGTGCAACTTTTCAAAGGTTGATGCAAAAACTTTTAGTCCACAAATCGGTCGGAATCTAGAAACTTATGTTGACGATCCGGTCGTAAAGACCTGTATTTGGAGACCACATTCTGATTTACAAGAAACTTTTAATAACTTGAGAAGACATAACCTCAAGTTAAATCAGGAAAAGTGTGTGTTGGAGTTTCTATTTGGAAAAGCGCTTTCGGTTTCCTAGTTTGGCTAGAGGTATTGAAGCAAATCCGGCAAAATTGCGGCCATCGACGGATCGCCCTCGACCACGAAGAAGGAAGTCCAAAACTAACTTCAGGTGTATGGCGGCATTAAGTCGTTTCATAGCAAGGTTAGAGGAAAAAGGATTACCTTTCTTTAAACTTCTTGGAAACATGGGAGTTTTGAGTGGACTAAAGAGGCAAGCGATGCCTTTGAGGAACTTAAAAAGTACCTTACAAGTACCGGTTTTAGTTTCTCCGAGACCGGAGAAACATTGCTAATTTCGTGGCGCAACACCACAGATAGTTAGCGGTGTCTTGGTTGTAGAAAGGATAATATCCAACGACCGGTCTATTACGTGGCGAAGTCTTACATGGACCAAATGAAAGATACCCACGGTACAAAAGTTGCTCTATGGCCTCCTTATGTCTTCAAGGAAGTTAAGGCACTACTTCGAGGCCCACAAAGTGGTCGTATTCTACCGGATATCCTTGGTCAAGTCCTTGAAACGAGGAATCATCGGGACGAATAGCCAAATGGGTGGTCGAGCTAGGGCGTTCGATCTCCATTTCATTTCACTTAACGACAATAAAGTCGAGCAATAGCGAATTCATTGCGAATGGACAAACCCGAACCCACCCAAGGACCCGAAATACGAACACCACGACGAGTGGACAATGTATTCGACGGTTCCTTGATGTTACAAGGATCGGTCTTTGGAGTGGTCTTGATATCCCTCTTGGCGAACACATCAAGTCGCCATCGGTTAAATTTTCACCGCCACCAATAATGTGGCGAGAATATGAAGGTTTACTAGCGGGACTCGGCGGCTCGTTAAGCTCGGGATTCGCAATTACTAGTGAAAGGCAATTCTCAACTAGTAGCGAATCAAGTGGGGAAAAAGTATCAATGCTCTAGTACCAAGATGTCATCTTATCTGGCGGAAGTCGAAAACTTCGAAAAGCACTTCTTGGTTTTCGGATCAACATATTCCTAGAAAGGAAAACTTTCTGGCGGACCGGTTAGCGCGGATGGCCTCCACGAGGTCGGCCAGTCCGCTTGGAGTTTTTCTCGAGCAACTCAATTCACCCTCGGTAGTTGAGCCTTGAGAACATACATGATTCTTTGCAAGTTGAACAAACTAATCAAGGAACATGGATGCTCCACAGTCGTTGACGGTTGGCGCATCACGATCAAGGTAGAGATGGATGACATCGATCTACAATTATCTTGACATGACACAATTCCAGAAGATGATGTAGAGGCGATCGTATATACGAAAAGCCAAATCATACACTCTAATCGAAAGTACCTTGTATAAGCGAGGATCTCATGGAGTGTTGATGAGATGCATATCTCAAGCGGATGACATTAGATTGCTAACGAAATCCATGAAGGTGTCGTGGAGCACACCATTCCTCTGAGAAACACAGTCGGTAAAGCCTTCCGGCAAGGCTATTCTTGCCAAGCGCCTTCATGATGCAAAAGAGCTTGTGATGAAGTGTGTACAATGTCAGTTTCATAGCCGACAAGTACACCAGCCAGCACAAGCCTTACAAACAATTCCTCTTTCTTGGCCTTTTGCAACTTGGGGACTGGATATTCTGGGACCTTTCCCAAGAGCACCCGGGGGCTTCGAATTCCTTTTCGTCATGATTGACACGTTTAAAAAATGGATTGAAGCCGAGCCAGTCGTTAAAATAACAATTGAGGCCGCTAAGAGATTTCTCTGAAAAATGTGATCCGCGATTTGGTGTACCCGATCGTATCATCATAGACAATGGTTCCCGATTCTCCGGCGATCAATTCCGGGAATTCTGCGATGAACTTAGTGTCAAAGTTCATTTTGCTTACATTGCACATCCGCGAGCAAGCGGAGGCGATTGAGCGAGCTAATGGTATCCTTATGCGAGGATCAAGCGCCGAGTATTCGACCGATTAATCAAGCGGTCGGCGCTTGGGTTAAAGAACTTCCCTCGTGTTATGGGCGTTCGAACCCACGACCGATCGTGCGGACCGGTGAAACTCCATTCTTTTGGTTTATGGTCTTTGAAGCTATGCTTCCTCGAACTCAAAATTGGCTCTGCTTTCGGCGATCGTTTTGACGAAAATGATCGAGAATGAGCAACGACTTCGGCAGCGTCGATTTCCTTGAAAACAGCGAAACCAAGCCCTTATGCGATCGGCGGTCTACCAACAAGCCATGCGAAGGTACCATAGTAAAAGAGTGCGACCTCGCATGACCTTGTTGTAGGTGATCTGGTTCTCGGAAAAATTGAGCCAAACAAATGCAATAAACTTTCTCCTAAATGGGAAGGTCCTTACTGCGTGGTCGAAGTAACTTGACCGAGGTTCCGTCTGTTGGCTATGTCGATGGGCAAATTTTGTCAAATTCTTGGAACATCGATCAATTCGTAAGTTCTATGTTTAATTTTCATTCTTTCATTTCTTTCAATTTCAATTTCATTAAATTCATTAATTAATTAAGAAGTGCAACCTTGCTTATATATATACACCTACATTACAGTGGTTTATTATTGTTAGTGCAGTGGAGAAGACATTTTTCTCTCCGATATCCTTTTAAGGATCTCACGATACTCTATGGTCCTAGTCGTGAGCATTTTTCTTCAAATGATTCCCCGCAGCGACTACACTCTTTTCTCAAAGAAAATGAGTAATCGAGCGCCACACAACTAACTATCTCATGAATGATATGCTTACGATTCGAAGATTATGCTTCATTATTTTAAGATTCGGTCTATTCTTGTCAGTTCTTTGGTCGGGACACGGAAAGCCCCCTAGTCGAAGTCTCTCCTTTTCGCACGTGGTCACCTTGCTGGAAGGAGCTTCCTAGCGACGGTTCTTTTCTTCGATCCTCGCTACGATCGGATCTGAGAATTTGAACACGTTTCAAGAAATGTGTCGTATGCCTTGAGTCTTAGCATTAGTTCAGACAGTTATGGGACAATAGATATAAACAAAGTTCACTTATAATTTGTTGCATACATATTTGCATTTCTTCTTATGTCAAGTTTGACAAAGTCTTTTTCCGACCATATATAGTGTTTTTGATTGGTATTTCCATTATGACAAACAAAGATCTATAACTAGTCAAAATCATCTGTTAGTCTGACCACATTTGATTTCCTAATCTTTGCAACGATCAGTTTTGTCTTACATGTTCAAACATACCTTCAAAACTCACATACATGGTTATGACCTCTTTTTATTCTCTTTCTTGGCTCCTTTGCTTGTACGATGCGTTCTTCTACTATAAAGCGAATCGGGGCTAGGAAATATCTGAGAATTTTTTTAAAAAAGTCAAGCAGGATAAACAAAAGCTTTGTCAATGACATAAAAGGTAAGTTTTCATAGATATTCAAATATTTTTACACTTGCGAGAACCTACTCTAAGAAATATTCCCGGCCTAACTCTTGTTTGTCGGAGATTCGACCTCCATCTCCTCTACAACTATATCTCCGAGTGGCCCGAGTTCTTCCATGAACTTGGTAGCCTCCTTAGTGGGCGATTGAAGTCATCTTTAATGACTTGAGATCTATGGAGTGGTCGAAGCTTTCGGTTTTGCCAAAGCAAAACTAACTCCACTGCAACTTTGTTTTAGGGCACAGGCATAATTCGTCAGAGTAGTTTTGAGCGAACTTTAAGGTCCTCTAGAAGTTGACCCAAATAGTTCATTTTCTCTATTGGATCTCCTAAGGAAGGCGGGCTTGATCCCGATCCCATATCAAAGATCATCTTGTTCAAAGCATGAATCTTTTCATCAATATTTTGAGCAAGAGCGCCTCCTTATCTGCTCAAATTTGAGTTTTCTTTACTCGCATTCAAGCATTGCGTTTGCTCTGCAAAAACAAATCAGTTAATGAACATAAGCATAAGTGAAGGAAAAATCAAGCTTACGACATATTACCTTCATTTGTTTTGCTAAGTGTTTCATATTTGAGTCGTTGCTTGATGATCAACAGGTCTTTAAATTGAACTTGCTTGACAAATGAGTGGTCTTTAGCTTTATTTCTTCTTCAAGAAGAGCTGTCTTGGCTTTCTCACCACAACCTCCTCTTTTATTTTCTCCGGATCTATCGAATACGATAAGGAGAATAATTGTAGAGGAGCAAAGTATTGAAGAAGAAACAAAAGTTCAAAAGGAAAATTTCTTACTTTCCAACTCGAGTGCTTTTGCTCCAAGTCCTTAACTTCATTTGGAGTGGATCCTCCGATCACGACAAAGTTCTCGACTAAATGCTACACAAATAGCGTTCTCTTTCTTAAGTTTCTTATAAACTTTTTAAGAAGAGCTATGAAGTGGTAAATAGAATACTTACGAATTGCTGGTCATTATAACCAGCAAAAATCAAATCAGGGTGCATCTTGAGTTGAGTATCCGATACTTTCTGCCACGCCTCATCAAGCTCCTTATCCTCGATAAATCGGGGACGAAAAGGGAACTTGTTAGGTTGAGAAGGGTTATCAACAGTGATCGGAACCTGTTGAGACCTCTCAGAGGCATCTACCTCCACAGAAGGGGTTTCAATCACCAAAGGATCCAACTCAACCGTTGCCCTTGTCACCTGCTCGGGGGCTTCTTCGACCACTATTTCCTCAGGAACTTTGTCCTGAGAAGTGCTCTGGTCGGGAACTTCCACAGGTGCCAGGTCCTCGGGAAGAACACAGTCGAAGCGACAAGGAACACCAGAAGACCTATGCAAACCGAAGATGGGAAGTTCAAAGTATCAAATCATCAAGGAATTATTAGAGGTACATACTTATCGACCACTTTCATTTGTACATACCTTGTTAATCTCAGGATTTGACTCAAAAGCGCAAGAGAGAAATCGTGCCGCTTAGCCTTCCTTTTCTTCTCCTCCAATTTCTTTGGTTACGGACCCGGCAAGGTTTATTGGAACCCTCACATCCTCCAACAAGATGTCGGAAGCTATGTCCTCGACCGGTTCATCAAGGACCGCATTCGACTATCCGGGTGGAGGGAGTGGTTTCATCAATCTCGGATCGATTGTTTCATTAACAATCGTAAGGTCGTGCACGACCACTCTGGAGTCTGACCTCCATGATTACATTCTGCGGGCCCTCGAACTTATCCACCTAAATCAAAGAACAAATTTGATTGGGTGAAGAAATCCTTTATCTAAAAAATTCGTACATATATGATTCGAAATGTTCTATTACCTCGAGGTATTCATCTCCTTCAAGTGCCTCGAGGCGCGACTTCGGTCGAGAACTAAGGTGGGGCGTTGATCCTCACAGATTGTATGATTCGCAATCCGGCCGATTGCAAAAGTAGAACACGATTGGAAATCTGGTGGAATATATGTATACACATGGTAAAAGGAATTTTTGATTAAATTACCTTAAGCCTTGCCGGTCTCCTTCAATAGGAGTTCTGGCTAAGATCTTGGGGCATTGACCTTTTCTCCAAGCTCCCCATACAGATCATCTTGACTCGTTCTCTAATTTCCCTAGGGAGAGAGCTTTAATGAAGGAAGAATAGACAGATTTTAAGGTAATACATTAATCAAATCAAAATACCGATCGAATTTATCTCAAAGACTTACCACCTTCTAAGGTAGCTTCATCACGATCAAGGCACGGAGCGGGGAATGAGTCAGGAGCTTCAATGGGCTAATCGGCGAAAGGTGAAATCCTTCACCACATGCCACGAAGTCGGGCCCCTGACTGCATAAGTCATAGATGGCATCCGCCCATCTTTTGACTATCCTGTCTTCTTTACGGTCTCCTTCCATTTGGGGTTTTCACTTGCTCTAGTTCGCAAGTAGAGGCCATCGTCTTCGTGGCAGTCATGTAAAACCGATACTTTTTCCATGACGACCACGAAGATTTAGCGTACATGAGGATGTACTCATCGGCCTTCCCGTCATGAAGGCGCAATGTGCATTCCCCAGAGCTGCTTTGATTTTGCATGATTTTCCCATCACCATGCGGTAGAAATAACTAAAGAGCTTCAAGTTCGGTTGTATTCCCGGTATACCTCGCACAAATATGCGAAAATCTCGATATTTGCAATCGAATTTGGGGCCAAATTCACTAATTCTACCCGTAATGTTCAAGAACGCGGAGGAGGAATTTGTGTGCGTAATCTCATTCACATTCGATGTAGGCGAGAAAAGCGAGGATTCCTCATCTTCACGGCTCGGAAAATGCTCTCCAGTCGCCGGTCTCCAATTAATCAGATTTCTATCTGGGAGAATTCCCATCTTCGCCAAAGCCTCAAGCTTTTTCTTGCCCAATTCCGAAGGCAACCACTTCGTAATTTGCTCGACATGGCGAAAATCCTCAAGGATGAGTAGTGGAAGTTGAAGACTTTGTGGTGGGAAGAACAGGAAAAGGCTCGGAGGATTTCTTGGCGAAGCTAAAGGGATCGAAGGGGATTTTGAAAGCATAAAAATTCTAAGAGCCCAATGAGAGAAGATTTTATAAACTTCCGATACTTTGAAGGATTCCCACAAAAGTCAACCGACAAAAAGCTTCTTTTTGTTCAAGCGACAGAGGAACTCTTCGTTTCCCAAGGCAAGTTCTCAACTTTAAAGTGAACCTGAGACCACCAGTATACCACGACATTAAATGGGTTCGCCGATCGATTTCATCGGAAAAAGGTATATGCACGATCGGTTCATTTAAAGTTAGGGGCTAGGCGGCGAGGATTAAAACCTCTATGTATTATTTTAAATGCATAATAAAAGACCATACGTCTTCATGGTCGTAACCCCTAAGACTAACGACCTCCACGGTCGTTAGTATTGAAGGTTACTTAATGGGTACCACTGTGGGATGAGGCTTTGTGTCTAATCCCGACCGGATAACCGCTCGTAAAATTCTTGAATGGTATTTCTTATCATATGATGAATGGAACACGTGTTATCGTTTCAAACCATGCGATGGTACAACCACGAGACATTGACTATTAACCACCCTACGGTTAAGCTTTTCACAAGCAATCGCAAGGAAGTTAACAAATTGCTAACTTCTCTACCGTTCAAACCGGTCGTAGCGCTTCACGAGGGCGTCTTCTCCAGAGTAAGCGCCACCTCTTCGGAAGTTATTTAAAGGTGAAGCCTGAGAAGGCGAAAGGAGAAAAAAGCAGAGACAAGAAGGAGGCGATAGGCGACACACAAAACAAGGCCAAGGCAAAGATATGCCTGAAGCCTAAGCGGTGGAATTAGAAGCTAGATAATCACCTTACACTCATATTCTAAGTCGATTGCGGTTAAGCATTCCTCCATTGATGTAATTGAGGTAGTACTTAGCCACATCTTGTAAATCCAGTTCATATCAATAAAAGCGACCCCATTCCATTCCGGGATATTCCACGTCATTTTCCTCGTTTATTTTTAGTAAGATCGGCGATTCGATCGTCGACAGTGACCACCACCACTTGTGGCACTACCGGAGGAGGCAGCGATGTCTTTGAGCGTTGAGCGATCGGTGTAGCAGTGGACGGCGGCGAGCACGGAGGAGTGGCATCGAGACCAACACCACTCGGCGAGTCTCCTCTGCGTATCTCGAAGAGCCTCGGAGAGTGACACGAGGTGGCGTGCAAGGCTGGCACGCGCCTCTGCTCGAACTCAGGACTAAAGCGGGTAAGGAAATCGTGACACGCTGAAACTCCAGTCAACGACTGACCAGCAAAGACGGACAGAGTGATGACCGGCGGTCGCGGAGAGAGTCCGGTGACGCCAGACAATGAGCTCGAGCTTAAAAGCATCAACAGTAGCATCACCCTGCTGAAGAGAGTGCTCCTGGCGGACCACAGACAGGTAGAGGGCATCACCAGAGGGCTCGTAGCGCTGACGAAGGTGAGTCCACATCTGGAAAGCCGAAGGGAGTCCCACAACCTCGGAAGAGGCGAAATTTGGACATCTGGCGATGAAGACAAAGACGGCAGCGTCGTTGTCGTACCTGCCGAGTGTAGGCGGTCGGTCGATCCTTGTAGGAATCCAGAGCCTCTTGGTAGGCAGAGGCAGCCTCATCATCGGCAAGGCGGCGGCCTCGAGAATGACCTTGTTTACCGTCGGGGCAAAGACGACAGCGAAACTCCGTCGGAGGAGTAGGGCAAAGCGGGCGGTGACATCGCGGAGAGGACGCCCTAGAGGCGAAGACCACGCATGTGGATGCACATGTGAGACACGAAGTCGATGTAATTAACACCATCGAAGATCACCGCAACGAGAGGGGAAGCAGTGCCCATTGGTGGCGGCGGCCGGGCGGCGGCGACTAAAACAACGAAGTCTAACAGACGGCGCTGGACGGCGCGGCGGTTAGAACGATATTTTTTTCTTTCTCAAGCCGGCTACAACTGGCTAAAAAGGCCTCCGGCCGAAGGCCCGTTAATTGGCAGAACCAAAAAAAACACACACGCACTTAGGGTTACCCCTTGGCGGCAACGACGGCGCCCTAGCACGAGGAGGCGGCGCGATCGGCGGCGCGACAATGGCGGCGCTCCCGGCAGCGACGGAGGCGGCGATCGAAGTGGCGCACCACGCGCCTTGAGGCGGTGGCGGATCTAGCGGCGGTGGGTGGAGCGACCCAAGTGACGGCGGCGGTGGCGGCGGTTGGAGTAGCCCCGAGCGACGGTGGCGGCGGCGGGTGTAGCAACCCCCGAGCGACGGCGGCGGCGGGTGGAGTAGTCCCCAAGCAAAGAGCCCTCGAGAACCCGAGCGCTGGTGGTGGTGCGCCACGGGCGGAGACGAGCGCTGGTGATGATATATAGCACGCAGCGTGAAGTTGGCTGGTGCGGCTCTCAAGCAGCGGCGCTGATACCCACACGATGCACGTGGAGGCGGCGCGGAAGCCGAGGATCCAATCGGGAAACGTCGAAGATGAAGACAAAGCGGCGACCTCCAGGCAAGAGGCGACGCAGCAGATCCGATAGGCGGTGGCAGGGCGACAAGCGAAGCGACGGAAAAACCCTAGGCACGCTCTGATACCATGTTATGAATAGCGCTTGTATTACCAGGGGCCAAAGGGCCCCTGGTATATATATACAAAGTACATAAGGTGAATATGCAAATAACCCCTCATAACAATGTAGAATAATACACTATACTTATATCTCTAACAAACGACACTTAAGTTCGGTCCTTAATGACCTGGGCGAGACCACCATAAACCACAATCTCATGCAAACTGCACCGGTCTCAACAACCACTCACCTAAGTCTAACACCATTTTTATTTTCACATTTTTAGCCAAAATATCATAGATAACCTCTCTATCCATGATTTGCTAAAACATTTTCCCAAGGTGCCCAAAATTCATTTATACCCATTTTCTACCAATTACCCAATATTGACCTAAGCATGGCTAAGCATGTGACACCTTTACCACCCTAGAATCCCACTAATACTTCCATCAACAGTGGATAATATTCCTAAGGTGACAACAGTGGGGATATCAATTTTCCAAGGGAGGATCAATGCAACAAGTAGGTGATAACTATATACTAACGTAAACATATTCATTTCACGGGGACAAGCATGCATAATAGTTTGAGCAAACAGTATACATAACATTGAAATATCGGATCAAAACGGTCAAAGGGGAGTGCTTTCCTTGCTCGTTGAACACTGGTTCTTGCTCTGGATCAACTTCGTACGATTCCGGCACGTCGGTATCTAATCGATAAAACCCACGAAACACCTATAAATACCAAATAAATTCAAACAGAAAGCAAATTCAAATATGTTTGCTGATTATGAAATATCATGGTTTTATAAAAAATTTAGAAATAAGTTTCACTTAATTTGAAGTTCAAATGCAAAAGTTATTAGCATTTGAATTTAGTTCGGTTGGAAAAATTCAGAAAAAACAAAAGAGAAAACATTGTGCATGGATTTTCTTTTTAATTTCCATATTTCTTTCAAAAGGAAAATATGGGTTTACTGTGTCATTGGGCTGACAGGTGGGGTCAGGTCTACGGTGAACCGAGTTCACAAACACATCTACAAGACAGTGGAACCCACATGTCAATGACTCATATTTTAAATCTTCAATAAATTAATATTCTTATTAACTAATCGGCCGATCCCACACGTAAGTGACTCATTAACTAAACTAATCGTTATCAACGCTAATCCAATCCTAATGACATGGCTAATCTCCTGACAACCTGTAACATCCCTATTTTCTGGTCTTTTTGAAAAAAAAAATTAAAATTTTAAAATTAACCATTTGGTTTCATTAAATTGCTAAAGCTTAACTGGAAATTAAAAAAAATCAAAAATAGTTTAATTTGAATTAATCAAACTTCAATTAATTCAAAGTTGGTTTATTTAAGTTTTCTGGTTTTTACTTGGATCTAAAGTCAAAAATATTATTTTAAGTATTTTATTGGATTTTCTGGATTTTAAAAAGGGTTTTCCGTTTTGTCCTGTAGTTAAAAATAATTTATTTGCAAAATCAAAAGCTAAAGTTAAGTTAAAAGTATTTTTATTAAGTTCCATTTAGTTCAAGGAATTGCTGTGTATTTTTCTTGAATTTTTGGACCCTATCTTCTATTTTCTAAAAAGGCTTTTGCTTTCTTTCCTTTTATTTATTCAAAAAACCTTTTCTTTTTCTCTCTCTGGCTTTCGGCCTATTTCCTTTCTCGGCCCATCGCCGCAGCCCATCCTCCCGTAGCACAGCCCGCGCTGACCTGCTTCCGCGCCGGTCCAAACCGCGCCTCCTCCGCCCACTCTCACTGCCAAGGATGGCCCACCTGTCGATGGCTCCCCCTCCTAGTCATCTTCTTCCTCGGGCGGGTACAGTGCCCATGCCGCATGGTGTTAACGCCGTCTGCTTTGCGCCTTGACCTCACCGCCTCCTTCGCCCTCCCCTAACTGTGGCCAGCGTCCTGCCAGCCCCTGCCTTGCCTCCTCGCTCCTTCCCCATGCCTGCTTCTTTGCCGTTGCCGCCCATGCAAGGGGTCCAAAGCTCATAAAACCGCCGCTGCCCATCTCCCCTCTCAGCCCTCCCCGCGCCCTATATGGAGCACCAGGAGCCCCTCGAGCACCTCTCTCTTTCCCCCCGCTCTCCCGCTCTCTCTCTCGCCCCCAGCTCACCGTATTTTGAGTTCCCTCGCCGTCGGCTGAGCTTCACTCCACCGCCTCTAGCGCCGCCGATGAGCCTCCTCCGGCCTCTTGGTCTCCACCTCCGGCATCGCAAGGTCGAGGGCCACCCTGTGCCCACCTCTCCTTCACCGGACTCCCGCCGGGCCTCCGCCGCAACCTTCAATTGCCGCTGCCGCCGCTTCTTCCTCCTCGTCGCCGGCCTTACCTTGGTGCCGCGTCATCGAGACCGTGAGCAACGTGTCTGCCTCGCCTTCCTCTAGCCGCCGGTGCCTTCGCTGCCAACCAGCTCCCTACCAATCGTCGGCGAGCCCTAGGCTCCCGTGCCTCCGCCACCAAGTGCTCACGTGGCCACCACTGTGGCGCTCTGTCAGCGCCACCTCAGCCTCCCTCGCTGACGTGGGCGCCCAATGGTAGCCCACGTGGTTTTTCCCGGTTTTTCCCATTGAAAAATAATCCGGCCAAAAACAAATCCTTAGGGCTGACGTTAGCATGACGCAATAAACTGATTTTCCTTTAAGAAAATAAATCAGAAAATCCCAAAAATCCAGATTTCTTCATTTTATGTATTTTCAAAACTTCCGAAGGCCATATCTTTTTCATTCGAACTCCGATTCGAGTGATTCAAATTTCTAAATTCATTATCTTTCTATTGGAGCTTATTTGATAATTTTTGGGTTTTATTTAGAATTGTTTTATTTATTTGGCTTATTCGCACGTATAGATTCCGGCGTTTCGGAAGAATTTGTGGACCCGACGACCGAAGCATCCCGACTCTTCAACGAAGGAAAATTGTAGACCTTTGATCATGTCATGCCTATTTTATAAAACTATATTGATTTATATCAACATGCATTACTAAGTTTATAATAAATGCTTTCAAGAATAGTTAAATACCTAATTGTCATTATGCCTCATTGGATAATTGCTATTGACATGTACCCTTGAATAACATAAATCCTGGGACACCATAGGATGGTTAATTATTGGTTGGACATTATTGTACAACCAACATGGGTCATATTATGCTTAGCCATACTTAGTCGTGATGGGATTCATGATCACGTATTCATAATGAATAATTTTGACTTAATGATATATGGAATTGTGGCAGAGCCACTGTTATTAAAATTTGTTGTGCCATGGCAAGGGTTGTCATTTGACTGGGTTGAGCAAAAATGGTTTACACTTGGGCGAGTGGTCGAACAGTAAAGGAGGAATGCGCGAAGCAAAGTGCGCGAAGCACATGGGATGTGGTAGCCTGGCCTGAGTAACCTCTAAGGACTTAACTTTGTGCGTCATTGATCCGGGCCATATCGTACAACCACAAGTCTATTTATGGGATAGACCTGGCCAACTAATTAACAATATTTTGAGTCGGTTCTGTTTAGGTTGATAAGAGGCGCAAGAGGGGGCCTGTATAGTGAATCCTTAGTGAGCAGAACCGGGTCAAAACAGAACTTTGTAAAGGCCTTTTTACGTGCTTTAGACTGCTTACCTAAGGTAGTGAGCAGTGGTATTGACGGATGCCAAACAAACTAGAGAAATCGTGTCATGTGGGTAAAGTTGTACAACCTCTACAGAGTGTAAAACTATTCGAATAGTCGTGTCCCCGGTTATGGACAATGCCTGGTGATTTCACACGAGGGGTAGATTTTCATAAAAATGTTGGAATGGTTTGGTTAGGAAGTGATATGGATGTTTGTTGATGGTTGGGAAGTGAACGGGGTGTTCACTAGTTGTTTTAAAGAAACTTGCTTACTTATGTATTAATCTTCTTAAATTATGCTTTTCAATCTAATTACTGTATTTACTGTAAATACTGCTTTCTGCAAAATAGTCATAAAGCTATCCTTGTCAAGCCTTGCATGAATACTATTTGCATAATTTCCCTACAACTTACTGAGTACTTTAAAGTACTCACGGCTTTGCGCCATTGTTGAACAGTCACAGAGGAAGAACCAGGGAATACAGAGATTTATGATGAGGAATACTTTGAAGACTATGCGAATTAGGATGTGTTCTCCACTCGATTGCCTATGGGCATGTCGGATGGCTACCACGAGTTTGTTTATTCTCCGCTGCAAGTTTACTCTGTTATCGTTAAGCTCTGTGTGGCAAACTCTGAAAAACTTGACCATAAGGTCCTTTGCTACTAAGTAATATTAATTTATCTGCTTCATTAGCTATCTTGTAGTATGGATATGATTTCATCGATGTTGCAATCGTGTGAGCTAGCTACTGATCATGAGACTAGTTCAGAATACACAGAGGGTCCCGGAGTTGCATATCTGGGGTCCCGACATAACCGAGGCCCACTGGCTAGTGCCACCGGAATAGAGGAAGCAGCTATGCCATGGCCAAGTTGGTTTGGCAAGCTCGCTGGTGGTGAGACGCCGATGGTGTGGGTCCAGAAACTAGCAAAATGGAACGACAGAGTCACGACGAAGTGGCGAGGAGCTTCGGTCGTGAGATGAACTTGGCATTGGTGCGAAGGAAAGCAACAACTAGGCGCAGAGTGAGCTATTGCGACGCATGCGGTACCGGCACAGGGACCTAGGGTCACTGGAGTAGCAACTGCGGCGAGGAAGAGCGGCGGTGCTGGACACTGCTCCGGGCCTCCGGCGACGACTACGAAAAAGACCTACTCGAGCCAAAACAAGAAGTGTTTGAGCATCAGTAGCTCACCACGATCACAGTGGAAGGGTTAGATAGGACATAAAAGGCTCGGGGTGGCCGGACGGCGGTGAACAGGGGTGGCAGCGAGGGGCTTTACGGCGGTGGCGCTCCACGGGAGAGAAGAGCTGCAACAAGGCACACTATGAGAAAGAGGGGAGTGAGTAGAAGCTAGAAATGACCATGATGAGGCTCAAGCTCACCGGAGATGGGGCTGCTCAAGGGCGACGGTGGTGGACGGAGGCGAAGGGGACGAACTGGATCTGATGCTACGCTGTACTAAACAAGACATAGACTGGGGGATCTTTCTCAATGGAGGAAAATGCGCAAGGAGACGCGAAAGAAGAGAGACAGGGCTCACCAGAACAGGGAAACACGGCGGCTAAGAATAGGCGCGCACGCCAGAGGGGAAGAAGACGATGTGGTCCCAACTTCCAATGGCTTCAACTGCAAGAACGAGCATGGGGAAGGCATCAGTGAAGCCCTAGGCGGGAAATGACGCGTACGTCGAGGGTGGAAGCTCACCAGAGGGAACAATGGTGTGGTGGCATGCTCGCTGGCATCGAAGAAGACAGTGTCATTCCCAGCGAACCACAAGACTAGGAGCTTTGGTTCTTGGCTGAGGAGCTAGAAATGGCGAGCTAGAGGAGATGATGCAGTTGGTTCGGCTTAAATGGCAAGGAGAAGAGTGAGAGAAGAGCGCGACAAGGTGATAGGCGTGCGTGGAAGGTGGCGAGCTGAGGTGGACGATAACGGCTGCGACCTGGGCCTTGGGTCCACCAGTCAGCGGCGAGTCGAGGGCGACGGACGAAGCGGCTCTTTGCGCTGGCACGTGAGCAAGCAAGGCGACGAACGGGCGGATGCGAGGTGGAATACAATAGCTGACGTGTGGGCCCCGTCGTCGTGACTCAAAGGTGAATCGAGGAGAAAGCGTAATCAATGAAATCGCCTTGGCGAGAGAGACAAAAGGATAAGACAATTTGCGGAGGGACGGTCGTGGAGTCGTTCTTTGGGCGAAACACGACTGCGATCGGTTTTAAATTTTAAAATCGTTTTCACATTAATTTAATTCTAGTAATCACATTTGAGTTCAAAAAATTGCCTAACTTGGCTAATTTTTTTTGAAACATTTTTGGAGAAGCTCTTTAGATTAGTTAGAACCAGAATAAATTATTTCCAAGTTTTTATCAAGTTTTAATTGTTTTCGAAAATGAATTTTCAGCTGCTGAAAATTAGACAAAAGCTTTAACTAAAGCAGAAGATTTTGGAAAAAGCTCAAACATTCAGAAATGATATTTTGAACATAAATATATAATAGTTTGAAATTTTGGGATGTTACAAATATCAGCAAGATAGGCCTTTTGAGGGCTCTGCGGAGGACAATCCGGTAACTTGGAAAACTTCTTGTTTCAATCAAAACAAAAATACCATTTTCTTTATCTACGAAACATTCATATCAATAACCAGAAAAGGTCCTGAAAAGAGGCATATCAACAATGACGATCAAACAATTGTGCACATCAGCATTCATCGTCGTTCATGACTTTATGATTCTGGTGAAGAACATGCTACGTACTATCCCTATAACTCGAAAGAAGATACATGAAGTATTGCTTGTATAGACTCTATCTGCAACTGTTAGAGAAGAAACAAGACCCATGGTTGGCTGTCATGGAAAAAGTGGTAGATCCATTTTGTGGCCCTCTCAGTTATTTACACGGTAAACCCAACTAAAAGACACACATACTCATGTCTCACATTCTCCTTTTAAGCTTACGCTTGACAGGGGGCTTCTCGCCACTATATATAGAGGCGTGTACTCTACCAATACCCAATAAGCAGCCCACGGCACATAGAAGTGCATCAGCTTTGCTACAACTAGTCAGAGCATTGGTTGTGCAAAATACAAATACTTGTCCCTCCTACCATGTCTAGGTCTGTGGAGCCTCTCATTGTCGGGCGGGTGATTGGAGAAGTTCTCGACTCCTTTAACCCATGTGTGAAGATGATAGTGACCTACAACTCCAACAAGCTTGTCTTCAATGGCCATGAGCTCTACCCATCAGCAGTTGTATCTAAACCAAGAGTAGAAGTCCAAGGGGGTGACTTGCGGTCCTTCTTCACATTGGTAGAGAGCATTCAACTCAGTACTGGGAGTACTATAATTGACTTTTGAGTATTTTGTACTTACTATTTCTTCCTTAATGGCTATAATTCTTCATATTACAGGTTATGACGGACCCAGATGTGCCAGGACCAAGTGATCCATACCTAAGGGAGCACCTTCACTGGTAAACTTCAGCGCTTGTTATCTAAAAGATGTACATTTGTTTCTGCTAAGTCGTTACTGATTAACTAGACAGTAGTATATGTTTCTAAGGAGGGCAGCTCCACATCTTTATCTTGCATTCATACAAAACAGCCTATTTTCTGAACACTTAACGGGAGTCATTAAATCTTACCCTTTACACTTGCACAGGATTGTCTCTGATATACCTGGGACAACAGATGCTTCTTTTGGTAGGTCCTTCCCCTGAGATTTGTATTAATCAGATCTATTCCATGTTCTGCATCAATTTGTTCTTTCGAATAAATAACCGTCCACCTTTTGAATTGCAGGACGAGAGGTCATAAGCTACGAGAGCCCAAAGCCCAACATTGGTATCCACAGGTTCATTTTTGTGCTCTTCAAGCAGAAGCGCAGGCAGACTATTATTGTGCCATCCTTCAGGGATCACTTCAACACCCGCCAGTTCGCTGAGGAGAATGACCTTGGCCTCCCTGTGGCTGCTGTCTACTTCAATGCTCAGAGAGAGACTGCTGCCAGGAGACGCTGAAGAATACAGCTCTGATTGTCCCGTTATGATAAATAAAGGCCTTCAGATGATCTCTCTCTGAAGTCAATGCTCCTCTTGCGTGCTCCTCTGCTACATCACTTGCTCGTGAACCAATGCTACTTTACTGCATTACTTGCTCGTGAATCTACAAATAAATCAAATGCATTTCGCAGACTGTATTAGTATTAGATTGTTTTGTAAGCAGTAAGATTGAGAATCATGTTGACAAAAGCCAGTACACTATGTAATCCATGTTTATGGCTAAAAGTTGTGTATAAGCAAATTTGTCACTGAATCCAGGGTCGGGTGGACAACCCCAACTGGCAAAAAAAGCTTTATCTACTATGTGTCGCTTGCCGGCTCCACATTATGTGCACTTTTCTGACGTGCAATCTCCTGTAAATGAACTTTGTTAGATCTTGCTGTGTCACCTTCTAGAAGGATGAAGACACTCCTAACTGTATTGCACTGCTACTATATTCTTAGAGACATAGATATAAAAGGGAGATATCCAACGTATCTAGAGGATTACCCAGTATGCTAAAAAGTGCAGGGATGTGTACATAGTGGGGTTTCCCCCAATTTTGACTTCATCATGCCCTTACACCAAACAACAAAAATCCACTTGATACACATTCATGCATACTGTACATTATCAATTTATTCAAATTTGATTGCAAACTGATCCTTCCTTTCCCCCATTCTCTCAAATTATGATGGTCCACTGTACATGTTCATTTCCTATAATAAACTTTTCAATTGTATGCCATCACAAGAATAATCTCAACACATGTACTTGTGTGCTCTGCTGTTAGGGGATTGGAGACCTCCCAGCTCTCTTTGCTGGTTGAAGGAAGAACCAAGGAGGGGGAGGAAAAATTCTCCAAATGAAAACTCCTCACGAACAGAAGAGGAAAATGAACTATGGCGGATATTAACACCATATGACAACATTTGAACCAAAAGCTAGCATATTCAACTGAGATTGAAGCAAACATTGCCCCGCATAACTTAATCTAACCAGGCTCAGCTCACAGATCAGGCCCTAACCATGTAACCATGTTATTCAATTATTATTTTTTAGATAAAAGGACATATGTCCCGCTTTATTAACATAAAGCACAGAGTTCAGAGCATACAACAGAGAACGTAGAGGTTTTTGCTGGGATTACCAGATCAGGTTATTTATTTAATTTATTTCTTTTGGCCTTTTTCCTGGTCCAAATACTACCAGGTGGAAGGCATTAGACCTGCCTGACAGTTTGGATCGAGCCTCACCTTAGCACATGTTTAAGTCCACGTTAAAACAGCCAGTTCCTTTTTTTGGGAAGCCAACCCAATCTAAATGCAACTGATACAAAATGGTCAGGTCTACCTCGACGCATGCACATCGTATGTTCATATTTCAATGACTCGGGATGCAAATTACAGGCTTCAAAGGGGAGTAAGAGGTCGAATATTGTCAGCATAGAAGATAAAACAGGGGCTCAAGATGGTAAATATATACCTTTTGGAAACTATGATAGCAAAATAGCATCAAGGAAATGAGAGAAAAGTGCACATAACATAGAAAGGAATAATTTTGATGTTTCAGAAACAAACTAGCCAAAAATCTCGCACAACTGTGCGGTCTAGTAAAAATATGTTATAAAACTGATAGAACAATTTACACATCAATATCTTGATTAATATGTAAACCCAATATCTTCACATCTAAAAAAAGAGTATGATCTGCTAAGAAGTCTAAATTTTATCTTATTAATCTATAAATTTATAATTCGAGCGTCAAATAGGTACTATATATTTTCTCCTTTCTCTCCAATTAATCTGAGAATTTCTAGGTTTAACACTAAACATAATTCTTCCAATCGCACTCATCTTTATTAACAATATATGATAAGGTAGCTGGATAGTATACAAGCAAACCAACAAGAGATTTACTTGCTTGTATGATTGTACCTTTTCCTTAATAATCATTTAAGTGGCCAAAGATGAAAGATGACAAATCCAGCACTAAATAAAATTAGGAAGAAGTCTTAGCATTGGGGAGAACATAAAAATCATATGAGAATCACATCAATACAAATCATGTGAATAAACAAGATAGTATTTACAAGTGTCAAATTGAATTACACAATATTCTATCTATGAAAAAAAGGTTTCAGTCATGTTACAAAAAAGTTTTAGTTGACAAGTTTCACACTATCAAGAACGTTAAGAGTTGGTTATCACATCACGTTTCTTGTTAGTTTTTAAAGAGATGATGAATCGTTCAATTTTTTGACCCAGTTGGTCTGATGCTGACTCTTTGTAATAGCGTCAAGATTGGACCGTGCAAGAAAAAAGAAATTAAAGTATATCAGGGTATTCCAATCTAACGAAATTTTCTCTAGTCGACAAAAGGACTAGAGGTTAAAAGGAAACATCTGCATGCATTTGTTTATTTGATCATTGCAGAAGACTAGAGGTTAAAAGGAAACATTTACATGCCTTCTGGTTCAAAACGAAGGTATTACAAGGTCAGTGAAAGAGCACACACAATTCTTTTTGTGGGATTCAATTCCCTTTTATATTAAAAATCAAACAAGGGGAATTAAGTCTCTTGACTTAACCTAGATGGTTGCCCCAGGTGGTTTTACCCACTGCATCCATGGCAGCAAATATTGCAGATAAAATTACACTTCATAGTATCACATATTGATAATTTTTTAGATCCCAAATTTTTTACATGCTAATGATCAGAATCTATGCCATCTCAATGATAGTTTGTACTGTTGGATGCACGATAATGTTCATCATATGCACAGGTACAAGGAGATTTCCACAGATAGCCGCATTGAAACATAATGATTTGAATCCCACAGGCCATATCCTAGAAATTCGCTTTTTGCTCTTGTTGTTTCTTTTCGGTGTTCTTAGTGCACGAATATTGCACAGCTGTATGGTTATTTCCTCAACTATAGTGGTCTTTTTTTATCTCTAGATTCCTTTCAGATGCCGACTCAACAGCTGAACAATTAATGTTATTCACGACTCTTCGTTAACTATCTAGAAAGTGCCTAATTCTCCTCAGAGAAACATCTACAACACCGCAGTTGTTAGCTTGTAATAGTCCAATTTTCTCTAGAGCATCCAACTGAAAGTCTGAAAGCATAACACATGCACCACTCTTGAAAAATATCAGTATTAGCTAACGACATTGCAGGAGATTCTATCACAATCTGTAACGATCCCCGGGTTTGTCAAACGTCAGCGCTCAAACTAAGCACGAAACAGGAGCACGCAGCGCAAGCGATGCAAGAGAGCACAGGTGAAGGTGAGGCAATCCGATCAGAGGGGAGGGCGGAGTGAATCCTCACCAGACCCACCACTGACCTAGTCTCGGCGGGCCGAGGTGGCTCCCTCCGCCGCGACGGCGAGTTGTGCGGAAATGGCATCTGGCATTTGGGCTTGCGGGGCGGGCGGCGCACACCACCACGCCGACTAGGCGAGTTTTTGGCCGTATCGGCCGTTTTCCCGGAGGATTGTTGCGAAAACGGCGGTCCTAGCCGCGTATTTATAAAAATGACATCCTGAACCACGAACTATGAACCTACCGACACGTAGCCAATCCGGTAGGATTGCGTGCAGGCCGCACAGCCATCGTGCAGCGTCGCCGCAGTACGACTAGGGATTGAAAACCCGGCCGGTAACTGGTTCTCGGTGGGGTGACGAGATCCCAAATCCCGGCCGGGTTTGCAAATTTAAATTTTGATTTTTGATTTTTGGATGATTTTTAATTAAATTTGAGTGAATTTCATCCGAATAATACCCGTTTTGACCGGCCAGGGAGTGGGAAACTTCCCAGGAACGGTTATGTTGACCCTGAGCACGACCTCCGTGCGGCCGGAGGGGAGGGCTGGTAGGAGGAGGGCCGTGCGGTGGCCATGTGGCCACGGCGACATCGGCCATATGACAGCCCTGTAGGGTTAGATACGTGTTGGCACGTAGTCCGCATGGTGACGGTACGGTCTAGGGTGTAAAAATACGTGACTACCACCACCATTTGACGGCGTATTTCTACTAGTATTAACAGAGAATTCCTTCTCGTTTTGTTTACCGGCGGGCTTGGGCCTTCCATCATCCTTGTGCTCCACAAAACTGGGCCATACATGAATAGTAAGATAACCCGTTCTTTTGGGCTACTAAACTCAACAAGACATACAGACGCAGAGGTTCTTTGGGCCTTAGGCCACTTGGACCTGCTAAGGCTACAATTACTAATCTAATTAATCCTCTAAAAAAACTAATCTAATTAAGTTGACTAACTATATCTGATACGTATTGCAGAGCCATTCATCCATGTGATAATACATGGAATGTCACGTATACAAGGAAAGCGCATAATTTTATACGCCCTGTTTTGGAAGGCCACCATTGCAGCTTGGAACGATCCGAATTGCACAAGTATGGAGTGCTTGGAATGATCCGAATATACATTGAACACATTGCACGCTATTAACCTACAACCAACGTATTACTATATTGTTGCACATAAGAGCATGTACAATAGGTTTATGTTAGTCGTCTATAGTCGTTGCGGTGTAGGATTTTTGCTAACGTAGATGAAAGAGAATAAAGAGAGAGAAAGATGAATTCTACAATCTTGTAGTCGACTGTATCACGAGAAACAAGAAAAGCATTAAAAGATTGTGTGTTCTATAAAGACAACTAAAAAGACAGCAGCTGTCTGTACCATTGTATGAGCTATCTTTAGTGCTGTCTACAGGTGACATAAAGAGTTGCTATAGACAGCAGCTGTCTGTACCACTGTACATATCCTAATACACAAGGGCTCGACACGTGTGTTGGGTAGCATGTTTGGAACACAGGAAGAGAGAGAGACAGAGTTCACACGGTAGATCTTTCTTCTCATGTGCTTAGTATCTCCTACCATCTCTGAAGGTAGAACTAATGAATGCACAAAGAAAGTGCTGGAATTAACGTTAACCATAGTACTTATCACATTGCAGAAACAAGGATTGTACGCGCAGAACACTGCCACCATCAAAACGCTGCGCGCAAACTCAGACCTGAACGCTGCCACACCGGCTGAACTATTGGTGCATGCATGCTCTACTTAACCTAGTCATCTATACCTAGTAGATGCTAATTACAAAAGATAAGTACGGCCTCCACGTCACTTCATGCATGGGGTGATGGATCACTTGGGCTGCTTGCCGGACTTGGACGGCGCAGCGGCTTTGAGGTCGGAGGCGGCGGACGGTGGTGCGCCCTGCTGGGACGTCGAGGAGGCGGCAGCAGCAGCCGAGGACGACGTGTTGTGGTTGTGCTTGAGCTTGAGCTGGGCGAGGAGGGCCTTGTTCTCCTGGTCCAGCTGCTGCGCCTTCTTCCAGAGCCGCTCGTTCTCCTGCATCATGCGCAGGTTCTCCAGGTACAGGTTCGAGTTCACCCGCTCCATCCTAGCTTCCTTCCTTCCTTGGCGAACACCCAGCGATCGAGCTGCAGCAGTGACAAGCCATTCGTACGTAGTACATAGTTAGCACTCAGTTGAGAAAGCACATGTCAGAAGCTTGCAATCGCATGCTTGCTCTCCATTTCTTTTACCACGCAACTCAGATTTGAAAATGTGCGCATGCATGAGCGGTGCTAAGAATGCAGGATATTACGGAGTGCGTGCTTGTGCATGCATAGCATGGCCGAAGTGAGTCAAGTCTGCATGCAAGTTTTAGATAAAAGGAACAGGAAGATGAATGCGTGCATTTTCATCTCAGAGTTTGCTTAAACGAATCCCAAAAAAAGTTTGATTAAGCGAATAAAAAGAGAAACATGAACTCAAAGGTAAGGAAAAAGGGATGCAACAGAGATGAAACACACTTTCAAGTTCAAAAACAAAAAAATAGAAGCTTCAGGGAAACAAGATGGATCCTATACACGCCTATCACCTCTCTCTGAAGTCTGAAGCGGTTGGCCTTGAAGTTGAAGGCAGACTGGCAGAGGAAGGAAGGCCTGAGAAGCTTGTTCTTGTGCAGCGCAGGAGTAAGCGTGGGTGTGTATTTATTTATAGTACTCAACAAGTGATGTGGGGTGTGCATGTACCTGCTGCGAGTCATCCTGCAGGCTGAGCTTGTGTGGTAGCCAGTTGTCAAGAAAATGTGATGATGGTGATGAATTGATGACGCACTTCCGGTTCGGTCCAAAGATACGCAATCATTCTTCCTCCTGGCGACCTCCTCGGTCTCTGCTTGCGCTTCTTCCGGCCGCCTGCTCTCTCTCTCTCTCTCCCTCTCTCTCTCTCGCACACAGAGTCACAGTCTGAGCCTCAGTCTGTCTCTGTCTCTCTTGAGCAATGTAAGTCTGAAGTCTGAACAATGGTGTAAATTTGAGTGTTTTATATGGTCAATCATGCATGCTGCATATGCTTCGATGATCAATGGTCAAATCCTGAGTTTGCAGTTTGAGCTGAGAAATCGTATCACATTCAAATCAAGTTGATTTCAGGTTGACCAATGCACAACTTACAAGGCTCTACTACCATCAATTAGCGGACATCAATGGTGAAAACGGAGCTAGCTTGGCGGCACAAGTCAAGGGAGAACATTAAACACACTGTTATAGGCTTGTACTCGATCATGATAAGTAGAGTGCAGAGTCTACTGTGCGTGTTGTAAAGTCTTGCTTTCAACTCAAATTCTCTTTTTGCTGATCTTGGAACAGATCTCTTACCGTCCCAAGACATGAACTAATGATGAGCAGCATTCAAGTGCAGGTCTTCAGTTCTTCACAGCTTTCAACTGCCCCATGTATTGCTAAGTGCATCCATCTAGCTACCTCAGCTTCTTCAATCCTCCATCATGGCACATCACTTCACACCAAGATTTTGATGTGAACAATGCACCATGTCTTATCTACAGTCTTCTTTAAGATGAGCAAGTTTTCCAACCTCCCATTCACAACCAATTTTAGTAGCAGTGCCGCGACATGGAATCCACGGTTTTTGACACTGTTAGACCACCGAAATTTTTAAAATAGCCCTCCTAGTAAAGTAATGTGATCAAGAACCGTAACAACTAATATATTATTTCTTTTCAGTTTCCTGTTTTTCAGAGTCTTTAGAAAGCTTTTAAAAAACCATTTGTATTTTATTGGATTAATTAGAGCTTAATTGGAAATTTCAACAAATGAAAAACAATTTAAATGAATAAAAACTTCAATAAAATTAATTTTTTATTAAATATTTTCATGTTCCAATTTTTTAAGGAATTTTCTCAATTTTATTTTTTTTTTTTTTTTCCTTTTCTTTCTCTCCTCTAACAGGCTCATGCGGCTAGGAGGCAAGGCCCCTTCTGTGTGTTCGTGTGTGTGTGTGGGGGGGTAGCATGACCAAGCTCACGCCATGCGATGGCAAAGCACATATGTGTAGTGGTCGTGTACCACGACCAAGGTGGTTAGAATTGCGCTCTTAAAGTTTTACGATTCTACGAATTCATGACAGCCTGTCGATCCAAATCGCACTATCAATCCTACTCATAGAGACTTAGGGCAAAAAAAAAATTTGCCAATTTTTTTTAGAGGTCTGGCTTTGCTGATATTTTGTTTTAGAGCAAAATTTGTTGATATTAATTTCTGAGAATGAAACTATAAATAAACAAGGAGCATGCAAAATATTGTATCAGTGTGGTAATGCTAGTACAAATATCTATATTATGGCATGAGCAATCTTGAGCTTGATAATGATAAGCTATTTTTATTCCCAAAGTATGTCTAGCTGCTTTTAAGGAAAATGCAAGTGGTAAACCATATAAAAATCATATAAACTTATAGTATAGATGTTAAATATGTGTATTTTTACAATTTCGTAGAATCGTCGATTCTACGATTCGATACTACGATTTCGATCCTACCGAAGGCAAATCGATCCAACTTAGGATCTCGACTCTGACTACCTTGACCGCAGCAGGCGGGAGGAAGGGGGCTAAAATTGGAATTTTTAGGCTAAGGGGGCTGCTTTAGGAATTTTGGTGGTCTAACAGGGTCAATAGTGTCCAAAATTCGAAATCCACGAGGCTGGAGCAGACCCAGTTAAAAAATGAGCGGGGAATAAGTGACTATCGTGGCATCTCTGTTGGGCTGTGTGGGAGCACAAATAATTAGACATTAGACTACTCTACTAAAAACTGAAATTTGAGTGGGTCTAGCCCCCACTCAGCCTTCTTTGGGTCCACTCGTGATGGAATCTTGAACTTTTTTTTGTTTTTTGTTTCCCATGCGTCGAAGTGTCTGGCGAATTTTTTGGACATACTATATAAATAAGTTAATTTTCTTCTGATCCTATCCAGATCAGAGTATATGACCTATCAGACCTCAACTGTAGGGGTGCAAACGGAGCGGATAGTTTCTGACTGACCGAATAAATTTGGATATTATTCGGAGCGTATTTTTGAATATCCGGTTTTTTTGTCGAATTCATATCCGGATATTTTTTTATTGGATTCGAGAAGGAACTATCCGGGAAATAAATCAGAGCTATTCGTAAAAGGAATAAGTCCATATTACATCTCTGAACTTTGGCGAGAGTCCAAAAAAAACCCCATGAACTCCAATACCGTTTGTTTTACACCCTTGAACTATCGTTACCAGGTCACCCAACCCGCTGAGCCGAAACCACCCGGTTACTTTGCCACGCTGGCGCGGTTTACCATAGGGCAAAATTACAAAACCACCCTCCGCTCCTCTTTTCCATTCCATCTCCCTGCTTCTGAGCCGCTGTCTTCTCCACTCCATCCCCCTCCTCCTCCGCGTCGGGATCTTCACCTCCGGTGCGCTCCCGTAGCAGTTCGAGCTCTCCCTGCCCCCAATCGCCGCCCCTCCTCCTCCGCCTTGCTCCCCGAACCCAGCTCGGCCCTTCTCTGAAGAGAATCGACGAACCTCGCAGCATCCAACCCGCCCTACTCCCTTCTCCCATGGCCGCCGACGTCAAGCAGGCAAGCCTAACCGCCTCGACGTCGACCTCTTCAACCCCTACCTCCGCGACGCTCGAGGCACGTTGGCGCCGATAAGCTCAAGGTGGAGCCGTTCAACTCGGTGAAGAAGATGATGGTCGTGGTCGTCGTGTCCTCGCTCACCGCCAGGCGACCACACACGTTCCTCAAGGGAGGGTTCGAGGTCGTACTGCTCCGATGCAACAATGTCATCGATGGCAGCGGCTCAATCGAGAACCTCACAGAAGTGAAGAGCCATCGACGCGTTCGCGTGCGAGGCGCTGCGCACACTCTGCCTGGCGTACCAAGAAGTCGGCAGCGGTGGCGATATCCCCAGCGACGGGTACACGCTAATAGCCGTGTTCAGTGTTAAGGACTTGCTTCGGCCGAGTGTCTGGGAAGCCGTGAAGACCTGCCACGCTGGACGATCACTGGCGACAACATCAACACGACCAAGGCGATAGCGAGGGAGTGCGGCATCCCGACAGACAAGATGAGCCCGACCTCCACGGCCTTGGCGCAGCCGCTCCGTGATCGCTTCACGATGTCCAGCAGCATGTCGAACGCGCGCCCAAGCCAGAGGCACGGCCGCAGGTCGGTGACAGGGAGGAGCTGGCAGACGGGGGAGCAGTCGGGCACGGTTGAGAGGGAGCAGGAGAGCAGGGCAACCGAACTGGGCGGCCATGGCGATGGGAGGCGTAGGTGCAGGGAGGCACCAGGCCGAGAGCAAGAGGGACGGCGCCATGGGGAGTTCGACTAGAGCAAGAAATCCAAGAGGAATGAAGAAAGAATGGGACTGATATGTGGGACCCATGTATAAACTTTAATTCCTTTTATCTGTTATAGCTGATTCAGATGTCACATAAGCCAAAACCAGTGACGTGGCTGTCAACATGACCAAAACCACCAATGAAACCAACGTAGGGTGTAACTTGATCTGGTTTTGACAATTTAAAGATGTAAAGTGAACGGTTTTGTAGTTCATGATGTTTTTTAGACTCGAACCATAGTTTAGAAAGATAAAGTAGACTTAGTCCTCCAGAAAACTATCCGAATCGAAGCTACAAACATACGCACCCAGTCCGCCAGTCGGGCGTCGTTCGCGGTTTGTCCAGTGACTCCAGTCCACACCAACACCAGAGTCTGCCCGCACCAGCGCATCCCCCAAGTCCCGATCCCATCCCCTCCCGTGCTTAGGAGCTTAGGAAATCTGTGATGCTAAACTCATTTTTTTCCCTCTTTGATTCCGGGAACATGATATCTGCTTCTCGATGTTGTGTCTGATGATCTTCGTTTGCATTCCTCACGGAGTTCTTTGTCTGCGGAATAGATATGTTTTGCATTCGTAGTTGGCGATAGATATATATATATATATATATATATATATATATATATATATATATATATATATATATATATATATATATATATATATATATATATGTGTGTGCGTGCGCGTGTATTTAGTACAGAGTGCCCAATACCCATTTGAATTGTCAAATTTTATTTGTGTATTAAGAAATACACGCTCTTCCTTGCAAAGAAAGAAAGAAACAGAAACACATGTTTTGTGTCATAGATTAGAGGGAAAACTTTACAAATTTTTTCTAAAAAAATTTGGTCTCCTGCTGCCACCTTAATTGAAAAAATAGCCCATCTATCCTAAAATTTGCCAATCTAGCCCCCTCTCGAGTACGGAACACCTGATGCGGGCCCGACCACCTTCCGCGCCATCGGAGCGCATGAGGTTTTAAATGACTTATGCCACTACATAGTAAATGACTTTTCCTGTGGAAATCCAATTAGCCGTTGTGAATAAATGGCCTCTAAAAACTGAATTCATCTAATTAGAGAGAAGGGGAGGGAGGGAGAGAGAGGTAGCCTACCACCATGTGTGCGTGTTGTGCCGCTGCGGCTGCAATACCGCAGTTGCTAATGAAAAAAAAAATCTCTTTCTGAACCCTTACAGTTGCAAGCATTAAGAAGTGGAGTTCAAATTGCCTTAGTTGTGTCCATTCCATGATATTCCGCGAACCATATCTTAGAATCTCTTGCCAAGACACTTATCTAAGATGTCGAGCTTAAAGTGCAAGTGTTAGGTATTATGCTCTCCAATGTCAATTCGTTAGGAGATTACCAAACTTGCTATAGAAGAGCAACTGGATGAGTACCTATACAAATCAAAATATTTTACCATGGTAAGTTTCAGATATAACATGAACTGTGAACTTTGAAGAAGTAAAGGTACCTTAAAGGCATATCAATTCGTAGCTCCTGCATTCCTGACAATTCAATTAGCTCTGTTTTATGCCTGCCTAGCTTGCAACATCTCAAAAGAATTCACATATAACAAACTTTCCAGCAGTAGCCCATAAATAAGAAGCAGAGAACAAGCACTATGCCCTGAACTGGTTCTAGCAGAAAGGAAAAAGACCTGCACATGCAGGCATGCAGCACATCAGTATTCAGTAGCAACACCAAGACTAGCACATCAGTAGCAAATTATGAAACACAAACACAATGTTATGAAATAGCAGCCAAGATATACCTGAAGTCCTAACATTTTTCCTATTACTCCTAATGCTTCTTGGGTGTCCTTGTTCTCTTTGTAAAGGTGGAACCTGATCTATGTCATGACCTCAGGAATGTCATTACCTCAGGACATGTGGAATGAAAAGTACAAACAACAGTTAAAAATCTTAGGACAATAAGCGAACAAGTTAAACAGAATGCCATCACCTCAAGAACTTCCCAATACGATTTGACCAATTAGTGGACCATCTACTATCAAATGGCCTATCATCTCTCCGATCAAAACCACCCCTCCCTCCCCTTGCTCCCAATCCCAGCCGCACCCTAATACATTTCTGAACCCCATCGTTGTGTTCCACCCTGTCCGTGAACCAAGCCATGGTGAGGTCAGAAAATGTGCATACCTCGTTGGGGAGATCAAAGGAGGTGAGGCGGACGAGGGAGCCGTCGCGGGCGACTTCGTGGACGAAGTCGGAGTAGTGATGCTTGAGGACGCCACCGAAAGCCGGGGATGGAGGAGGCGAAGCAGAGATGCAACATGGAGGAGGAGGCAAGGGGGCAGATGGGAGGGAGGGACAGGCGACAAAGTAGGGACGAGTGAGGCGGGTGAGGGGCAGGCAGCGGTGGGTGAGGGCGACGCGGAGATAGGTGTGTGGCGATGGGTGATGGAGGCGGAGGATGCGGGCGAGGGGCGTAGCGCAGAGTTTCGAGGGCGGCTCGGGGGAGATGGGCGAGGGGCGTAGCGCAGAGTTTTGAAGGGCGGTCGTGGTGGCGGCAACGAGGGTGGGTCGGCAGCGGGCGATGGCGTTGCGACGGTGGGCGACGACGAGGGTGGGTCGACGGCGGGTGAAGGCGTTGTGCGACGGGCGAGGGATGCGTGCGAGGGGCGTAGCGCGGAGTTTTGAGGGACGGGTCGGCGGTGGGTGACGACGAGGGCAGGTCGGCGGCGGGCGAAGGCGTTGAGGCGGTGGGCGAGGGCGGCATGGTGGCGACGAGTGGGGAGCGGCGCAGAATTGGGGGAAGGGACAAGGCGGTGGATTTGGGGGAAGGAAGGCGATTTTTAGGAAGCTGAAGCGCTAACCGCTAAGGGAGGTGGTCAGGATAAGAAGCGGAAGGGACTAATCGAGCAGTTTTATTAGGCTGCGGGAGATGATGGGCCGAACAAGCTTTTATGCGTGGTGAAAAAATTGGTCCAGCAACGTATTTATTTTCCGTTGCGAGTTATGTGTTGTTGTATGTATGTTTTTCTTGTAGTACCGGCCCATGGCAACAGTGCATAGACCATAGTTTATGCGCCACTGTGCTGGTCCACGGACCGGTTTAACTGTGCACTTAGAGTGGTGGATCCCGCATGTCATTGACTCAGTACTTGATTTGTTTTCTAATTGCTTTCACTTATTCTTAATCAAGCCCATATGTTAATCTAACAGAGCTTCAATTAACTCGGTCCTAATTACTCTCTTGCCCTAACAACATCATTATGGCAACTGTGATTATGATCTACATTGTTGGTCCTAATTGTACATAAGGCAAGATACTGCTTTCGGTCTGACGAGCAGGGAGCTAAAGCGACTCGGGTGTGGATGTCGCCGGCGAGCCAGGCAATGGCGGCGACCGGGGGAGCCCAAAATGGGTTCCTCGTGGGCGCACGAACCTAGGGGTACAAGCGGTGAGCGCCAGGGTGGCCTGTAGCGGCGACGCTCGTGCTCCAACGGCAATTTCACACTGGCATCGCCCGAGCCTAATCATCACGCGCATGGGCTACTAGGGAGTGCTAGGGACTTACCGGTGACGAGGGGAGTGGCGATGACGATCGAGGGAGGGCCAAGGGCGGAGATCCGAGGTGGCGCGACGAGCTTCTTGTGGCGGTGACGACCTAGGGGAGAGGAGGGGCGTGAGTTGGTTGGAAAGCTCAAGGGAGTGCGGAGTTGGACGGAGAGGAAGGAATCGGGGATAGGCTCACCGGAGAGGTTGCGGCGGTGGAAGTGGAGGCTTTCAGCCGGAAGTGAAGAAGAAGAAGTCGTCGATGGGCGTGTTGTTGATCCATTTCCTAGTCGACTAGAGCCCGAGGTGATTGAGGCTCTAATTTGTACTAAGGATTGGATAACTTCATCTAGGAAAAGTAATAATAACTAATAAGTCATTTAGTTCATAGTTTATACCACTTCCAACTGTTTACTAACTTCATGTTATTTAAAAATTTTGGGTTCTAAGGAGGAGATAGTATCACTTTCGATGAGTTGGATTTTGAGCTAGAGGATAAACAATGTGCTACTACAAACATAAACGGGGATGTTTGATAATTATTAATTTGTTACTCCTGGATTGTTAGTTGAACAACTCAGAGTATCTTGCATGAACTTTAACATATGTAGAGCATGAGCCGCACCAAAAGAAAAAAATGCTCCTAGATTGTTAGTTGAAGAGTAGAGATATTTTTGGTTATCACGGGTGCACAGAGCTTCTCGTGATGTGTCAAGTAATTCACATTAGGGTGGTGGAATTGGCTGTTGACTTTGCTTAAAGCTACCATGACTAGTTAGTAAGATTTCATATTGTTAATTATCTTTCAGATTTCTGCTTAGAGTCAATGAGTTGAAGATATATTCTAGGATTTGGAGACTAGCTGGTGATATATACTTCAATCTGCACTAAATAAGATTGCTAACAATCGAGCCCTTCCTGATCGATGAGAAGAGGTTAACTCCCAAGCATGTGGTGTTCTGGGTTCACAAGAGATTGGCTGGCCAAGGGATCCTTCCAGTTTGGAAGAGGAGGGGAAAGGGGAAGGTGCAGAGTGCAGAGTAGCCACTCAAAAGTCGAAACACATAGATGCATACACAGGGTGGTGATATGGACACAAGTTGCTGTGCGTATACAATGTTCATGCCTAATTGTGAATGTGTGAAGTTGTAAAGTTCATCTGCTAATATTACAGATAAATTTGATGATCCTACTTGAGCTGCTAAATCTAGCATCTTTTCTTGTTGGTGTACTTCCTAGAGTCAATGAGTTGAAGATATATACTAGGATTTGGAGACTAACATGGAGACTAGCTGGTGATATATACTTCAATCTGCACTAAATAAGATTTCTAATTGTTATTGACAGTGCATCTGAAATTTGGCTAAAACAAAATGTGAAGCATTTATCTGAAATTTGCATATAGCATCATATATGAACTTTGAATTTTTTTTATGTGATCAGTTAAGTGCAGAAGGCTACTATTTTTTTTGTTAATATGAAACTTGGAAGATGTTTATTCTATTGTGGAATTCTTAGGTGTTGCTTCTTCACATAAGCTATCAGATTACTTCATCTTCAGATTTATTCGACAAATTGTATAAATCTGACATTCTACAAATCTATTTTTGTAGGATGAGATGATGATCGAGGCTGAGATCGACCGAGGCATGATCATAGAGATGACTCGCTACTGCTAGACAAGTCTTTTATGTGGCCAACCAGCTGCTACTTATTTACTTAGCACTTATTGTCCTACTAGTTAATAGTTACTACTTGGCTACTTGTTGTGCTACTATCTTGTGTTGTGAACTTTTGATGTAATTTTGGACCGTGTGAGGTGTGAGAGTTGTGAACTTGTGACTTGCTAGTTAGTAGTTACTACTTGCTTATCTAGCCCTATCATGTACTTGCTACTCGCTTAAAAAGCCTCTGCTATCAATCGTGTGGTGTATTTAAATTTGCTTGTTAAACTACTAATCTAATTGCATTTTGGACATGTAGTATGTTCGATTGATCTTTATTTGTGCGATATATATGGTTTCTATTTTCGCGCAATATCCGAATAAATTTTCGTGACTGAGACAATCTGTATTCGGTTCGGAGTGTATTCCCTTAGTATTCGTGACCGAGACTATCTATATTTGTATTTGTATCCGGCACCGTTCATGTCCGATTCTGAATCCGATAAAAAAAATATAAAAAATAATACAGAATAAACGATATTAGTTTATATCCGCCCCATTTGCACACTTATTCAACTGATCCCTGTTCATTGTTACACCAAGTGTGATTCCTTCTGCTGCTCCGCGAATATTGGGCTCTGCGAATCTTGGACTCCGACTGAAAGGGGGATAGAATCAACAAAACACTGGCAGGCACCTGCAGAATAATCTTGGGTCCAAGATTTGGATTCTTGGTCTGATTCGACATGTTGACCTAAGAAGCTGAGCTGTATTTTTATGGGCCTGGCTGCAGAGGACTGAAGCAAGCATGTGACAGAGCGAACTGAAGTTGCCGTCAGGCAGGCAGCCTGTATCTCCTTCCCTTCCTCTGAAGGCACGCATTTGGTAAAAAGGAGATGATCATGCCTAGCTACGAACGGCCCATTTCTGTGATGGAGGAGAAGACTGGATCAGCAGGGCTGCACATACACAGTAACACAGGGAAGGAAAAGTCTTGAATTGTTGTGCTTCTCCGTGACAATGCACTGTGTAATAGAGGCAGTGTGATGAGTTGGGGCAGTTGGGATGTCAATTTTGGCCATTATTAGGACACTGGAAAAAGGGAATATGAGCTCAGCACTGCCTCACAGCCTGTCACACTCATACTCCTCTGGTTGTAGGATATGTGTCCTCTTCCATGTGTGGACTTTAGAACTTTAGATGCACTGGTGCAGGATTTATGAGCATGTCTGCTAGATTTGCACAAAATTGATGGCTTCATCCATCAGCAGTTTGACATCATATTAGACTTGGTTTCTCGCACCTTGTTTCGTCCATCATCTCGTGCATCCAGCAAGACAAGGACCGTTCGGCCCGACTAGACACGACCGATTTAGACACGGTCCATTCTGGCCGTGTACTATTTGTACCGTGTCGGGTCGGTCCAGGCACAGTCTGGGCATTCGTGCTGTGCCGGTCCGGTCCGAGCCCGTTTGGCCTATTAGAACAAAAAAATCCAAAGAAATCCAAAGAAATTAGAAAAATGTGTAGAATTCAGAGGTAGACATAAAGATTAAAAAAATTGAGGCAATCATATTGAAAATGTAATAAAGAGCTTTATTGATGTCCAACTGGCTGCCTCGTTAAAACCTTTGCCAAGTAAAAACTCAAAATGAGAAAACCTTGGCAAAGGAAAAAGATCTGATCTATAGCTCTACAATTCTACATACATGATACATCTTTGTTCTATGTGTCGGTGTCATTGTCTAAGTACAGATTTTTGAACACCTCCGACAACTCTGGATTTTTCACATAGTGTTGTGTTCATGAATCAGCTTGTTCCCAATACTTCACAGTTAGAAGGATCTCTACCATCTCACTTGTAGGACTTGTTCTTCTCTCCTCTAATATCCTTCCAGAAAGACTGAAAGCAGACTCGGAGGAAACCGTAAAGACAGGAACAGTTAACACATCACGTGCAAGTATGGATAGCACGGGATATGTTAATTTATGGGCTTACCACCATTGCAAGATGTCGAAGCCTTCTGAGTTGAAATCCACCGTATCGCTGTCCAGATAGGTGGATAGTCTCCACTCCTTGTGGGTCTTGGCTGAGCGGGCTACTTGAGGATCGTAGTCCCAGCTAGATACCGTACCGTCGGGGTTGTATTGCAGCTGCGTCTGTCTCATCGCCAATCCTTGCTTGGTTCGACACCTTGTAGCATGTCTAATCAAATGCCCCGTTCCATCTGTAGACTTTGCAGACAATTCATGGCGACAAATTTTACAAATAGCATATGGTACCTCATTTCCCGCTGCGTCTTGCCTGGTTGTCCTGTCGAAATTCTCCCACACTCCCGATGTAGACGGCTCGACCTCTTTGCTCCGGTTGCCGTTGAGCCTGATGCTGACGTGGAGGCTGATGACGGAACTCCACCTTGCTCCTTCGGTGAAACCTCCGGTTGGTTTGAGACAGCCGCAGCCGCCTCCATAGACACAATTTCGTCCGATGAAAGTCCGAACTCACTAAGAGCAAAGCTGTCGTAAGGACTATCCATAACGAAAACTGCAAAATCGAGATAACACTATTACTACTTTAATCTTAGCATACTAATAGCTAACAATAAAAGTATTACAAAAATAGTATTGTACCTCTTTCGCTGACTTGGTGATTTAAAATTGAAATTTCAAATTTTGGCACAAATTTTTGAATTTTGCCAAATTAGCTCAACACGGGTTTGAATTTGCACAACACAATTTCAAAGAGAGAATAGAGAATGAAGGGGTGCTGAATGAGGGGGTATGGTGCCTATTTATAGAAAACATTTCGGATTTTTTTCCCTTTTTTTTTTGCTATTTTTTAAGCCCACAACGGTCAAAAGGTCAAAAATCCAGTCAAAAAATCGACAACTGATCAAAATTACAGGCGTCTTTGGGCGGACACGCCCACGACACGACGACGGTCGGCCGCCTGCTCCCTTTTCTTCTCCCGGGCCCCGGTCCCCAAGCCCCTCTGAGCCGGGCCGCCAGCCGCCGCCTTCTCGCCTCCCGGCTCCTCAGAACCCTGTCGCCTCCTCCTCCCCACGCGACCCGACCGCCACGGAGGCTCCTCATGACGCGACCTGCGCCTCGGAGGCTCCTGCGGCCCCGCCGAGGAGCCCGCCGCCTCGCCGCCCGGAGGCCTCCTCATGACCCCGCCGAGGAGCCCGCTGCCTCTGAGCCTCCCAGGCCCTGCCGCCATGGCTGGCTGGTCTTGCGCTTGTCAACCCCCGCCTCGGAGCCTCCCCACGGCCCCACCGCTGCTGACGACCTCGGCCGCCTGCCGCCTCGTCGACCCGCCTCCTCCTCGCCTCCCTCGGCCCGGCCGACGACCCCGCCCGCTGCCCGGCCTCGCTTCCTCTCTCCTCCTGCGTGCCTGGCTGCTCAGCACCATCCTTCCTCCTCCCTCCACTCCGGTGGACCGCGAAGACCGTCCGCTCGCTTCCTCTCCGCTCCGTGCCATTGTTGTCGCCTCGACCCTCGCCACGCCTCAACTGCCAAGAAGTGACCATACCGTGCTTGCCGCCAGCCTGTGTCGCGGTTGCAGTGCACGCCCCAAGATCTGCTATGTGTCGTGCTGTGCCCGCCCGTGCAGCCGAGGTGGCGGCCAAGCCCGGCCGGGGCCTCGTCGAGCCTAAGCCTGACCCCATGAGCAAGGGCCATACCGTGTTTGGGTCGGACCTCTGAGGTCAGATTCGTGCCGGCTTGGCTCGGTAGGTCTGCCCATTTGACTAGCTCTAACAAGGAGTAGTAGCACTCCAGTAGATATGCAAGTAAGCGCACGTTTTTTCTTTTGGAATAAGTCCATATTACACCTTAAACTTTGACATGAGTTTAAAAAATCCTCGAAACTCCAATACCATCCAGTTTACACCCTGAACTTTCAATACTAGGTCACCTAGCCCCCTCGACTTGAAACCACCTGGTTTTTCGTCTACATGGTATCCATGTTGGCGCGTGCTGCCTCGTCAGCTTTCCTGCACTTGGTGGGGTCCACTGTCATATATATATATATATATATATATATATATATATATAGAGAGAGAGAGAGAGAGAGAGAGAACAGGGCAGAAGAAAATAGAGGATGCGGTGTGGGCACCGGTGGCAAGCACGGCTGTCGGAACCCAAATATGCAAATATGAACCATCTGTGTATAATGCACTAGTCCAGAATCACGCTAGTGCACACAGTATCAATATAGATGAATATCATTCCACACAAGACGAATATAAGAATAAACGACTAATTTGATTAATAAACAGCAGTTGTGACCTGATGGTCGAGTTTACATTTATTAAGCCACGTAGGGCTGACACTAAATAAAGAAACTCCAGCGGAACGAAAGCAACTCCAGTGGAAACCCATCGACTTACCATAGGCAACCGATTGGGATCAAGACTTAGCGATCACCATCCTCGTATAGCTCGTCCCCAAAAGCAGGCGAAGATTTCTCCACTCCAGCTGAATGATTGCACCAAGAATGGGTACTTAGAGTACTCAACAAGTTGCACCATAGAATGCAATTATAGATGATGGCTTATTTTAAAGGAAATTACTTCTAATGTTATTTTGCAATAAAGCAACATTTGCAATTAAATACATGTAATAGATTGATAGTGTAATTCAAAACGAATAAATAATAGTAATTTTAACAAGCATTTTCATAAAGCTCTCATATCCTAATTAATTTCTTTCACACAGTTGCATAAGTTTCCCCACACAGCTGACTCTTCCCAATTGTTTTATGAAAATCTACCCCTTGTGTGAAATCCCCGAGTATATCCATGACCGCGGATGCAGCTATTCGAATAGATTGATTAGCACTCTGCAGAGGTTGTGCACTTTACCCACTCGATATAACCAGTGTAGCTAGCACCAATCATAATAAAACCTTTCAGATGTTTCATCTCAATAATTGACTCTCCCGATGTGCATACTATCAACCCCAATCTTACTTGTTGGTCCGACACACACCGTTGATCCTGGAGACGGCGAATCGCCCATAGATGTGACTTTCAGAATAGTCCACACCTCCACCCATCACTAAATCTACTACTTGAGTAGTCAACGTCAAAACTCCACAACTTACTAAGTTAGACCCGTCCCATCAAGCATGTGGTTGTACATTTGTGGCTCAGTTTAATGGCGCACAAAATTAAGCTCTTAATTGACCAAGACAAGACTGCCAAAATTCTACTAGTAACCCCTATTCACATTTCCCAAACACAAGTCCATCATACCACCGATCCTTTCCACTTGCCTCAGTCTAAATCTTTTTTCCACCCTGTTGGTTAAGTGCATCACATGCCATCAACAAGTAACAACATACAACACACAGTCTTTTTGTAACATGTTCCATAATCATTTAGTCAAGTTTATATCTTGCAACTCAAAATGGTATCAATTACCCGTTGCATGGCTAAGTAGACTATTCGTGTTTAACCAACCCACGTTGGTGTTATGATAATACCAATTAATAATTAACTAAGTTAAGGTGAAAAAAGGTCATGACAATACAATAGGCAAGGTGGATATAATCAAATGGTTGTATAACTAATCCAAAATTTTTAAATAAATACTTAAAGTAAAATACAATACTTTGAATCAATGTAATTTTGGAAAAGTAGGTTCAACATGGTCAAAGGTACAACTTGCTTTGAAACAAGTCTTGATACTGGTCTTAAGCTTGATCAACTCCTCCTTTCTCAAAAGCTCCCAAAGTATCAATATCTACTTGCAAACGAAAGCGAAAACCAAATAAATAAAAAACAAAGCAATAAATAAACTCCAAAAATTAAATCAAAATCTTAGGACGGTAGAGCTTGAATGGGTTCAATCAGAATTCGTATGAGGAAGAACAAACTCTCAGAAGATTTAAATCTAAGAAAAATAGAAAGGAATTACTATTTCAAATTTTTAGAATTTTTTTTCCAAAGGAAATTCCGAAATATTACATCATCATGTCGTCAGCAATAATTTTAGAATTAAAAGAAAATCCAGAAAATAGGAAACAGAGGCTGACAGGTGGGACCATGGTCTATGGACCGGGTCTAAGGCTCTGGTCTACTAGTCTATGGTTCACGGGTCTATGGAATAGTGAATCTGACAAGTGGGGTCCACATATCAGTGGCTGGGTTCATCCTGGACTATGTCTACATGGGATTGTGTAACGTCCCGTTTGTCCTAGAGTTTTTGCTAGATTTTAAAACCAAAAAGGAACCATTCGGTTTATTTGCTTGCTCAAGCTTAACTTGAAACTTTGAAAATATTGGAGGTTTAACTTGACTTAACCAAACTTCAACTAAGTTCAGTTGGTTGGTGCTATCTGTTGGTTGAAGTTCTTTGGTGTTCCTTGGCTTTTGTTTCCCTTTCTTGGTTTCCTCTGTGTGCCTTTAGGCCTAGCTTCTCTTCTCCAAGACCCCTTCTGTGTCTGGATCTCCCTCTCTCGGTCCAGACCTCCCTTGTATTGGACCTCCCCTTGTCCAAGACCTCTTTGTAGGTCTAAGACCTCCCCTTTTGGGTCTTAGACCAGCTCGGGTTTATGTTTCAAACCTTTTTGATTTCTGAGGGTCAAGTTTGAGTGGTTTTCCTCTCTCTGGACCACCCTCTTATTTGGCCTCCTCACCTTCTTCTTCTCTTTAGACCTCCCTTGAGTTTATCCTTTGGACCTCTTTCCATTGGACCTCCACATTTTGAAATATCCTCTCTTGGATCTCCTCTTTTGAATCTCCTCTGTTGGACCTCCCTTGTGTTCGTTTGGACCTCCCTCGCGTCCGTTCAAGCCTTCTGCTTGATCCAGACCTCAACCGCTTTTGTACCGTTCGATTTGTATTGGACGGCTTGATCTTGTTAGCACGTTCGGCCGGTCTGAACGTCTCACCTTTTTTTTAGTTGTCCGATCTATGTGGGACGACCCAATCACTTTGCTCCGTCCAATCGAGATCTGACGGCCCCAACCTTCCCCACGTTTTTCTCGCTCTCATCCACCTCCCTTGTTTAGATCTTGACCGTTGAGACCTCCCCTTTGGAGATCTTAACCGTCAGGACCTCCCTTGTTTAGATCTTGACCATTGAGACATCCCTTTTGGAGATCTTAACCGTCAGGACCTCCCTTGTTTAGATCTTAACCATTGAGACCACCACTTGTGGTCAGGACCTCCCCTTGAGGACCGCGACCTCCCCTCTTTTGTCGTTTAGCCGCGACCTCCCCTTGAGGCCACGACCTCCCCTCTTTTGTCGTTTAGCCGCGACCTCCCCCTTTGTGGATCTGACCGTCAGGACCTTCCCTTGTAGATCTTGATCGTTAGGACCCCTCCTTTGAGTCTTCTTTTCTTTAGAGCTCCCCGTGGTCTTTTTGCAAAGACCACCTTTGCGGGGTAAGACCTCTTCTTTGAGGTCAAGACCCAAGGTCGTTTGTGAAGACCTCCTTTATGGTTAAGGCCTCCCTTTGAGGTCAAGACACTGTGGTCTTTTGCAAAGACCACCTTCTTGGCCGAGACCACCTCTTTGGTCGATCCGTCCACCCGAGTTTGATGGCCCCACTAGTCATCCAGGGCCACTTTCTTAATTCCTCCGCTTCTAAAGCCTTAAGCGCATTTAATGCTTGTTGCATTACATTAAATGCGGTCACTTAAGGGTACTTCGCTTATCCTTTTGATGGCATACCTGCCTTATCATTGCCTTGTTTTTCACCTACCCTTGACCAATGTGTCTCCGAGCCTTCCTGTGGCTCTCTTTTCTCCTACTATATATATATATATATATATATATATATATATATATATATATATATATATATATATATATATATATATATATATATATATAGCCTGTATGCCTTCCTTTGTCACCCTTTTCCTCATTTCCTAAATTCCCAGCTCTTCTCCGAGCTTGTGCTTGAAGCTTCACCAAGAAGTGTCTGAGGAAGCTGTGCCACCACCTCTCCATCACCCAGAAGATCATCTGAGTTGGCCTTGCTGCTTTGTCGCCTCAGGAGTTCATCGGAGTGCCTGTGTCGTCCTCATCCACTGCAACTGTCCCTCTGATCTTCTCTTTTTTTCCGTCTCTTTCTTGGTTTTGGGTGAGTTTCCTTGTGCCTAATCTTTTCTTGTTCATACGACCACTTTGTGTGATCGTATTCTTCTCCCGACTACGTTACGTGGTTGTGTTCTTTTTATGACCACGTGAAATAGTTGTGTTTTCTTCAGGACCTCCCCCTTGGGACCCCCTCAGGATCTCCTTTGGCAAAGACCACCTTCATAGTCTTTGTCGGCTCTTTTGCAAAGACCACCCTCGTGGTCATTGCTGGTCTTTTTGCAAAGACCACCCTCCCGCTCATGGCCGCCTCCTGGTCTTTTTGCAAAGACCACCCTCTCGGCCATGATCGCATCCTGGTCTTTTTGCAAAGACCACCCTCTCGGCCATGATCGCCTCTCAGCCATGTCTTGGTCTTTTTTGGAAAGACCACCCTCTTTCGGGTTGGACCTCCCCTCTCGCTGAGACCTCTTGCTTTTCTAGTTTTTGGTTGAGATTTGCTTAAGTTCTTTTGAGTCTTTTAAGCTCTTTTGTGGAGAGTTGTCTTGTTTATTTGGTTCTTTGCGTACGTGTAGATCCCGAGCTCGAGGAGTACTTGGACCCGGCAGTCTCTATCGAAGGTTCACCCCTGCTCAACGAAGGCAAGTCGCAGACATTTGATCATGTTGGACCCAGCATTTCAAAAATATACTGTTTTACATTATCATGCATGGCTACTTTTATAGGAAATGTTTTGGGCAGTAGCTATATCTCACTTGACATTATGCCTCTTTGGATGATTGTACTCAACATGTTGACATGATTCCCTTGGACACCTTAGATTGGGTAATTTAGTTGGTATTGTTTGATAACACCAACATGGGACCGTATGTTTAAGCTTAGCCCTGCTTTAGAACCGTGGGTCTTGAAAATCATGCTTCATCATTAATAATCTTGTCTAATTGAACTATGTAACTGTGGTTGGTGCCACTATTGAGCAACTGTGGTGCTGATGCCGTAGCTGTATTGATTGTGGTGCGATGCCACTCTTGTTAAAATTTGGTGTGCCAAGACCAGGGTAGTCTTTGGCTGGGTTGAACCTAAAATGTTTTCACACTCGGGCAAGTGATTGTGCAGTAAAGGGGGTGCCATGTGCACACTGGGAGGAGGTTGTCTTGTCTGAGTGGATTAAGAACTTAACTTTGTGATCCTTTTGAACCGGGTATTACCGTGCAACCACAAGACCACTTTATGGGGGTAGTCTGGGCCAAATAATTAGCAATGGTTTGGTGCGGTTCATATGGTGGAAGTGTGTGCCGATTCACACTTGGCGCAAGAGAGGCACTTAATCCAGGGGGTTGTAGCCCAATCTGATGTAAACCTTAGCAGGCGTAACCAAGCCGATCGAGCTTTGTAAAGGCCTTGTCACGCTTTCTAGACCGCCACCTTCGAAGTGAGCAAGGGTTCCGACGGGAACCCGACCCGCTAGAGAGGTCGTGAATTATGGGTAAAGTTGTACACCTCTGCAGAGTGAAAAATCTATTCGAATAGCCAAGTCCTTGGTCATGGACATTGCCTGGTGAAATTGCACAAGGGGTAGACTTTTATAAAAATTTGTGGTCCATGGTTGGCCATGGGTATCTGCGAGTGTTCTAGGCGGCTCCGAATGCTCGTGATGTCCATGGTTAGTTGTGGTGGTCTTTTGAACCCTAGGGTGGTCCAAGAAACTCCTGAGTGGGTGCTCAGAGGAGGTCTTGGTGCCCTAGGGAGGTCTTTGGGAGCTCTGGAGTTGGTGCCCAGAGTGGTCGTGGGAGAGGTCTTGGACGTGGGTGCGGCCAGACCTCCCACGAGTGATCTTGGGAGTGGGTTGGTGCTCACCTCCCTCCTTTTCAAACAAATGTATCTATGTATTATACTTTTAACTTGAGCTTTTCAATCTACTTATGCTATTTACTGTTAAATCTTGCTTTCTGCAAACTAACCTTATAGCTCTCCTTGGCTAAGCCAATGCATGAATATTATGTGCATAATTGTTCCCTGCGATTTGCTGAGTACATTCAAACATACTCATGGCTTAAAGCCCCCTGTTTGAGTAGTGGCCGAAGATGATCAATTCCAGGGAAGCACAGACCTCTTCGAGGAGGAGTTCTTTGATGACCCAGCGTGCTAGGACGTCCTCCACTCAACAGCCTGTGGGCTTGCTGGATGGCTCCTTGCGTTATGTGTTTCTTCTGTAAAGGTTTCCTTTTGTCGGTTTTTGTAAGCCCTAGTTGGCAAACCTCTGTAAGCAACCTTGACCATAAGGTCCTTGTTTAATATATGTTAATTTGTCTGCTTCATCTTTTGTCCAGTACTGTGTGGTTGTGATTACACCTTGGGAGTTCTGTGCTAGCTAGCTCTTGTTCCTGGGACTAGTTCAGTGCACAAAGGCCAGACCTCCAGGAGGTCTTTGAGATCCCCTGGGAGGTCCTGGCGGACCTTCTCACAGGACATACTTGGAGGACCTCCCAGACCTCCGGTCAGTCCTACCGGACCTCCCTAAGAGGTCATGGGAGACCTTTCCTAGTATTTCCCAAGAGAGTCCTCACAGATTGGATCTGGGATTTGGGTGAGGGTCTGCCACGTGATGCTGACGAGGGTGACACGTGGGCCAAGATGCACAGGAGGAGCTGAGGTGGCGGGTGAGATGGTGTGCCACGGTGGTTCAATGGCGAAGGTGCACTGGGATCGAGGGACTCTGGCGAACGGCGGCTTGCCGGCGACGACTAGGGTCGGGATCTAGGCAAAGGTGATATGAGGAACACGATGACGTGATCGGTTTGCACATGAGATGACCACAACGACGACTGCGAGGAGTTGAGCGGCGGAGCGGTGCAGCTTGTGGTGGTGACAGCGAAGTGACGGCTCCCCGGAGACGGCAAGGTGCACATCATGTAGAACGCGAGAAGGCGATCTCGTTTCCAACGACGAAGTGGACGAAGGCTCACCGGCGGCGACAGAACCCGGTGAAGAAAGTTTCGGTGACCGGAAGCTGCTTGGGCTTGATTCGTCCAAAAGGCGGTGCGATTCGAAACATGAGTTAGGGTTTCCGAGGGAGGAGAGCGGGGCGAAGCTTTTGACGCGGGTGCAGGGGCTTAAATAGGGTCGAAGATGGCATGTCTGTGTGGAAGCCGATGGTGAGGTGTGCGCGTGTGGGACTCGGAGATGGAGTCTGGGACGAAGATGAGCTGACATGGCGGTGGGCCCACCTAGCAGTGAGAGGAGGAGGGAAAGACGGGCTGGCTGCGACGAAAAAAAGAAAAGGTCGGCTGTTGGGCTATGCTGAGGAAGGAAAGGGCCAAGGAAAAGGGAGATTTAGCCCAATTGATTTCCCCGGATTTTAAATAGCTTTTGCATTTTAGAAATAACAGAAAATCCAAATGGCAAATTTAAAATAGCAAATAAACTCAAAAAAATTCTAGAAAAATCTGGAAAATATTTCAAAGTACAAGCAACTCAACTAAAATAGTTTGGGAATTAATTGATGTTCAGATTAGTCACATTAAATTGTTTTGACATTTGAAAGTCTCATTTAAGCTTTATTAAATTCAAATGAAATTTGGTAAATTTTCCTAGGGACTAAACTACTCAAAAAGGTTTTGTAACTCAGAAAATTGGGATGTTACAACAACGCCAGTGGAGGAGGTGAGGACAGTGGCCGACGAGGGCAAAAATGGAACCGGAAAGGGGAGGTGATCCTAAGGGTGGTGGTGTCACGCCTCACAGAGGTCGATGGTCAGTGGCGTGCAGGCGACAACGCATGGTGGCCAGGGCTGGGGAAGAAAAGGGGCGGCAGCGCCCAGGTAGGAGAGGGGCGGAAAGGAGGTGAGCATGAGCGTGTAGGGAGTGATGGGAACTCACCAGACCAGACGTTGGAGGAGGAGGTGTTGCGAGGCAACCTGGCGGTGAGAGCCGAGGGCGGCGCGACAAGTTTGGCGGTGGTGGCGGCCTGGGGTGAAAAGGAGTACAAATCAGTGATTGGGGTGGATGTGGTAAGGTCTGAGGGTGCTCCAAGAGAAAACAATTGAAGAGGAGCTCATCAGAGAGAGGAATAATGGCGGTGGCAGCAGTTTCGGCCGGAACAGAGGGAGACAATGGCGGCGCGATGCTTTGGTGCCTGAAACCCAAAATTAGTTGAGGAGGGTCGAAGAGGATGCTTGGGAACATGATGTGACGTGAGAGATTTAGAGAGAATCTCACCGAGTTGGCTGGAACGGCGTGCTGAAGGTGGTGGCTATGGATCGAGAGGAGGGAGAAGGCGGGCGTGTTCCCGGTGGCAGGGTCGGTGTCGTCCATGGCTGCCTGAGGGAAGAATTGCAGGAGGGAGTCCTTCGTCTTGAAAGGCATGAGCACCAGCGAGTACGACTGCGGTGCCTCGGCCGTGTCGGCGACGAAGTCGATCGTGCGCCCGCGGCGGCCACGGCGCTGGACCCTCGAGGAGGACGGGCACTTGTCTTCTCCGTTGTCATTGGCATCGGCGGCGACATCGAGGTTGCCTTCATCGTCGGAATCGGTGACAGAGGGGTCGCAGGCATGGTTGTCGGAGAAGGGGCGCCAGATGTTGCGGGCCATTTGGTATTGAGGCGACAGAGCAGAGATGATTTTGTTTGTTTCATTTCCTGACTCATCCGACCACGTCGCTCATTTGATGATTAGGATGTCACATCAGCATGAAACAAGGTGGTATCAGGTCGGGGGGAGACTGACCTAGCATTGAAAGTTCGAGGGTGCAAACCGGGCGGTATTGGAGTTCAGGGGTTTTTTAGACTCTCGTGGTAGTTCAGGGGTGTAATATGGAATTATTCCTTTTTCTTTTTACTTCAATGAATAGTTGAAAGGGAAGATTAGAAAAGGCATTAGTGCTACATTTCATTTGATGAACAATAACCAGAGTTTGCAATTATAGGCTTATAGTTAATTCAACAGAGAATGCATTACTATAGGACCTAAATCAGGCATCAGAGCAAAATGGGAGAGTAACTCTGCAGTACTGTAATTTGTCGGTTCTAAAATGAGAAATTTTACTGTACATTCCACTGGTAGTATATGGTGGTAGTATAAATCAAATATGATAATTGATTTGTTAAGGGTATAATAGACTTTTTTATATATTTATAACTTTTTGTGAGAGTATTATGGACTTTTTCAACTAGTGTTGAAAATATTACTTTTGTGACGTGTGATCTCCACATAGGCAATTACAATTCTACCCCTATTAGGATTATACTACTCATACTACCAGGTGTAGTATAACTAAATCATAACTAGTCTGAACTATTTGATAAAAAGAATAGACGAACCATATTAAATTAAGTGTACCGTAAAATAACTCTCTAAAATAGCACATTAGTTGAAACAATTTATAGCAGTTAGCACCCCGGTCCTATCAGATAAGCACAACCACCTTGTAATGAGAAATCAACTTGTGAGTTGTGACCAGAGTGAGTTCTCAACGGACACCAGTGTTCTTCTTTGCTGTATTCTTCGACATTATTTTGAGAACAATGTATTCTTGAACATAACTTTTTGTGGTTGGTCATTAGCTACAAACCTACAACAGAATGTCATGTCCCCCTTCAAAATGTTAAATAAACCGAAACAGATACAAGATATCCTACCAACCTGAATAATTTACTTTGCTTTTTCAAGCATAGTGTAAACAGACATGTCTAAATGACAGCTAGTAATCGTTTTCACATCTGACATTGCAGCCAGCTGAAGTTATTAGGAATGTTTATCAAGCCATACACTGATACACACATCCAAAACAATACAAACACACATACAAGCACTTATAAACCAGACATTTCCTTCCCATTTTTTCCTGATAACTGAGAATGAGCAGAAAGAACCACTACAGCTGCAAAATTCCAATCAAAATTGAACCATTTAATCACAAAATTGAGCTACATTTCTCCTTACATGTTTCCAGATTCGATACATTATTTCAGTGACTCGTTCCTTCCAATTGCCCTTAATTTACAATTCTCTCCCTGACAAGTGTAACAAGTGTACAAGAAATACAACGAACATTAGTACACAACGACACATGACCTCACCAGTACAACCTGACCGGTGGCACCGTGAAGCCTTGTCTCTCCTCGAGAAACGGCACCGTCTCCGGCCGCGCCTGGAGGTCGCCGTAGAACTCGTACTCCGCCTCGTAGTCGTGCAGGTCCAGCTCCTTCTTCTGGTTCGTGTGGTAATGGTGCTTCGCCCCCGCCGCCTTCCCGAACCCGAACACACTCACCTCGTCGCACATTCCCAGCGCCATCACCACCGCCTGCATCCCCGAAGAGTAGTGGAAGTACCTCTCGTCGTGCTTCCTCGTCCAGTTGCTCGCCGGTTCGCCCGTGGTGGCCACGAAGCGCTTCAGCGAGTAGTACTTGGCGATGCGCGCGCAGAGCGCGTCCAGCCGCGCGTCGGTGACGAGGAGCGGGAAGGGGGAAGCGGGCGTGGCGGTAGCGTTGCAGATGAGGGCGTCGAGGAGGTGCGTGGGCTGGCAAACGTACATGGCCATGGGCACAGTAGCGCCGTAGGGGTGGCAGCCGCAGCCGGGGAAGGTGACGGCGTTGCGGGCGGCGCAGAGGTGGAGGATGTTGGAGTTGACGAAGGAGAGGGAGGTCTTGGCGCCGACGTCGGCCGCGAAGCCGACGACGCGGGCGTTGTTGAGGCGGATTACGAGGTCGTGCGCGTCGATCTGCGCGCCGCGGCCGGAGCCGAGGAGCACGCCGCTGTTGCCGACCACGGCGCAGGTAGGGAAGCGCCGGCCGAGGAGGCCGGCTAGGTCGGTCATGACGCTGGCCACATTTCTAATTGGGCGGCGTCGGTGGGCGGACAGGAAGGAGTTGAGGGCGACACGGAAGGAGGCGAGGAGGGATTCGTCGGAGGGGAGCGCCCCGGCGGGGACGCGGAGGCGGGAGACGGTTCTTGGGCGCGGCGGGCCGCGGGTGGAGGGGCTGTAAGGGAGGCGGAGGTAGAGGAGGCGGTGGTGGTTGCCGAGGCTGGGGAAGGTGGATATGGAGGCATTGGCGAAGAGCGCGGCCGCCTCGTTCAGGACCTGTTCGGCGCCAACGTCGGAGGCGGCCAGGCGACGGAGGAGCTGGTCGCCAGCGGGGTGGGGTGGACCTTGGGGGAGGAGGAGGCGGCGGCGGAAGGAGAGGGAGAGGAGGGAGAGCAGGAGGAGGAGGAGGACGGGCGGGAGATGGGGACGCTTCATATCCGCCGGTGTGGTCGCCGGGGACGGCGAGATCCGGCGGCCATTAGTAGGCGTCAGTGAGTGGGGTTGGGGAGAAGTCGGAACAGAAATGGTGATTGGTGAGGAGGTGGGGACGAGTGGTACGAAGTGATTCCAGTGGTCTGAACGAGGTTACTGACATGTGGGACCTTTAGAACGATGGGGTCGACGTGTCAGTGGTTGGTTGGTTGGTTTGGGCGTTAGTTAGGTTGGTAAGCGGTTGCTGTGGGGAGTAGGGACGGTTGGTTGCGATGCACACAACATTTCCAAAAGTACACACGGTGCGATGAAAATGACGCGAATAAAAGATATTTATTTTAAATTAATTAACCTTTTTTTAATTTTACTTTAAAGTTAACCCCGCGAACTTTATTTTCAATTCTGACCCTTTTGGTCACGCCACCACCCGTGACGTAAAAAAACAACACTGTCACGTCAACCTGTATGTGGCCAAACTCTTGTCACGCCACCACCCGTGGCATGACAGTGTTGTTTCGTCACGCCACCACTAGTATCGTGAAAAAAAATACTATTTTAGTGGACTTATCCTATGGTGTGACAATGTTATTTTGTCACGCTACGGATGGTGGCGTGATCAAAAGGGTCAGAATTGGAAATAAAGTTCGTAGGGTTAACTTTAAAATAAAATTATAAAAAAGGTTAATTAATAAAAAAAAGGGTTTGGCGAGACGCGTATTTTTAAATAATATTAATTTAAAATATAATTACAAAAATAAATAGTTGATTTTTTTACCAATATACATGTCTGTCATCGATTGGAGTGGCGACAAGCTCCTATCGCCATTTCAATTAGCGACATGCTCATATCGCCATTTTAATTGTCGATATGAACCTATTTATTGCATGTCGTCGGTCCAACTGCATGTCGTTCTTGTCGCCAGTTCAACTGTCGACATGACAGTGGCTATATAAACCCCCCAAAATTGGCAGAAAAGTCATTTTAATTCCGAAAAAAGATAAGAGAGCGGATGAGAGGGTAGAAGAGACGTAATAAGCCTCGCTTGGGTTAAATGAGCAGCATTTAAGCAAAGCAGATCTAGTCGCCTATTTAGCAGGTAAATGTTTTGTAACTTTGTACATAAATTCGAAACCTTGTAGGTTAGCAAATGAAAATAGCGCCATACAATACAGTGTATTATATAATTTTAGTTGTATTGTTGTTTGATGTAGTACGCTATTTTAGTTGTGTACAGTACGTCATTAGATAATTTTGCTAACGCCGAAAATACTTTTTAAACCACGAAAATGGGAGGACACCTCTAAAAATAAAAATATACATATTGAAAATTTGTAAAAAATACTGAGTAGCTAAATACAGTATGTTAATCCCAACTTAATATTTGTTTTCATTTGTGCACGGTAAATATTCTGTTAATGCCGAAAATACTTTTAGAATTAGGAGATAGCAAGACACCTCTAAAAATTCTCTAAGAAATCCAGAGTAGGTACATAGGGTATGTAGAGCTGAATTAAAATATTGTGAACTTATTTTTTATTTCCATTTGTACACAGTAAATATCTTGTAAATGCTGGAGACACATTCCAAATAAGGAAAGTAGAAGGATACCTATAAAAATATATAAAAATTATAGAGTAGCTAGATAGGGTGTGTAGAGCAGAGCTTAATCAAAATAATCCTAACTTAATTTTGTTTTCCATTTGTGCACGTTAAATATTCTGTTAATGCCTGAAGAACTTTTTAAACTAGGAAAATAGCTAGATACCTCAAAAAATTCTCTAAGAAATCCAAAGATGGTACATAGGGTTTGTAGATGTGAATTAAAATATTCTGAACTTATTTATTGTTTCTATTTGTACACGGTAAATATTTTTTAAATGCTGGAGACACTTTTTAAACAACGAACGTAGCAAGTTACCTATTTAAATTGAATTAATTAGATATGCTGCTTCCTATTACTTTTTGTATATGTTTTGTAGTTTTTACAATGTATGCACTGAATTTTCAGGTATGATGGGCCCAAGATACATTGTGTAGTGGTCGTACGAGTTGCTTGACCTGGTCATTGGCGCACATCATCGTAGCCGCCTTAGTACCATCCTCCCCTAAGAGGACGAGGCGGCGATTGAGCTTGGCGTGCTACGGCTGCACACACCCATGAGGGCGTGGAGGGTGAACCCACGTTGAGTTCTGAGGTACGTGCAGTTGTGACCTTCGTGTACTCAATTGCAGCTTGACTACTTTGGATGGATTAACATTTGTTCTTAATCTTTTCGACACGGTTTGAGAGAGGGAGGCCTCCTTCCACTAGCGAGGATGATTGAGGCGACGTGGAAGGACAACCAGGACTGCACGAGCGGTGGTCGTACATCCAGCGCTTCGCATTTAATCGCACGGGCGCTGTTGATCAGTGGAGGCCGAACGCGACACTTTTCACCTCCGTCTGAGGAGATGGCACCGACGCTTCGGGATATGACCTTTCTGACCGGGTTGCCCTACGGTGGCTTCCCCTGGCGGCGCACGACATCCCGGCCACATGACGCACGGAGTTCCTAGCGAGGTTTCAAAGGGTGTTGTCACCCAACCGGGGCTACAGGGAGTTCAACAGCTCCTACGGGCTGACGCTGAAATGGATCTGTCAGTTCTACATAAGTATTAATAACTCTTGTGCTCCCGCATCAATTGGTTTGTGCACCTTGCTGATGTGTATCTATCTTCTTGCAGCCAGAGCGTATGGCAGAGGAAGCACCCGAGCACACGGTGAGGAGGCACTTCGAGGTCTACTTACAGTGGCTGTTCGGGTGGGTGATGTTCTTAGGGTCCTACGACGACAATGTCAACAATCACTACATCCGGTACGCACACCAGCAGGCAGACTGGGTGGTGGAGGACATCCAGCCCTACACCTAGGGCCTAGAGGTGCTGTGCGCGACGTACTGGGTTCAGGACAACTCTATCCTCTCTGGATGTTTGCTGCTTCTTCAGCTATGGTCCTTTGAGTGTTTTCAGATCGGACGACCACAACTGGACCTGGACGTCTACGCAGTCGCCATGTAGGCCGAGAACGACGACGTGGACTGGTCGACTTTCGGTACGGTGTGGTGTCGCCAATAGGTAAGTTTTCTAAACATTTGTTATTTTTGTAATGTAATTCAATTTTTTGTGCTAAGTTTCTGTTGTTCCATTGTACAGGTCACTTTTACTACGATCACTTCACACGCGTCCTACCCGAACTACGTTATGATGTTCGATCAGTTGACGGATGGCCACGTCATCTGGACACCGTACACTCCTAACAGGGTGTACGAGCGCGCACCCCGAGGCCTATCGAGCCTTTTCACGCAAGACCACACGTATTGGTACACACAGAGGTGCTTGGTTCACGACGTCTCCATAGAGGAGTGCCACGTGCACTAGGTGATGTGGCAGTTCAATCTGCGACAGGAGATCCTAGCCCCCGGGGGCAGCGGGTGGCACCGAACATCCATGGGTAAGTTCACATTTTATTTTCGTCGTACTATTTACCTTACGTACCTACAAAACAATTGTTTGGCCTTTCACAAGTACACCAGGAAGGGAGTCCTTGTTACGACCTCCTAGACGAACAGGATGTTCCCTTGGGTTCAGGGGTGGCTCCGCGCCTTGGATGTCGTCGTCCAGCAGGATGCTCTCTACGAGCCCGGGACGTACGACGAGTGCATCGAGTGGTACTCCAGTCAGACGAGGTTCACTACGTCAGGGTCATGGACGACCCACCACGACACGAGGCCGCGATGTCCGACACGTACCCCACCTAGCCGGACTCCGCATTCTATCGCGTGGTATGTATTGAAAGGTCCGTACATATTATTTCCTTTGCAAGTTTTCGTTTCCTAACTTGTTAATTACGTGTACATGTCGATCTACATTGGAAGATGCACGAGTTGGCGACCTTCGTGCGTCGTATGACACTCAGGGAGCACTTCAACATGACGTCACACGATATCAGCCTCCCCGCTCTGGCTCCGGCCTCTCGCCTCCAGCTCCGCCCTTAGCCTTCCACCTCGGGCCACTGCCTCTGGACTCCCACCTACCCCGTCCGACCCTGCCCTCTAGCTCTGCCCTCGGCCTCCCGCCTCTGGCTCCGGTCTCCCGCCCTCGGCCTCCAGCTCCAGCCTTCGCGTGCCTAATGAGCCTAACGAGCCAGCTCAAGTCTTTTGACCGAACCGAGATGGTTGTTCTGCTCATTTGCTTAACGAGTCAAGCCATGTTTCTTAACGAGCTTGACTGAGCCAAGTCGGGTCGAGCCGAGTCAGCTCGTTGCCCACCGCTAGATCCGGATCCTTTGGTGTGATGCGGAGGATCACGGCATGAACATCACTCAGCAGTGTAATGTAGCAATAGTAAAATACCAGCCGCATCATTTTTTTCCTGTAGCAAAATACTGTAGCAACACCGTACTATTGATCTGGACCTTTGATTTGATTTTTTATCGGACGGTGAATATCGCTTTCTAATATCATGCGATATAGATTCTCAGATCCATTTCCATCTCGAGTATGGTAAACAAGGTTCCTACTCGCAGCTGGTTTCAAACAAGAGAGAATTGCTAAGCAAGTTTCATGCTGCAAAATCACACGTGACAGGACTAGTCTCGTGTAGATAGCGGCTCGTTCTAAGTATGTTTTTAGGACGTACTGCACTGTTACACAGTCGGTGGTTCAATGTTCATGACAGTAACTGCCGCCCACACACAAAGAAGATGATCCTACCTTCGTCACGTGATTATGATCCCTTTATGTTGCTTTCAAGTTTTCATCGTTATACTTTTTCCAGCCTTGTTCATCGATCACACGTGATTCCATGTTCATCGATCGAATCCTTCGAGAACAAGTGACACAACGTTCAATCAAAGGGTACCTTGTACAGGGGTAGAGCTAGGGCAGTACCCGTTATGCACTATCACTCAAAAAAAAAAAACCCCTACAGGGTGTACAAAGGAGGATATAATAATTCTTAATTAATTAAATCATTTTTCTGTAATGTTTATAGATAATAATATCTTTATACAATAATTAAAGATACTCCTTATCATTAACTTACAATGATAAGAGAAGATTACAATTACCTAGTTGTCGTAAGCTCTTCTACGACAACCTTATGATTGTAAGTTCTTCTACGATTACCTTACGATCGTAAGGTTTACTATAATCACTTTATGGTCGTAAGATTTTCTATGACTAGGTCAACTACGGCCACCCTATAGTAGATACAGCCCATATATATGCGGACCCAATCGACTAGGGACTCTGTATACTGTGCTCATTAACACGTGGTAGTTATACATGTGTTGTTTGTATTTGACATAACTGCACGTACGTTTCCTTGTCTCTCGCGTATGGCGTAACTACATGGTGAACGTACGAGGGAATGTCTCACTGATAGTAACTACCACCAACGTGCACAATCCATTAACCATTGAGATGCCTCCTGTAAGACTTTAGACTTGTGTGATGATTATATATATGTATTAGAGCTAAATTGTCTGTAACTTTGGACCTTAGTGACGATCACTGTGTAAGACTTTAGATTTATGTGAAGCGTACCTATTGAAATTTTTTCAGCTCCGCCGCTGCCTTGTATGGGGCAGCATTTGACAAATTTCATTTCGTTGGAAATCGTCAGAGATTTCGGCGTTTGCACTTCTTATCTCTTTGGGCCGATCCAAACACTAGTTAAATTGGGCTCCTAGCCGAGTTTTATTTCACCACAGCGCATATGGCCCATCACATTCACAGTAGGATTTAGGACGCCGTATACGAGTCAACGCTGCCGCGCTAAAAGAGCTTTTTTTTAATAATATTATTTAAAAAGATAATTTAAAAAATAAATAGTTATTTTTTTTTCACAAAACTATATTCCTGACGCCATTTGGAATAGTGATAGGCTCCTGTCGCCATTCCATTTGGCGACAGAGACCCTGTCGCTAAAGGGAACAGTGGGGGATGTTCTTGTCGCTGTTTGAATTGGCGACATGACTCCTGTCGCTAATTGAATTAGCGACATGGTGGTTCTGTTGTTTTTTTTTATTTATGTGTAGCGGAATTTTAAATTTTTTGTAATTTTGTTTTTAAAATTTGGTAATACGTTCAAGTGTACGCATAGTTCGGAATGTAAAATCAGAGAAGACAATGTAATGCGAAATAAAGGAATAGACATAAAATTTGGGTTTAGGGTTGCCTTGCACGATGTTGTCCCGATATTTGGGAAAAAGATATGTAATTTGTTGTATCAGATATGTGGACTATTTGGTACGAAAGATGAAATTTTAATGCACAAGTTCACTATCATTTAGACCTTTATTTTTAGTGCCTACTTCCAGAACACATCTTTTGGACCTTTATTTAAATGTTGTGCCCTGCCTTGCTACACTGAGAATTGAATGCCAAAAGAGAACGAGATTTGAAGTCGGCTTTAAAACGCAGTTGCGAATTGAAATAGACTTTATAATAAAGTTGTGAATTACATGGCGTACAGGGTTTGGTTACGTGCATAAAGAATGACATCATGCACGATGCAACAAACCGAAATATACCTACGATACATATGCGCCTATTTGGAATGGAAATAAAGCCGATTGGAACAAAGATCATTAGTTTCAGTGACCCATCACTCCCTTCCCCTTGCCTCCTTGCTACCCACGGCGGCGGCAGCTAGTCTTGAAGTCATCTATGTCTTGCGAGACGAGTCGGGCGGTTGAATGATGTTAGGATAACACAACGTCAGGCCAAATTAATAATTATGATGCATATTGAACATAACTTACCTCTTGGATCTGGAGTGCGCCCAGGCGACGGGGAATAGTAGTACGGCCGACAGTCTCACTTGTAGGAGTCTTCCCCTTGTATGCTTGCTGCCCGCGGCAGCGGCGACCAGTCTCAAAGTCATCCATGTCTTACGAGACGGGTTGGATAGTTGAATGATGTTAGGATAATGCAACGTTAGGCCAAATTAATAATTTTGATGCATACTGAACATAACTTACCTCTTAGATCCAGAGTGCGCCTATGCGACGGGGAGCGGTAGTACGGCCCCTAGTCTCACTTGTAGGAGCTTTCCCCTTGTCCGCCGCCCGCTTGGCCTTGTCGTACTCATCTGCTTTCTTGGGCTCGTTTGATGCCTTTTTAGTTGGGTCGGGGTTGGGTACGTAAGGTGTCCAGCGTTGGAAGGTCTCGGCTCGCCATGGAAAGTTCAACATGTACTTCTGCTGGATGAATGCCCTATCGTACATCTCCGGACTGTTGATCCAGTGGAAAAAGTTGCATTGCATCTCCGGCTGCCATTATGCGCGTGTGTAATAAGGGATTTGTGGAATGGAACGCATGATGTGAAAAATCTTTGTGTGTACAAGATACACTTACGAGGTGGTGGCCGCACGTGTAGTACGCCCGAGCGAATGTCGTCGGGTGTGTGGCCTGGATGATCTTTGCCGGTTCTTCGCACGCACATTACGGGCGTGAGAACTCCAGTGGTACCGATGTATCCTTCATAGACGTATTCAGGTAGGGTTTAGCCATCTCGGGAAACCACTTGCGCTTCTGCAGTATCCTTATGTGGAAGCTCACTGAATCCTCCATCTCTTTCCTCTCAGTTGTATGAACCAAGATTTGGTGTAGTGTTGGGTGTCGTGGTGTATTGTTATCCTGCAGCTATCTTCTCCGCTTCTCTTCTCCCTCCTTTTATACAGGGATTTTTCGCCCTAAAAAGGAAGGGGGGTGGCAGTGTGTTGTCATCTCGGTATGCAAAACTGGTAGCGTGTGGCATAACAGGGTGCAGTCTTTTAGGTCTAAAATGGTGTCACAGCGCAGTGTGGTCTTGTCATTATGAAAAGTTAGCGTCGCAGTGTGTTGTCACATCAATCTGCAAAAGTGGTAGTGTGTGGCGTGACAAGGGCCGGTCTTTTCGGTCTGAAAAAGTGGCGTGGCAGAGTGTGGTCTTATTGGTCTGAAAAGTAGGTGTCGTAGTGAGTTGTCATATCGGTCTGAAAAGGTGGTATGGCAGAGTAAAGGCTAGAAACAGGGTCATGTGGGGTGTCCCGATGCTGACTCCCTCACATGGTTGCGGTGTGCATGCAAAAAAGAAATATCGAAACACGAGACAATCATAAGTAGTACATAAATCAATATTTACATGGCATAACTGATATTTACAAGAAGAAATATCTACTCGCGGCCCTTCTTGGGGCGTACCCCACGTGTCGCCCTAGTCTCATCCAGAGTGGATACGGACGCTAGTGCGAGTACCTCAAAGGCTTAGGCGGTCGAGGTATCCGACCGACGCGAGTAGCCTAGGGGGTGTCGCGAGGGGGTCCTGCGTCGGCTGGCTCAGTCTAGGTGCGCCGTACATCTGTGAAGCCCCCACGAAGACTTAGCTACAACGCTGGACGAACTCGTAGTCCCTGGAGCATGACTCCTCGTGCGACACCACCAACTCGTCTCAAAGCAGTGCAAGACTTGTGAAACATTACGTTATGCGTATAACCTTGGCGAAAACCCTGAAATAGTACGCTATGCATGCAAGCAAGATAGTTATACTTGGTCGCATGAGGCTAGAGGACGACTCCACTTACGTATGCTCTGTGTGCGGGTGGAACTCGGGACCTATCAGAGAAAATTGCCATTAGTAACTACTATATCCATGAAAAAACCGGACGTGAGTATTTTATTCTGACCTACAAACTATGTTGAGTAGTTCTAGCACGGTTCCATGAGGACCCGCTCACCATGTCCGGGTGAGGAGCCCTGGGGTGTGATGCACTGTGGCTCACCCCCTGTCCACGCATAGGTGGGTCTACCCGGTCCCTCGGCATATGACAAGTCGTGATCTCGATCCCCCGTCTCGACTTCTCGAGGAACTGTGCCATGACTGCTCTGATGTCCTGCATCATCATGATGAAGCACTCCCTGACAGTCAACTGAAGCATAGAAATCGCCAACTCGTGCACCTCCTGGTGCAGATCGACCTATACACATAATTAACAAGTTAGAAACTGATATCTTGCGAAGCAAATAAGAAGTATAGACCGTTCAATACGTATCACACGATGGAATGTGGAGTCGGGCTGGGTGGGGTACGTGTCGGACGTCGCAGCCTTGTGTCGTGGTGGGTCATCCACGACCCTCACGCAGCGAACCCTCGTTCAACTAGAGTACCACTTGATGTACTCCGTGTACGTCCCGGGATCATTGGGAGCATTCTCCTATACGACGTCACCATAGGCATTGACCCAACCCTGGATCCAAGGAAACATCCTCTCCACCAAGAAAGTTGTAGTAGGTATTCCCTTTCTAGTGTACCTATGAAAGACAAAACGATTGTTTGATAGGTATGTGACGCAAATGGTAAGGCAGAAGTAAAACGTGAACTTACCCATGGACGTTCGGCGGCACCCACTCCCCCCGGGGGGGGGGGTGGGATCTCCTATCGCAGACCGAATTATCGCATGACCCGCTGCACCAGGTACTCCTCTACGAAGACATCATGCACCAAGGACCTCCGCGTGAACCAATACACGTGGTTTCGCGTGAACCAATACACTCGACAGGCCTTGAGTGTGACGCCCCGTGTCATTACCCTAAGGGTAATCACACTTAGGCATACGGATTACTATTCGTTTGCTCAGTAAAACACTGCTCCAACGAATAGTAAGCCTTTACCAGGGTTACACAGCAGAACAATAAGATAGAAACTGCACCTTTATTCCAAAGAATAGCCACGCCAAAGTTATGGTTCTTAGTACAAATATTATCTGACTACAAAGGAGCTCCGCTTCTCGCAAGCCACCGGCATCGGGTCGCCTATTCGCCCCACACGCCAAACCTAGCGCCTGCTTTGCCCTCGGTCCTCGTAGTTTGCGCCTTCTCCTCCTGCAATTGCTTGGTATCAGATATCCTTCGCCCCACGGGATAGCTCCTTGGGACTAGGATCTACAAAGGAGAATACTAACAAGGTTGAGTACACGAGTGTACTCAAGAAGCATTAATAGCAACTAATGCATTGGATGACTATCTCTAGTTGTTATCACATTTTCTAAGTCATCTCATTTAGAAAATAGGTCATTAAAACATTTTAGGTAGCAGATTTTAGTACTGAAAATACTACTAGTCACTCGAAGAGACGATAGACCCCCTGTGGTTCCGTGAGACTCCAACTCGAGACCTGCATGAATTCATGATTTGTATAGCATCGCATGTGCTTTGTACCACTTTACCCATAGCTATTCTCAACTCTCAGAACAGGGTTCACCGCATTTCCTTTGATGCGGGTTCGAGATCGTAATACGTAACGCTTTCCCGATTAAGTGAATTAATTTCTCCACCCATTACTTTCCGGTGTCCCGAGCGCACCTAATCCTCCACCGAAGTTCCAAGAATGTTGGTTGGGGCGCTTCTATCCCGCACCCAACACTCCACCTTAGCGCTATAGCGCCTTGGATTTCCCCACCCACTAGGTCTCTCCTCACGGTTCTGGGTTCCTCCATCACACACACACACACACACACACACACACATAGTATTTACCCATTGTGAAGAGTATAGTCACGTAACAGGGTAGCATTTTCTGCCCGCTGAAACGGGAAAATGGTTGGTACTGAATTTACGGCATCTGACCGAGCAAGAGTTTTGTTGGTCCTTATATTGTAACCATATATAAAGGGTCCCACTGCCTTGCCTCAAATCTTACCTGCCAAGGGCCCCCTTTACCAGCCATAATAACTTCATATTTCTTTCTTTCCTCATTCTTATCTCATATCATCAATTCTCATTTATTCAAGTTCATGTTAATTATTATTATGTTATTCAATCAATTTAAGTTTTGGGAAACAGTTTTGATGCAATACGGATAATAGTGCAAGATACGGTTTACATTTAAAATAGCTATATTGATGTTCAAGAGGGTCGCTTGCCTTCGTATCGCGAGGGATTCGGTCATGATTGAAACTCGGTCAATCGCTCTCGTCGGTCGGTTGCGGAGCGTCGTCAGTAAGTAAAACGGATACTTAATAATAATATAAGTAAATACGTAGTGGATTTTTGAGTGATATAATAATTATCTAAGTTAGTGACTACTAAGGATTAGCACAAATTAATTTAAATAAACATTTTTCGGAACCTAATACTAAGGTAGCATTCTACAAAATAATCGTTCTACCGGAAACGCGCACAATGGTCGATAACGCGGCCCACGCTTAAATGAATAAACTAACAGAATTAAATATCTTAACTACCCGACTAAGTACTCACGATGCACAAAGCTACGATACAAGCTAGTTAATTTTATTAATAACAGCATTAACGACCAATTGAGCAATGTTAAATCATAGGTTACTTACAAATTGGTTAATTAGACTAGATCTAAGTTAAGTTATTTAATATCAAGAATTAAACAGCTAGCGGTTCCTCTTTTAATAACTGCTACTAAAAAAAAATACACAGCAATGCAACAAATAAATTAAAGACTACACAAAACTTAATATTACACCTAAACCGAAATTACTAAGCATACTTCTAATCCTCCCTAATCTCTCCCTCACTCACTCACTCTCTCTCTCTCTATTTCTACCCATTCGACCGAAACCCTAACACACGCACATACACACACCAACACTGCCAATCCCAACTTCTTCTTCTACCCCCAAACTCATCTCACTCTCTCCCATCTCTCAAATCTCTCTCTCTCCTCTCACACCAAGCCGCTAGGAGGGATCTGGCCTGCTGGCCGACCGACCGGACTGAACAGCAAACGATCCCCGCCTCTGCTCACCGGAGTCACTGTCGCCGCTTTGCCCGGAGCCGCCATCGCCGCCTACCGAGCCACTGCCGCTTTGCCTTGAGCCGCCTCTGCCTCCATGGCTCGCCTCCCCAAGTCGCCACGGACCTCGCGCCTCAGAAGCCGTCGCCGACCTGTCGCCTCCGGGCCGACGACTCCACCGATCTTTGCCGCTACACCCGCTACACACCGCCGCCTCGGCTCTCCTCCGCCCTTGGTCGTCCCGCTCGCCTGTCGCCGGCCCGGCCAGGTCACGGGCACTCGGCTCGCCTCGCCCCTTCGGCTCTCAACCGAGCCCGGTTCCCTACCTCTCTTAACCCACTTCCATTAAGCCATATTTTCATACTTTGGTTATTTAATCACTTATGCTTGCTGATGCTTGATTGATGCAACAGGGAGGTGATGGTGATGGATCGGGAGGGAGCTGGTGTCGCCTCCCCGGCCTCCTCCACTTCCGGCGCGGCCGAGGCCAAGCGTCTTCACGATTCTTGGCTCGGCTCGACCCCGCGCCTCCGATGCCGCTACTCCTGGCTCCTTGCTCCTTCTTGGCGTGTTGCTGCTATGGAGATGGTGAGGTAAGGTGAATGGTGGATGGGTGATGGTGAATGGGTGCTTGTAAATGAGTTCTTGGGGGAAATGCATGATGGGCGGGGGATGAATGAGTCGGTGCTTTGAACAGGGGATTGTCTTTGTGCTTGCAGGGAATGGGGTATGAACGAGAGCTTGGTGAAATGAGGGGGGAAATGAATGGTTTTTGCCTGCGCGCTTGGGGGATGAATGCTTGCTGGGGAGTTGTCACCGGTCATGGCCGCAAAGAGGAAAGGGGGGTGAATGTTGAGTCAGGTCATTGGGGATTGAGTTGGTCAGTAGTAAAGATCGAAGGAAAAGCTCCTGAGGAGTTGAGAATAGAAGAGAGGGGATGGACTGGTACTGGGGTGCTGCTGCTGGGAAATGCTACTAATCTAGTACTAAAATGCTCAAATGATCAATGTAATATGTTAATGTAATTGATGCTACTTATGAATTGCTTAACTAATGAAATGAGAAAATAATTAGGTATGACCTAATGCTACTGTGCACTTTTGACTGATGAATGCAATTGCTATTGCCTGCTATTGAATGATGAGATGACCGGATGGTACGATGATGCAAATGAAAGAATGATGCAATGACGGTTCTAACAATTAGAATTGAAATGCTCGCGAACAAAAGCCGCTAACCCAACATGCTGACTACTAACTAATGGCTTAATAACGATCGCCAAACTATCTACAGCGTACCGCTAATACGAGGTTAATGACCGCTAACTAATGATTACTATTACGCGATTAGGTCTAATTATGCGAGTTCTCACATTGAGGCACGCGCGCGTAGGAGTGTACGGTGTCCAGAAGACACGGTCATCTGTCAGTTGATCGAACATCGCAATGTAGTTCGGGTAGGACACATGCGTAGTGATCATCATGTAGGTGACCTGTGGAATAGAACAACCCAAACTTAACACACGAGATTGAAATACATTACGAAAAATAATAAATGTTCACGAAACTTACCCATTGACGGCACCACACTGTACCCATGGTCGGCCGGTCCACGTTGTCGTCCTCGGCGTACATGTTGACTGTGTACGTTCGCAGGTCCAGATGTGATCGTCCGATCTAGAAACGCTCGAAGGACCACAACTGAAGGAGCAACGAGCATCCTCCAAGGATGGAGCTCTCTCGAACTCAGTGGGACACGTCGCATAGGGCACGGTACATCATGCATAGCACTGCCGGGCCCCAGGCGTAGGGTTGGATCTCCTCCACCTACCAGTCTGCCAGCTCTTGTGCGTACCAGATCATGTGCTTGTCAACGCTGTCGCTATGGGACCCCAGGAACATCACCCACCTGAACAACCACAGCAAGTAGGCCTCGAAGTGCCTCCTCACCGTGTGGTCGGGTGCGTCCTCCGCCATACACTCGGGCTGCAAGAAGACAAATACACATCACCAAAGTGCACAAATCAATTGGTGTGAGAGGACATGAGTTTCGAAGACTTACATAGAACTGACAGATCCACTTCAGCATTGGTCCGTGGGTGCTGCTAAACTCCCTGTAGCCGCTATCCGGCGATAGCACCCCTTGGAACCTCGATAGGAACTCCGTGCACCACATGGTCGAGATGTCGTACACCGCCATAGGGAAGCTAGCGTAGAGCAACCCGGTCAGAAAGCTCACGTTCTGCAATGTCAGCGCCATCTCCCCGCACGGAAGGTGGAACGTGTGCATCTCCGGCCTCCACCGGTCAATCAGCGCCACCAGGAGGTACTGGTTGTGCGGAAAGCGCCTGGACGTATGTCCACCACCCGCGCGGTCTTGGTCGTCCTCCCACATCGTCTCAACCATCCTCACCAGTGGAAGAAGGCATGCCTGCCTCAAATTGCGTCAGAAAAGATAAGAACAAACGTTAGTCCACACAAAGTAGTCATGCTGCAAATGAGTACACGAAGGTCGCAACTGCACGTACCTCGGAACCCAATGTGGGTCCACCCTCCACGCCCTCATAAGCGTGCGCAGCCGCAACGCACCAAGCTCAATTGCCACCTCGTCCTTCTGGGGGAGGATGCTACTGAGGACCTGAGGCAGTTACGATGATGCGTGTCAATGACTGGGTCAAGCAACTCATACGGTCACTGCGTAGCGTGTCCTAGGTCCGCCACACTTGAAAATTCAGTGCATACATTGTAAAAATAATTACCATGCACAAATACAAACAAAATTTAAGTTAGAATTATTTTTTTATGAAGCTATACAAACCCTACTAACCTACTCTGTAATTTTTACAGGTATTTAATTAAGCTATACAAACCCTACAAACTGTACTAAGCTAATTTAGGTTGCTTTTTTCCTAGCTTCGATCAAGATTTTTTTTCTAATTTAAGATGGGTCATGCTATTTTCCTAGTTTTTTTTAATAAAAAATTCGGTATTAACACAGTAATTACCACGCACAAATGAAAACAAAAATTAAGCAAAGATTATTTTCATTAAGCTCTACCTACCATACTTAGCTACTCTGCAATTTTTACAGATTTTTAATAGGTATTCGGTACCTTGCTATTCTCCGAGGTGTCTTCCTATTTTTGCATATTTATTCTAAATCATTCGTATACTACAATATAAATAATATCTGCACAATTTACTAAACTATACACAGCTCAAATGATGTACTACATAAAACAACTAAAATTATATAATCTATTGAATTCTACGTCACTATTTTAATTTGCTAATCGACATGGTTTCGAAATAATGTACGAATTTGCAAAACCATGTACCTGCAAAATGGCCGACCAAATCTGAAGCTTCGTCTCTTTTTCCTCCGCTACGAACTGGGAAGGCTTCGCTACGCTTTTCTATCCTTCTCTTCCTCTCTCTTCTCCCTTCCTTCTCTTTTTTCTAGAATTAAAATAACATTTTTCACCGATTTTAGGGGTTTAAATACATAGAGGCGATAGAAAAACGCGGTTTCCTATTGCCAGTTCAACTGACGACCGGAACATCGTTCACTTCGTATCTCTTGTTGAAATGGCGATAAGATGTCGGATCGGCGACAAGAGGTCAACATGGTTCTGTCGCCATTGGAATAGCGACAGGAGACTAGTTTTATAAAAAAAAAAATCGATTATTTATTTTTGTAATTATCTTTTAAAATAATATTATTAAAAAAAACTCCACGTTTAAACACACAAACTAGAAATTCACATTCCAGAGTCCAGATTCAACCAATCAACCAGCATGAGACGATCATTAATGAAGAAAAACATACTATCAATAACAATCGAACACTACTTGATCATCGAGTACAAACACAATCTGTTCAGGCTTCAGCTGATGATCGATCACTTGTTGCAAGCTGGGTTGGCCGCGAGGCTGGTGATCCACACCTTGTCGGTCACCACCGGCTCGTCGTCGTCGTTCCGGTGCCACGTCCACAGCGCGTGCGTCGCGTTCACCACCTCCAGCCTGCCGTGCCCGAAACTCGCCTCCCGGAACGCCGACGTCGCCGGCTGCGGGTCGATGTACCTCTCCGCCAGCCCCTCCCGGTTCCCGCCGTCGCCGATCGTCACGTGCACCGGTCCGCACGGGTCCTCCCGGCCGCCGTACACGCGCGTGAACCTCTCGTACGCGTGCACGTGCCCCGCGAACACCGCGTCCACGCGCGCCCCGTAGAGGAGCGCCTCCATGGCCGCGCGCATCCCGTCGCCCTCCCCCTGGTGCGCCTTGTTGCTGTTGTACCACGGCGCGTGCACCAGCGCCACCACGAACGCCGTCTTCCCGCGGTCGATCCGGGCGAGATCGTCCTGTAGCCACTTGTACTGCGCGCTGCCGTCGGCGAAGTCGGTGTAGGACCCCAGCATGATGACGTGGACCGCGCCGCCGGCCACGTCGAAGGAGTAGTAGAGGTTGGACCCCGACGGCGAGGCGCCAGCGTCGTACGGCATGCGCCACCGCGCGTTGTAGGCCTTGAAGGGGTCCGGCTGGAGGAGAGGGATCTTCTCGATCTCGTGGTTGCCCTCGGTCACCATCCACGGCCGCGCGCTCGCCAGCGGCTCGACGAGGCGGCCATACGAGTCCCACAGCGGCTGGTACGTGTCGGCGTACGACAGGTCGCCGGGGAGGAGCAGCATGTCGTAGTCCGCCGCCGCGATGTGCTGCAGCGTGGAGTTCGTCCATCCTGTCTGACCCAGGTCGCCTGCCCATTAAGCCATTAAAGCGTGCCATGACAGTATGCACACATGAATCTCAGTGTGGAATGGGAAGGTCACAAGCATTTGATGTGAAATTGGCAGTAATTAAGGTGCATTACCGACGACGACGAAGTTGAAGGGGAGGGTGGACGGCGGCGTCCGGAAAGAGAACTCGCGCGACGGGTCGGAGCTGCACCGGTAGTAGTACGTCATGCTGGGTTGCAGTGGGCCGATGACGGCGTCGTGGATCTTCCCCGAGTCGTAGAGGACGTAGGAGTAGGTGGTGGTGGTTCCGGTCGCTGAGAATGGGTACTGGCCTGAGGTAGTGCCGTACCCCACGATCGCCGGTGCGTCGTCGTCAGTGGTCCATGTCACCCTCATCTTGTCGGAGTCTACAGCTGATACGTGCACCTGAAGGTTGCGTAAAAATGTGTCAGTGTTAGCAAGTGAAGTAGCTTGTGATGAAATTCTTTCTGGCAACTAATTAAGTGCAAACCGTACTGTCAGCTGATAAGAGAAACATTGTTTCTTCAGAGAAGTTATCAAGAATTTGAGTTCTAGGAGCATACATTCAGAAAGAATCTGGGTTCTAGTTTTTTCCCTCCACTTCTATCAAATCCACCTTCACGAACAAAACCTCACAATCTTCTATAATATACATCAAATTCAGGCTAAATAAATTGCAGAAATGGCATCTCCACCTTTGCGATTCACACATTGTACTTAACACTGTACTTAACACATTTATTTTACTTTCTTGCTCTGATGATCTTCAGGGCTATGTTTTACTGACAAGTAATACTATTGCTTATTTGATTAGCTAACTCGACCTCGAATGACAGCAGCCTATGTTGTAGTTTATGTTTGCCATGTTTCACCTATAACTACACAAGTCGTACGTGTACATAAGTAAGCGATTTTCTTAATTTAGTAATTATATTAACAACTACAGAGTAGTTAATAAGATAAAAACATGACAACAACGACTTGTCTTGCCGCAAAATTTAGTGTGGAAATGTGTTCAAGTATGTACTGAATTTGAATTAGAACGCAGTGTGCAAAATATTTCGTGTAAGTTTCAACCACACCACTCCTGATGTCAAAATTGAGCAGAATTAAGAGAAGCACAGGTTTAAATATTGACTGGTTCACTAACTCAATATGTGGCAGCAACTTGTGGTCCAGCTTAATTTGTTTCTTGTCTCTTTCAAATACTAGCCATGTCACACTGACAATGACAATGGCATAGATTTGCTTCTTGCTTCACGTAACGGTACAACAGTAACGTCAAACATTTCTTTTCTAGGCCGAAAATAGACCAAACAGCTCATACATGGTTTGTTGGAAAGATTTGAAATATACACATCCTAGGCAGAAGTGAATAAGCACCATTGAATGCCAAATATGGGTTTTCAGTTAGGTTTGCAAACATCATGACTAACATATAACTTTGAGTTAGATTTCTTGCCATATCTGAATACCACAATTGCTGCATCCAACTGTGTAGAGGATACACTTGTAACTTCTTTCCTTTCACTTCTCTATTGTTGTAGTTTTTTTATAAATACTTTCTTGCTTACATTCAGAATTTGCATAAATCAGTGCAACTAGATCTGATTCCTCCTCGTGAATACTAATTTTTAGTGCAAGTGTGAACATTTCAAGAGTAGTTTCTGGTTGTCAGTACAGTAGCAGTAGTACTATGCTTGCAATAATAGTTTTCACACAGTTCACATCAAAATTTGACATGTATGCAGATAATCATATACTCCTATTAATTTTGCATTGTTTCCAAGAGAAAGAAAAAGGAAAAGATGAAGAATAGCTCAAGATTTTCATAATAATTGCAGCACTCAATGGGGTGACTAATTGCAGTATGAGCAACAATAGCCGAAAGTTACTTTAAGTGGCCTACGATTAAACACCAATGATAACTATCAACTACTACTTGGGCCAAACCGCATGCCGACATCGTCATAAACGATAAACAAGGAGCAATGGGAAAACAAGAAATCCAGAAGCCCAAAGGAGCTTCTTGTTTCTTCTATCCTGTCTCATTCTTGCGGTGGCACTAAACAAATGCAAAACTAGCAGTACGATGTTTTAAATCAACTCTTGTTTCTCAACGCAATCCAACCATATTAATTCTTGCTCCAAGAAAGCATAATTCCTTCCTACTTTGCACTTTGCTAGTATTATAATCCATGATCACGAGAAACGTCACGCTGTGGCACATGAATCAGCAAGCAGGTTGCTTCTGGGGTAGATTCTGGTTGGACTATACACTAACACCAAGCAGTTTTTTTTTCTTTCCCTCACTGAATTTTGAATTAGATGACCAACACAGAACAAACCACGCAACATATTCACCATGCAAGAATCCTAAGAAACAGTACCAATGCATAACCGATATATCAAGAATTCAACCTGCTGTATGGCCGAATCTTGCGTGTCTATGTTTCAGAACCTGAGGTCCTGAAACAAATCTTGCCAAAAACAAACGTGGGTACGACGAGCGCTGAGCAAGCGTACCTGCTGCGGTGTCTGTCCGTCGGCGCCGTCGTCCACCAGCAAGGAGAGCGTCGCCCTGGGCCTCGGCCGCACGTACGGCGACGTCACGGCGAGGGACCCCGGGGGCAGCGACAGCGCGGAGGCGGCGAGGACGACGAGAACCAATGCCATGTTTCCAAACGCCATGGTCATCGTCAGAATGCAAAAGTGCAGGTAGAGTACGTCGAGAGGGATGGATGGGAGCACCAGCATTTATACAAGGCTGTGTACGCACACAGGCGGCCAACTCAATAATAATGGGCCATAATTTTGGATATGTTGCAGCACGTAGCAACCTGACTTTTTGATCAGGTGTTTCGTCAACTTTGGGTTACTTGTTTCACTAATGTTTTGGTTTCTGAATAAACAAAACAAAACAGAGGCAGAGGCAGAGAGAGAGAGAGGCTTGTTGAGTGCAGGGATGGGGAACCGGCCGCCCGGGGGAGGCCGTGTTGTTCGGCGGGCGGTTTGCGCGTGTTGCCGGTGGTGATGTCAGTCACGTTACGGCGGGCTGGACATCGGTTACTTAAGCCGCAACAACGTGGCCAAGCACTACGTGTCGACCTCCATGGACTTCTCCTTTGGCGTTCCAGTTTGGCATAACGACTTGCTTTTCGTTAAGCTATCTACGGATATTCTTTCTGATTTTTTTTTCGACAGGATGGGTATTTTTAGTGGAGTCGTCTGAATTCTATAGTCCTGGCTGGCCATCTAATTATATATTCATCGAGTGATCCAGAGCGTTCCGTCTTCGCTATGCAGCTGTCACTATAAACTAATATATGCTGTGTATCTGACTGTATCGATTGAGATTTATAGACCTACTGATTTACTTAAAAGCTTAAATTAACGAGGAGAGACGGACAATATACTTTAACAATATCCATCAAGCGTATCAACAATGTAGTAATAGTTGGGATGCAGTAAAAAATGCTATTTAACGATGCGGTATTTTCTGGCGGAAAAACCAAGGATGATTGATCAGTGCCTTTCCTTTTAAACTTGCCTAGCGAGCCAGATTTATCCACCGAAATGCTAATGGGTAACCGGATAAGCATGCACATGCCGACATGCGTGATCTGCCGCTGACAAGTCTAGTATGCAGAGTTCCTTTCAACCTAACATGAAGGGCTTCCACTCTAAAGGTGCTGTCAATCTTAAAAGTATTTATGCTAAATGAGCATAAGTTTGTGAAGGATTTATTTATAAAATATTGTTAAATGTTTTTCGGAATGTTTCCTTTGTTTCTACAAATGAGTCACATAAAAAAGGGCCAAGAACCTTGCAAGAGTATATATAGGAGGTACCCTAATCAGGATTTTTTGGCTGTATTGGCTCATTTCCATCTTGTATTTATAAGAATGGTCATCCTCCCATTTTTTTTCTTCAAATTTGACCCCTTGCAGCACGGCCACCGTGCGGCAGGCCCTCTTCGCCCACCACGTTGCCTGTTGCCACACGGCCTTGGCCGTGCGGTGGCGCTCCTGCACAGCCACCGTGCGGTGGCCCTCCGTTGCCACCACGCACCCTCCCCTCCCCCTCCCGCACGCACGGCCCTCCCCTCCCGCCAGCCCTCCTCTCCCGCCACACAGCCGTCTGGTTCCACGAAGAAACAAAAAACCATGCAGTGGCTACCTTTCACACCGCCCGTCCTCCCTCCTTCGCACATCTATCGCTTTGTCTAGAATTCCCGGCGCCAACACCGTGGCTCCTCCTTCGCTCGCCTTTAAATACCGAACTCTCACAGTCGCTCTTCGCTCATCTCAATTGTGTTTCAATTCTCGTTTTGGCGCTCGTCGCTGAGAACTCAGAGAACGCAACATAATTAATTTTTTGGGAGATTAAGTATTTGCTTGCTTCTCGTCGCTCGTCGCTCGGCATTTTTTGATTGCTTTTTCTCGAAGGGCAGGTAATTTGTCAGATGCTTTTGTCGTTATTACCGTAGTCATAGTTAATCAGTCTTAATCAGGTAGTCATAATTAGTTAGTTTAGTGGTAATTAATTAGTTGTAATTAGTTAGTTTAGTGATAATTAATTAGTCATAATTAGTTAGTTCTTGGTAATTAATTAGTCATAATTAGTTTAGTAATCATCATTACGACATATTAAATTAGTGGAAATGAAGTCTTGGTAATTTAATTAGTGGTAATTAATCAGTCGTAATTAGTTAGTTTAGAGGTAATTAATCAGTCATAATTAGTAAGTTTAGTGGTAATTACTTACTTTGCTAGTAATAAATTAGTTTAGTGGTAATTAATTAGTCCTAATTAGGGATGGAAACGAATCGAATAGTCTCGAATACGAATCCATATTTTTAAAACGAATACGAATACGAATTCGAACATTCTCGAATACAAATACGAATTGAATGTCGTAACGAATTCGAATTCGAATTCGAATCGAATATGTATTCAATTCGGTCGAATGCGAATATCCTACAACTTTTGCGACAAATCTCAATAGAACAAATTAATGTATGACTACACGTCTACAGTCTACTATCTACACGAGTCGTAGCAACACCCAACATCCACATATTTGGCACCGAATCAAGATCCCATCGAAACAGAAACGCTGCGGGGAAAAAACGGATGGTATTCGTATCCAGGAAAATGGATAGTATTCGTATTCGTATCGGGGAAAAAACAGATAGTATTCGTATTCGTATTTAGGAAAAAACAGATAGGATTCGTATTCGTATCTGGGAAAAAACGGATAGTATTCGTATTCGTATCTGGGGCAAAATGAATAGTATTCGTATCCGGGGAAGAACAAGGATAGTATTTGTATTCGTATCTAGGGAAAAAAGGGATAATATTTGTATTCATATCTGGGGAAAATAGATAGTATTTGTATCCAGGAAAAAAATGGATAGTATTCGTATCCGGGAAAAAATGGATAGTATTTGTATCCGAAAAAAAGGATAGTATCCATACTCGTATTCAGTGCTATTCGTATGTGGGAAAAAAACCCCGGATAGTATTCGCATTCGTTTTCATTCGAATGCGGATTTTACTTACCACATTTGCGTTTTATCAGATACAAATATCGGATAAACTGGATTATCCTTTACCATTTCCCATTCCTAGTCCTAATTAGTTTAGTGGTTATCAGTCCGGCATATCAAATTAGTGGAAATGAACTACTCGTATTTTATTTAGTGGTAATTAGTTCAGTAGCAATTAGTTAGGCATAACTCATTTAGAGCAAATTAGTTAGTCATAAGTAATTAAGTGGCAATGAACATGTGGTTTAATAGTGGTAAGCACGACAGTAATGAATTACCAACAATTTTTTGAAATATTTGGTAATTAACTAATTATTCATATTTAATTACACATATGTCATCCATCACTTGCATGTAACTTGTCGTATCTAATTACACATATGTACCGCAGATGGGGTTGTTGTGGCTTTAGGTAATTTAGAACATACAAGACTTGTTAGTGTTTTATGGCGATGGTCTCGTACGGGTTAGACCCGATGGGTTGGACCTGTCGAGATGCCAGTATAAGGTGGTCCGGACGGAGGGGCTCGACACGATGAATATTCACGAGCTTCGAAGCTGCATCTAGAGGGAGTTTTTCACGGAGGCAATGACGAAGAAAGTTGTGATCAACAGGATCACTTGCACGAATGCCGTGTGGGGGCCCGTCAAGGTGGCTGAAAGCGTAGCATGGAGCTAGTACATACAGATTGCCTCCCAACGCAAGGCGGCCATTTACGGGAGGTCGATGGTGTACGTGAATTTCGTACGCAGGGCGTCGGGCCACCTTGATGATACGGTGCCTCTACAAGTGGGCAAGCGCAACCCGAGTCTGAAGACAGCAGCACGAAATGTCCTACCTTGGAGGGAAGACTCGCGCATAATTTTGTGCGAAATGAGGGGGCGTAATTGTGGTGGTCGGTCCGCATTGACTGCCACGAGTATCTACTGGACCAGCCTCTCGGGTTGGAGTCCGACGAGGACGCCGACCCAACCTTGGATGGTAGCAACGAGGACGCACACTAGGTCGGTGGCCTAACTGGTGGAATTGTGTCATTGGAGGTGCCTTATGTGGCATCGAGACTTGATGATATCGCAGTGAGTTCGCTCGTACTGTCGCAAGAAGAAGGCTCCCACTGGGGGTTTAATGCCGATACCCTCCTAGTTGGGAAGTGCTTCCCTAGCAAGGTGGCTGTGCAACAAGCTATAGCACGGTACGCCTTATCCATCAGCTGTGTATACTGAGTGCACCGGTCCAACCCAGAAAAATACACAGTGAAGTGCGTAGTGGAAGGTTGCCCTAGCAAGATTAGCGCTCGATGAGCGAAGCTCTTCGGCTCGGTCTTCAGCTTCAAGGCGCTGATCAACCACACTTGCGAGTTTAGCGAGCCCCTGCGGCAGCATCGAAATGTGAGTTCCGCATATGTGGCAAGCTTCATCAGGCACCTAGTTGTGGCGGATGTGTCCATCTCCCCCAAGATGCTGATGTCGTAAGTCGCCAATATGGTTGGTTATCTAGTTAGCTACAACAAGGTCTGATGAGCCAAGCAAAAGATCATCAAGTCCATGTATGGGACATACAAAGAGGCGTACAACCTTGTGCCGAGATTGCTTCACCAGATTGCCGAATCAAACCTCGGCGCGTACATAAACAAGTGTGAGAGTGAAGATGCTGACGGAGGGCCCAACTACTTTATACTGGACCGGGTGTTCTGGGCTTTCGCCTAGGCCGTCGGGGACTTCCAGTTCTGTCGTGCTGTGCTCACGATGGATGGCACTTTCCTCACGAGGAGGTACAAAGGCACAATTCTCACTATGGTGGCAGTTGACGTGAATGACTAGCTTCTCCCTATGGTATTTGCCATTGTGAACACATCCAGTTGGCTATGGTTCCCGTTGAACGTGAAGAGGGTGGTGGTGGGAGACCAGCGCAACATATGTCTTATCACAGACCGCAGTGCTGGGTTGTTAGCGGCCATCAACACCATGCAGCATGGGACATCACCCCCTCACTAGTGGAACGACGTGCAATCTAGGTGGTGCATGAGGCATCTTGCATCTAACTTGTTCCCGTGATTCCACAGTCAGGAGGTTATGAAGACATTCAAGGCATTGTGTCTGCAGAACCAGAGGCAGAAGTTTGAGTCCATCTGGAGATACCTTGAACTCTGGACTACAAGGCATACAAGGGAGTCCACTCTGGAGGGAGAGCAACCCAGCAGTACCATAAGTTTCTCGAAGTGGATTCATCGTCACGCTCTTGAATTGGAGAAATGGTCCCTTTGTATGACACGGACGGTGCGAGGTACGAGATTATGACACACAACATGTCTGTAACATCCCAAATTTAGGTTTGTGTTTCAAATGTATAAAATTATAATATTTTAAAAACTTTTGGTTGAAATTCATGAGTTGCACTTGGTTTTCTAAAATTTGTTTGAAATTTCAAATTTTTATCTTGAATTCAAGTTTCGTGTCGATTTCAGAAAATTGTGTGCATAAAAGTTTTTGGAATTATTTTATTCAAATACTATATTATCTATCACGAATTAATATAATTTTTCTAAATTTTTATAAGATATTTTGACCTTATTAAAATTCTAGCCAAGTTTCTAGGGCTGATTTAAAAATGAATTTAATTTGGCCAAATGAAGTATTAACCGCAGCTACAATTATTTTTCCTAAGTCCTAATTGAACCTGAGATCACCCACAAAAATTTTCAGAATTTTTGGAAAACTATTTCTATATTTTTCAGCCCGGTCAAACTTGTCGTTTTTCGGTCAAACTGAAATCAAAACCTTAATCCAAATCCTAACTCAACGATTTTGGACCGTCCGATCCAATCTCTACGATCTGGATTCACCAAGCCGATCGGACCGTCCAGTGTGGCTGTTCTGACCGAGCCGCATCATTTTGTCTTGACTCGACCGTGCCAATTCGTTCGGACCCGAGTCAGATTCGGGCTTACTCCGCACCGCCTTTCCCTTTTCACTGACCGGTGGGCCCCATATTTCCAGCGCCTATTTCCTTCGGCACCGCCTTTGACCAAGCTGCTCTTCACGGCACCGTCTTTGACTGAATTCGCGCCGCACAGGCCAAGCCCCTCAGCGTCCACGTTGCCACACCACCCATCCAGCACCGCCTTATTTTCTTCGCGTCTTTTACCCTGGCCATTACTCCCCTTCCTCATTCTCTTCTCCACCGCGTCAACGCACGGGACACGCGGCCATTCCCCTGCGCTAGCACTGCCTTACCGCCTTTGCCCGGCCTTATCCCCCCCCGCCCTCCATTCTCCTTTCTTCCCCAAAGCTCAAACCGAGCCCCCAACGCCAAAGCCGCCGCACCACCTTGATGCCCTCCGGCCTTGTGGTCCCCTCCACCGCCGAGCCCGCCTCCCAGCTTCCCCTCTCCCGGCTTCTACTCCCCCACACCGAGCTGCCCTTTCCTCCCCGACCCGGCACACGCCGCCGCCCCTCTGGTGCCACCGCCGCCACCCTCGGCTCCTCTTGGTCGCCGGCTCCTCCACCGCCCAGGGCTCCTTCCTCCGCTACACCGCCACTGTCGTTGTCTTCCAGCCGCCCCTCGTGTGGCTTCATCTCCCCGGCCCAGGCCACACCGCCTGGCGCCTCCCTCTGCTCGCCTTGGCCCCTCCTTCGTCGACTCGGCCGGCCTGCTGGCTTCCATCGCTGCCGCCCGCTCACAGCGCCTCCGCCCAGCGCCGCTGGCCCTCCCCGCCACTGGATCCGCTCGATCTTCGCTGCGTGCCCACGCCAAGGACCTCCACCGTCGACTCACCTGGCGCCTCCCGCTCCTCCGGCATCTCCCCGACGCCGGCGGCAAGCCAATGCCGAGCTGCCTTTGGTTCCCTCCTCCTTGCCCTCTAGGTGTTTGTTGTAATGCCTCAAAGGCTGTTCTGTTTCTCTGCAGGTGGAAGCTCGCCTCGGCCATCTCCAGTCCATTTCACCTGTGCTCAATCGCCGACATCGACCCTCCCGCCTATGCCACCAGCACACCCGAGCTGTGTCGCCTCCACCCTTAAGGCCACCACACTTGGTCAGTTCTGATTTCGTCGTTGTCGACCACCGCTGGAGTTCCTCTCGCTGCCAACACTGCCCACGAATGGATCACTTCGGCCTTGTGTTTTGTTCACTTCCATTCATTCAGTTGTCAGCTCCATAATTATTTCTCTACACTTTGTGCTTTCTGTTGTGTGTTCCTTCTCTGTCACTGAAAATGGAATCAATTTGTAAGACCAACTTGTTTAGGTGTATGTCAATTGCTTTCTCAAACTTAATTGTTAAAGGAAGGATTGATCTTCTGAGAAGTAACTGACAGGCAAAGATTTCCTTTTGATGAAGCTTTGATCAGAAAGGTTGATTAGAAGTAAGTTCTGGGATGTCAGTGAAACCCTCTAGGAAAATCATCCATCTTTTGCTAACTACTATTTTGAATGTCAATTAAGTCACTCTTGAGTTGGTAAATCAGAAGTTTGAGTTTTTAGCACTTAAGTTCAGAATCTTGCTGTTGTAGGTTACTTGAACAGTAAAGAGAAAATTATTAGAAATGTTAGTAGGTTAATAATAGGTTTAACTCTAGTAGTTAGAGTTTAATTCTTTTAGTCATTTGGGTTTTCGCTTAGCAGCAGCTTTCAATTTCGAAAAACCATTTTGGAGGTGAATTTTTAGAAACCAACAGAGGCAGCCAACTCCTTTTCGTTGAAATGTTAAACAATAGAGGTAGCTCAGTGCTAGTATTGTACTCTGCTTTTAGGTCACTTCAGTAAGTGGCAAACTGGAAGTTTGAGTTAAGGAAGATCAGCTTTTAGCACCTCAATTTCAGAAGAGAATTTTATTGAAGGTATATGAACAGTAAACTGAAGAATGTTAGTGTTGTCTTTAGGCTTATTGTTTGGATAATGTAGTAGTTAGAAATGACTTAACTCATTTAGTTTTTAGACAAATTATCTAACGGCAGTAGACCTTATGCTCTAGTTTCAATATTAAAAGTGCTTAACTAATTCCAATCAACTCTTTTGCTGAAATGTTGAATAGAGAGAGAAGTCTGAGTATAGTGAGAACTGACAATAGGGCCATCTGTTAATAGTTAACTAGTGGTGCTTTAGTATCGCAGATCAAGGTAATGGATTTGTCAAATGCATACATAGCTCTATGTTTCGTATAGTCAAACTCGTAGATAATTAGTTAGGTGATTAGTGAATAAGTGTTGCATTTGTCAAATACTTTAATGAGCCAAGTCAGTAGAGGATTAGCAAAATGTTTAGTGACATCTCACTTAGTACCTGTTAATTGTTCAATTAGTAAAGGAATTTAGGTAGCTAAATCGAGGATGTAGGTAGAATGTTGTAGTAGATTTTAGTTGTCTTGTACTCCCTTCCACTAAGGCAATTTGAAAGCTAATCGAGAGGAGAGCATATAAGAGAATTGATTTTGACTATATGATCATCGTGGATATATGCATGTGTATAGCCTTGTATGTTAAATAGATAGTTAGTAGCTAGCTAATGATCATTTGCAAGATCAATGGCAAATTTGTGATCTGAATGTTTTGTAATGACATTTGTCGGGTATTTCTTTCTTATAAAATCAATATCTTTCTTCTGTGGTGATTTCATAATTTTTGGGAGATTTTTGGAATTCCGGTGGTTATTTGCTGTTTTTCGCTTTGGCAGTTTTTATCGTTAGATGACGTTGGTATGAGAGCGCAATCGAGATGATCGCGAGAATGTCCAGATTATCGGCAAACAAAGGCAAGCACCTAATTCCTGTTGACGCATGTTGATCCTATTATTTTCAAAAAATTATTATCTTGTTTGCAAACTGTATGTATGCATACTTTATTTGTCAAGTTAATTTTGTCGTTTAAGAGATAGTTAATCCTGTTGCATGAATTCCTTAAAATTGATTATTCCCCTGCCGCCAACCTAAGTTATTAATCCTGCTGGTGAATTAGAGCCCAGTGGTTGTTGTATAGTCTAATTATGTTTATTCGGCGTCATGCTTAGCAATGCTTAGTTTCCGGTAGATTGGGCAGTTGTCGACTTGTCGATGACTTTGATCACATAAACATTTTTATTATGATTATAACCAGCACTTTGTGCTATTGTATGTGGAAAACTAAAAATGAAAACAAAATGATTTGGACTTGGGCACATTGGTATGTTGGTGTGCTTTTGGGTGTGTGATTGGTGCCCGAGTCAATAAGGACCGAACATCTTGTTACACTGAACCAAGCATTATTGCGTGCAACCACATGAGGGTATTGGGAACCCCTCTTGACTTAGTACTTTGGCGTGTGTTAATTCCGAGTCGCAGGCGGGTGTGTGTGTGTTGTGTTAAAAAGGTAGTATTTGTGTGTGTTGGGTGCGAGGGGTGGAGTTCCGGTCTAGGTTCTCCAGTCCTAAGGGTATCGGCGATTGCTTGGTGGTCGATATCCCATTTAACGTGTGGGTCTCTTGGAGCCTTGTGTGCACACGAGGCGGTTCACGGAGGGTTTTACCCATACAGGCGACTCGTAATTAATGCACAATATTGGAAACAATCTCGTAGGACTTAGTCGGGCCGGCACACCTAAGGAAGTGTGCTTAATCGCGTGGCAACAAGGCAGTCCGACATGTGGGTAAAGTTGTACACCTCTGCAGGGTTAAATCTATTCGAATAGCCATGTCCTTGGTTATGGACACGCTTGGCAAGGTCTTTCGAGAGTTAGACTCAACATTTTGGATTTTAAACTTAAAACTTGATGGGTAGCATTGAGAATGGTTTCTCATGCTATTGTTGTGTCTCGCAGTCAGACCACTTGATTAGTTGTTGTCTAATGATAATTACTTATTGTTATTTAAAATATTAAAAATGTTTGCTCACTTGCCATTTAAATCTACTACATGGTATTCAAATTCAAATATTGCTTTGCGCTGAAAAATGAACTCTAGTCTTCTCCTTTGAGTAGAGCTTGCATGTAGTTATGTATAGGCTTGGTAAATGCTTGCGGAGTACATTCGTGTACTCACTGTGTGCTTTTGTTTACTAATCTGGACAGCAGGTACTGAGGTCGAATCGAGTAAGAAAGTTGCGCAGGAACGTCAATTGCTAAGGTTTTAATCCCCAGTCGGTTGCCCTGAGGGTTATGGCAAGCCATTGGGACTCCATCGCTGACTAAGTTATGATTTTATTTCATTTCATTTATTGTTTTTCCGCTGTATACTCGATATGTTTATCTTGTGATATTATGATACCCTGTGTATAGCTCGATACTGTTTGTGAAGGTGTGTGTGCCGCTCCTGGGAGGTACACAGTACACCGAGAGCGGGAAAATTTAATTTGTGATGCTAGGACCAATTGGAGGTTAAGCATTACAAGTTAAATCGCCCGGCGGCTCTCACAATGTCCGAGGTGTACAGCAGCATCCTCAAAGGTGTGTGGTGCCTCCCTATCACCGCGATCTTTGAGGAGACATAGACTCGCACCGTTGGTTATTTCGTCGATAGAGCCACCGCAGCCAAGCGACAGATGGAGGAAGGCAAGCAATGGTCCGAGAACATGTAGAGGCAAATGGACTAGAAGATAGAGAAGGCCCGAATGCATGACATCAGGGTGATCAACGACCTCAGGAGGAAGTACGAGATCATAGAAATCTGTTAACAGTAATGCTGGGGAAAAAAACATGCTTACACCCTAGGTGATGTGGCGATATATACCTGCAACAAGCTGAAGCTCCTACACAAGCCATACTTGCACGTGTACAAGGCGTGTGCGTAAATGAGACAGATGTCTATGCCGTACATCTCCAAGTACCACGACATGCAGCACCTATTCAGTACATGGAGTGCAGAGTTTCACTTGTACTGCTTGGACAAGAACCACGAGGATCTTTGGCCGGACAGGGTGCTATGGGGCCCGAACAAGCCTTCAAGACAACAGGGAAGGGACGACGGCAGACACGGTGCTTTTGGAATGACATGGATGCCAGCTAACGTACCAGTATTAGCCGCACAAACAAGTGCAAAATATGCAAGACCCCTAGGCACTCAACGAAGGATTGCCCCAACAGACTTAGCTTGTCTGGTCGTCATTCAGTGTCATAATGTAATGTTTTCTCCACCTTGTTTTGCTATATACAATGAAACGCCTATGAAAGCAGAATTTATATTCTTGTTACGTTTTTCACTGTACGGTGCACTTACATCATGGAAGCGTAGAACATGGACGGCTTTAACTTACGACACTGACGTAGGGAGTCTCACGACAAGGGGAAGGGGAAGGCTCCTCCGACTCAATGGAATCGCATGACATAGACGACTTCGACTTACATCACCGAATCATAGGACATGGACGGCTCCGACTTATGACATCATGGAAGGGGCAGTTGCGGACATAATTGCATAGATGATGCATAGGATATTCTTTGTTAATTTATTAGTTCAATGTGAATGACAATCTTTAACACTGTATTGTACCACATGCTAGATAGGATTGTACATGAACCTACTGAGCGAAATGTGTGGTGTGCAGATCATATAACGATGTATCGTAACCTTTGAAACACACATAAGTCAGAGGCTACGATACATTGTTATATGATCTGCATGCCACGTATTTCCCTCAGTTGGTTCATGTACAAGCTTATCTAGCATGTGGTACAATACAGTATTAAAAAATATCATCCACTTTAAACTGATAAATTAACAAAGAGTGTCTATTTGATCGGGTTACATGTGATAATACACCCTCCTCCTTCATCTGATTGCAATAAACCTGTGCGTGTATCATGTAATGCTTGAAACACTTCAAATGTTGTCAATTTTATGTGTGAAAACATACATTGCAACTCTATTGCAAAGTAGGTTAGTAGGGTAGGTAGAGCTTAATGAAAATAATGTTTGCTTAATTGAACCTGTTAAATTGAAAAAAAATCCTCAGGGAGTCAGCATCAGAACTCCCCACACCACCCTCTTTCTGGCCTTACTCCCCCACACCATCTTTTGATACCGATATGACAACACACTGCGATGCTGCAACGCTTACTTTTCAGACTGACAAGACCACACTCCGCCCCGCGGCCTTTTCAGACCGAAAAGACCGGCCCCTGTCAAGCCACAAGCTGCCACTTTTGTAGATCGATAAGGCAACACATTGCGACGCTAACTTTTCAAAACGACAAGACCACACGATTCCTCCTCGGGGTCGCTGCCTCGCGGACGTGAATTTCCTTTAACCGAATTACAATTCAACCACGTATGCAGGGCCGGCTCGGCATATAAGTACTACCCCTTCCACAAAGGGTTCTCCTGCATCAAGACTTTAACACAATCTCGCTCAGATGGAGTACCAATGAGACGAGATCTGCGAACCCACAAGGGGTGCTGCAGCCCGGGATGAAGAAAGGGAGCGTGCCGGGAGGGCACCTCCCCGCAATGATGCCCCCCCGTAGTAGCAACCCCTACCTGAACATTCCAACCGAGCATTCGCTGTAACACCCGCCCGAGGGAGAGATGCCGCCCCTCTGTTGGTGCAGGGACACACATAAGTTCTTCAAGTTCAAGGAGCGGCTCAGTCTGGGCATGCGTTTCTAGGGTTGCACGAACTACTTCTGTGACTATCCCAACCGCCGTTGGGATACGACCACTATCGGCAGCTAGTAAGGACCAGTTATAGTATGTTCCTCTACCATTTATCTTTCAAAGTACGCACTAACAACCTCTCCTATCTACCCGTAGTCCCTAGATCTGCTATGTGGCTGCCGCAAGTGGATCGACCAAGGGATCCACCCACGCGACTAGCAGCATCTCGACTGTGAGGAGTGGTACGCATTGCTAGTTTGCTACTATGGAAATATCCCATTTGGGGTTTCTTATTAATGCCAAATTGTGGAGATGTAATAGCAGTATCTTTGAAAACTCCTAAATGGCGGCTACTAAATTTTGGATCATTGAAACACACACAAAAAACATTCTAAGTGCATGCAAATGCAAAAGAGTATTGCTGTCACTTACAGTATCACACAAACTTCATTAGGTACGAGAGTTCCTGTAGGGTCTGTTGTACCCATCAAATAAAAGCAGTCATCGATTGGTAGGTTTCCTTGCTTGATTCTTTTTCTTTCCTGTTGAGCCATGAAAGCAAACCTATATTGCAAGTATGCCTCTTTTTGTAGAATCCCAGAAAGAATCATTCGCACCGACATTGAATCCTCCATGTCAGCATAGCCAAATACAACTGAAATGACCAGATGAAAAAGAGAGATGGATCAAACACAAGCAGGTGAATGAATAAAACCAAATTAAAATGACAGACTATTAGAACTCGTAACATAAGAGTACAAGTTCTAGAGCATAAAGAAGCAAATATATATGCCAAATTTTACTGTGCAGTGTATGAAGAGTATGAAACCACAATATTTCAATCTAATGTTTTAGGTCATCTTCATAATCACAATGAACGTTCTTAGCCCCTTGAATTGCATTATGTAGAAGCTCCATAAAGTACTCTGCTTTAACTCCACCATAGTGAAGTAATGTGATCAAGAACCATGATGTTAATGTCCTTTTGGGTTGATTGCTGAGGAAAAAATGCAATGATTTATTTCTTGTGAACCAAAAGAAAATTAATACGAGTGTCTATTACCTAGAGTAGTCATGTGGTAGTAAACTTCCCACAATCTAAGTCACATGAAATCATGAAACCCTAATTTTTTAAACCTAAATTCCATATTTTCACAGCATAAAACCCTAATTTCCGAATATGAGTAATTTGTGTGCGAATTCTTGAAACCCTAATTTCCGAAACCTAAAGTCCAAATTTTTGAGACAATTTCAGAACGCATATAAAATTTTCCAAACATTACAAAATAAAGTCCACTGTGTAAGGAGCCTTCAAAAAAATTCATAATTTTTTTTGAGCTAATTTTCTATATTTACAAATTCCTACAAACAATACACTTAGCTGAAATTGCGAGAAAAAATCAGAATGAGTCAAATCATGGAAAAATTACGCAAGCGAGTAAACCATATTAGGAGCATTCACATAAATTTTCATAATTTTTTGAGCTTATTTGCTATATTTTAAAAATCCTACGAACACAGTAAAACTCTGTCGCGAAACCCTAATCGGTTGATTAGGGTGAAACCTCGATCGGGGCCCTTTGCATGGTGGTGTGCAGAGTCTTACTGACACAGTGGCCATCTTGTGCGCGATGTGGCGGTGGTGTCTTGCAGAGGTCAAATTGGCAAAAAAATTCGGAGGACGACCATTCTTGTAAATATGGGACTGAAATGAGCCAATACAGCCAAAAATTCCCTTGATTAGTCAAATACAATGTATGTACCACGTAGTTTCAAAAATCCTTTTTAACATTTCCAATTTTTAGGGCCATTGGGCAACATTTCTACCTGCCAAATGCAAAGAGTTCGATTCTGAATTAATCAGAAGTAAACTCCATTAGCACACCCTCCTCTTCTCTGCTCAACGCCCTGACCCCATCTATCCCACCGCCAACCCTCTCTCTCAAGGTTTTTTTAAAATAATATTAATTAAAAAGATAATTACAAAAATAAATAGTCGAAATAAAAAATTACAAAACTAGGCGTCTGTCGCAAATTGGAATGATGACAGGCTCGCCATTCCAATTAGAGATTGGGGGCTAGCCACTGGCGACAGGGGGCTCAACAGTACCCAGAGCTTCCTGTTGCCATTTGAATTAGCGACAGGTCCCTGTCGCCAATTCAACTAGTGACAAGTCCCTATCGCCAATTCAACTGGCGACAGAGATTATTAATTTTTTAATTTTCAAATTTGGAAAAACCGTCATTTTTTAATTCGTCTCCACTCCTTATGTACTGGGTATTTCCGAGCAGATATTTTGTCGTCAAATCACACTGATGTTATATAACATTCAGCACAACGTCATAACATCTTTTGTTGATAAATCAAAATTTCTACTGACTATTTTCGAGCACATTTTTTGTCGACAAATCACAATAACATTACATAACATTCATCACAATGTCATAACATATTTTGTCAATAAATCACAATGACATAACATTCAGCGCATTGTTGTCACATACTTTGTGGAAAAATCACACTGATATTACATAACATTCAGCACAACGTCATAACACCTAGTTTTTTTTTATAAATCAAAGTTATATTACAAAGCATTGGACACCACATATTTCAACTGGATGAACCTTTCCCGTGGCCATGACCTCAACGTCCCCCATGTGGACCGCCTCAAGTCGGGTGGTCGGATGAGGTCCCCGCAGCGATGTTCGGAGTGTCGATGTCTCCTTCGTCCCGAGGATTTCTCGAAGGGTATTTCTTGAAGGTGTGCCCAGACTCCCTGCAAATGGAGAACTTCTTCGTATGACGTGCAGCTTTCGCTTCATCCATGTTGTTCCTGATGCGTCGTACCTGTCGTCGACCAACGTTTCCCTTCAGCGTATCAATGTCCACGGTGTAGATAAGTTGGTCCCAGGTCAGATGACCAGTGAAATGGTCAACCACGGTGTAACCATACATCTCCGAATTTTAGATTTGCATCACCTCCTCCTTGTTGAAATAGTCAGAGAGGTACTGGCCGGAATGCCGCGCCATCGTCAAACATGCAGCCATGACATGGGAGCAGGGCCAAAAGAAGGGGCTTGTTGCAAGTGCATATAGAACTAGCACGGCATAGCGTGCACTCGTGGGTGATCCTCTCGCGGTTCGTCCCGCGACATCTTTTATCCCTGCACATTATCTCGAAGCAATACTCCCTTTTGCCCATCTTTAATGCCCGGTGTATCTCACCCTTCTTGCTCTTCTCCTCCATGTACTTGGTGATCATGGCGGAATAAAGTACTCTGTCATTTGCCATGGCGAACGATGCGTTGTTGCTTCTGTCAACAAAGTAATTTGTGGTACCGCGGAGAATTGCCTCCACAATACCAACCAAAGGGATGCATCTTGTGCCGCGAATGACCTAGTTGTACACATCGGCTAGATTGGTTGTCATGATACCATATCGAGCACCACCCCTGTCATGTAGCTGCAACCACTTCTCCTTAGGCTCGTGCTCAATCCAGTTCGAGAAGCATTTCACATACGCCCCCATCTTCCTCGTCACATTGGGACCATATGTGGGTAGCTGTGGCAATGCTTGGGGCCCTGGTCAGCGCATGAGGCGGCCCTTTTCACTGTGTCCTTTCTGTGTGTCTGGGTTCGCTCATCCAGAATCTTCTAGAGTGCTTCAAACTTTTGCTGCTGGTTCTGGTTGCATGACCGCTTGAACAGGTTCATCAAGTCCTTGTGCGGAACTGCTTGTAAAAGTTTGCACCCAAGTGCCTCATGCACCACCTGCTCTGCAGATCCGTCCATGGAAGTGGTTCATTCTCTCCTTGTTATAGCTGAGTTATTGCACTCAGTAGGTCCGCATGCCGATCATGTATGACACATATGTTTGGACGGCTCTGTACAACAAAAATTCTCAAATTCCTCAAGAACAACAACCAGCTGTCCGTGTTGTTGCTTTCAACGAAAGCAAATACCATGGGAAGAACTTGATTGTTCCTGTCCGTCGCTATTGCGGTCAGTATCTAGCCATTGTACTTTCTAGTCAGGAATGTGCCATCCACGCACAAGATTAGATGGCCATGCCGGAATGCATTGATGCATGGACCAAAGGCGAACAATGCTCGCTGTAGTACCCTCTTATTGGTCCATTTCGGATGCGTAGAATCTTGAAAGTCGACATGAGTGTCGAGATTCTTGTCTTGTATGATTCGGAGTAGCCCGGGGAAGTTGTGGTAGAAGTCCTCGAACGTACCGAATCTTGATTCCAATATCTTCTGTTTTGCCCTCCACGCCTTGACATATTTTACTATGTACTAGAACATTGTCTCAATCGCCCGAATGATGGATCGTGGCTCAAAATCTAGATTATCCATGATCTCACCGTACATGAGGTTGGCGATGAAGCCCGGTGACATGTTCCTTTGGGACTACACTGACTCAACAATAACACATGTGTGAGGGATCACTATAGAGCATCTCTAGTAGGTGTGCCACTTAGGCTGAAATACGTGCACTCGCCTAGGGCATCCCTCTATGTCTCACTTCACGTCTTAGCATCTTGGGTTAAACTTGACGACCGCGAATGTACGTCACACCGACAAGGCTCAGAATTTGACCGCCTCTTGCACAGCTCCTTGCATTTGTACATAGCTCCTTGCCTGATCTTGCTCTGGTCGTACTCCCACGGCACATGGGAGCCTTCGTTAACGATGAGGTTGTCGAACTGGTATGTGTTCCAGTTGGATGGAACCGTCTGCTGGTCCACATCATCCTCGTCGTCAGATGCTTCAACTTCTGATAGTGTCATGTAGTCCCGGTTTTCGAGATCCATCCTTTGCACTAGGGCTTCCAGCTCCTCACCCTCGTCAGCAAGCCACTAGCTTGCCTGGCTGAAAGAGCTACTTCCGTAGGGTCTTCATCGATAGCATCAATAACACCAGGAGCTTCAGTCATTGTGTGTGCCGCGCTGTGACTGGAGTCCCCGACTTCATCTTCGGCATCACCACCTTCTTCTTGTGCAGTCGCCGATGTAGGAGTGGGTTTGGCATAAACCTGGGCCAAAAGGATCAAATCTCACAGTTCCTCCCTTGCCATGCGTATATATGACTGCTACGACTTTGTTCCCTTGAGCTGCACTAACTACCAATATGTGCGCTTGTTGCTCGGGGGGGGGGGGGCAAGGAAACTCAATCTCAGATCATACACAGTATGGTCCAAATCGAATGAGTGAAACAACCACTATATCACAGCATCCCATGTACGTTGCTCTGGTCTTGGTAGGGGCACAGTTGCCGATTGGAAATAACGTAAATTAATCCCTCGGGACCCTCAAGAATAGTTTCCTGACCGTAGTAAATTTTAAAGTTGGTGGCATCCGACATATTTGACGCACTGCACCGTAAACAAGATTTTCACATTTAACCACATATCTAAAACTAGACTACCCAGCGAAAAGGATTATGTATAACATACTACACTACATAACCCTACATCTAAAACTATGTAATCCTTTTGGTTAAAAAAATTACCTGAAAGATGGATGACCGGATGGACAGCATTTCGCTAGCTTCTCTCCTCCCCTCGACTCCTCTCCCTTTCCCCTCTTTCTTTTTTTGGGAAATTGACTCAGTGACATCGTGTTAGAGCGTAATCGGAGGAACGATACTCCGTTCATGACGCACTGGAAAATAACATCACGAACACCAAAAAATTAGACGAATGGCATCACCGCCAATTACTTCCGTTTCTAGAATTTTTTAAATATAGAAACTGAGCTTAAAAAATTATCAATTTTTTTTGTGGAATCTCCCGACATAGTTTAATTACTTGTGTATTTTCTTCAAAACTTTGTACATTCTGATTTTATCTCTAAAATTCATTTAATTATATTTTTTGCAGGAATTTTCTAATATAGAAAATGAGGTCCAAATATTATAATTTTTTTTCAGGCTCCTTACACAGTGGACTTGATTGTGTAATTTTTTTTTCAGAATTTTTAAAAATTAAGTAATGCAATTTCATAATGTCCTTTGTGTGAGAGTCTAATATTTCATAATGTAAGGACATTATGAAATTGCATTAATTAATTTTGTAAAAATTCTAGAAAAATTACAAAATCAAGTTCACTATGTAAATAGCCTAAAAAATCATAATGTTTGGACTTAATTTTCTATATTAGAAAATTCCTACAAACAATTAAACTGTGTTGAGAGACTTCACAAAAAAATTGATAATTTTTTGAGCTCAGTTTCTATATTTAAAAAAATTCTGGAAACGGAAGTAACTGGCGGCGTTGTTATGCCTATAATTTCTTGGTATTCGTGATGTTATTTTCTAGTGCGTCACGAACGGAGTGTCATTCCTCCGATTATGCTCTAACGCGATGTCACTAAGCTAATTTTCCCTTTTTTTCTGAATAAAAGCAAGTTTTCTCTGAATTTTTGGGTTTCGAGAGTCTTTTATAGGGGAGATTGTGTCGCCATTTGGAATGACGACAGAGACTTACAGGATCCCTATAGTAATTTGAAATGACGGTTTTTCAAATTAAAAGAAAAATAAGGATCCCTGTCGCCTGCTCAAATAGCGACAGAGAGCTATAGGTACTGTTGAGCCCTCTTTCACTAGTGGCTGGACCAATGTCGTTAATTAGAATGGTGACATGACCTGTAGCCAATTAACGATAGATGCCTAGTTTTATAATTTTTTATTTTGACTATTTATTTTTGTAAGTGCACCACCGCGCGCGCTTGTCTATTGCACCGATGGGGATGGGGAGAGAAGGCGCGCAAGGATCGTGAAGCTATACTGCCCGGGTGACGGTGCCACATGTGTATGCTGCAGTCTGATGAGGCACGCTGCATCCAGTTCGAGGTAAGATAGGTAGTAAATTAAGCTCTTGTGGTTGTGTCGCCACCAGATGGATGCATGGATCATGGATTGATGGAGATACATATGTATGCTTCGATGATTGTTTGTTGTTTCTGTAGCTGGAGTAGCATTTCCCAGAGCATCACCCCCATGACAGCATCGAGTGCGACGAGTTCACGTCTTAGAGAGTGGTTAGTCTTCAATCTATTCTGCAATTTGCTACACTAGTTTAAGAGAGCATTTGATCTAGGGAAAATTTACTAGTAACACTTACTAGAATGATGAGTATAACAGGTGAGCCACAGGGTCAGGGGCGTAGCCAGCACGGTCCGAAGCCTGGGCCGGCCCAGCACGGTTTCGGCCTAACTAGCAAATTGCACTGACTTTTCACATTTCTTTTTTCTTTTTCAGCTGTGTTTTTTCGCTGGGCCTCGGGCCATTGCCTGAGAGGCCCGAGGCCCAGCTCCGCCCCTGCACAGGGTCATATATCAGTGATACATCGATATTATTTTTCAACTCGTGATATTTTTGCAGTGTTACTGGGCAAATTGCCCCGATCTAGGAGTAGTAAGAGAGCTGCATGCTTTATCTGCCACGCTTATATTCAATTGTATTACGAATTTACACATGGAAACTACACCAAACCAGACTAGTATAACTAACTACCTTGATCATGGTCTGTTTGCACAGCAAAATAGAAATTGAACAGGCCTCCAGTTACAGTTTATGCAAACTCGCTTTCATTAATGCAGAGTTATTAATCAGTACCTGCATATCCCCCACCATTTGCACTTTGCATAATTTTGGCGCTCTTTTACTACTTCTGTTCCACCATCTCATTGTTCGATTAAGATTCCCTAATTCCATCTAATTATTAGATTAAGATGACTACTAATAACATAGTTGCTCAGCTTGTTGACTTGGAGAATCTATGCTTTGAGCATTGCAATTTGAAGCACAAACTAAGGGAGTAGAAACAACAGCGCTTTCATAGTTTCTTAACCTGATGACATGGATAATGTGTATTGTGTACTTTTATTTATAAATGCAGTTTACAGCAAATGGCTCCAGAACTTGCTGACAGTAGTATTTTGGGTACACTTAGCCTGTGCCCTGCTGCCACCATATTATGTGTGTTTGGTTGCTGTCGCTCCTGTGCCACTGAATTATACGTTGACAAGTAGATCAATTTAGTAAACAGAGACTGTTTGAGGATTTGATTATTAGATAATTTATGTTTTTTTTTTGTGAGGAGACAATTTATGTTATTAATATATTGGAATTTCTTTTCTTCACATATGCACATCATTATTTTGGAATATACAGATAAAAGAGATGTTCTGCGTACCATGTTTCTCTTCATTCCACCAGTTTGTGTCGCAGTTTTTGTAACTGTGAACTGTGAATTGGGCAACGCTTACTCCATCTACTTTACTGGTTTGCAGGATAATAAAATTGATGGGAGGTTTTCGTCAATAATTTGCTCAAGGCATTCTGATTCTGAATGAGATGAAATAAGCCTAGAGTTAAGAGTGTACAATTGTGAAGCTATTTATTTGTGTGCCCAGCTACATCCCTTATGTATGTTGACGTCGTTCTTGCAGAGCAGTGATACATTAATAAGCAGCGGTTAGTTAGGTGGCTGCGTGTGGTATGTCCTGAACTAAACTTACGCTATGCTACACCTTTTCCAGATTGAAATGCATATGTCTGTGCAAGTCTGTACTTGTTTGCACACGCTTGTTTCTTTGCTTCTTTTATTTCAGTTCTTGATGACGTGTGTATTCAGAGTTTAGGCAGAGCATTCACTTATACCCCGAGCCGACGACAAGGTACAAACTGGATGAACATGAGCAAATTACGGGCCGACACTTGCCTCTATCAAGACTGGGCGTAGGCCTTGGTCCAGCCCAGTAGATTTGTTTCATTTTCGGCTTAGTTTGCTGAAGGGCTGTCAATTACAGACCAAGCAAGCCGCATCGACGATCTGTTCGAAAATGCTGCTGACAAGGGCAAGCACATGTATTACGACTGTGCAGGTAAATTGTGATTACGCTCGTCTCTTATGCCATGTTTGCATGGTATGTCATTGGTGATCAGGCTCGTTTCCTTTCCCTTTTTTCAGCATGGAGGTGGGATCTGTAAGAGGTGGTTGCGAGTGAATGTTTCTGAAAAGACAGATCAAGACACCTTCGTACGTATGTTTCAGTCATCTGTGTATCTGAGTGGGGACATACACTACTACCACTGTAATACTCGCACCATACGGAGAACTTACAAAATAATGGCAGTCTGACACTCTTGGTCTGCTATTGAACGCTGCGGATATTGTTTTTATCCGTTCTGAATAACATGAGATGTATAGTCCTTTGCTGGCTCTGGTGTTCTGGTTAAGGATTGTGTGTATACATGTCCAGGATATATTTTCTGCGTGAACAAACTTTGTGCAGGTGGCCTTCTTTGGTTGGAACAGCACCCCATTGTGCAATGTGCATTTATCTACTGCGGAAGACAGATTAGCTGAATGTATCATGCTTTAATCTTGATTGACTTCCTGCTGACTGATCTGATCCTGGGATTGCGATGTTTCCTTAGCTGGGGCTAGCGCTATACATGTTCTACGTCATAATTCATAGAGATAATTAGGTCAGTGACATCTCAATCGTCCGGATTTAGAGAAATGATATTACATTCGTAGATAGTTACTATCTGATAACACCGCAAATAACAAAAAAAAAAGAAGGAAAATAACACCCGCGGGGATAAAATAACGTCTTACCCTCTCTCTTGCATCCCCCTCTTCTCGTTTAATTTTTGCAGACTTGCCTCCCAGAGCATCATGCCGCCGCGATCTCAAGCCTTGCCACCTCTCTCTTCCTATTCTCCGGCCGAGCTGTGCCGCTTCCCCCGAGCCGCACCGCCGCCGGTCTCGAAACCACGTCGCCTCTCTCTCCCTCTTCTTTGGTTGAGCCGTGTCACCACTGTTGGAAATATGCCCTAGAGGCAATCATAGAGATGATTATATTTCATTATGTTCATGACATTAGATAATATGTTGTCTTGTTCCCAGAATAATATCGATAATATTTATTATCAAGTATGTGACTTGATTGTGAAACTCTATATTTATGTGATGATTATTCTTAAATGTTCCCTGGTCGGAAACATACGAGGACACATATGAATAGACTAGCATATATATTGGTTGATGACTATGTTTCACGAGTCATAGATATGGAGATATCAAACCAATAATATGGACACATGTTAGAGAACATGGTGTTGGAAAAGACCCACCTTGAGACATTGTTGAGATTGTTATGATTTCGTGTGTCATCAGTTGGTCTCAAGCAATGATGATGTATAATCCTTAGACCTGAGATCAGCATGATTTCCTACATATGTAATAGCACTCTTAGGGGTTGCCAAACGCTACACCGTAACTGGGTAATTATAAAAGTAGCTTTCGGGTGTGCTATGAAACATGGGGAGGAATGTGACTAGTCAGACATGGGATTTGCCCCTCCTAACATAACAGGAGAGATGTCTCTGGGCCCCTCGTTGTGGTTGAATAAAGAAAGTGCACGGCCATACTACTAGTGGTCGAAGTGTCGACCACATGAAGTTATTCGACACTTAATCGAGAAAGTATTGAACAGTCCATGGATAACTTAATCTCACCTGGAGTTCAACCAGATGTCGTGAGGCAAAGGGATAATACACAATTAGGTCGTACGACTGATATCTGTTCTCCACATAAGGAAGACCTCCTAGGTGGTCCTGGAGGAACTCCTAGAAGACCTCCAGGGTGATCCTGGAGGACCTCCCGAGTGGTGATGGAAGACCTCCTAAGGTGGTCGTGGAAGACCTCCTAGGTAGTCCTGGAGGACCTCCTAGAAGACCTTCCAGGTGGTCCTGGAAGACCTCCTAGGGTGGTCGTGGAAAACCACCTGGGTGGTCGTGGAGAGAACATAATCACAAACTGGTCGTAAGGAGTTACGAGCTGACCTGGTCATAGATCATATTGCATTAAGGTTCGTCCGATATATTCTATGTGTGTTCGGGAATCGTTATGTGCTGCTAAGTACCACTAACGACTCATGGTCGGAAAGGGTTTCTGAATCACAACCGATCACACATGAACCTATAGGGTCACACACTTAAAGGGCTGGGATTTGATTTGGATAGTGATCCGAATTCTGGTAGGCTACGAGTTGGATGCCTATATATTGAGGGGCGGTGGCATGGGGTAAGAAGATCGAAGCTTTTAAAGATCATCCCGAAACCTTAATAGCCACACCTTCCTCAACCACGCTGCCGGCGCTAGCACTCCAGCGCGTGGTGTACCTGCCCCGTACATGTGGATACATTGGAGGTGTTGTTATGAAGCATCAGCACTAGGACGATCCGTAACTCGTGACGACCTCTTGGAGGAGAAGACGCATGGCAAGAACGACCACGATCGCATCAAATCGCTACATCGACTCTACTTCCGCTATGAGTCGGCACGTCTAGTGGTAATCTCGTGATCTATTTCTAGCGGAGGTTCCTTGGTAACGTGGCAAATTTTTATTTTATGCTATCGTAGCCTTCCCGCGATCATATCAGTGGTATCAGAGCCATCCCATCTAGTTTTAGATTCGGATTAGATTGTTTTGGTGATGGTCGATATGATCGTCTTTGTGCGGTGGTCTCAAGATGGTTTTATGATCGTTATTCCGTGATCGTGTTTTCATGGTCATATCTCAACTTGCCTCTACCGGTCGGTTTCCGCCATTAAGGCAGACAGTGATCATAGATCCATGGAGCACGCAAAGATCAATCTGGTTGATTGAATCGGAATTGCGATCGAAAGGGGTTAATGTGATTAGCCCAATGCGATTTTTATGGACGGAATAGTAGATTGGATCTATGTAGTCCTAGAGGTCTCTCCAAGGGAGGTCCAAGAGGACGTCTTGGAGGTTCTGCCGCCCCTGTGACTGTTGGGATACGGGTAGGCTACGATAGCAACAATCAAAATTTCTACCACGCAAACCAGGAAGCCAAGCAAGAAGATGATCATAGATCGTTACCACTAGACGCCTGAGCGGCGGAAGAAGTGTCGAAGCGACTGGTCCGACGAATAAGCGTCGATGTCTTGGTCGTAGTCGATCGTCCGGCGTACTCGTGAGTTGATCGTCTCCTCGGCACCTCTGCGGTTCCTTGCGAAGATCGCGGATCGTCATAAGCGCAACAACGTAGAAGCGTCTCTATGGTATCCACACGTCGGGGAAGGAACAACCGTGCGCGGTGTACTAGCACCAAATCGCGCGAGGAGGCACTCAAGAAGATGGCGGCTAGGGTTTGGTAGGGCAACTTCGTCAACTAACCCACTCCCAACGACCTCATGCATCTCCTTATATAGGCTCGTGGCGGATCCTATCCAAACACTCTTACGAATCGTATTCGTCTTGGTTTATTCAACCCGTTAAGTGTGTGACCCGTTAGGTTCATGTGTAGTTCGGTTGTGACTGGAAACCCTTTCCGCCACGAGTAAATGCGAGTTCCTAGCGAGACATAACGATTCCAATACACACAAATTATATCGGACAAACCTTAATGCAATATGATCTCGACCAGATCCTCATCACTTACGACCAGGTCCTATCTCTATCGACCGGTTCGTATTTGATCACGACCAACTCGTAACTCCTTACGACTTGGTTTCGACCACTCTGTGATTACGTTCGACCGATCTCGACTTGCTTGTATCTCCATACGACGGTCGTGGTAGTCGAACTCATTTCTCATGTATTCTCCCTTTGCCTCACGATATCTGGTTGAACTCGGTGAGATGTTGTGTCATCCATGGGTGTTCAATGCTTTCTCGATCGAGTATCAGATAACCTTATGTGGTCGAACTCTTCAACCACCGATGGTATGGCCATACACTTTCTTTATCCGACCACTTGAGGGCAGAGATATCTCTCTGTTATGTTAGGAGGGCAAATCCATATCCGACCAGTCACATCCCTCTGCATGTTTCATAGCATACCCAAAAGCTACCTTTATAACCACCCGATTCTGAGTAGCGTTTGGCAACCCCTAAAGTGCTATTACACATGTAGGAAACCATCTTGATCTCGAGGTCTAAGGATTATACATCATCATTGCTTGAGACCAACTAACGACACATAGAATCATAACAATCTCAATAGTGTCTCAAGGTGGGTCTTATCCAACACCATGTTCTCTAACACGTGTCCACATTATTGATTCGATATCCCTATATTCATGACCGGTGAAACATGGTCATCAATCAATACATGTGCTGGTCGTAGAGTCATTAGTGTTCCGACCAGTGACTTTCGACCAGGGATACTTTTAGAACGACATCATCATAAGTTAAAAAGAGCCTCACCAACAAGTCACATACTCGTTAATCTTCATGATTGATGATTCATTCAAGGAACAAGATAACACATTATCAAATATTGTGAACATAATGAAATATAATCATCTCTATGATTGCCTCTAGGGCATATTTCCAATAGTCTCCCACTTGCACTAGAGTCAATCATTTAAGTATCTATCTGATAGCTCTTGTGTGCGCCTCATGCTTTGGTACGTGTGAGAGGTTTTGTCAGCGGATCGGCAACATTTAAATCCGTATGAATTTTGCATATCTTAACATCTCCTCTATCCACCAATTCATGAATGAGATGATAACGCTGAGTATGTGCTTGGACTTGATGGGATCTAGGCTCCTTAGCTGCGCAATGGCTCCATTATTGTCACAATAGAGATCCATTGGGTTAGAGGCACTCGGAACCACACCCAACTCAACAATAAAATTCCTTATCCAAACACCTTCTTTTGCGACTTCGAAGCGCAATGTACTAAACCTCTGTTGTAGAATCACCACTAGTCTCTTGCTTGGAACTTTTCGACTCATTTGCACCTCCATTCAAAATGAATACAAAAGCGGGGCTAGTGGGGTAGTCTGGTGAGCCCACATGTAATCAAGATGGTTAGTTACACACGAGCTTGGAAAAACTTGGTTTTCCACTTAGTCAAGAGTTAGCTCTGATTTGATTCTTGCTTCGCTTTACGCAAGCTATGGGCGATTCATTTTGAACTTTCATATGAGCAGCTTAGACAAGAATCTCACCGAAGCGCATATGATGCTTAAGGCAATGAGAGGAAATATTAAGAAAAGCAACGATCGTGTGATGATGGTGCAAAAGAGTACAAGCTTCAAGAAGAAGGCTAAGACTTGGGTCAAGAAAAAGGGCAAGGCTAAAGTTTCGGATGAGATCAAAACTAACAAGCCTAAGCCCAATACTAAGTCGGCCCAACTCAAGAGAATGAATGCTTTTCTGCAAGAGCTAGACCATTGGAAGAGGCGCAAGAAATACAGGCCGATCGAGAAAAAGAATGGTGGGACTAAAACTTCCACTACATGTATTAATGTTATAGATGTTTTTCTTCTTGACTCTTACGTTAACTCATGGGTATTTGATCTGGGATCGGTTGCTCATATCGCAATTCGATCTGAGAGTCTAACAAGGAGTAGGAGAATTGCAAGGGCGAGATGGATCTTTCGTCGGGAATAAAGCAAGGGTTCTTTGCATTAGCCGTCGGGACTTTGCCATTACTTTTGCCTACAAGATTTATTATGGAATTGAATAATTGTTATTATGTTCCAGCTATTAGTAGAAACATTATCTCTGCCTCATGTTTGATGATAGAGGGTTATAAATTCATTATTGAGAACAATGGTTGTTCTATATTTTTGAATGAAGTATTTTATGGCTATGCACCTGTTTTGAATGGGTTGTTTATTTTAAATCTTGTAGATGCACCTATCTATAATATTAATACAAAGAGGCTTTGGCCTAATAATATGAATTCCACTTTCATTTGGCATTGTCGTTTGGGTCACATAAGTGAGAAACGTATGAAGAACCTCCATGATGATGGAATTCTAAACTCATTTGATTTGGAATCATTTGAAACGTGCGAATCTTGCCTACTCGGAAATATAACCAAGACTCCTTTCACTGATCGATCTGAGAGGACATCTGACATGTTGGCACTCGTACATACTGATGTGTGTGGACCAATGAGCACGACAGCTAGAGGTGGTTTTTAGTACTTCATTACTTTCACTGATGACTATAGTAGATATGAATATATCTATTTAATGAGGCACAAGTCGAAATCCTTTGAAAAATTCAAGGAGTTCCAGAATGAGGTACAGAATCAACTTGGCAAAACTATCAAGTCTTTGCGATCTGATCGTGGAGGTGAATTTTTGAGCCATAAATTTGGTGATCATTTGAAAAGATGTGGAATTGTTCCACAGCTTACACCACTGGGCACTCCACAATGGAATGGGGTGTCTGAGCGGCGTAATCAGACCTTGTTGGACATGGTTCGATCGATGATGAGCCAATCGGATCTGCCATTGTATTTTTAGGGTTACGCTCTAGAAATTGCAGCTTTCACTTTAAATAGGGTACCATCTAAATCAATAGATAAGACATCATATGAAATGTGGACTGGGAAGAGTCCTAGTTTGTCTTTTCTAAACATTTGGGGATGTGATGTCTATGTTAAATGTTTGACGTTTGATAAACTCACACCCAAGTCAGATAAGCTAGGAGTAATGTCCACTATGTGAGGAGTCTAATATTTCATAATGTAAGGACATAATGAAATTTCATTAATTAATTTAGTATAAAATCTAGAAAAAGTACACAATCAAGTCTACTATGTAAGGAGCCTGGAAAAAATTCATAATGTTTGGACCTTATTTTCTATATTATAAAATTCCTATAAACAGTATATTTAAATGAATTTTAGAGACAAAATAAAAATGTATAAAAGTTTTGAAAAAAATACACGAGCAATTAAACTGTGTCTGGAGACTAAAAAAAATCGATAATTTTTTGAACTCAGTTTCTATATTTTAAAAAAAATTCTAGAAACGGAAGTAACTGGCGACGATGTCTGTTGATGGTGTAAAACCGAACACAAGTAAGAGGGCGGACGTCGGCCGTGCTACGGGCCTATGTCCACGAGAGGCGTAACACAAGGATTTATCTGAGTTCGAGGTCGAGGACCGCCTACTACTCTGTCGGTGGCCTCTGAGGTTCGAGGATCCTCCGAAGGCTCACTTAGTGACTTGCTTGTATCTATTGCTCAAGAGTCCCCCTATGGGAGTGATACATGGGGGTATTTATAGGCTCCCAAGCCTGTACAAATGACCAAAATACCCCTTGGGGGTTGGTTACTCTATGAATACATGAGAGGGTATTACAGTCTTTTATGAGTACTGTGATATTTCTTGGGCTGTCACGCTCGTCTCTCAAGGCCAGGCCCCCAATGTCATGAGGTGGATTATTCTCCCAGATAGCCCCCTGCCTTGGTGCTTGCCGTGAGAGCATAAAAGGGACAGTTTCGAATTGTGCTTTTCATATTGAGGTTGATATTCCAGAGAAGCCCCGATGGTTTTGAGCGACGATTGTGTCCGAACATGTACAACTAGGAACGCCGCATTATACCCAACCAGACTGCCATCTTCAATTTTAGTACTTTGGAATTTTCCTTAGCAATTATTCCGCCGCTGCTTAGAGAAGACCTTCGACTTTGTCCAGCAATGCCTGCTTGTTATCTTTTAGACGTGAGTCATGCTGTTGCTGTCCCTCTAACTGCCTCCGGTCTTTTGCTTTTCTCATGCGAGGTTGCCCAACAGCTGTTAACTTGATAGAGGTGGGCCAGCAGCTTTGTCCTCACGCGGTGCTGGCCAGCCAAGACAAACCAAAACAGTGGTATTGCCAATCCAGTGTGCTGCCGAGAGGACCGTGAGCTGTTGAGAAATCCTGGGTTCTAATCACAGACTTCCCTTTCCCCTTGATTCTTTCTTTTCTTTCTCCACAGCCGCTTTCCTCTCTCACGCCCCGCCTCTCTTGGTCAAAGTTCCGAGCCCCCAGTCGAGAAAGTTAGAGGGGAGAGAGGTGAGAGGCTCCCGGATCTAAGCTGCTCCCGCATCCCGTGTTAGCCACCGCCTGAATCTTGAGCCACGCACCCAACGCCCCAAATCCGCCGCTGCCGCAGCGACCCAAATAGAGCAGCGGTTGGTTGGTGAGGCAGGGGCGGTGGAGATGTCGTCGGAGCATGATCCGGAAGGCGCTGTGGGCGGAGAAGGACCGGACCAGAACCGGACTTGCCAAGGTCACCAGCAACATTGCGCCGGAGCTCGGCATGCTCGTCTTTAAGGCCGCCGGTGCCTCTCCATTGGCCGGTTGACACGTGCGGGTGCTAAGGCACTAGCGAGGCCGGGTGCCAGGGCACTCTCCTGCCAGGGCGCTGGCGAGGCTGGGTGCCAGGGCGCTCAGGTGCCAGGGCACTATCGAAGCCGGGTGCTAGGGCGCTAGCAAAACCGGGTGCCAGGGCGCTAGCGAGCAGTGCTAGGCGCCTGAGTGCGGCGCTCGTGCGTGGCACTACCGAGGCTGAGTGCCAGGCGCTCGGCGCCGGCGCATAAGTGCCGGCGCTACCGTGCTAAGCGCTTCTCGATCTTGATGCCGGTGCACCACAGTGCCGAAGCGCCACAGTGCCGGCGCTACACGTCTTGAAGTGCCGGCCTTGCAGTGCGGCTCTGCGTCTTGAAGTGCGAAGCGCCACAGTGCCGAAGCGCTCCATGGGCGTTTGCAAAATCTTTAGCCGGACACCTTTATCTGTCATTTTTGCTTGATTTTTCAATGTAGCCAGTGTTTCCTTCAGAAGAAGAGAGATGATGAGCGGTAAAAGCTCACAAATTTCAACTGCGAGAGGGATGTACCCCCTGACTAAGCCTGTTACAACAACAGGGGGACCCCAGCGGCTTACCATCTGATCTCGATTATTATCATCATATATCTTTTATCCTTTTTTGAGGTGGGTGACCCTACTGTCCAGTCCGACTGACTTGATGCTGTGATTTGCTTTATGCACGTGAAGAGACAAGCTTTTACCAGTGACTTCTTTCTACTGAGGCCCTACTTGGTTATTCTTTTGCAAAGAAAAAGAAGGAAAGCCTTTCAACCATAGAAGTTGTTGGGTGGAGGAGAGCACGGGAGCAGGGCTCGACATGGGTGTCGGGCACCAGTGAGCGGTTGATGTCACCTGGGCGAGGCCTATATAGGCCTCGATTGGCGTTACCTGGGCGAAGCCACTTCCGGCTGCCCCATTGCAGGAGCAGGTTTGGCTCTCTAGGAGACATTGAGGGTCTTGAGTCCTCAACCTCCTGGTCCATCTGTGGTGACGCCAAGCCAGGTGAGCATTTGGTCGTTCTTCAGTCGAGCCCGTGGCTCCTTCTTTTTCGTTCGCTTGGTCGCGGGGCACATGCAGCTGCGTAGAGTCTTGTGGCGTGGGCCTGTGGTGTGTTGCATGGACATAGAGCGGTGCCAAGGCATTGCAATCCTTTTGCTAGGGCATGGCCTCGGGTGCCAGGGCGCATGGGTGCACGGGTGTCAGGGCGTCAAGGCGTGGATGCCGCGGCGCACGGGGCATGACCAGCTGGGGCCTTCTGCCCGATGGGGCACCGGGGCCAGCCGGCGAGGAGGCCGGAGTGGGCGGCGGCTATTAGGCGCCGAGATCTTGGGCGGCAGCGAGGTGCTAGTGGCAATCTGGCAAAGGGCTGGGCTCAGCGTGCACGCGGGACATCTAGACGAGCATGCAAAGTCTCTTTGGACTACTGACTTTTTGAGCTTGTGGCTATTTCCTGGCCGTATGCAAGTCAGGCTGTCTGGGCCTTGTATCTAGCCAGACCAGCCTATGGACTGTAGTATTGTAACAAGGTTGGAGCTGGCACTCGAATTGTTTTTTGGTCACCCGAGAATATGCATTAAGCGACCATATGGCTAGAAGGTATAGCCTACGAACTGAGTATGTCAAAGGTGCTGGGCTCTATTCTTGCTTCTAGTGGTTGGACAATGTCTTTAATTATTTTTCATGTAATTGTATGTGTATCTTGGCGTTTCTTTCTTGTGAGAGCGTGATTTCTGTGTATATCGATGTCCCCTTGCCTAGTGCTTATCTACCTTCCACCTCGCTGGTGTTGTAGGGTTTGCCCATTTCGCTACGATGACCAAGGATTGTGACCTTTTCCGCCGGGGAGGGGGAGACAAGGACCGGGCCAAGGTGGCCAGGACCGATTCACCATGTGATGATCTCGACGAGGAGGTCGATATTCTTGGTGATGGTCCTGACAAGGTGACTCTTGTGGGAGTCGAGCCTTCCTCCCTTACTAAGGCGGAGAAGGCAGCTTTGGTGGCACCTGGGAGCCACCTTACACTGAGCGACGTCCGGTGGCCGGGGCCGGACGAGCGCCCATGCCCCCCAAAGGGGTACATCGTTGCGCTCAAAGCTTGGTTTGAGGTCGGCCTGGGGCTTCTGATCCATCCCTTCGTCCGGACACTTGTGAAGCACTATCAGGTTGAGCTCTCGCACTTCTCACCTAACCTTCTTGCTAGGGTGAGGGTATTCTTGTGGCTGTGTGAGACTGCAATCGAGGGCAAGCGTCTGAAGCCTACTGTTGCGGCTTTTGACTACTTCTTCCATCTCCAGCGGTCGAACGGGAAGTTCAGACCGCTAGGCTCAGCGGGTCTCGACTATTGGCACCAAGGTGAGTGTCTGTTCATGCCACCAAATACAAGCTGGAGTCGTCCGGGAAAGAAGTGGTTTTACACGAAGGTGGAGGCTTTTCTTACACCGTGATCGGCCCAAGATTACCGGGGCGGCTATCTGAGATTCCTCCTCTCTCGGATGCGGGAGTTCTTCGTGCTACATCCGAGGTCCACAAGTGGAGCGGCGTCAGGACTTGATGGAGGAGATGACCCTTACGGGTGTCGGCCCTTTGATCGACAAGAACGCGACTACTTGAAACTTTCAAGAGCAAAGGTAGGCGCGACTGGTCGATTTTCTTATTTACTTGTGGTTTGTGCTTGATTCAAACTTTGAATTTTGTTGCGATGCGGTCGCTCCCTAAGAGGCGATTGAGGAGGCCCTGGATCCTCGGGAGATGACCATCACCGAAGTCTGAGGCCCTTGAGGAGGTTGGCATCTTCGATGGTCGGGGTGTAACAGCAAGGGCCAACAACTTTAAGGTGGTGATGCCTCGAGGGCAAGCGGTCCACGATCCGTCGAAGAGGAAGAAGGTCAAGGTGTTGGATCGAGATGGCACTACCGGGGACCCTCCTCGGAAGGTCGGTGACAGAAAGCCTTAATTTGCGAGGAGCAAGGCTTCCCTCTGCGGGGCGAAGTGTCTCTTGGCAAGTGACTCTGGTCATGGTGCTTCGATGCCAAGACGTCCTCCCTCGAGGAGTCCTCTACCTCCTGCTGCCTGGCCATGCTTCACGTGGGGAGAAGCCTCGAGATTCGGGGCACTTCAGAGATCATCTTTGCGAGAAGAGGAAGAGGAGCCCTCTAGCGGTGTTCATGCCTTGAGCGGCCTTGAGGGTTCTTGGGGGCCTCCTCGAGCCATGGGACTTCTCAGGCCACATCCTCTTCTTCGGGCCCCAGCTCTGCATCTCCCACCGGCTCTAGCTCGGCCAGGTCCTTCGTTCGCAGGATGGAAGAGGAGCTGGAGGAGGGAGAGTTAGGCTTGACTCCTCGAGGTGGCTAGGAGGCACCCGTCATCCAGTATCGCGATGCCTTCGACTCTCTCTTTGGTACCAATGAAGGTTAGGCGCATTTTTTATCTTTATTCATCTTTGTTCATTTGTTGCTCGTTGCCCACTAATGTTTTCTGTCCGTTAGATGTTCTTTGAGGTGGGAGCCTGATCGAGGATCACGGAGATCTGTTGCCCAAGGTTGAGGGCCGGCGGAGAGAAGGCCCTTCCGGCCTTGAGGTTGACGCACAAGAACCGTGGCGAGGTTGCAGTTATTCCTCCATCGAAGTTGCCTTCCTCTGTTGTCCGCTCATCGATGCGATGATGATGTACTTGATTAAATTCGTCTCACCGAGGGGCGTGTCGACAAGTACATGGCTCTTTTTCACGATCTGCGAGGCGTTGGAGAGTTCTCCAGCTCCTCAAGGATCGGTTGGGTACGCTATAAATCTCTACTTCGGTACTTTTACGTTATTACCTTCCTCTCGCCTAATACTTGCTTTTTAATCATCCTCTAACAACGGCATTCGCATGCTCCTTGCTGGCCACTTCCATCTCTAACATCATTAGGGATGAAGCTCCCGAACTATTGAGGAGATGTTTGAGGAGGCTTGGAGTGCCCCAGATGGATGATGTGAGTTGAAGTTAGCGAGAGAGAAGCTAAAATTGCAGAGGAAAAACTGCGGATTGCTGAAGATAAGCTGAAAGCTACTGAGGAGGAGTTGAAGGTTTCAGAAGAGAAGGCTAGAGTCATCCTCCATGGGAATGTGAGCTTGGAGGAGGACGTGACCAAGTCCTGGCAGCGGCTGAATCACTTCTTCAAACTCCAGGAGATCACCGTAGCCGTGTAGAGGTCCTTGGAGATCTTAGGAGCTAAAGTTGCTCCAGTCCCATCAGGGGTGACAAGGCCAGAGGTGTGGGTTCCTCTCCTTGGGGAGCGAGTCGTCTGCTTTCGCCAGGCTGCAGAGGATCGGTGCGATCCTTTACTGCAATGACTTTTGACAATGGGGCCCTCGCCATTTCCCATCGTTGCGACGGTTTAGGCAGGAGGCGGTCTTGCGAGGGCCTCGTGGCTCCTTCACTCTGAGGTGAAGAAGGCGTCCCAGAGGAGCGAGCCATCTTTGAGGCCTCTTCTTGGCGAGTTTGTGAAGTCGTCGCTTCATCCACGGCCCCGAGAGTTCATGTGCCTCCCCTAGCGGCGGCGTGATGCCCTGACTAGCGTATGATTTACTGTTGACATGTTACGCTTTCGGTATAGACTTTGTAGTGATACCATGCCGGTACGCTTAGCATTCTATTTTTGTAGATGAGTTAGGCACGAGAGCCTATGTAGCCCTCCATACAAGAGCAGTTCGTTTGCATTTCCCTCTATTATGAAAATATCATGGCGATGTTATACTTCATTAGGGGCATGTTTAAGAAGGTGATTGGCATCAAATATCTGGCGGTCTTGAGGGCCGAATGGCCTGGCCCATCGAGCCCGGCCTTATGAGGATAGCCCGCGGAGGGTGGGTGGTTTAGCATTAGGTATGATCGTCTCGAGGCGCTTCAATCCCCCGATAGGAAGCCGCCATAGCAGAGGCCCTGCTTGTGAGGCCTTCTGTATGCCAGATGTAATAAGGGAACACTCCTGTGCCCCCTGAGAGGACATGCCTCTCAGGACCTGTAAATGTTGTCGACTTGTATTATTGTTTTGCTCGTGGTATATGTTCGAGGGATATAGGCGTCATAAGCGCGGTGGCCTTGCTTGCGTTGGAGCAAGGCGAGGAGTGACCCGGGTCGTTTTGGTAGCAGTAACTGGAGGCTGAAGGGGACTAATCCTTAGCACATCCATAGACTCGGGTGCTAGGCCCAAGCCGTCACTTAGCATACAGGTCGGCGGGGCGCAAGTCGCCAAGCGAGGCGGGACGCCCAAGCTGCCTAGGACTTAGTTAGGGAGACCACAGGGTCGGCGCCCTACACACCAGGGGTGACACCCTTGTAAGGGAAGGGTCAGCGGGACTTATGAGATTATTAGGTAAGGACGGCTCATAGCTGGCGTGCATTAGGAGCAAGTCCTTCTGAGATGGTTATAGCGTGCTAGTTAGACTATCTCCTGAAATGGTGCAACCTCTTAACAACATTGTGTTGGAGGGTGGCCTTTCAACAGCAACGTGTTAGAAGGCAAACTTTTCAATCGCCAACGAGCATGTATTTGGGAACATATATACAAAACAGGCATATCCCTTAACAGCTGCGTGTTAAGGAACTACCCCGGAATCGTGGCCCGCTCCTTAACAGCAACGTGTTAAGGGACTATCATGAAATTGTAGCATAATTGCATATATATAAGGATCGTGCCGGAATCTCATGTCTTCATTTCATTGAGTAAGATGGTGTTTACACTTTGATAGGTGCCACGGAGGGCATACAAGAGGGTTTCAAGCGTAAAACTTGCGGAGCTTATCCGCATTCCATGCATGCTTCATTTGCTTGTCTTCTAGGGTAGCAAGTCGGTGGCGCTGATCCTGGGGTGAGGAGGCAGTAGGGCCCTTCCACTTGGGGTGAAGTTTCCCTTGAGCCGTCGGGTCGGTGACCCTTTGAGGACAAGGTCGCCAAGAAGAAAAGCACGTTCCTTCACCTCTTTGTTGTAGAGGCAGGCGGCCTCACCTTATGGCGACATGCTTGAAGAGGGCTTGGTCGCGGATCTCCTCAACGAAGTCCACCTCAATCTGTGGTTATCCTCATTTTGGGTGAAGCTAACGGTGATGGCCACGAGAGCATTTCCACTCGGAGGAGGCGGTGGTGGATTTCGGCGGGGAGGACGGACCGCGTGACACGAGCGAGAGCGGAGTTCTCCCAGTGCACGACTAGGAGTTGTCGTAATCCCCATAGGGCCGAGGAGCTCCTCCGCCCATGTTCCTCGCTTGAGGGCACTTGCCTCGAGGCGGCGTCGTATGCCTTGAAATTAGCCCATTAGCTCTTTCCATAGCCCGTTGGTTTTGGGTGAGCCACCGTCTGAAGCAAGGGTGGTCCCAATGGAGTCGAAATCCACGAAGGAGGAGGCATCAAAGCGAGTGTCGTTGTCCTTTGTGAGTTCCTTGGGAACCCCGGCGACACACAACATTCTTCCAAAAGAACTTCATGCGGAGCGAGATGTGGCGGAGGCCAAGGGTTCGCCTTCACCCACTTGGTGAAGTAATCCTTGATACCACCACATGCTTGTAGCCCCTTGCCGGTGGGAATGGCGAGCAGGTCCATTCCCCATCCAGACAAGCAACCAAGTGATCGATATGGTGCAAAGAGGGCTAGCAGAGCATTGTGGTTGGTGCCATCCTTTGGCACCCTTGCATGTCTTGAGGACGTCGAGGGCATCTTGCACCATCGTGGGCCAATAGAAACCTTGACGGAGGGCTTTGGCTGCGGTTGCCCTTGGCGCAATGTGAGAGCCGCAGAGGCCCTCATGCACATCAAGGAGAAGAGAAATGCCTTCTTCTCTTGTGACACACTTGAGAAGGGCAGATGCTCCGCGCTTGTAGAGCTTTCCTTCAATGATCACGTAAGCCTTGGCTTTGGAGTGTAGCCTACAGGTCATTACTGCATCCTCAGGCTCTTCTTCTCCCTGTATGCACTTGATGATGGGAGTCATCCAGGAGGGAGGAAGGACCGAAATCTCGTTGACCTCTGGGGGTAGTTCGGGATCAGCCACTTCTTCCTTGATGGCGTTTTAATACTTCAAAGACTTACGGAGGAAGGGGTTCACGAGAACTGCGGCACGAGCAGGTGATGCCTTTCGGTGATTATCTCCATGGGGATCCGGCGAGCTTCAAGTCGACAAAGTGGCATTCCATCTTCCTCACTTTGTCCAAGTATTTGGCCATTTTTGATCGAGGCATTGATATGTTTTATCCATCGATTGACAACCAATGAGGAATCCCCTAAGATGAGGAGGTGTCGGACACCCATGGCCTTAGCAAGGCGAGACCTAAAGTAATGCTTCATACTCGGTCACATTGTTTGTGGGGTTGAAGGATAAGTGGGCAGCAGACTCAAGTGCCTTCCTTAGGACTTACTAAGGCGATGCTGCACCCCTCCTCGCAAGACGCTTGGACCCATCAAAGTATAACGTCCAATGCTTGCTAGGGGTGTTTAGGGTGCTTCTTTGGTGCTTCATAATTATTGGGGATGCGATCCATTGACCCTGAAATCGGCAAGGATCGAGATTTGATAGAAGTCCTCCCCACGATCTTGAGAGAAAGGTGCTAGCTCAAGTGGCCCATTTGCTATCCTTCTTGTGGCCTCTTTGTTCCTAATCACCTCATTGAGGGTAGCTTGTTGGACAAAGATGTGAGAATATCGAGAAAGTAGTAGCGAAGCTTTCTTGAAGCCATAAGCGAGCATAGCATATTTCTCTATTTACGTGTACCTTGTCTTTCTTTGCCAGGCTTCTTGACATAATATCTGGGTGTTGAATTCCTTCTTTTTCCTTGACTAGGATGGCGCTCACCGCATGACGGGGGTTTGCAACGAGTATAGGAGTAGCACATCTCCTGGTCTTGGACTTGTGAGAAGTGGAGGGGCTGCTAGGTAGGCTTTTAGGTTTTCGATGGCCTCCTGGGCTTCATCGGTCCATAGGAAGCCTTCAAGCCTACGGAGAATCTTGAAGAAGGAGGCCCTTTTCCACGAACGTGACAGAAGCGTTCGAAGCGTGCCATCGCGCCCATGGTATTTGGGCGTCTTTGGTGGAGCGGGTGGTTCCATGTCAAGGATTCTGTGAATTTTTTCAGATTGGCTTCGATCCCCCGCTGTGAGACCAGGAACCCTAGGAGCTTTCCTCCCTTTACCCCGAAGGCGCATTTTTTGAGGTTTAGTTTGACACCGAACTTGCGAAGGTTGGCGAATGTCTCTTGGAGATCTTCAATATCGTGAAGCTTGAATGCTCTTTCTGACAGCGTCATCGACATAAACCTCCACATTGCGACCTAGCTGGTCCTTGAGGATGAGACAGACGAGGCGTTGGAAAGTGGCTTGGCATTCTTCAACCCAAAGGGCATGCGCATAAGTAGCGTAAAGCGCCTCTGAGGGGTGATGAAGCTTGTTTTTTCCTCGTCTTCTTTTGCCATGTGGACTGATGATACCACGAGTATGCATCTAAAAACTCATCAACTCGCACCCGGCGGTGGAGTCAACGAGTTGGTCGTCTTGCGGGAGTGGGTAATGGTCCTTCGGACATGCTTTGTTGAGGTCGGTGAAGTCGATGCACATACGCCACTTGCCGCTAGACTTTTTTTTTTACCAAAACAGGATTAGCTAGACATTCCGGATGCCAAACCTCCCGAATGAGGCCAGCCCTTGAGAGCTTGTCAATTTCATCTTTAATTGCCTGACACCGCTCTGAAGAGAGCTTCAGAAGCTTTTGCTTTCTTGGAGGGCACCAGTCTCACCGCGAGGTGATCTTTGGATCACCTCAGGGACAGAGCCATGTCGACGGCGTCCAAGCGAACACGTCAGCACTGGATTTTAAGAACTTCACGAGTTCTTTCTCCACTTCTCTTGGGAGATCGACCCCAACTCTAAGAGACCGCGGGTCGTCTTGGCCGAAGAGTCGTACTTTGTGCAGGTCCCCCTCAGAGCGAGGCTTCAGATAGCATCTCCCTGGGGGGGATACGTCCTTGGCGTTCCCTGGTGAGAGAAGCGAGCGCGCTCCTTCGTGTGGCTCCTTAGTCTCGAGGAAGTTGATGTCGCCGGAGTCAGTTGCCGCTTTGTGGTATAGACGGCGAGCTAAGTCTTGATCGCCCTCACGGAGATGGCGCGCGAGGGCCGGTATCTTTAAGCCTGAGTAGTTTTGATGGACGGCTGCAGGCGGTTGAGAGTTGCCCTTCCCATGATAGCATTGAATGGGGACTCGATGTCAACGACATCGAACTGGCGACTTCGTCCGCGGTGATTCTCTGTGTTCGAATGTCATGAGGAGCTCGATCCTCCCAAGGGTTGAATGGATTTTCTGATGCGAAACTAGTGAGAGGCCGTCGGATGGTAGCGAGGATGCCATGATGATATCCTCCCCGTGACTCCCATAGTTCCTTGAGTGCACGCAAATAGAGTATATCTGCAGAGCTTCCTCCGTCGACAAGGATGCGGGAGACCTCGCAATTGGATATTGTGGCGGTTAGTAAAAGGGCATCATCATGAGGGAAACATAGGCCTTTTGCATCCTCATTTGTGAAGCTAAGAGGAATGCTTGCCCACTTGGGAAGGATGCTTTGAGCCACTCCTCGACATTGACCTCCGGCGTACTCCTTCATTTGGCGCTTTGACGCATGCCCGAAGGCCGAGCCCCCTATTATGACGTTTACTTGTCTCTGTGGTGCTTGGAAAGGGAGTTCGTGCTCGGCATCCTGCGGGTGTTGCCCGGGGGGTAGATCACCAAGGGCCTGTACTGGGGGCTGTGGAATTGCTTGAAGAGGCATTGCTTCTGCAGCCATGGGACGTGATGGCGACCCGTGGCGCGGCTCAGGGCCACGTTTGAGAGGATTCGCTATTTCAGCGGCATACTGGCGGCACTCATTTGTATCATGCCCACGCATCTTGTGGTATGCACACCAGTGTCCGTCTCCTTGATTTGGGTCACCTCTTTTTTCATTGCGGCCTTCACTAGGGCGCCCCTTCCAGTGGGCTTTAGGCCCCGATTTCTTCTTGGGTCCTCTGGTGGAGTTGCCCCCACGCTCCTGCGGAGGTGCGTCGGTCACGACGAGGACTTTGGAGTCGCGTGTGCCACCGGATTGATTCCTCTGGTCCTTGCCCCTCTTTCTGGAGGAGCCTTTTGACCTCCTCCCTGGGGAGATGCTTTCATCTTGTAGGCGAAGTCCCTTCTTGGCCAGGTCATCTTCCCCCCCCCCCGGGGTGTATTTTTCCACGACCTCGAAGAGTTCGTGGGTCGTCCTCGGGGGATCTCTCCCAAGCGCGCGATTGAGTTCTCCCGGGAGCAGCCCTTCCTTGCAAGCATTGATGACCGTTGAGTCTAGGGCATCTGCGACTTGGCTTCTCACTTTGGAAAAGCGCTTAAGAAATTTTTTTGTGGATTCACCCTTTTGTTGCTTGACAGTAAAGAGCTGGTTGGGGAGCATAGGGCGCTTATAGCTTCCTTGGAAATTTCGTTGAACTCTTCCTCATTTGGTCCCAGAATAGATGGAGCCTTTCTTTTGGTTGAAGAACGAGGCGTGTTGTTCAGGAAGGAACGGCGGGAGGCGATTGCACATCTCTACTTCTCCACCTCCCCGGCCGAATCGCCGTGGAGTACACTTCAAGAATTGTATGGGGTCGAGTCCCCATCGTAAGGCCGAGGTTAAGGTGGCGTAACTTGATCGGAAAGGAGTTTTGCAGATGTCTCTTGTGAGAGGATTTCGATCTCGGGGCGCCCTTGTCCTTCGTCTTGTGTGGTGATGGTGATCGCGCGGTGCGACGACGGCGGTGGTGGGGCTCTCCTGAGATAGAAGAGCTAGATGCCCGCCGGTGGAGTTGGAGCGTCCGCGCCGATTTGCAACTTGATCCGGCTGGGAGATTAGTGATTCAGCATCCATTTCTTCGTGGCGGTGGCGACCGCGCTCCCCAGCGGATCCGATTGGTGGCACGGGGACACGCCTAGTGCCCGCAGAGTACATGCTCTTCTGACCGCCTTGGCCACAGCCTCCTTGATGTGAATCCTTACGGCTTGATGAGTGCGCTTGGGCCATGACGGGTGGAACGGTCCTTCCTTTGAAGGTCTTTGGAGGGGCACCGGTGGAGCAACTTTGGCCTCACGGGCTCCCTAGTCGCCCGGCCATGTAGCACCTCGAGGATGGAGCCCGACTTCATCGGGGGGCCGACTCACCATCTCTGGGTGCGGCGCATTGCCCAGTGGAGGAGCTTGGAGGGAGGTCATGGGCCTGTTCGAGGTATGAACTCGGGCCTCGGAGGTCGGGCGACGGATGGTGCAATGGAAAGGGTGAGCCCTCCCATCGAGTTTGGTGGGTGCATTGGCGATGGGAGCCCGCTCATCACATGGCGTGGGCGAGTGGAGGAGGTTATGAGATGTCCCCTGGCCCTCCTCAGAGAAAAATCCTTGGCCGGGTCGGTGGCCACTTGAGGCAAGGCGGTCTTGGGAGGCGGGTAGACGTCTTGAGGGCAGCTGGGAGTACGATCGTGGCCATCATGTAGTCCACCACACCGCCTTGCGGTTGCCTCCACCATTGCTTTGCAATTATCGGCGTCGAGCCCCCCAGGAGCGGTGGATGGCCCTCGAGCTTCAGCAACATTTCGGGCCTCTTGCCTTGGGCCAGACACCGCGTCAGCTAGTGCAATGGAGGTGGGGACACTGGCAGCCGGGAATCGCGGGGCGTTATGCATCCGGGATGAATAGCTCCGATCTCGAAGATAACCCATGCCTTGGGCTTCTTGAGAACGGACCGATCGTCATGAGCTCCTATGCTCTGGAATGAGAGGAGGCCTCGTGGACTTGGAGTACTTCTTGGTAGGAGCCATAGCCTTCTGTTGATCAGCTACGTTCCCCACGGTCGGCGCCAATGTTAATGGTGTAAAACCGAACACAAGTAAGAGGGCGGACGTCGGCCGTGCTACGGGTCTACGTCCACGAGAGCGAGCGTAACACAAGGATTTATACAGGTTCGGGGGTCCGGGAGGACCGCCCTACTCCTGTCGGTGGCCTACGGGGGTTCGAGGATCCCTCCGAAGGCTCACCTAGTGACTTGCTTGTATCTATTGCTCAAGAGTCCCCCTATGGGAGTGATACATGGGGGTATTTATAGGCTCCCAAGCCTGTACAAATGACCAAAATACCCCTTGGGGGTTGGTTACTCTATGAATACATTAGAGAGTATTACAGTCTTTTATGAGTACAACAGTATTTCTTGAGTCTGTACGCTCGTCTCCTGCGGAGCGGGCCCCCAATGTCATGAGAGCTGGATTATTCTCCCAACAATGTCATTCATCTAATATTTTAGTGTTCGCGATGTTATTTTCCTGTGCGTCACGAACGAAGTATCGTTTCTCCGATTACGCTCTAACGCGATGTTACTGACCTAATTTTTCTAAGAAGGAAACGCTGCATAGTGCAGCACCAAAATATTTTCCTGCTGAGTCTTGTCTTTCGCGTGCTCGTGTTTTGGTTTCCGTGCGTGAAGTTCTTTCAGTTTGTTCCAACAAGTACATCACCATGGGCGACGGACGCAACAGGGAATGCCTTGCTCTCAAGTACGTGATTTCATATCTAAAAACTATTGCTGTTATGCACGAACATTGTTGCTTAAATTCTGATATGTCCACTGGATTCTTGTTGAAGATTCATCAAGGATCACAAGTCGGCGCACCTGTCGGTGTTCTGGGAGGCGGCGTCGAGCACGGCCGGTGAGGATAAATCAACAGACCGGTATTTGTCCGGGCGTGGCACCGCAATGACGACGAGGACGCCACCGTCCGCGACGAGGTCTGGCCGGAGAGCTTTGCTAGTCCAAAACCGGCCCTGCGAGCCCCGATCGTCACACCGATGAGCTGTAGGATATTCACGCACAATGCCGCCCTTGCTATTTGTTGTAGTAGTGCATTGTAGGCTGTAGCACGCATATGCACTTAGATTTGTTTCGTGTAACATTATGCTTTACATTGGGCTTTTCTCATAGGCTCGCCGGTTCTCAAGGGCTTTGGGCTTTTATGCTCGATCAGTCAAGTCTCGATCATCGATACATTTGGCATTAATTAGTAGTGTGATAAAATGTGACAAGACAACCATTTTTTTTTTGTTATCGAGCCTCGAGCCTTAGGAACGCATACCTATGTCTATAGATTGCCACGTACTATAAACATAACCCGTCTAATGTATTGTTTGTATCATGTGGTACACCTAATCAATAGTGCAATTTTCTATCTATTTCATCTCCTCTCTCCCCCCACGTTCTCTCTTTCCCCCACTAGCACCCTCCCTCGCTGCTTCGCTTGTTGCCGCCTCTCTTCCTCCCCTCCGGCCGGATCTTTGGCGATAATAGGAGGCGCGACGCTCGACGATGGCAACGCGCTTGGCAACAGCGGGAGGTGCAACAGTCGACGATGTTGTCCCCACAAACCGCGTGGTGGAGATACAACCCTTCCCCAGTGTAGTTTCTAGCTATGTCTAGCTCCATTCGATTTCTCAAAAGGGTTGTTTCTTGCAGGAGACACTACTTCCATCTCTTCTTTAATTTCTCCTCCACCTCAGCTTTAATCCTAGATGGCATGCTATAGACATTGCTGATATAGGAGCATTGACAGTGCCCTTAGGACATGCCCGCATGTCAGGACGATTATCTGATACCATGTTAGATGGGTTTTGGATCTGTATATACGTAGGTAGCTTATTTGTTGGAAAGACATAAAAATACAACTTAGTGAGATATAGGCACGCAATCCCTTTATCTATGAAAGGTAGGTATGACAATACCCCTACTTAGTGTCGAGGAACTGTCGCTAGCGAGTCTAATTCGATCGATCATCTCGTAGATGGAAGTCGAATCACACAGAACAATACAAGAATAAATAGTAGATTGAATACAGAGATATGGTGGACTTCTTTCTTCTCCTTATTTCTCTTCTCAAAATCATGTACAATGGTTGGAGGTTCCCTCCTATATATAGTCTAGAGGTGGATGAGAAGCTCATCATGGGCTAGGCCTGCAAGGTCTGGGCCCAGGTTTCTTAACACCCCCTTGGGCACTGTTCATGTCTCATAAAAACTTAGTGGGAAGAATTTAGAGAAAGAGTACATGATACACGTTCTGCTGTGTTGCACGAATTGCCTAATTGAAAACCTTAGCCGAGAAATTTTAGGAAAACTTGTCAAGGAAAAAGAGTATTATCCATCCAATTTCATTTAATCTCTAGGATTTATTCTTTGTGTACTTGATCTTCGTGATCAAGTTTCAATAATGAGTTCGTGAAGATTCTCCCCCTGAATTATGCACTTCTCTAAGTCTCATCATTCCAGTTCCACGTATACATCTTTCAAAGCTAGACGCTGGAACTGACTTAGTGAATAAATCTACAAGATTTTCACATGACTTAGTATGCAGTACTTTGATTTCGTCCATCTTTTGCAATTCATGAGCAAAGAAGAACTTGGGATTGATATGCTTTGTAAGTTGACTTTTCACATAATCCATCTGCACTTATGCAACACAAGTTGCATTATCTTCATAAATAATAGTGGGGGTTTACACGGTATTCAATCCATATGATTGCTGGATGTGGTGAATCATCCTCCGAAGCCAAGAACATTCTCGTGAGGTCTCGTACAGTGCTATGATTTCCGAGTGGTTTGTCGAAGCTAATACAAGACATTGCTTAGATGATTTCTATGAAATTATAGTTCCACCACGTAAGAATACATAGCATGTTTGCGACTTGGATGTATGTGGGTCTGGCAGGTACCCGTGTCGGGACCCAAACTATGATTCAGGAACCCTCTGTGTATTCTGAACTAGTCCTCGATCAGTAGCTAGCTCACACAGGAAACGATGATGAAATACCACCCATTTATTCGATTTAACTAAACAGATCTCAAAGTAACAAGTAATAATAATAATAACTGGACCTTATGGTCAACATTTACTTAACTTGCCACACAGAGCTAAAGAAACAAATAAACTCTTGCAGCAGAACGAAACTCTTGAACAAACCAATCAACATGCCCACAGGCAATCGAGTGGAGAACGCATCCTAATCCGCAAAACCTTCATAGTCCGTCCTCCTTCTGAAATAAGTCCTGAGCAACTTGATATTCTTCAACTGATCAACAAAGGCGTAAAGCCGTGAGTACATAAAGCACTTAGCAAGCCGTAGGGAAATGTATGCAAATAATATTCATGTACGACTTGACAAAGGTTAGTTGTATGGTTCTTTTGCAGAAAACAACATTGACGATAAATACAATAAATAGTTTGAAATGCGTAATTGAAAACAATAATAAATATTCAAACAATTTCTTTGAAACAACCAGTGAACTTCCCATTCACTTCCCAACCAAACCAATGATAAGTGAATCCTCATTTCACCAATCGACACAAACCACCAAGTGAATTACCCGTTCACCAAACAAACATTATATTTATTAAGTGAACATCTCATTCACACTCCGACTCATTTTATAAAAAATTTTATCACTCGTGTGAAATCCCCAAACATGTCCATAACCGAGGACGCGGCTATTCGAATAGATCAATTAACACTCTGCAGAGGTTGTACACTTTACCCATAAGATATAACCAGTGTAGCTAGCACCAATCATAACAAAACCTTTTGGAAATTTCATCTTGACAATTGACTCCCCTGTTGTGCATACAGCCCTCCCAAAACCTCACCGTGGGTTGACGCATAACGTTGGACACGGATGTGGCGAACCGTCCCGCAATGTGACCTTGGAAAAGGATACACACCTCCACCCATAAACTACCTGAGTAGTCAAATGCTAAAACTCAACAACCTACTAGGTTAGGCCCATCCCATGAGGCATGTGGTTGTACGAAAGGCCTAGTTCAATGTCGCACAAGATTAAGTCATTGACAAGTTACTCAGACAAGAATACCACAAATCCACGACGTGTTGAAACACCCCCACTATCCACCAATCACTCGCCCAAGAGAAAACCATTTTGTTTAACCAAGACCAATGTCATACCCTGTCATGGTACATAAATTTTAACAGTGGCTAACCACCATGATTCCATATATCATTAAGTCAAGATTAATCATTATGACACAGGTGCTAATGAACCCATCGTAACTAAGCTGAATTAAGCGTCAATACAATACCCATGTTGGCGATACAAATATGTCAAACTAAAATTATCCATGCTAGGATGACAAAGGATTCATGGTATTCAAATAATCAATGGAGGCATAGTGACAACAGGTAATAGCTAATCCCAAAACAATTTGTATAAAGATAGCATGCAATTGTATGAAACAATATACTTTTGAAAACATAGGTTCAATATGATCAAAGGACTACGGCTTGCCTTGGAATAAATCTTGATCTTGATGTACTCCTCCTTACTCAAAGCTTCCCGAAGTATCAACGTCTATTCACAACAAAGCAAATAAATCAAATAAATAAATAATGGAGACAAAACAAACTCCAAAAATTAAATAAAAATCTAAGATAAATATATCTTGAATTTATATGAATTTAGAAATTTGAATGGACTCAATCGGAGTTCGGATGCAAAAGATATGGCTTTTGGAAGATTCACAGGAAATGATGAAATTGAGGGAGAAAAGAATATCCAAATAGTATTCCTTCGAATTAAAATAAATAAAAAGAATTGGAGACTTACAAGTGGGGTCCACTGGTAAGTGAGAGAAAGACGAAATCAATGGATGACATGTGGGCCAAGTTTATTGGAGAGAGAAAGAGAGATTGACATGTGGGTCCCACATTGCATAGACTTGGTGGATGGTAGACTAGGTTTAAAGGTCAGATTTGGGGCTTGCCATATGGCACAGACATGCAGTGCTAACTGGATTGACACACAAGCAAAGATGATGAGGTGGAGGCTTATGTGGAGAGGTGAGGTGGCACCTGAAGAAAAAAAAAGAACCGAAGGAATAGAGAGGAAGCTCCTGCCGGCGGCAAGGCAGCGGTGGCGAGGAGAAATAGAGGCGAGGAAGGTTTGACGAAGGTGCAAAACGGAAACCCAAGGAGATGATAATGCTCTGGGAGGTGGAGGCGCAGCAATGCCGATGATGACTTGTCGGTGGTGAGGACTTCGGCGGCGGGGATGGTTCGGCCAGCGGCAACTTCGATGATTAGATGATGCCCGAAGAGAACGAGAGTGAGGACTAGGTTGGCGATGGCTTGGAGATTACAGAGAGAGGCTTAGGGGGGAGGGGGGGTCCAGAGGTCAACTATAACGGCGGTAGGGACAAGATGGCTGGGAATGGGGAAGGTGGCCTGCGGTGACAACTCAGTGGCCGAGAGAGATAGGGAAAAGAGGGAAACAGATGAGAAGGGGTCGGGGCACGACGTGACATGCACAAAAGGGCACAGGGCTCATCAGAGGAATAGATCGGCAAAGTGGGTGGCGGCAAAATTTTGAGGAGGTGAGGCCGTGTCAGGACCCTGAGTAAGCAACCCCGGGACCCTTTGTATATTCCAAACTAGTCCCATAATCAGTAGCTAACTCACACAGTTTCAACATTGATGTAATCATACCCATACAACAAATTATAGAAGAAGCAGACAAATTAATATTAATAGCAGCAAAAGACCTTGTGGTCAAGGTTTTTTACAGAGTTGCCACGTAGGGCTTACAACAAAAGAGAGCTCGCAGCGGAAAACAAAACACTTGTGGAAGCCATTCAACATGCCCACAAGCAATTGAGTGGAGAACGTCTCCTAGCTCGCATGGTCTTCGAAGAACTCCTCCTCATAGAGCTTGGAGCTCCCTGGGTCCTCTTTAGTGACTGATCAACCAGAGGGCGTAAAGTCATGAGTACTTTGAATGTACTCAGCAAGTTGTAGGGAAATGTATGTAAATATTATTCATGCAAGGCTTGACAAGGATAGATTTATGGTTATCTTGTAGAAAGCAATATTGACTGGAAGTACAGTAGGTAGATTGCAAAGTACCAGTTGAACGATTAATACATAAGTAATCAAGTTTTTTGAAACAACTCGTGAACACACGTCCACTTCCCAGACCACTCGGAACTAACCACGACCACATTTTTGAGAAAGTCTACCCCTTGTGTAAAATCACCAGGCATTGTCCATAACCGGGGACACAGCTATTCGAATTGTTTTACACTCTGCAGAGGTTGCACAGCTTGACCCACAAGAGATAATCATCTTATACTGTCTGCTCACACACTTCCGAGGTGTGCGACTAAGAGATTATCACAAGGCCTTTACAAAGCTCCATTTTGACTTGGTTCTGCCCGCTATGGTTTCGCCATTCTGGACTCCCTCTTGCGCCATGTGAATCCCTCCGTAAACTCGGAGATCACACCACCATGACAGAACCAACCCAAAACATTGCTAATTAGTTAGCCAGGTCCACCCTATAAATAGACTTGTGGTTGCATAGTATGGCCCAAATCATTAGCACACAAAGTTATGTCCTTAGTGGTTGCTCAGGCGAGACTACCTCATTCCAATATGCTTCCCGCACTCACCTTTGCCACTGCCCACTCGCCCGAGCACAAATCATTTTTGTTCAACCTGGCCAAATGGCAATCCTTGCCATAGCACAACAAATTTTTATCAACAGTGGCTCCGCCACAATTCCATAATTCATTAAGTCAAATTTATCATCATTGAATCATGTGATTGAGAGACATTATATAACTAAAGCATGACTAAGCAATATGCTCACCCATGTTGGTATCACAATAACGTCTAACTAAGATTACCCAACCTATGGTGTCGAAGGGTACATGTCAACATGTCAATCACAATTATGCAAGGAGTCATACTGTTGAGTAGGTATTTAGCTATTTCTCCAAACCATTTTTATTCAATTAGCCATGTATGTTGATATAAAACAATATAATTTTTGCAAACTGGGTACGACATGATTAAAGGTCTACGACTTGCCTTCGTTGAAGAGCTAAGGTTCTTCGGTAGAGGTCGTCGGGTCCAAGAACTCTTCAGATAAGCTGGAATCTACATGTGCGAAAAGAGTCAAATAAATACAACAAATCCAAACAAAAACAAAAAAACTACCAAACTAGAACTAAAAGAAAGGCACTAAATTTAGATGAATTAGGAACAGGCTCTTGGGAGGAGGCTCGATTAGGCGGGAGGAGGTCCAACTGAGAGGGTGGTCGAGGAAGGTTCTGAGGAAGAGGTCCTGAGGAGGAGGTCCTGAGGAGATCAAGGGAGGTCTTGAGGAGGTCCTGAGGTCCAACGACCTGGTCGAAGAGGTTCGACTGGTCAGAAGGAGGTCCAATGAAGGATACGACTACTCAACGTGGTCGTACGAAGAATACAAAAGGATACGACTACGCAACGTGGTTGTAGGAAGGGATACCACTACGCAACGTGGTCGTAAGAGGGATACAGGAAGGATACGACTACGCAACGTGGTCGTAGGAGAAAGGAAGAGAGCAGGGCACGGAGAAACTCACCAGGACAGAGAGAGAGAGAGACCGGAGAAGATTGGAGGAGGACGACGAATGGTGCGGGTGCTCTGGCGAATTCTTCGGCGGCGAGGAGGCGACGGCGCAAGCACTTCGACGGTAAGGAGGCGATAGCGCAGGCTCCAGCCAGCGGTGGCGAAACTCGAAGTACGGTGAAACAGGGTGAGAGCAAGAGAGTTGGGTGAGAAAAAGGAGATGAAAGAGGCTACTCAGGCTTTTATAGACTAGAGGAGATGGGGAGAGTCGTTGAGAGACTCGGAGGCGCATGAGTTCAAGGGTAGGTGGGCGGCAGGTGACGAGAGCACAAGACAGCGTCTTGAAAACTACCCGGGATAAGGCAGGCGGGAGTTGCTGGCGGAGGTGATAACATTTAATGTGACACAACAGCATTTAATACGCTAGGACTTTTGCATCAGCAATGACGCGACGGGAGGAAGAAGATGAGCAGGGTTGATAGGTGGGGCTAGTCAAAACTCGGGAGGGTGGTCCAACCAAAAGGGGGGTCGTGACCAAAGGGGAGGTTGTGACTGGCTCCAAGACCACCCAGAGATCTTTCAGGACCACCCGGGAGGTCTTGGACTGAGAGAGAGGTCTGGACTAAGGAGGAGATCCAAACGAGAGGGAGGTCTGGACTGAGGGGGAGGTCCAAACGAGAGAGAGGTCTGGACTGAGGAGGAGGTCCAAACGAGAGGGAGGTTTGGAGAAGAAAGAGCTGGCCGAGGGGAAAACATAACAAACAGAGAAAGGGAATTTCAACACGAGAGAACTCTAACAAACTCAGAATAAACCAAACTTTTGGATTAGTTGGAGTTCGATTTACTCATTTAAATCACTTTTAATTTCAAAATCTCAAGTTAAGCTTTAGAACTTTAATAAAACCAAATGGTTATTTTTATTTTGAAAACTTCAAAAAGCTTAGAAAAACTGGGACGTTACAGGTCGACGGTGATTCGATGAAGCTCTGAGGGAGATAATGGCGTCACAACATAGACCACATGGATGCGAACCCGTAGGCGAAGAAGCCACGGGCGAAGATGCACGGACGGCGGAGAAATCGACGAAAAACACTTGCAGTGGTCGGCTCGGTCTTGATGACAAATACGGCGCAACAAAGAGAGCTAGAGCCGGAGACTTAGGGCTAACAGAAGAGGAGACCTAGGCGAGAAGATTAATGTGGACCGAAGGAAGGAGTTCCACACGAGCATGGCGGCGTTGCTCACGTACGTGACTCGGACTATAGAGTCCAGGGGAAGAAGATGACTGATGTGGCTGGCTGCGGGGCCCACCCGGCAGGGAGACATGGAGATGAGGCAGGTCGGCGCACAGCTCGGTGACTGGCTGGCTCATGTGCACACAAGAGAAATGGGACCGGGCCAAGAAGGAAAATGAGTTGGGCTTTAGCGCACGCACGGAAAGGAATGGCGGGCCGAGGAAATGGGCCAAGAAAGAAAAACAATGGGCCAAAGAATCAATGATTCAGCCCGAAGATTAAACTGAGATTTTTAATAGTTTTTCTTTTTTAGAAAATAGCAGAAAATCCAAATAGCAAATAGAAAATAGCAAATGCACTCGAAAAAATTCTAGAAAAATATAGAAAATATATCCAAGCACATAGAATCCAAATAAAATAATTTTGATAATAGTTGACGTTGAGATTATTCATATTAAATTATTTTTGATCTCTAAAAATTCCAATTGAGCTTTAACTTTAACAGACAAATTCAAATGGTTATTTTTGCTTTTAAAGCTTCAAAACAAACCAAAATTTTTGGATGTTACAACCCAGCATCTGCATAACCAGTCGTAGTTAGGTCTCATTTCTTTATGTAGAACAGATCAAGATCTTTGCTTCCTTGGAGGCATCAGAAGATGTCCTTTATTCCCTACCAATGCCTTTTAGTAGGTTCTGCACTATACCTTGCTAATAGGTTTACAGCAAATGTAATGTCCGCTCTAGTATAGTTTGCTAAATACATGAGTGCTCCTACTGCACTTAAGTACAGGCAGTCCAGTCCTAGGACTTCCACCTCCTCTTCTCTAGGTTTGTACGGATCCTTGTCTTGCTACAAGGATCTTCCGACCATCGGTACTTTCGAATGGTATGCCTTTTCAAAGTCGAAACTTTCTAACACCTTTTGAGTGTAGGTTGACTGATGCACTAATATTCCTTCAGGGGCATGCTCAAGCTGCAAGCCTAAGCAATATTTGGTTTTACCCAAATCTTTCATTTTGAACTCCGACTCCAGGTAAGAGTTTGCTTTCTTAATATCTTCCAGGGTTCCAATGATATTCACATCATCTACATACACCGAGATTATACAAAATCCATCATGGGATCGTCGTATAAATATACAGGGACAATCCTCATTGTTCGTGTAGCCTTTCTTGCATAGAAAATCGTTCAAGCGATTATACCACATCCTACCTGATTGCTTAAGTCCATACAGTGACTTTCTGAGTTGCACACTGTACAGATTTCTATCTGCACTGTTTTGGTTCGGGATAGGGATACCTTCAGGTACCTTCATATAAATGTTTGAATCCAAGTTTCTATAAAGGTATGCAATTACCACATCCATCAACTTCATTTCTAAATTCAAATTTACTGCCATTGAGATTAAATATCTAAAGGTAGTTCCGCCCATGACCGGGGAATAGATTTCTTCATAATCAACTCCTGGATATTGAGTGAAACCTTATGCAACGAGCCTTGCTTTATATCTTACAACTTCATTATTTTCATTTCTTTTTCAAACAAATACCCATTTATGCCCTACGGGGTGCATATGTAGAGGCGTGCGGCTTACAGGCCCAAACACCTCTCTTTTATTCAGAGATAATAATTCAGTTGCTATTGACTTCTTCCAATCTTTCCAATCTGATCTTTTCTTACATTCAGCGAGCGATGCAGACTTTTGATCAAGATCAATGATTGTGACTATTTTCTTTGTAAAATAAATGTCGACATTAGTTATTGTCCTATTCATAGATTCTCCCGTGGTCACATAGTTTATAGCTATTTCTTCATGGGCGATTCTTCTAGTGCTTTTACTTGCTCATCACTGCTTCCAATTACAGGGGCAAGCATCTTTAGTTTTTCAACTCTGATGTATGCACACACATCTATACTGATATCTCCCTCCGTGGGAATGTTCAAATTCGGTATGCCTCTTCCTGAAGGTTCCATACTGTTGCCAGGTCTCAACTGGCTCCCTTTCTAGTTCTGGAGAACTTCAGTGATCGGCTGTGTCAAGTCCTTCTTATCCTTTTTCACCAGGCGTCCCCGGCTACTTAGGATTCGAGGGGCTGGAGTGCTCGTCCTTTTATTCTGAGGCCTCTGGATGGGATTAGGGGTACCTTCAATTTTCTTCGGTATTTCAACCCTCTCTGGTGCATTGCGTGCAGGCACATGCGACTTGATCATACTCTTCAAATCACTAAAGTGGTTAGACAGTTGATTCACTAATGCTTGTAAATTAATTAGTTGCAAATTAATTATCTTCTGGACTTCTCTATTTGCTTCACTAGTGCACAGATCATGCGCATGGATTCCCGTGGCTTGCCACATTATTTCCTGATATTTTTTATCAAGTGGTTGATTTCCTCCCCCTAATGACGGGAAACCATCATCATCAAATATACTATCAGCGAATCGGGCAGTATGCAAATCTCCCATCATATGGTCCAAATACCTGATTATAGATGTTGTCTCATAACCAACGTATATCTCAGACTTTCGGAGAGGGTCCATTGCAGTTTGTTGTGGTGAAGGTATAGGTATATAAACCTTGCAACCAAATCTGCGAAGATGAGAAATTTTCGGTGCTGACCCTTGTGCCAGTTGCATAGGTGAATGTATGTTATATGCCGATAGTCTAAAATTGATGAGTGTTGCTGCGTGCAGGACTGCGTATCTCCAACATGTAGTTGGTAAATTATAATTCTGCAAAAGTGGTCGGACAATAAATTTAATTCTTTTAATTAATGCCTCTGTTAGTCCATTCTGTGTGTGGACATGAGGTACGGAATGCTCAACGTTAATTCTCATTGCCATGCAATAATCATCAAATGCCTTTTAAGTAAATTCTCTGGCATTGTCCATTCTGATAGACTTCCTAGGGAAATTATTCTTAATTTTAATTATCTGCAAGATTAGCTTTGCAAAAGTGTGGTTTTTCGTAGACAATAAACATACGTGCGGCCATTTCGAGGAAGCATCGATGAGAACCATAAAATATCTAAATGGCCCTGACAGGGGCTGTATAGGACCGCAAATGTCTCCCTAGATACGGTCTAGAAATGCAGGGATTTCACACTTTATTTTCAGAGCAGAAGGTCTAGTAATTAATTTTCCGGTGGCACATGCGGGGCACATAAAATCTTCCTGATTCGAAAAATTCTTTACATTGATCTTATGTCCCTGTGAATTGTTAATTATATTTCTCATCATCCTAACACCTGGGTGTCCTAATCTATTATGTCAGAGACAGAAAAGTTCAGAGCTTCTAAATATGGTTTTTAGGACAGTATAGGTTGCAGGTGCCTTAATATTAGTGTAGTATAGCCCAGTTTCATATGAAAGAAATCGTTCTAATACCTTTTTTTTTCCACTTTCTTCACGCTTTGTAATGAGCAGGTATTCCTTACCATACTATTTTTTAGTCTCTATGTGGAAACCGTTAGTGCGAATATCCTTAAAACTTAGGAGAGTTCTAGTCGATTCAGGGTACAGTAAGGCTTCTTCAATGACTAAAGTTATGCCCATCAGAAGTATAATTGTGGCTCTTCCTGAGCCCATTATAAAAGTATTGTTGCCCGCGATTGTTGTAAGACTATCAGCATTCTTACTAACCGACTGAAAGAATTTCGTCTCTCTCAAGATGGTATTCGTTGTGCCGCTATCCGCTAAGCACACTTCCTCCATAGGGTGCCACACGCGTTCTGATATAAAGTACTTTATTAATATGTAGTGGGAAGCACTCAACACATAAATAAAATACTTCAAAATCAGAATATAACTTGCTATTATAAATACGGGAAAAATAAGCCTTGCAGGACTCAACAAAAAAAATTTAATGCTTTGCTCTCCTAGAACTTACAACCATTATTCAAATAATTCAATGTTCTATCACAACCACTAACTACAAGTGATGATAAAAAGAACTAAGTGCAATGCGTGCACTTAATAGAATCAACGAAGTACGAAGAAACTTCTGCCTGAATCTGCTCCATGTCAATCTTCTCCTCTTGGGCAACTACGGCTGCGGCCGCTGCGATGTCCAAAGGACGGGTGATGGTGGTTGCTACAAGGCTGTCCACATCCATTAGTGCAACTAATGGCTGTGGATCCTCCGTGTCTGCAATGACGAGGTGTGCCTCGTGCTGTCCTTTGCCCTTCTTCTGAGACTTGAAAGCATCAATAATGTGATGTGGCTCACGGCAAACTCGTGACCAATGCCCCCATGTGCCACATTTGTAGCATCCTTGGTCCTGCTGGCCATAGGGCTTGTCATCATGCTTCCTTTGTCTGACCTTCTTGGCTTGAGAATTTGGCTTGGCCTTGCAACCCATGACGTTACCCTTCTTGCCCCTTTCCTTTGAGTGATGCTTTCTCACCTTGTAGCTGCTAGCATTGGCTTTATGACCAATATTGCTACTAGACGACTGTGAGATGTAGTTCTTTCTTAGAACATCATCTTGAGCTTCCGTAATTTCCATGATGTCTATTAGTTTGGCATACTCCTTATAGTTGTCTTGACGATAGTTGCGTGTAGATTGCACCGCACTCGGGTGAAAGGTAAAGAGAGTCATCTCAATCTTCTGCTCATCCGTGATTACCTTACCACAGAGTTGAAGACTGGTATAAATTTTGTGCAAGGCAGAATTGTACTCTCCCACGGTCTTGTAGTCAGCAAAACGTAGTCAGGTCCATTCCTACTCTGCCCGAGGAAGAATGGTGTACTTCAACTTCTCGAAGCGCTTCTTCAGTGCGGTCCACAAAGCTAGTGCGTTCTTCTCCGCCATATACTCATTCTTGAGTGTTAGGCAGATATGGTGTCGGGACCCAAAAATACAATTATGGACCCTCTGTGTATAATGCATTAGTCCAGGATCACGCTAGTGCACACAGTGTCAACATAGATGAATATCGATCCACACAAGACGATTAATAACATAAACGAGTAATTTGATTAACAAATAAGGGTTTTGACCTTAAGGTCGAGTTTACACTTATTAAGCCACGTAGGGCTAATAGAGAATTAAATAGCAGTGAAAACAGAAACGACAGCGGCATCCCATCAATTCACCACAGGCAACCGACAAGGATCAAGTCCCTACGATCAGGCACCTTCAATGAACTCCTTCTCTTCTGTTGATTTGATTTAGCAAGCATGAGTACACAACTGTACTTGCAAGTCGTACCACAGAAATGCAATTTATACATGATAGCTTATTCCAAAGGAATGACTTTTGTGGTTCTTTTGCAGAAATGCAACATTTGCAGTTTGAATATGAATAATAGATTGAAAGCATAAAGTAAAACAAATAACAATAATAATTTAACAGTTTGATTTCACAAAGACACATAGCCTAAACAAGTTATTCACATAGCCATATGAAATAAATCACATAGCTCCCTTCCCAATTATTTTATGAAAATCTACCCCTCGTGTGAAATCCCCGAGAATGTCCATGACCGCGGACGCGGCTATTCGAATATATTGATTTAACACTCTGTAGAGTTTGTACACTTTATCCACAAGCTACAACTAGTGTTGCAAGCACTACCATAACAAAACGTTTCAGAAACTTCATCTCAAGCATTGATACTCCCAGTGTGCCTATGAGCCGTCATACCAAGCCATACACAGTGATAGGTATGACACACATCGTTGGACAGGGACACGGCGAACCGCCTTGTGATGTAACTACTTGGTAGCACACCTCCACCCAATCAATACAGTCTAACCTACAACCTGAGTAGCAATGTCAAGATTCTATAACTTACTAAGTTAGGCCCGTCCCATACCAGGCATGTGGTTGTACAGTCAGGCTCAGTTCAATGGCACACAAATTGAAGTCCTTAATTGACCAAGGCAAGACTTCCAATTCACTACAAAACCCTATGCACACAGATTTTTAAGCCCATGCACACAGATCCACCATAAAAATACACAGTCCACTTGCCTCCGTCTAAATCCTTTCCCACCCTGTTGGTTAAGTGCAACATATGCCATCAAGGAGTAATAGCACATAGTACACACAGTTTTATCACATAGTTCCATAATCACTTAGTCAAGTTTATATTTGCAACTCACATGAGATGATGACTCGTGCATGGCTAAGTAGACTAATCGTATCTAAACAACTCACGTTGGTGGTACGATAATACCAAATAAATAAATCAATCTAGGGTGACAAAAGATTAAGACATAACAATTAGACAAGGTGGTTATAACAATTTGGATTAATAACTAAACCCAAAAGCATTTAAATAAATACTTAAAGTAGATGCAATAATTTGAATCAATATAACTTTTGAAAACTGGGATTCAATATGATCAAAGGTATGACTTGCCTTGAAATAGCTCTAGGTACTGATCTTGCTCTTGAGGTATTCCTTCTTCTTCAAATCTTCCCGAAGTATCAACGTCCACTCGCAATCGAAGCAAACAAACAAAACAAATAAATAATAGAGGCAAAACCAACTCCAAAAACTAATTAACAATCTCAGATAATAGATCTTGAATTTAGATGAATTTAGAAATTTGAATGGGCTCAATCGGAGTTCGAATGCAAAAGATATGAGCTTTGGAAGTTTGAATCTAAAAGAAATCCTAATTCTGGAATTGTCCGAATTATTTTCCAATTGAAAATACCGGAAAAGAAAGAAAAAAGAAATCACTGATGTGTGGGGCCCACACGTCAGCGACCTGGTTCACGGTAGAACAAGTCCACCGAACCGATTCAGATCTTGGCTGGCGAGGCTGCCACGCGTGCATGCTGACATGGCGCCACACACGTGACACGTGCGCACAAAAGCTAATGTGGCGCTGGGTTGTTGCTGATGTGGCTCGGCGGCGACGTGGCGGCGCACTAGAACCAATGGCAACCGGTGAATGGCGGCGATTTACTGGCGGCGAGTGGTACAAAGATGAGGCTCAGGTTATTGCGAACCTAATGAGCCAACTCCGGGTGGTAGAGGACAACGGTGATGACCAGCGGCGAGCTTTAAGCGGTGAAGCTCCTTGGGTTTTGTTGGATCAAAGCTCCGGCGACGCTCCGATGACGAGGGAGGGCTCTGGAGGTAGCTTAGACGATGAGGAACACGATAGTGTGCTCCACGGAGGTAGGGCATCACTGACGGTGGCAGAATTGAAGTCTTAGGGTTTCGGTGACCGAAACCTAAATCTCCAATTTCGGCGGCGCTAGGGCTCTCGGGGGTGAAATTGATGGCGGCTTTGGGTTGAGGACAAGATTGCGAACCCGGGGGCACCTTTTATAGGGCCGAGGCTGCACGGATTTGGAAATCCCCAAATCGAGTCCGTGAAGAACACGAAACCAAATTTGGAAATCCCGGGGATAGAAAGGGATTTGGGCACGATTGAAACCAGATACGGGTGCGGGATATCAAGAGATAAGGTTTGGCAAAGAAATCTAGAAGGTTTTAGTTTGGAAACTGATATTGTTGGATTGAGCTTGGAGCTTAACCATGGCGAACACACACAGATGAGCACGAGGAAGAAAGCGAGTCGGAGACGATGAAGTTGCGGGGCCCACCTGGTAGCGAGGCTAAGCCAACGCGAACGAAAGGAAACTTTCGGACCGCTAGTCCAGACCGTCGAATTTTAAACAGATGATCCAGATCGAGTGTGACGTTCGGACCGTTCGAACAGCCCAACAAATCTTAACCGTCCAACCTTGATCGGATGGCTCACACCGAGTGTGACGTTTGGACCGTCCGAACAGCCATGTGATCCTGACCACAAGCGGGACCCACTTGTCGTGAGGAGAGCGCATCTTGTTGGTTGCACGGAGTTGGGCCAAACCTAAAAGGGTTGGGTTTTGGCCCAAGGAGGATTTCTAAGATTTAAATAGGTTTTCTATTTTATAAAATACCAGAAAATTCAAATGGCAATTAGAAAATAGCAAATGAACTTGAAAAAATTCTACAAAAATCTAGAAAATATATCTAAGCACATAGAATCCAAATAAAATAGTTTTGACCATTGCCGATGTTGAATTTAATCATATTAAATTATTTTGATGCACAAGGTTCAATATTAAGCTTTTCAATTAAACTCAAATAAATCCAAATGGTGAATTTTCTCCCTACTAACTATTAAAGGATTTTTAAAGCTCAGAAAATTGGGATGTTACAAATGGTGTTTGAGGAAGTGAAGTGCCTGATCATTTTCCTCAGTAATGGGATTGGCATCCTTTGAGGTGCCAAATCCGATAACAGCACAGAGCTTCTTGGCCCTAAGTACGATCTCGACATCAGAGGCCCAAGTCAAGTAATTCTAGCCATGCTGGGCCAGCTCTTCGAACTCCCAGTTCGTGATGTCAGTTATCTACATATTCATGCAAATAGTTCATAAGATTACTGCTGGTAATTTGTATAAAATGGTTGCAAAAATTCTCTCGGTTTTTATTTTCTGTATTCATGCAATCTACCATCTACAATGCAATCGACACATACTCTTTCATACAACCTACCGATCGGCTTGACCGACGACTTCAAGTCAGCTTGCAGTATATTAGAGCGGATTTGCACTGTAGGAAATTATTTAGAAAACCAAATTTGTGGAATTGAAAGCGATCTAGAAAATGCGATTCAATATACGAGTGTCATGCTTCGACGGTTACCTTTCGATTCGAGTAAAGGAGGCCTAGAGGTAGGCCGGAGTTGATCGTGCTGATAACATGTTGAGGAACCATCGTTGGTGAGTCTAGTCCAATCGATCGCCTCGTAGACGGAAGTCGGATAACACAGAATAAGGCAAGAACAAATAGTAGATTGAACACAGAGATATAGGAGTCTTCTTTCTTCTCTTTATTTCTCTTCTCAAAAACACGTACAATGGTTGGGGGTCCTCTCCTCTATATAGTCTAGAGGTGGATGAGGAGTTCATCATGGACCAGACTTGCAAGATCTGGGCACAGGTTTCTTAACACTTAGTATTTCATTGTCGCTTTAGTATGATGACCACAAATAAGAAGTAACCTTTCGCATTTCTCATGTAGTTGTGAAATATCTCACTGTTTTTTTATTCAAAAAAATTATCTGACAGTTGGCAAAGTTATCATATCGTTGACCAACAAAAGAAAAGAAATACAATTGCTGAATTGTACGTAAAAATCTATCAAACCAAAATAACGAGGATAATCAACCTTTTGAGAGAAACGCCAAAAGTGCTCACAAAAGCACTAAAAGTATCTTGCTCGTTGGAACAGCTTCGGTTTTAACTTTTCGCTCAAAAAGCCAGAAACCATTCCAAATGGATGACTTTCAGTAGCCGCTTATAGAAAAGACAGAAGCACAACACAACATGAAGAAGCCAGAAGCGGGAAGCGGGCTGGGTAGCTTCGTTGACTTTTGCGGGATGGAGTTAGAGCTTTTCCCATAAAAGTTACAAATATTGAACCACTTCGTACCAGCTATAAAAATCAGTAGTTCACCTCTCCCCTTCCATTCGCCTCCTCCACCCAACTCCTCCCCCTATTCGACTCGTGCGGCGACTAGACTTTCGGTGCCGCCCTAAGCCTCCTCCACCCGACGCCCCCTCCTCTCGTCGACGTCAAATCCATCTGTGCCACCGCCTACCGCCGATGTCGTTTACCGCCTCCCTCCTCCTCTGACTGACGCCACCCCTACCTAGGTCTCCGCCCTTGCTGCCTCTGCCCAGTCTTCATCCTTCGCCCCCGACCGCCTCCGCCCAGGTCTTCATCCACGCTGCCACCTCCGTCCTCCACCCCCGGCAGCCTCCCTTCTCCTCTGACTGACGCCGCCACTGCTGTCCTCCACCCCGGACCACCTCCCTCCACCTTCGACCATTGGCGCCGCCCTTCTGGTCACCGACCGACCATCCTGCCCCCTTGCCTCCCCCAGCTGTGCCACCTTCCCCCACTGTGTTCGTGCCCCCCTCCCCCCCGCGCGCGCGTTCCGCAACGATGTAATCCTCCATCACCTCCCTTGAATCGTTCAGATCCGAAATCCATGTGCTTCGATTTGGCAAATGTATGCAGATGGACAGTGAGTGCTAGTACTATTTGTGATGTATTCATCATCAAGACATAATATTGGGCTGAGTGATGTTTGATTGTGCCAGTATTACTAGTGATGTGTTCCTCCGTGCTCGAAAAAAATGTGTAATGTGAGCATTTGTTACAAATTTGACAAATTGATATGTTCATTTGCAGCGCAAAATACTAGCATGAATTGAGATTATTATTATGGTGTCGAGCATAGTAGGTATATATAAAGGTATATCTGAACGTAGAGTATGAACTAGATAGTGAGCATAAAAGAATAAGACAAAAAAATTTCATCAACACATTTTACCTCCATAGACTTGAGATTCGAGACTACTTCTTTGAACGTGGTCGAGTGGTTCAATAATGACCCGCCTTTTACTATCTTGTGCGAATAGAGCTTATGCTTGAAGCAGTGGCGGACTTAGGATTTCCAGTATGTGTGCTTGAAACAGTGGCGGACTTAGGATTTCCAGTATGGGTGTTTGAAGTTACAAAAGTATTGATCAATATAAAACATAAAGATCCACAATAGCAACAATCGAAATACAAATTATTTGTACTGGAGATAACATCTCAATTCTCAAATAATTAAAGAAATTACAAAATAATTAATAAAATTATAATTTAACTCAGCGGTGCTTCATGCCTTGGAAGTGAGATATGATGTCATCGTCCTTAACTTGTAGAAAAAATTCTCGCTTAAGAAATGTGACCAAGCAGTCATTCAAGTATTGCTCCCTCATTCTATTTCTTAGCGTATTTTCCACATACTTCATTGAAGAAAATACTCCCTCAACACTAGTAGAAGCTACGGGAAGAATTAGCACCAATTTGAGAAGCTTGTAAATAATTTTATAATGGAGATTCTTCTTTGTTTGAACAAGCACAATGGATAGCTTGACAAGATTTTTCACTTTTCTAAACCTTTCATCTCTATGCACATCAGCAATGAAGTGTGTAAGTTGAAAGGGAATATGCATCAATTATGTGCTTGAGAAATCTTTAGGATAAAACTGAGCAAGCCTAACCAAGTTTTCCTTGTCATAAGCAGTGAATGAATCAATAGGATTGAATGACGACATGCAAAGAAGCAAATCCGTATTTACCTCATCAAACCTGTCATTAAGCTCTCGAAATTTTCTATCAATGACACTTAAAAATATTTCGACATGGAAGCGATGGAGATTCTTGACTTTTTAAAGAACCTTTTAGATCTTGCAACCGGCTTATAGAAACCATCCATTTTAGCAGCTTTGATGCCATGCTTCACACAAAAGGAAGTGGCATCATTTAGAAAAGTTTCCCATCCATCATCCTCCCACAATAACTGCAATCGAGTCTTTGTCAAATAAATTAGATCAATTGCATTAACAATATCTTGATCCCTCTTTTGCAAAGCATTGCTTAAGTCATTTGTGTACCCAAATATGGTTAGCAACAAGTATGCCATGAAAACAAACTCAAATAACTCAAATGATGTCAACATAGTTTAAGCTTGTATAGCCTCCATACTTGAAGTGTGATCTTCTCCAATCTTTATAAGAACTCGTCGGATTGAAGGATACAAAGAGATGACATGCATAACAGTTTTATAGTGAGATCCCTAATGAATATCACCCGGCCTACCTAGGCCCATCTCTTGATTCAAACCCTAGCCATTTTCAATGTCACCCAATTCTAATGCCTCTACAATTTGTTGAGCTTGAGCTACTCGAAACATTTGTATCTTTTTACAAGGCATCCCTAGAACATTCGACAAATATGCAAGTTGCTGAAAGAATCACACACAATCACCATTCTCCTTAGCAACAACAACAAGAGTCTATTGGAGTTGATGGGCAAGCAAATGAATATAATAACCAGAAGGAGAGTCGTCCATAATTAGTTTCTTTAGACCATTAACTTGACTCTTCATGTTACTAACTCCATCATATCCCTGCCCATGGACCCGTGTCAAGCTCAATGAATGATCCATAAGTAAAGACTCAATTGTTGTTTTAAGTGTCAAAGTGGTAGTGTTTTCAACATGGATAACGCCAAGAAACCTCTCAACAACCCTTCCTTGTTTATCAACATAACGTAAGCAAAGAGCCAATTGTTTCTATCGGTACACATCACTAGATTCATCGGCAAGTATGGCAAAACAATCATCACCAAGGTCATCTATGACTAGCCTAGTAGTTTCTTTGGCACAAGAGTTGATGAGGTCTTTCTGTATCTTATGAGAAGTCATTCGACTAGTCTTTGTATCAATTTTTAGAACGACCTTGTTAACTTCTTCTAAATTTTCTGCCAGCCAATTTAAAAGCTCAAGAAAGTTTCCTTTATTTTTTTGAGTCTTCAACTTCGTCATGCCCACGGCAAGCCAACCCTTGACGCAAAAGAAACCTCAAGCACTTAAGTGAATATGTCAAGTGGGATTTATACAAAGCTCTCAGTTTTTGGAGTTTGAAGCAAAAGACTCTTCAATTGACGCTTTAGGTTTAATGAAGAAATCATATTTCTCTTGAGCTTCATTGTGGGCACTATTAATACCACCAACATATTTGTCAAATCTATCTTTATGGTTCCAATTTCTAAATGTTCCATTCATAAAACTATCTCCACCAACATAATTAGTTTTATCCTTGAACAGATAGCATATGAAGCAAAAAGCAGCATCTCGTTCCACATTATACTCAAGCTAGGATATTGGTCAAACCAACTAGCTAAGAAGCAACGCATACCTCCAATATTTCTTTTTGAAAAATCATGTGCCCGTGGTTGACATGGCCCTGATTCACTGCATCTTGTTCATTGACATCATAGCTTGTGATGGGAATTCTCTTTCCGTGATCATGTAGAAGCAAATCAATATCATAAATGGCTTCATCATCTTCTATGTCTTATGTGATTGGGGATAATGGAGAGCCTGAGCATATCTCTGGTTCTATGCTTGCGCCTATCTCCGGTTGGACCGGTTGTGTCCTTGGGATGTCACTATCATTGTGTGTATGCACTACCAACTGTAGCTCATTGGAAGGAGATTCTATCTAGTTCTGAACATGGCTTTCAATAGATATCAGTTCTGACGTCGAGGTGGATGGTTTATTCTGTCTCTTTCCGACTCTCTCCCACAAAGATTTCAAATTTATGGACATCTCCATTTTTCAAAGCCTATAAGATCTACAATTCATATAAATACAAGATTCACCTACCACAATTCATTTTCAAACCAGTTTGTCAGTTTGGGAATTAGGGATTTGGGGTTGGGTACATCACTAAGAGTGGCTCAGTCCTTAGGAACAGAGGACCTACGCTCGGGGAGCCAAATCAGGGATCGGGGGCTCGGCTCAGTCGCCCAGATGGCCACGCCCACAACCCACGTGCTCCCCCCCCCGGTTCGGCTTGGAGTCGGAGCTCCAGTCCACCGCCAAACACTAGTCACCAGACCGCCTCCACTATCCAGCCCGCTCCGCTTGAAGTCGGAGCCTCGTCGCCTCGGTTCTCAAAATAGTGTGTGACGCGCCTCGCTGATCGCCCACCCGTCACATCTGCGCTGCTCGGAGCATGTGAGCGGGCATTCAAGATCGCCTGCTGCGCTCCCCAAGCCCCTTCTCCCAGTCAGCAAACCTAGTCGATCTTTGGTCATGCAGATCTTCTCTAGTTTCAACCATAATGCGATGGCAGTCTTCTCCTTCAAACCCCTGCAACATATTATTTGATAGATGAAGATGAATCTGAGATAAGGCTTTACGATCTTTTCTTTGTTCCTCCTCAAGAGACCATGCAACAACATCCATCTTGTCGATCCCCAATAAAGCGTCATCCAAATCGAGCTGTGCAAGAACAACTCGCATCTCGACTTGCTATAGAGAAAACCTCGTGTCTCAATCCAACAACGTTGTGATACTTCAGAGACGGTTTTCAACATGAACCGTCTATGATATTACATCTTCACAGACGGTTTTTAGCGCAGCCAGTAATACAGACGGTCACTAAACCAAAACAGTCTATGATTGTATTTAATACTGACGGTTTTGGTCAACCGGCTGTGATGAGGCGTCAAGTATTATTCTTTTTGTAGTAGTTAACAGAACATCATACTTTATTATCCCCGTGCGGAATAAAACCCGAATTTGCTGGTACGAAATTGTGTGTACCTAACAATCAAATACGACTTGCTTGGTACACTTTCTGTGTGAGCGAAGCAATTTCCATCGGAATTAATTCAATAAGCAAGCCGATGGAATCCCTGCCTATTGTGTCGATTGCTTTTTTCCCCTCTCTCGGATCAAATCGCTGCACTTAAATACCACTTGTTGTATATAATGCATGGTAAAATAGAAACAAGCTCACGAAGACACTGTCACTATATGGGGAGATGTTTACAATAAAGTTTTTACTCTATATTTATAGTGGTACATGAAAAACTCTGTGTAGGAGTAGAACTATAAGTTGGAGTTCAATTCGTATCACACTCAAAATCAATTCGTATCGGAAACTCAACAATGAGTCATAGATGGAATTAGAGGAACACAATGGGGGCAACACGTCAATATTTAACACTATATCTGATCCTAGCTGGTACCATTTGACAACTTGATGTGCTGCCTTGTTATCAATATTCGCAACGTGCGAAATCATCTTGACATTGCCACTGCCAGGACGACAAGAATCGGGAGGAAATTTGGGGCCACATCGTAGCACAGAGTCCAAGCATAAATGGATAAGAAATCAACCAGTTCTTCCAGAAGATGTCCAATGAAAGTGACGTATATATACTTAGCGGCATTGCATGTGTGCTCGATAAAGCACCGGTTAGTTGCTCAAGTTTCTTTCTTTCCATTTGTGTCCAGTCATATGTGGAAAAAGAAAAGACGCTAGCTCCTCCTCCTCTACTAGTGTTGGAGTTGCAGCGTCTGCGATTTGGTTGGTTGGCTATTCCTTCACAACTCCTTGAGGCAATGCAGCCATATTTTCAAACTCTGGTCAGAAAGTTGAAGCACGCTTAGAAAGATTTGTTTTGCTCTTTTTAACCATTGTCCGTTAGTGCAATCTCATTGTCATATGCGTCTTTTTTTGTCATAGCGACTAGCGAGATAGAGTTTGCTGTTGTTTTCAGACATGGCCTGCAAAATGTGCTTGTTCTGTACAAACTAAAGCGGCCGCACTTGCTCATGTTTCCTTCCTCCTATTCCTCCTTACATCTCCTTAGGAAATTGTTCTGTTTGGCTGTCTCTTCGCGTGTTGAACTGTTCTCTTATGCTGCAGACACACTATCTAAACTAGTACATGCAAGCACCATTTCTTTATCAATATTATCTAAAATTTCTTTATCAATGCATGTGTACTTGAAGGATCAAGTGGTCTGAATTCAAAGTAAAAGGAGGCACCAATTGGCCCTCATTTCTTTGAATCTCTGCTCGGTGCCGTCCAAATGAACCGGTTGTAACACTCTTTGCTCTCTCCTCATCTGCATAGAGATCATGCACGCGGAGCACAATGCCAAATGCGTGCCGTCACAATTGTTAAATGGCAAAGCAACCAGAATCCGATTTCAATGCGTGCCGTCATAATTGTTAAATGGCAAAGCAACCAGAATCCGATTTCCTTTAGTATTCTGAGCTCGTGCTAGGACAAAACAATCCAATGAATCGATGCGCTTCTGTCAGGGACACAGCTACAGCCTACAGGTCGTCATGGGAACATGGGTTGTGATCTTCTTTATGCGCTTCAGTTGCACGCGATGCGGTTGTATCATTGTATAGATCAAGTTGGAGAGATTTGCTTTGCTTTGCTCCATGAGTGATGGACTACCAACAATAGCATTGGCCGATCTGTTCTTGGGGGTGTTAATTTTGTCAGACGAAAGGATAACTGGATAAGATGTACTAACTGACCGGTCATCAGTAGTAATTAGTCACACCGGCTACAAATTGGCCAACAATCTAAACCAATATCTATTGTCTGTACCAGGTTTTCCTAAACAAATTTTTTTTTAGAACCGGTTTATATTCCTACCGGCCCCCGTGTAAAACCAAAATTCCGATTTTCGACTGAAATTCTGAACACTGGTCTCTACCCAGCTCGAGTTGCCAGCTATCTAACCCTTTGTATCATTCTCTCCATGGCACATGTCAGATATATATTAGCTGTTGTTTTTTAAAATGAGGAAATGGAACTTATAATAAGCAAAGTCAAAATAGGATGTCTAGAAAAATTCAATAGCCTGGAATCTGTGCATAGGCAGTGGTAATAGGTTGGGCACTGTTTGTAAACTATTACATCCACGTGGAACTTAGTAGTATATCAGGAAAAACTGAAATACTTGAGAATGGATCAGTTTTTTAAAAGATTACCAAGATTGACAAGTAGTTTTACTTGAGTGGAGTAGCACACAAGAAAGTGTATCCTTAATTTCCCTCTACACATACGCAACATGATGTCTGCATTGCAGTTAGTACATGGGAAAAAAAAAGATAAGGCAGTACGAAGATGCAGTCAATGGATATGATAGTTACCTAAGCTAGCTCTTACATGAAGCGCCGCACCTTGCTATCTCCTGTTTGCGAAAGCCAACAGCGCGAGTGTGTGAAAACTGTCACATGAAACAGCTAATACACACACGAACACACCCATGCATAATAATCATCATGTGCACGAGATTAGATTAATCGATCCTACATGTCGACGATACCTACCGAAGTACCAGCTAGCGCAATCTGACGGCGACCCATCCAATCGCCGGCGCCACGCGCGGGGAAGAAGAAGAAGAAGAAGAAGAAGAAGAAGAAGAAGAAGAAGAAGAAGAAGAAGAAGAAGAAGACGGCAACGAATCCATCCGTCTTGACGCAGACATATAAGAACGCCGGCTTTGAGTTTATATGGATGGCCACGCAGGTTTCTGTCTGTCTTGTGGGATTGATATGGTGCTTTGACCATACCGCATAATCACTTTTTCCTTCTGCCATTTTCATTCCGGCGCGAGTAAAAATATGATTGCGCTTGTACCAAGTGAGTTTGCAGCTGTAGCCTGTACGTAGGATTTGGATCTTTCTTTTGTGGAGTATTCTTTGATATCTGAGAGGACACAAACGCATGCACGGCAACATAATGAACAGTGATCTTGTGTAACAGACAAGTAATTCAAGAACTGTTGATGATTAATAGTGTTGTGTTTTTGCTTGGTAGACTAACACCCAAGATGCATGGCCAAATTAATAATTGTTTTAAGTCATGCAGAGTGCGGTACTAGCAAATATCAAAATGAGATTTTCTAGCATCCTCACTGCGTGCCGTACTAATCTAGTGTGTTATCACTGCTAGACTGTATTATTCCTACTTTTGTGCTAGGAATAATTAGCACGTACAACACATGGGCTAATTTAATCAAAGACAAGGATTAGCATCTCCATTGATTAAATGAAAAGAAACATGCGTCGTCGAATCAGGTTAGCTAGCAAGGTTTTGCAATCACGTTTGTATATATGTACACGCAAGTATGAGAACTTTAGAGTGCATCAGTTAATTTATTGACAAACCATTTGGTCAATACTTATTTTCTCTCTGCACTCTCATCAGAAAAGATATATAAATTTGGGTTGTTGAGTAATATTGTCGAAAGGACGATTGATCATAGGTGCACATTAATTTCTTTATTTGCAATTTTGGAACAAGTCTATAAGAATTTTCAGACGCTTACAGTCCAAGGAACTCGATATAAAAGTCATAAACTTTCTAGAGATCTTGCTGAATTAATAGCAACAAACTGTGGGACCTTAGGACTATAATTTGTGGCAACCATTTGGCCTTCATGCTTTAAAAAGTAATGTTTTTTTAATGTATTTGCAAGCACGTTGTATATACATTGTACTATGATTGGAGTATTTTCTTTCAATACAAGTAAAGATTGGAAAATTATATATAGTTTTTTTTGTGAGGAAATTAGATATAGTTCATTTGATGTGTAGTGCATCCTGGCTTGACCCTTGTTCCTGGATAAAAGATAATTTTGTGTGTTGTCTGCTAATATATTGGGTCATTAAGTTTTGACGAAAAAACTATTGAAGATAAAAACCTTAAATTTTGTAAGTAAGATCTACAGTAGGGAATTTTTCTTGCCATGTTTTTTTCTCTTCCTGAAGTGGGAGCAATTAGCGTTTGCAACTATTTTTTAGATCTTACTCGGACGCAAGGTGCCACATAACCGTATCCCAGAAAATCAACAAATACCACGCCCAAGTCAAAACCAATACATGAATGGTAGAATCAAACACTAGGCTAACCAATGTTTGACTTGTTGTCATGTAAATTGGTTCTCGTTAAAAATCCCTTTACATACCAAATATGTTTAGCCACCACATCGCCAGATTAATTGTTCCTAGCCATGTTCATTTCGATAAATGTCTCCTTCACCAAATTAACCCATATCCTCACGGTTTGGCATCCTTCCACTTACTTGCCACCTGTTGCATGTCACTTAAAAAATACCGCTAATCTAGCTAGTCAAACCATGGAAATATGCAGTGTATAGAGTATAATCATTCCAATAAACCTGCAATATATACCATTTCTTAATTTGGCCGGTGATGCCATCTCAGTGAACAAATGATAATAAAAGCCAAACGTGCTTTGATTGATTAGAGTTATCACTGGCTTAGACGCCGACATGATGCCATCGTGCCGCCGAAAGCATGCATGGTGCCGGTGAAGCCACTGTTGTTGGCCTCAAAATGTTGGCAAAACAAAAGTACTACTATAAAACAACGGGTTCATATCCACGGTTGCTTGGAAGTGAGAGTAGACCTGTAAAAAAAGTTCGAGCTCGACAAGCTATTCGAGCTCAGCACGAGCTCCAAACTAGCCGAGCTCGAGCTTTGACCTAAGCTCACAAGCCTAACGAGCTCGAACTCGAATAGTGTGGTTAAGGCTTGACTTAACCCTTCCCAATCCCCCATTCGTTCTAATGTTAAAGCCAAGCTCGGGCTTTGACCGAGCTTTTTTATAGAGTATTATGTTAAAGTGTAGTTCTCGAGCTTTTACGAGCCGAGCTCTAAGCTTGATGCCGCTCGAGCTTGGCTCGTTTACCGCCGCTGGGCATGAGTGGCCCCTGTTGTGCCTGTGCTCCTAGCTCGCTAGCTATAAAACAACAGTGCAAAACGTGCAAATTTTTGCCGCTGATTAGCGGCCGCGGTGTGTGCCCTGTCCCGGGCTAGAAATAGGATGGGACGGGATGATGGCGCTTCGCTCTAGTCGGCCACGAGCGAGAATACGACAGGCAGCTAAAAGAGAAAGGGTGGGGTTGGCTGTTCCAATCGACGCATGAGCCACAGTCGACAGTGCGCTGCAGCGGAAGGGAAGCTGAAGGCGGCCGCATCTCCACTTCCCAGCGCCGCTGCCCCCTTTGACGTCGCCTTATCTTGACCACATCCCCATCCCCATCCCCATCCCCATCCACACCGATATCACCACGCCCACACAGATATCCGCGCACGCTAGAGAAAAATGTGATGCAATTCTCGGCGCATGCTCGAGCATACAGACTGTAGGCAGCCGCACCACAGGGTTAGCTCAGCTGCACAATTTGGTCCTCTTTGTTTGGATGTATATATGCATTCTCGTACACGAAACTAATACCTTTAAATCTCGGTGGAGGTCAGTCATCGCAGACATTTGCTACGAAGCACGGGTTGTATGTATACCTAGGTTGCTTCGTGAACATCAAATTGAAATGGACAGTAGAAAAGTGGCAACATAATCATTGATGGGTGATAGCTATACTTGGGCTATCCTTCAAGATATGGTTTAAAATAGTGTGTTGTCACTAGTCATGTAAGGTTTTTTTTTGCTTGCCAATAATTCTCCGTATTGTCTCCACTTCTATGGAAGATGAAGCGGTTGCTAAACATCGGATAAGAGAGGGAGCTAGCTCAAGAAGGCCATCAAGCTAGTTGACGAGCTTGCAGCGATGGTGATTTTTGAAGCGGCGGAAGCTAGGTTCAGGCGTGTTTGATGGGAGAAGTGTTACTCGTGTGCATTGAAAAAGCGGGAGGGATTAGTAGGAAAGTTGCTTTTAATGGGAGAAGCATAAATTCCTCATGATTTTCCAATTTTGTGGTTATTCAGTAAGCTGAAATAGGTAGGGGATTAATTTAAAATGGGATATGATTGTCGCAGAACTTCCGTCGGAAAGTGACTTCCGTCGGAAATGGGACTTTAGTTTGGGTTATGAAAGCAGCTAGTGTTGTTGAGGTCTTGAGGATCAACAACTAATTGCATGCACACCAATTTTCTAATTGAATGATCGTACTTTGTAGATGCAACATGCATGGCCCCAAGCCAGGTCCTTAAATTTCCAAAATCAAATCATGTTTTGAAAGGCATAAATTAAATAGTGCTGACTGCAGTGTTTCCCTAGTCGGACACTCAGACCGCCTAGGCGCTCCGCGCTAGCTCTCCACCGCGATTTCCATGAAGTCGGAGGGCTAGGTGCTCGCCCCGCCTAGCCAGTCAACATCGGTCATAGGCAATCAAGGCGGAGCAAGGCGCGGTGGCGGAAAGCGGTGATTGTGACGGCTGGGCGGGCAATTAGGAGCCGGGCGACACCTATGCGGGCAGCGGAAGGGGTATTTATGTGTGATGCTTACCAATTTGGTCCCATTTCGGAGCTAGGGTTAGAGATTCTGTCGCTTCCGCCTCCCCTCCACCGCACCTTCCTCGTCGGCGAGGGGATCTACCTCACCGCCTGCATCTTCCTCCTTGGCTCCTCCGTCACAACTTCCTCCTCGACTCCTCTCCTCCAAGTCGTCGGCGTCCCCGTCACCTCGTCATCCCCGCCTCCAAGTCGTCGCCTTCATCGTCCCCACCTAGCTACAAACCGTCACCGCTACCATCGCTGCTGCCGCCGTCACCTCCAAGCATTCATTGTATTTCTTTCTTTCTAATTAAAGCACATTAATGAAAGTTCTTTACATCAAGATCAAGCATTTTACATCTAGTATACTTTACAAAACTGCTGCTCCATGTAACATTTTCCTTCTTCTTAAGCTATATTTTACATCACATATACATATTGCTTACCTGTTGCCTTGCTAATTGCTTGCTGCCTTCCTGTTGCCTAGTCGGCCGCCTAGGCGGTCTAGGAGCTAGGTGGCCACCTGCCGCTCACCTTCCGCCTAACGCCTAAGGGAACACTGCGTATAGCTTAACATAATTGTATATATGGTATGGAATTTTGTTTGCTCCAAATTATATTGGTATAAGATATGACATTTGGCCAACCAACTTGGCATACACAACAATTTGTTCACAAAAGGAAAACAAACCTAGTCATATGCGAAATCAGATAAGAGATTGTGACTTATTTGCGTCACCTATGCAAGTTGCTATGTGTATCTCTACTACTTAAAAATTAGAGTTGGTTGTCGTCCGTCCTCCTCTCCCCCACCCACCTCACCTCATGCGCTGACTTGTGGGACCTGTTCGTCAGCTCCCGACACCAACCAACCTCTCGCTCCCGCAATCTTGTTTCTCCTTCGCCCTACCCACGCCACCATCCTCCCCTTCACCTCCATCCTCACACGGCACCACGCTGCCCTCCTCCCGAACCCCACCCTCATCTCCAATCCATGCTCGCCCTCCCACTCCCACCTCACCTCCCACTGTGCACCACCGTCCCCTCCCCTGCCGCCGCTACCTCAGCTCTGTGCATTCCACCCCCTCCATGTCTCCCACTCGCTCTTCTGCTCTACTCTGTGCACCTCCGCCCCCGCCCCCGCCCCCCGTCGTATCAGCTCCACGTGCTCTACCCCCTTCCCCGCCACCGCTTCCACCAGCCTGATCTGGTCACCGCCTCAGCTCCGCGCACTATGCCCCCTTCATGTCTCCCCCTCACTCTTCACATCACCATTGCCAGCCGCATCGCTCCCCCACAGCGATGGGTTCATCCCCACCCCCCCTTCCCACCCGAGCCTCCACTAATGCCCTCGCTGGCCACCACCCGTAGATGCATGGCGGCGATGACAACATCGCTCTGTGTCTATTCAGTCTAGCACCCAAACGGCGTATGTCACTCTGGCCAGCACCCGACGCCCACGCCGGATATTGTCGCCCCCCAACCTCGCTGACACCGCTCCCGACATCGAAGGTGTGCATCTCTCTTTCTCCTTCCTTCAATTTGTTTCTTCATTTCTTACTTTTGGCATCCTCCATTAATCATAGTTGAAGAAGGCACACGGAAAATGTTGGATTTTTGGGCATTTTTTTTATACTCATCGATTGAATTCTTGTTAGTAAATGTTAGTATACATTATGTAATTGTTGCAATCAATGTTGGATTTTTGAGCATGCATCTGCTGTCGCTGCTGCACTCCGGGGAGACCAAGGTGGAAATGATGATGCTACGGTCAGCTCCCTCGCCAACTGCCCAACTTAACTACAAAGCACGTTCATTGCAAACCACCCAACTTATGCAAGATAGTTGCAAGCAAGGATGTGCACGCCCGACGGTTGCTAACTGAATATTGCAAATGGTAATATCTCTTCTTCCACTTCTCCTCCTTATTTGTGGCAACCTTCTCCTCCTTATCTTCCTTTCTTTGTTGCACAAGCAACCACCACAACTTCCAAAGGGAAGAGGAGCAAAGGTCGTAGCAAACAACAAGCAGCAAGAGGTGTGTTTGTTGAATTTTACAATTTGTTATTTGTTGAATTTTAGTGCACTGGATATTTGCAATTTCAGAGTGACAACCATTAATATTTTTCCAAGAAATTCTTGCGGCCTGCTCAAGGAAATCCATGCGCTAGAGAAGGCGGTCCCTATCCCGCTCTCTGGTGAGAGGGAGGCCGAAGTACGGGAGGTAGGCTGCAGCCAAACTTGCCGCTGTGTGTGCCACCATTAAGGATGGGCTCGAGCTGTTGGAAAGGCAGGCCATCGACTATTCTTCTGTAGAGGTATGTAGGGCACACTAGAGAAGACAAACAGCTAGGTAACTATGCTTAGTTAAGCTTTGGTTTAGTGCAGAAACAAAAAAAATTACATATTTAATTTGTAGAACAGTATTCTTTTCTATCGTATACCAGTCTGACCTCTATATTAAAAGTTTGAGGCAACACTATTCATATAGAAATTATTTAACATCTACATGAGTTCATATCTATTTTCGATTTCTAAAACTTAGATGTGACTGTGCCCTGCTCCAAGTTTTATTTTTATCAAATGTAATATGTCGTTAACATCTACTGTGTTTGGCTCATCTGCCATAAAAAATAAAAGCGAGACTTTTATCTTTGCGTATTTCTTCTAGTTTATGATTTGCTCGCATTCTCAAGATTTGGTTGTTATTTGTTTTACATTCTAGTATCTGTTTTTACTTAAATGCTAATGGTACCATATAGCAAGATTTCCAATCGTTTGTGTTGGACCGAAAAGGCGACTAGAGGGGGGGTGAATAGAAGCACTATCTATTTTTTGCTTTAATCTGATTCAAACATGATATTGACTCCAATAGCTATGAGAACTATGAAGATCAATATATATAAGTGCATGGAAGACTTGTACTTAATCCTTCAAATCCCCAAAAGCGAGCAAAAACACAAAAATCGGCTGATGAAAGCGGTCGAACCGGATGAAGAAGTGGCGGTCGTACCGCAGTCCGGTCGAATCGGATGAACGATGTCGATCGTTCGCATGAACGAAGAAATCAAAGTGACGAACGAAGAAATGAACTGAAAAGCGAAAACAAAAATCGGCGTAACTTTTGATCCGCTTGGCCAAACTCCACCAAATTTGAAACACATCTTCCTAATGATGTCGGGAACCTATTCAAGCAACGATCGAGAAGATCCACGTCAAAGTTTTGATCTTTTGCATTTTACCGAAGGAGGGTTCAAAACCGAGCAAAAACGTAAAACTTGATCCAAAACTTGCTCGTGGGTGGATGATGATCAAGATGACCTTAGATGGTTTCCCACATATCCCAGCAAGCAAGATCAAGAAGAAAAACCAAGCAAAACTCACGGATCAAAGAAAGACCTCAAATCACCAAATAGAGAAAGAAAGCAAATGAACTCATCTTTGAGAGAACTTTCTTTGGATTGATTTGATGTGGTATTGGTTTACAGCCACTCAGTGATCCCCTAGGCGGGCGCCTAGGCCGCCTAGGCGGCGCCTAGGCGCTGGGCGTAACATCCCCGCCGTGATTTGGTCCGGTCAGCGGCTCTGGCGGCGGGCGCCTAGCAGCTGGCGGTCCCAGTGTCGCAGCGGCGTGAGTCGGTCCCAGGCGGCTCGAGGATGGGCGGTCTGGAGTGGCCAAAGGCGGATCTGGGCGGCCCGACGCGGATCTGGGCGGCCCGAGGCGGAGCATGGTGCGGCGGGAAGAAAAACAGTAGAGCGGGAAGCGGGGCGGCGAAGAAGAAAAGCGAGAGCGGGCAGCGGAAGAAAAACGATAAACAGGGTAAGTGGCTCTCAGTCTCACCTACTGTTGGTCGGCTCGGTAGCACCCGTCGGGGTCGCGCGCCGCCACCTCCTCTCAGTTCTCCGTCACAGCGCAGCTCCTCCCGGCTCCCGTCGCCGTGCCTTGCAGCGCAGCTCCTCCGGCTCCCGTCGTCGTCGCCTTGGCGCAGCTCCTCCCGTTGCCCCTGTGTCGGCCGCCTCCCTCTTGCCCTCGCCTCCCCCTGTGTTGCCTCTTGTTCGCCTCGCCTCCTCTCTGCGTGTAACATCCCAACTGTATAATTAGGGTTATTCAAGTATAATTATATGTGTAGAAATTAAAACTTTTTCTCACATCTTGAAAACCCCTAATCATTCATGTGATTCTTGTCCAAGAGTTGTGTAATCTAAAAACACAAAGCTCTTGTTGACCAAAAGTCAAATTCATTTTTTCCAATTGTCTAAATCTGGTGTCAAACATTGGAATATATTTTCCTTGGTCCCAAAAACTGTGTGGGACCCCTCTGAAAAATATCACAAGTTGTAAAACTAGTTTGATAAATTTTGGAGGTAAAACAAATCCTTGATCAATCTTCATGAATTTCCTGAGAAAAATGCATTGCATAATAACCTCTGGAAATTTTATGTAAGGTTAATCTCATTGTCAGCAAGCTCCAGTTAAAATTTCATCAAATTTGGAGTTCATTTGCTATCTCAAATAATTCTGCTAAGTTTCAGCTGTTTAAAACTAAATTTAAAAGCCTACTTTGTTCCTTGGGCTAGCCACTTTGCAAAATTTGGTCGGCCCGACACAGTCTGCACCTCGTGAGACCTCCCTCCACCTTGATCGGTCGCAGCCGTTGGATTTACATCCAACCGCCACGACCTCCTCATGATCAACACCGCAAAGACCTCCTCGCCTCACTAGGTCATAACCGTTGGATCAAAGATCCACGGTCATGACCTCCCTATGTGTTAAATCTCAAACCTCCACGGCCGTTAAACCACTTGACATCCCACCTTGTTGAGGTCGTAGCCCTTGGATCCAAGATCCATGGCCATGACCTCCCTCCTTTGTTAAACTAAGCCAACCCCCACCTAAACGAGGTCGTAGCCGTTGGATCGATCCAACCGCCCACGACCTCCCTCAAATATCCGGCAAGACAAGACCTCCCCTATCTCGTGTTGTGCACCGTTGGATTAAAATCCACTGGTCACGACCTCCTCCTGGTCTTATGCGCCAGATCTCACAAGACGTGAGGTCGTTGCCCTTAGATCTAAATCTAATGGCCATGACCTCCCTTGTGTGTTGTGCAAGTTCAAGACCTCCTTTGCGCTACGTGCGAGGCTCGGGACCTCCTGTCTTGATCATCACCGTTGGATCAAAATCCAAGGTCTTGACCTCCTCGCGCTTCACGCAAAGCCTCGAGACCTCCCTTTGGTTGTGTGCCCTTGGATTTAAATCCAAAGGCCATGACCTCCCCTCATGTTTTTAAGCTCATGTGCGGTTAAGACCTCACAGAGGTCCCAGACCGTTGATTGAAATCCAGCGCTTTGGACCTCTGTCCCATTTTCCCCGTGCGCTTACACATTAAGGAAATCGGAGGCCACGACCTCCCAATCCTTGATCGTGTGGTGGGACCTCCTCCCGATCATTTGGCGTAACGGTTCAAAATTGTCATCCGATGGTTAGGACCTCTCCGGGTTTTATCCAACGGTCATAAGGACCTCCCTGTTCTTCTCCTTCCTCGGCGCGCTGCAGCTCTGGCGATGGAGTTAATGCCCGGCACATCCCTTTGTGTACTTATAACAACTCTTTCTTGACCCGCATTAAATGCGAGTCGACCTTCCTCTCTCAGTCGGCCAGACACGCTTGCTTTGTGTCAACTTTACATCTTGTCCAATGCCCTAGACAGTGCCATGGGCCAAGCTCACCATGAGCTTAGCGGTGGTCCATGACCTCCTGTGCCACGAGTATAAAGCCTCCCCACTTTGTCTTGGTTGGCTTCCTTTGCACACCATCGTTCCTTGGCTTACACCCGGTGTTGTGAGCTCTAAACTACCCAAAGTTTCCTTGGCCGCCATTCTTTGGAGCTTGAAGCCCCTCGGTGGGCAAGGGTCATTGGAGATTTCTTCTCCTCTCCTTGCTTCCATTTGTGCCTTCCCTTTGGGACCAAGACCTAACTTGTTTTGGTTTGGGCATTTCTGAAGTGGCCAAAGGGATCTTGGAGCTGGAGCTGAGCCGTGGAGCAACCTCATCTTCCTCGGCTCCGGTCTTCACCTTCCTCCACCCCTGACACCTTAGGACCTCCGGTACCTCCTGTTAGTCCCTTAGGCTGCTTGCACCGCATGTATGAATGTCGGAGCTTTATTTGGGCGCACGCTTGAATGTCGCGTGAGCTTCCTTTTGCGTTTTGGATTTTGGCCGTGTGGTGCCTTCGTTGTCCTCTCGGCTCGCCGGCGTTTAAAACGCCGCCGCTGGAGAGTAGGCCCTGAGATGCGCTCGCTATTGCGGTCCCGACGGTGCCCTCGGTCGCCGCGCCGTGCCCTAAATCGCCGACGATAAGCCGTGGGGCGTCCTCAAATCTTTGTCGGACGTCCCGACCGTGCCATTGTCGTTTAGGGCAGAGATTCATCGTTTTAAATGCCTCAATCATTGCAATCATGGGGTTAGCGTTAAATGCCATTAACCCCTGTCTTTTGCGCGCATTTAAGACCTCTGGCAGCGGACCTCCTCGCTGTCCCGGCGCATTTATTCCATGTCCAGCGGCGTGCTTGTACTGGTCAGACATCGAGACCTCTTCCAGGAGATCTGGAGCGCCCAAGACCTCTTGCGCAATCGTGGCCGTCCAGACCTCCCTGGAGGTCTGTGACGTTAGGACCTCCCTTAGGACCTCCCCTAGGTTATCTCAGCCGTTCATGACCTCCTCGGGTAGATCTTGACCGTCAAGGTCCTCCCTCGGACGATCTGAACCATCGAGGACCTCCCTTGGAACATCTGGACCGTCCAGGACCTCCCCTGTGAGGTCTTGACGATGTAGATCTTCCTCGGGGAGATCTTGGTAGTTTAGATCTTCTTTTGGAAGATCTCGGCCGTTGAGGACCTCCCCTTTAGATCTGGTCCGTCCGGACCTCCCTCATCGTTGTGGTCGTTGGATTCTCCATCTCTGCCACGACCTCCCCTAAATCTCGCGCTTGCGTTGCTAGGAGGTCCGGGACCTCTGGACCTCATGGCGCGTGTGTGCGTTACCTCTGGGAGGTCTCGAGCCGTTAGATCTATGATCGTGGCTCACGTCCTCCCATGCCTTTGTGATTTTTAGAAATTCGGTGAACTCTTAATTATAAAGCTGAAATAAGGTATAAACTTTAGAATTGCATATCTTTTTCTTTTTAAATCCAATTGGGGTCGTTCAAATTGTGTTAGCTCTGTATTGAACTTGACTTTAATCCAAAAATGATTGTAAGTTGAGTTCAGCTCGAGAGCACGATTTTGCCATTAGATTTTAAAACCAACTTTAAATATACACTTAAATCAATGCTTAACTTGTAAAATACATAACTAATGCTCTTTAGATTATTTTTGAGTGAGGCCAACTTTGTTGGTTTCTCTATTAATGATCTTCTGTGAACATTAGTTTTGAGCATGTTCTTTGTTATAGAAATAAAGACTTGTGCATTATAATTTTGTTCAAGTTCTTGTTTTGAAAAATGGTAGGAAGAGCAATCTAGCTCCAAATGAGATGAACTCAATTGTGTTATTCATCTCATGAGGTGCTGGTTTTCTTGTAAAAATTTCAGTGTCACTACTGTTCTAGAAAATGTTGCCTCATAATTAAATTAGTGAATAGTGCGGTTTGGTATTTTTTAAATTTGGCAGAATTGATTTCATCATATTTTTTGCATTAAGAATCCAAATCAATTGGTTCTTGTTGCTAAATTCATGATAAATCATTGTCTTCTTCTGTAGAAATTTCAGAGAATTTGGAGTTCGTTTGTTGTGTTTAAATCGTTCTTATCGGTTCTTTCTCGCTTTTAGTTGAAGCCGACATTTGTGGTGATCCCGAGAGTGACCCTCTGCCACAACTTGGCCAGCAACATCAAGGCAAGCGGTTTGATCATTTCCATCATTGTTCCATTACTTTAAAGCTTAATATATTGTTTTACTTCTATGTATGCATGCTACTTTGTGTTAAATGTCGCTAGCAATCCTATAGTTGCATAATCTGTAGGAATTGTTTATCCTCTACTACCATGAGCCTAGGTTATTTGCTGTGTTTTGAGCTCGTTGGATGAGCTCTTATCACTTAGTAGTTTCGATTAAATTGCTTAGACATGCTTAGTTATCGGTAGAAATGGGCGATCATCGACTTAGTCGATGGTCTTGATCACTCAAAACTGATTATTACTCTTATATGTCCAAGCACTTGTGCTTTGATTAATTGTAAAATCAAAAACTGAAAATAAAAGATTGATTTAGACTTGGGCATATTGGATGGATGGTGTGGTTTTTGGATGTGGTGGTATGCTGAGTCAACAAGGACCGAATTCTTGCACCATTGATCCAAGCAATTTTGCGTGCTAACCACCACGAGGGCATATGGAACCCTCTTGACTAAGTACTTTAGGCGGTGTTAATTGGGGTCGCTTTCGGTTGGTGTGTTTTTAAAGATAAAATGTGTGTGTGATGTGGGAGGGAGCATTAGCTTCGGGTAGGTTGTGTGATGTCTCCTTCTCCCGTGGGTTGTGCGACTCGAATTAGCATTGTCCATTGGAAATATCTCGTAGGACTTAGCTGTGTAAGCACACCTAAGGTAGTGTGCTTAAAGGAAAGGCGGTCGGCGTGTGGGTACATTGGTACACCCCTGAGGATAAAACTATTGAATAGCCTCGTCCTAGGTTATGGACACGCTTGGTTATTTCCCGTAAGAATTAGACTACAACCTTTAATTAAAACTTGACATGGTTGGTATGAACGGGGAGTTCATGCTATTGTTGTGGTGACTATTGGGTTAGTCACTTCCAGGTTGTTCTTGTTGTTGTTACTATGTTATTATCTCGTTGTTATTTCAACAATTAAAATGCTTTGCCAAATTGCTTTCAATCTATTATGTTATTGCAAATGAAACTTGCTTTATGCTAAAATGAGTCCAAAGCCTCATCCACTTAAATAAAGCTTGCATGTAGCTATTTATAGTTCTGTTATCTCACACGTAAGTCTTGCGGAGTACTTTATGTACTCATCGCGCGTGGTTGTGGTATTTTGTGGCTTTTGTTGCAGAGGAAGAAGGAGAGCTCCAAGAGCCTCTCTTTTGTGCTACGTGTTGCGATTTCTTGACGACTAGCTTGGCGGTCGGTCGAGATGCCTAGGGGTTAAGGCACACTGATTGGCTTTGTGTTATAGCCATCTTTATGGCACTTTTGCTTCCGCTGTTATCTTGTAGTACTTGTTGTTTTTTTTGGCCTGAAGGCCCCTCTTTTGTATTATCCCATTCCTTATTAATATTAACTTCTGGTTTGTTGCTTATGTTCTATGTGTTGTATGGAATTGATACATTCTTTTGTTGTGAGGTATGTATACTGCATTCTAGGGAGTATACATCTCTCGAGACTGGGTTTATTTGGTTGATAATACTAGGGTCAATTGGATGACTAAGTATTATGAGCTTAATAAATCCGGGTGCTCTACTTCGCCTCGCTTTGCCTGCTCGCCTCTCGGCCCTCGCCTCCGCGCCTGCCTCTTCCTCGCGCCGCCTCTTGTGAGTCGCACCATGTGAGGAGTAGTAATGTGGGCTTGATGACTCGATCTTGGTGGTTGTCTTGTGGGAGAGCAGGAGTAATAGCCTTGATGTCGGTTGATTGCAATGTGCTATGCTCTCGATGAGTGATGATGTAGTATTAGACTATTAGTAATTACTTAATTAGTAGTGTAATCTTGAGCTGTAGACTCTAGTAGTAAATTAGTGATATAGTATTAGTGTATTACTAATTAATAACTAGTAGTAATCTTGTAGTCTTGTAGATTGCAACATCTCTTCTTACATAATTACACATATACATACATACATGTAATATATACATAAGCTTGGACTGATGCTTGCTATTCTGTATTCATCCCGCTTGCTTAGACTGGTGCTAGAGGCGATTATGCTTGCAATTCTATTCGGCCGCCTAGGCCCCGCCTAGACGCCCTAGGCGCTAGGCGGCCACCCACCGCCCGCCTAGCGCCTAGCGCCTAGGTGAACACTGCAGCCACTCCATCAAGGAGGACAAAGACTCAATACATGAGCACGAAATCAAATCCAACTCTCTAGAACCCTAACCTCCACTAATCCTCTCCCTAAGCAAACTAGGGTTTCAAACACAATGAAAGGGTTGAGAGGTGCTAGCCAGCACCCTCTCCTATTTATAGTGGAGGCTAAACCTTCTAGAAGATTGAACCTAATGGGCTCGTTAGGCCCAACACAAAGCGGGTCACATCGCACCCAGCGTTTTAAAGCGCCGTCTTCATCTCTTGACCTAATCCGCTTCACCTTGCACCATCTTTGCGCCGTGAGTTGGCAAAAGGTCACCAAGGTGGTATTTGGTAAAATTACCAAAATACCCTTCTCGATCTTTTACAAAGACCGGGTCCCATCTTCGTGAAGCACCTCCATGCTTCGCCACGTGTAGGTTGATCGGTGCTCTCTTCATGTCGGCAAGTCTCTCCCATCAGGCTCCCACCGAAACCACCATGGCACTTGCACCGACCCCCAGCCGCTTGATCGAACCCGTCGCCAGCGCCCGATTCGGTCACCTTTGTCCGTCTTGCGCCATGCTTGACTCCATTGACCTCGCTGGCATCCCCGATCGTTACGGACCTCGGCTCTCCAAGCTTAGTCGATCATCCTCACCGTTGACCGTCATTGACCTCCAAGCAACCTGCACATCAATAGACAAAGAAATCGAGTCCGGGAACAAGTTCTTCACAACTTGACCCACGTTAGTCAAAACATGCATCATGCAACACATATGCCATGAAACCCATGAACTTGACCTAACCCAAAAGCAATTCTCCAATTGAAATAACAATCAGAACAAAATCGGTACTACCGCCATGTTATGGCCGGTACTACCGCCTTCTTGATAATGCCGCACCCTAATCTTCTTGGTTGTACTGCTTACCGAAAAACCAAAACTTCTCAAATTACACTCGTTACGGAAAAACCATACCGCACACATGCGGTCATTCCGCGATCGCGGTACTAAACAACCAAAGGCGCGGTACTATCGCCTTCTTGATCGTACTGTGGCTTACCTGCTTGCATGCGACCGATTAATCGACACTTCTGAAAAATTTGTTTCGACAAACCGAGAACGACATTGCCAATTGTAACATCATCCTAAGATCTCAGGCATATCCCCATGATATCCACAGTTTGATGGGGATAGTTGCAGTGCCATTTCCAGTTTGTTGCCTAGGAAGCATAATATTCTCATTCTTACTATCCTTCAACCTACTGAACCTTTGGGATGTGTCTGGAAAAGTGAATTTACAATTCCTTGACATATCACATTTCATTGTCCACATAGGTGTTTGGTAATTTTTGAAACCAACACATCCACACAATTTTATTATTATTTTGGATTTATTGTTCTAATTTGTTTTGATCAGGTTTTATATTTTATCATGTTATGTTTAAAATGATATACCATTTATTTCATAATAATATGATTGTCCTATCATCAAGTTCCTACAATACACAAATGTTGACATACACCATGTATTTCATACTAATATGAGAATCCTATTGTTCAAGTTTCTAAAGTGCATGTCCTTTTTGTAGAGTAATTTGACGTCGCACATTGCCATGCTTCCTCTATCACTGCCATTGAACCAAAGGTTGCATCATTGCCTTCGTCCAATAGTTAATCGTTGAGCTTTCTACTAGCAGTACCAGCTTAAGGCACAAACCTATGCTAATATCTTTAGAAGCTCACTGATTTATTATTAAACAAAAAGTGCTACAAAAAATAAATTAGCAGGTCAGTAGATCATGGGTTTCCTCTTGTGAGTTATGCTCTTTGTTTGGTAATACAGAAAAAGCTTCAGGGATGATATGTTGTAGGCAGAGAAATAAATCTCTACTACTTAAAAATTAGAGTTGGTGATCGTGCGTCCTCTCCATCTTCTCCGTTCACTGGCACCTCCTTTCATTAGCTTCCTCACCTAACCGCTCACACACGCAACCACTCCTCTCGCTTCCCCGCATAGGCAGTCAGCCACGCCTCAAGACTCCAACCGCCCACTACTCTCTCATCCCAATCAGCGTCGCCTCCCCTCCCCTAACCACCTCTAGTCCTCAACCTCCTACATACTCCTCGCGTCTCCCGTCACCCCCAATCCCAAATCACATCTACCGGACACACGCTCGCCTCACTCCACTCGACTCTTGTGTGCTGCTGCTACTACCGCTGTGGCTCCACCTCTGCCCTTCGGTACTCCCTACTCCTCCCTTCCCAATCTGAAATTTGAATGATCCGCAGCGGTACCTTGGAGGAGAGGCGACAACACCGAGGAAGGGATGGGAGGTAGCGACGGCACACGAGATGAGGTCTATTCACAGACGGATTAGAGACCGCCTTGACATGACGCTGGAGGAGTTGAGAGAGGCCATGGTCCGTCTCATGGACTGCGGGAGGCATGTCAGTGAGCTCACGTCCTATCGGAGGGCGAAAGACGTGGTGGATGCACCATCACGCGTCGACAGAGTACGTGGACGGGGGGTGATACATAGTGCGTCATGCCCGACAAACATGACGACGGCTCCGCACCGGGACGTCCCAGGCGGGTTCTCGTGGCACCAAACCAGGAGTACACCTACCAAGTTCACAGGTAAGCAGTACAACTCAACTGAGCTTGTTCATTTCTAATTGATTTTTTAACTAACGCCAATTTGTTGCAACAGGACCTCAGTTACATGCGTATGCAAGGCCACAGCACGCGGGACATCCCTTCTGATGCAATGACTAGGTTGGTTACTACTCCCTCGTCGTGTTTCTGTTTTGCATTTGCAATACATTTAAAAAGTATGTCTTACTATTTGACAGGACATCATCACTGTTAGGAGGAGGGCCACCTAGCCACACAGGAGGGGATACAAAACTTTGACTACGACATCGATGAGATTCTGTATCCGCGAGACAACGGTGCGCCTTCGCATCCCAAGGGCACTCCCAGCCAGGTCTCCGTTGGGGCTTCACATCTCCATGGTGTGCCTCCACTGTCCCAGCCGCCCACACTGGCGGGGCTCGCCACACCTGCGGAGGTTCCTTGCCCCTCTAGGGTAGTTCGGCCGCCAGAGCCCTTGACGTACTCAGACCAGCCGTGAGACCATTGGACGAGGGCAGAGGCCACCTCTGGAGTACGCCCGAAGATGGCCTATGACTTGATGTACGACCCATATTTTGCAAATATTATTTTTTGTACGACTAACATTATGCTTGTGTCTATTTTCGATCTCATTTGTTGTTGTTGCGCATACGACTAACCTTGTGCGGGACTCAGCATCGCGACACCCTACACATTGTGTAGACCAAACAAACGAGTAGACCCCACCGAAATGACATGTACGTTGGTGCCAACGAAAACCAAGGTCAGCTCTGCATTCTCTGCATTGGTGACATGAACTTTTTGTCATTTCAAATGGTGACTTAAGTCTCTACTGTCATTTGGAATGGCGACAGGGACCTTTAACACTGTTTTGCTGGCGATAGAGCTTCTGTCGCCAATTGAACGGAGAAGCTTATTTTTTGTAATTTAATTAAACAGATATTTATTTCTGTAATTCTATTTTAGAAATGTATTATTTTAAAAAAAATCTAGAGAAACGTACACTAAAAATAGTTACTACTTTTATTGCGACTTTTTTATGTCATAATTATAGAGATTAATTGCAACTAGATTTTGGCCTAGAGCTTGTTTAGGTATCCGCCAAGATTTCGGCTTCTAAAACTTACTTTTTCCGAGGCTCTTTTTTTTTACTAGGACCATTTTGCCCCATAAGACATGAATAAAACTCAAGCAGTCTAGCCTTACCTTATGACCCCTGCAACAATTCCCTAATCAAACCATCCACTTCCAATACCAGCAGCAGCGGAGCTCTGGCTCCCACTTCTAATATACCACTTAAACACACATATTATACTTCTTTATCATTTTCAGTATACTTAAATACGAATTATAAGATACTCCAATGTGATTTAATTGAAAAAATTTCATTGGTGCTCTTTGTGTTTTGCTATATACCCTTTTTCATATATAAAAGAAGTATATACACAAATTTTGCTATAAAAAGTGAAATTTAACGAATTTTTCATGGAACTCACTTTGGGGTATCTTATAATCATTATTGGAGTATGCTCAAATAGATAAAGAGGTATCGTCATACGATTTAAGTGGTATATGAGAGGTGGGAGTACGTGACGCCCGTTTCGTACTCCCGGGAGTACGTACTCCCACTTCCAATATACCATTTAAACGAACATATTATACTTCTTTATCACTTTCAGGATACTTAAATACCGATTATAAGATACTCCAATGGGACTTGATTGAAAATTTTTCTTTGGAGCCCTTTATTTTTGCTATATACCCTTTTTCATATATAAAAAAGTATATCTGATTTTGGTATAAAAGTGGATTTTCATGAATTTTTCATGGAACTCACTTTGGGGTTTCTTATAATCATTATTAGAGTATGCTCAAATAGATAAAGAGGTATAAATCATCTGATTTAAGTGGTATATGAGATCTTGAGTACCATACCATTTTCCTATATATATATATATATATATATAAGATACTCAAAGTGAGTTCCATGAAAAATTAGTTAAATTTCACTTTTTATAGCAAAATTTGTGTATATACTTCTTTTATATATGAAAAAAATTATATAGCAAAAATAAAGGACTTTAGTGAAATTTTTTCAATCAAATCGCATTTGATTATCTTATAATTGATATTTAAGTATATTGAAAATGATAAAGAAGTATAATCGTTCGTTTAAGTGGTATATTAGAGTGAGTATGTACTCTAGGAGTATAAACAGTAGTCCTATATATATATATATATATATATATATATATATATATATATATATATATATATATATATATATATATATATATATATATATATATATATATATATATATATGTATGTATGTATGTATGTATGTATGTATGTATATATATATATATATATATATATATATATACACATATATGAAAATGGTATGGTACTCACAGAGTGCGTGCTCCCACCTCTCATATACCACTTAAATTGTATGTGATACCTCTCTATCTATTTGAGCATACTCCAATAATGATTATAAGATACCTCAAAGTGAGTTCCATAAAAAAATCATTAAATTTCACTTTTTATAGCAAAATTTGTGTATATACTTCTTTTATATATGAAAAAAGGGTATATAGCAAAAACAAAGAGCTCCAATAAAAAATTTCAATTAAATTAGCATTGGAGTATCTTATAATTAGTATTTAAGTATCTGAAAATGATAAAGAAGTATAATATAATGCGTTTAGGTGGTATATTAGAAGTGGGAGTACATACACCCATAGTGCAAGCGTCGCCCTATATATATATATATATATATATATATATATATATATATATATATATATATATATATATATATATATATATATATATATATATATATATATATATATATATATATATATATATATATATATATATATATATATATATATATATATATATATATATATGAAAATATTTTCTACTCGGGTGTGTAGTTACTCACTTTTGATATACCACCTAAAAGAACTTGACATACTCTTTTATCACTTTAGGTATACTCATATACTAATTATAGGATACTCAATGTGAACCACAGAAAAAATTGCAAGAGAGTCTATAGTTTTTAGCATATTTTGTAAATACCTTCATATTAGCACATAAAAGGGTATGTCTAAAATTGTACATACCACCTTAAAAGGTGTGAATACCACCTAGGTTGTCTTATATACTATTATACTACACACATATATACTCTCGGTTCATAAAATACTCCCTATGTTGTGAGATACTGGAATAGGGAGTAACTATACCCGGGAGTAGGAAAAAGGTAATTACTCCATATTCCGTATCTCACAATGTAGGAAGTATCTTGCACAACCGAGAGTATGTATGTGTAGTATACGAGTATATAAGACCACTTATGTGGTATTTACACCTTTTTAGGGGTGGTATGTACAATTTTTTAGCCATACTCCTTTTTATATGCGAATATGAAGGTATTTACAAACTATGGTCTCCCCTTTTTATATATATGCTTCTCTCCTTCCTCTCTCTCGAGCCTATTTGGACTCAGCTGTCATACATGATGGCACTAAGCCGATGAAGACTCAACGTGAGCACGAAGACACAACGCACGCAAACACTCGATCTGGACACTCCAATCAGCGAATAAAGTGTGAGAAGATTTTGTGCCGCACTGTATCGCTACAGCTTTGCTCTTTTCTTTCTTATTTAAACACCAAAGGAAAGACAAATCACAGTCCCTATGATTACGCTAATCAAATCACAATCCGCCAATCCCTATGATTACACTAATCAAATCAGCTAACAAATCCTAACCCATATCAGCTAACAGATCAAATCAAAACTAATTTGCTGACAACTTATCTCATACCTATGCAAATGCACGCACGGCAAACATGGAAAGAACAAAGCAACAAGATTAGTTCCAACAATACACCGCGCAAAATGGCGGGGACATGAGCTGTGTACACGCGAAATTAACCGGCAGGAGAAACGTTGTTTAAGCTTTAGCGCATGTGTCCCATGTGCTTCTTCGCCGTCCGCGCGCGTTATATATAGACAGTGCGCGCCCCCTTGACTCTCCCACACACAAATTCACATTTTTCTCCTCTCGCTCGGTCGATCCACACCTGCTCCAATTTTCCGTTTCATTTTGTGAGTGACTAATTGAAGAGCCATGGATGCCATGGAGCTCTCGTGGGGCGCACGGTACGCGGGATTGGCGTTCTTGTGCTCCTCCTCCTGCTTGGTGGCGCTCGGCGCCGTGCTCCTGCTTGTGCGGCGGTGGCCATGGTGCAGCTGCCATGTGTGCCGCGCGTACCTGACGGGGTCGTGGGGGAGGGACTTCACCAACCTGGGAGACTGGTACGCGCACCTGCTCCGCCAGTCACCGACGGGCACCGTCCACATCCACGTTCTCGGCTGCACAGTCACCGCCAACCCGGCCAACGTCGAGTACATGCTCAAGACCCGCTTCGACAACTTCCCCAAGGGCAAGCCCTTCGCCGCGCTCCTCGGCGACCTCCTTGGCAACGGCATCTTCAACGTCGACGGCGACGCCTGGCGCCACCAGCGCAAGACGGCCAGCCTCGAACTCGGCAGCGTCGCCGTGCGCTCCTACGCCTACAAGATCGTCGCCCAGGAGGTGGAGACCCGCCTCATGCCGATCCTGGCGGACGCAGCCGACAAAGGCACGGTGGTCGACCTCCAGGACGTGTTCCGGCGCTTTGCCTTTGACACCATCTGCAAGATTTCGTTCGGGCTGGACCCGGGCTGCCTCGAGCAAGAAATGCCCATGTCGGAGCTAGCCAACGCGTTCGACACCGCGTCGCGGCTCTCCGCCATGCGTGGCGCAGCGGCGTCGCCGTTGCTGTGGAAGATGAAGCGGCTGCTAAACATCGGATCCGAGAGGGAGCTCAAGAAGGCCATCAAGCTCGTCGATGGGCTTGCGTCGGCGATGATCCGGGAGCGCCGGCAGCTGGGTGTCGCCAACAGCCATGACCTCTTGTCCCGGTTCATGGCCTCGGCCGGAGACGTGCATGAGATGGACGACAAGTACCTCCGCGACATCGTGATCAGCTTCCTCCTCGCGGGGCGTGACACGGTGTCCTCCGCGCTCACCACGCTCTTCATGCTCCTGTCCAAGAACCCCGCAGTCGTGGCCGCCATGCGCGCGGAGGCCGGCGGCAAGAGGCCGGTCACCTACCAGCATCTCAAGGGCCTGCATTACACTCACGCGGTGCTGTACGAGAACATGCGGCTGTTCCCGCCAGTTCAGTTCGACTCCAAGTTCTGTGCCGAAGCCGATGTGCTCCCGGACGGCACCTACGTTGCCGGCGAAGCGCGCGTGATGTACCACCCCTACGCCATGGGCCGCATGCCGCGCATCTGGGGCGCCGACTACGACGTGTTCCGGCCGGAACGGTGGCTCACCAACCCCGGCGGATCGTTCACGCCGGTGAGCCTGTACATGTACCCGGTGTTCCAGGCCGGCCTCCGCGTGTGCATCGGCAAGGAGCTCGCCGTCACTGAGATGAAGGCTGTCAGCGTGGCGGTGGTGAGAGCATTCGATGTAGAGGTGGTCGGAGAGAATAATGGGAGAGTTGCCTGCGCGCCGAAGTTTGTGCCGGGGCTCACCGCGTCCATTAGCGGCGGACTCCCAGTGAGGGTCAGGCGCGTTTAGACTTTAGACAGACTTCGTCTCTGTATGAACAAATTGGATAGGTGATACCTGTGTACATAGAAAAAGAGGAGAAATCAGTAGTAAAGTTGTTGCTAATGAGACAAACAGAAATTTCTTGTATTTGTTTTCATCATGGTTCCCACTTTTCTGGTTATTCTGCAATTTGATATTGACAGGACTTGAAACAGAAATTAAGTTTTGGCAATTGGAGCAGATAGTGTTTTTTTTCACTAATATGAGCTAAAGCATTCCAAAATTTAGCAACACTGATATCTGAAAAAAATATTCCTTCAGGCTTTTCTTTATGGTGTGGCATGGAGTTGGCAAGTATGTATTTGGGCACAGATTTACCTTAGCTCATTACTGTTACAAATAAGGGGTGCAATGACTTGTGGTGTTACTGACTACAAAGTTTGTTTCTTTTACAATCATCTTGCTTGCAGGTTCCTTATTTTACTTCTTCACTGAGTACCAACTATGTGCTGGTCAAACCAGCTTTAAGGGAATTGTGTCCATCTCTCAACAGATGTATTGCTTGATAGTGCTTGTCAGATGGTGCCGATTTTTTTGTTGATCTGAAGTGGTTTCATCAGTATACATCACTTTCTCGTTGTCAGTAGAAGTATAGTCGCATATACCAAAGGAGTTCAGATAGTGGTTCAATTGGATAAGTAATCAAATACACTTTAAACGTGCTGAAAAAATGACTTGCAGTTTCAAAGATAATAAATGCAGTATGCTATCCTCATTGAATCTTCCTGACTCTTTTCCAATTTCCAAACATTATGTTCAGGAGCACGTGAATCAACAGGACTTGCTGTGTGCTGGAGAAATCTTCTTTTAGTTGGACTACTGACTTCGTTTCGATGTAGCGCCGGGTGGTTGATTAAAGAAAAGAAAGGAATCTTCTCAGTGCCGCTGGAGCTGGTCTGGTCTGCTGCTTCGTACGCTCGGCGCTGTACTCGTGGCGACGCACGCGCTGACGCTTGCGGACGGAAAAGAACTCAAATAATAGATATTGAGGCAAAAGTTTGAATGGGTATAAGAACCGATCAAAATCTAGAGGCAAGTATAAATCATATAAATATTGTAAGAAAAGTGGGCATGATATCTCTGAATGCTGGAAGCTACAGAATAAAGAAAAGGAAACTGGCTATTATAAGTTCTTGTAAGTTTGCAAGAATTGGTTCAGTTCAGATCAAGATGTTTGATGGTATTGTCAGAACTTTGACAGATATGAGGCATATTTCAGATTTGAAAATAAACCTCATGTCTTTGAGTACTCTTGATGCTAAAGGGTACAAGTATTTTGGCGAAAATGGAGTTTTGAAGGTATCAAAAGGCTCTCTTGTTGTGATGAAATATGATATTAAATCTGTCAATCTGTACCATCTGCGAGGTACTACAATATTAGGTAATGTTACTGTAATTTCAAGTTCATTATTTGATTCTGATGCTACTAATCTTTGACATATGCATCTTGGGCATATGAGTGAAATTAGTTTAGCAGAATTGAGCAAGAGAGAACTTTTTGATGGACATAGCGTCAGCAAATTGAAATTTTGTGAGCATTGTGTGTTTGGCAAACATAAGAGGGTGAAGTTAAATAATTCAGTTCATACTACAGAAAGTATTTTGGATTATATACATTCTAATTTATGGGGGTCATCTCGCAAGATATCGTTAGGAGGTGCTCATTATATGTTAACAATTATTGATGATTACTCTAAAAGAGTGTGGCCTTATTTCTTGAAGCATAAATCAGAAACATTTTCAGCATTTAAAGAATGAAAGACTATGGTTGAAAGACAAACTGAAAAAAGGTAAAGAAGCTTCGCACTGATAATGGGGTGGAATTCTGTTCTAATGAATTTGAATCATATTGCAAGACTAAAGGCATTGTTAGGCACTATACCGTTCCCCATACTCCTTAACAAAACGGTGTAGCTGAGCGTATGAATAGGATAATCATTTCTAAGGCTCGTTGCATGTTGTCAAATGCAGGTTTGCATAGACGTTTTTAGGCTGAAGCTGCTTCCACTGCTTGCTATCTTATTAATCGATCACCCTCTATTGCAATTAAAAAGAAGACTCCAATTGAGGTATGGTCTGGTTCCCTGGCAAATTATTCAGAATTGATAGTTTTTTGTTGTACTGCTTATGCTCATGTTGATAATGAAAAATTAGAGTATAGAGTTGTTAAGTGAATCTTTCTTGGTTATAAATCTAGTGTCAAAGGATATAAGTTGTGGAATCTTGAAATAAATAAGGTTGTGATTAGCAGAAACATTGTCTTTAATGAATCTGTTATGCTTCATGATAAACTGCCCACTAATGTTCCTGTTGTGAGTGAGCAGAATTCAGGTGTTCAGGTGGACCGTTTTGTTGGTTCAAATGACACATCAGATAAGAAAAATATTATTATTCATGATGCACCTATTGTTGAGGATCCTCCTACTGTTATGCAGCTACCACAACAATTCATTGCAGTTGATAGTCCTAGGAGGGAGATTAATCCACCTAAGAGGTTAATTGAAGAAGCTAATATTGTTGCTTATGCTTTGAATGTGGCAGAAAAAATTGAAGGTAATACAAAACCTTCATCATACTCTGAGGCTATTAGCTCCACTGATTGTAATAAGTGGATAACTGCTATGCATGGTGAGATGGAGTCACTTGAAAAGAATGACACTTGAGAATTAGTGAAATTGCCAAAAGTGAAGAAGCCTGTTCATTGCAAGTAGATTTTCAAAAGAAAGGAAGGTATTTCTTCTACTGAACCAGCAAGGTATAAAGCAAAGTTTGTTGCTAAAGGTTATAATCAGATTCCATGTATTGATTTTAATGATATCTTTTTCCCAGTTGTGAAGTATAGTTCTATTCGTACTTTACTCAATATTGTTGCTATGCATGATAATAAACTTGAGCAATTAGATGTTAAAACTGCATTCTTACATGGGGAGTTGGAAGAAGACATTTATATGGACCAACTTGAGGGTTTTGTCATTCCTAGAAAATAACACATTGTTTGTAAATTAAAGAAATATCTTTATGGTTTGAAGCAATCTCCTAGGCAATGGTACAAGAGATTTGACTCATTTATGCTCTCTCATGATTTTAAGCGATCCGATTATGATAGCTGTGTTTATTTAAAGATTGCTAATGGATTGGCTATTTATTTGCTTCTCTATGTTGATGATATGTTGATTACTGCAAAAGATAAGTCAGAAATAGTAAAACTGAAAGCACAATTGAGTAATGAATTTGAAATGAAGGACCTAGGTGCAGCAAAGAAAATTCTTGGCATGGAGATTATTAGAGAGAGGGAATCTGGCAAGTTATACCTTAGTCAACAAAGTTATATTGAGAAGGTTCTTCGTGATATTGAGTACATGTCTAGAGTTCCATTTTCCAGTGCAGTTGGCTCTCTTATGTATGTCATGGTTTCTTCTCATCTTGATTTATCTCATGCACTGAGTATTATTAGTAGACAGTTCAGTGGATTTTCAGATATTTGCGTGGTACTTCTAATGCTTGTTTGTAATTTGGAAATTCTAGAGATGAACCTGTTAGTTATGTTGACTCTGATTATGCTGGTGATTTAGATAAGAGGAGGTCTCTCATATATTATGTTTTCACCATTGGTGGTTGTGCTGTTAGTTGGAAGACAAGTTTGTAAGCTATTGTTGCTTTATCTACCACTGAAGCAGAATATATGGCTATTTTTGAAGTTTGTAAAGAAGCTATTTGGTTGAGAGGTTTGTACACTGAGCTTTGTAGAGATAATTCTTGCACTGCAATATTTTGTGATAGTCAGAGTGCTATATGTCTTACAAACAATCAGATATTACATAAGAGAACAAAGCACATTGATATAAGATATCACTTTATTTGAGATGTTATTGCTCAACGTGATGTAAATGTATGCAAGATAAGTAGTGATGATAATCCAGCTGATATGATGATAAAGCCAGTTCCTGTTACTAAGTTTGAGCTTTGCTCAAGCTTAATTGGTGTTACAGTTTAGTCCTAGAGATTAGTTGGCGCACAGTGACTTTTATCTTATTGTGGAGTTATTTGATGATTGATGATTCTTTATTATGTTACAAGAGGAAATTCGTTTCAAGGTAGAGATTGTTGATTTGTGATTCGATTTTTTTAGTATAGAAGTATCTAAAATATGCTATATTAGCGAATTAGTTTCCTACTTGGACTCTAAGTCCTTTTATCCATTTATATACCTCTTGTAAGTCACATAGAGAGAGTTGATGCCTCATTGTATTCCCCCGTATTTTGTAAACACTCCTCATATAGTGATCATGACGGTCGTGATTTTTCCCCGCAAGGGTTTTCTACATAAAATTCATGTCCCTGTCTCTATTTTTCTAAGAGCATGTACAATGGTATAGACAGCTGCTATCTATAGCAACTCTTCATGTCACTTATAGACAACACTAAAGACAACTCATACAATGGTACAGACGACTGCTGTTTTTATAGAACACACAATTTTTTTAATGCTTTTCTTGTTTTTTGTACTATAGTCGGCTACAGGATTGTAGACAACATCTTTTTCTCTCTTCATTCTTTTTCATTCACGTCAGCAAAAATCCTATATGTTAATAGCTATAGACGACTGACATAAACCCAATTTACATACTCTAACAGATGCAGAGGTAGTCGGAGAGAACAATGGGAGAGTTGCTGCGCGCCGAAGTTTGTGCCGGGGCTCACCGAGTCCATCAGCGGCGGAGTCCCGGTGAGGATCAGGCGCGTTTAGAGACTTTGTCTCTGTATGAACAAATTGGATAGGCGATACCCGTGTACATAGAAAAAGAGGAGAAATCAGTAACGAGACAAAGAGAAATTTCTTTTATTTGTTTTCATCATGGTTCCCACTTTTCTGGTTATTCTGCAATTTGATATTGAGAGGACTTGAAACAGAAATTAAGTTTTGGTAATTGGAGCAGATAGTGTTTTTTTTCACTAATATGAGCTAAAGCATTGCAAAATTTAGCACACTGATATCTGAAAAAATATTCCTTCAGGCTTTTCTTTATGGTGTGGCATGGAGTTGGCAAGTATGTATTTGGGCACAGATTTACCTTAGCTCATTACTGTTACAAATAAGGGGTGCAATGACTTGTGTTACTGACTACAAAGTTTGTTTCTTTTACAATCATCTTGCTTGCAGGTTCCTTATTTTACTCAGGGTCGTTCCTGACATTTTGGAGGTCCTAGAGCGAGACAAAATGGGAGGCTCTTTTATTCTAACATAAACAAATAGTGATACTTTTATATCAACTGCAAAGCTATTCAATACATCAAAAAGATACAAACTACTTATAGAAAGCAATTTCTTCTAACATTCTAGATGCAAAGTCATTGATAATAGTATCCACGCCAATGTGATCTAACATATCCTTTTCAATGCATAAAGTGGCCAGATCATTCAACCTTTCTTGTGATATTGATGACCTCAAATAGTTTTTTAATAACTTCAACTTTGAAAAGCTTCTTTCAGTTGATGCTATAGTCACAGGTACGTAAATAAGATTTGATAAGCAATTAAAACATTTGGATAACAATCTACATTTCTAACAAACTAAAAAAATCTCAATAGCAGATATTGTCACATGACAAAGTAATTTGCAACACTCTTAATTCAGAGAAAATAGATGTATCAGGATACCCATCCCTACACTCTTAACCACAATCTAGTTAGTAGTTATACAACCCTGCAGAGCAATAGAGCATATATAGGATATACAATTATGCATATACGTATATGTAGTATGATGTATCATGATCGAGGGCCCTTGGCTCTGGTGGGCCCTGGGCGGTCGCCCCTACTGGCCCTCCATCAGGAACGGCCCTGATTTTACTTCTTCACTGAGTACCATCTATGTGCTGGTCAAACCAGCTGTAAGGGAATTGTGTCCATCTCTCAACAGATGTATTGTTTGATAGTGCTTGTCAGATGATGCAGATTTTTTTGTTGATTTCAAGTGATTTCATCAGTATACCATCACTTTCTCGTTGTCAGTTGAGGAATAGTCGCATATACCAAAGGAGTTCAGTTAGTGGTTCAATTGGATAAGCTATCAAATACACTTTAAACGTGCTGAAAAAATGACTTGCAGTTTCAAAGATGATATATGCAATATGCTATCCTCATTGAATCTTCCTGACTCTTTTCCAATTTCCAAACATTATGGTCAGGTGCATTGATTACTAGTTCTTTTTTTCTTTTTTGCGAATCATTGATTACTAATTCATTCATACCTTAAATTTATGGGAAATTTTAAACTGACATGCAGGTTGAGAATACGGCCGATGTCAATCTTACTAGGTAAAAGGGCATAATGTTTCTTCGCAAAAAAAAGGCGCCACGTCGCACCGAATTCCTCCCCCGTCGGATTCCACGCTGGCCTGCCTCGTGCCCGTCCGATGCTTTCTCGGTTTTCCTCGTCTGAGGCTCCAGCGTCGTCGCCTGAGCCCCACGCCTTCTCCTCCTCCTCACTCCCCATTTCCTTTCTCCCCCTCCTCCTCCCATTTCCTTTCTCCTCCTAGAGCACGGAGGTTCCTTGACGAGTGGGTGCTTCTGTCGCCGCTTGCGCCTGCCCGCCGCCACTCCGAGCTCTGCGCCCGCCGTCGTCCACCTGCTCACGCTCTCGCCTATGCAGCCCGGCCAGCTCGCCCTCCCCCCCCTTCGCCGCCGCCACTCCAAGCTCCTCTGCTTGCCGCCGTCGCGCCTTGCTCACGCTCTCGCCTGTGCGGTCCGGCCTGGCTCGCCCTCCAGCCCCCTGCTCGCCGCCAAATTTTTAGAATTGAAAGCAATCTAGAAAAACAATTCGATCTACGAGCGTCATGCTATGACGGTTACCTTTCGATCCGAGGAGAGTCGATTGTACTGATAACGTATTGAGGAATCGTTGCTCGCGAGTCCAGTCTGAGCGATTACCTCGTAGACAAACTTAGAATCGTAATAACAATGCAAGAACACAAGAACATAATAGTAGATTGAACACAAAGATATGATGGGACTTCTGACTTCTTTTTATTACTCTTTTGTAAACGGTAGTACAATCGTTGAGATCCCTCTCCTTTATATAGGCTACTGGATAAATGAGGAATCTATCGTGGGTCAGGACTGCCGGCCTGGTCTGGTTTCTTAACAATTGCTATAGCACTTGTTAGTTGCCCAAGTTTTTGTTTTTTGTGTCGAGTCGTTTGAGGAAAAAGAAACGACGCTCCCTCTCTTCTAGTGAAGGAGTTGGATGATCGTTCACAACTCCTTGAGAGTTTGAGGCAATGGAGCCATCTTTTCAAAACTGCGGTTAGAAAGTTGAAGCATGCATGCTTAGTGAGACTTGCTTTGCTCTTTCCAACCAATGTCCATTAGAGTTTCTTCTGTCTTTTTATCATAACAATATAGAGTTGCTGTTGTTTTCAGACATGGCCTGGCCTGCAAAATGTGCTTGTTTTGTGACGCGAATGCGGCCGGACAGCCTAAAGCGGCCGCACTTGCTCATGTGCTCTTCTATCCTTTCTCCTACTCCCACCATCACCTGAGTTAAGGTAATTGTTCTTTGCAACTGCTTTGCATGTTAAACAGTTTTTTATGCTTTAAATACAGTGTCTAAATTCTAAAGTCTACACTCTAAACTAAAACGACTTTTTTAGAAAAATCTATAAACACCTCATAAGTCACCTACCTTTTCAATTTGTCTCACATGTCTCATTTTCATCTACTTTGCCAACCCCCCTCCCCATAAGTTAAGTTAGCTTGCAAATGCTTTCTAGGTCACATGTTCACACTATTTTCTCATGATTTCATTATCTTTAGCACTTATTTCAATGATTTTAGTAATTATGCAAGCGATATCAATACTTGTATCAATGATTTGAATGATTTCGGTATTTTGTAATACACAATTCTAGCACTAAAACATTAGTAATGAAATGGTGCATTACAAGCACCAAAATTACCCAAATAATAGAAATAAATATTAGCATCATTGAAACAAGTATTAATGCCACTAAAATAAGTGCCAAAGATAACGAAAACCACAAAAAAAAATAGTGCTAACATGCAGTCGGAGGGTTATTTACATGTCAACTTAACTTATAGGCGATAAAGTAAACGATACTTATATATAGGAAGCAAATAGAAAAGGTATGTAACTTATAAGTGTTTATGGATTTTTTTTCCTTTTTTTAAGGTGCGCCCACTTTATTGTGAATCGTGCATCTAGTTTGATCCAAAGGCACAGATTGAACATGGTGACTATTAAATGGACATTGATACCATGTTTATTTGGACATTCAGCCTAAAAGGAAATAATATATTTGGAATGTACCAATTGTTGATATGGAAGCACAGTACTATGGAGCCATACTTAATTAGGCAGTACGTGAAAGGTGACACGCAAATAATTAACAACATTCCATGAGCAACACTTCGTTTGTTCTCCTTCGACAGAATCCGTATTTTCACCTTCTCTTTATCAGCTTGATAGGAGCCCGTTTTGAATGTGTATATGTGAATTTTTGCATACGTGACAGTGATCCAAGCCTGACTGGGCATTAATGCACTAATTTAATATTGTTGTCACATGAAACGTGATAGAGTTCACATGCATGACCGATTCCATGACAATATTCACATACATTGCGTACCTTGTCAAATGATTAAAATACAAATATATGATTAAAAATCCAAATAAATTATTTTCAAAATGCGAAAAAAATAAATGTAATCAGCTCAACGAAGTGAAAATGCAAACTGATTAATAATAATAATTTGTGTGCACTACTAGAAAACTGGGAAAACCTGACGGCCCCGAATTTTATTGACGGGCCTGCACCAGCCGTCAAGATTTCTTATTTTGGTCACGGGAATAGTACCCCTCTCAGAAAAATTCGGATTTTGCTGATGGTTGTAATACAACTGTCAACACAATATATTTTACTGATGGTTACAACCGTCAGGTTAATTATTTTGGTCTGCACGTGGGAAAGGTTCTGTTCGCGGGAAAAAAATGTTGTCACGCCCAATTTCTGCATCACGCGCTCGCCACATAAAAAAAGTTACCTGAGCTAACGCAGCCTTAATTCCTTTGTCCTGTATACCAGTCCTCTCCAAAATCCCTAACTCTCTCCATCCCCAATTTTGGCACCATTTCTTTACTCCCAAAAAAAGAAGATGCACGACAAATTCAGCAATATAGGCCGATTTGCCTATTAAATGTGAGTTTTAAAATATTTACAAAGACAGGTACTAATTGTCTTATGGGGATTGCTGAAAAGGTTGCTCGTCCATCTCAAATGGCTTTTATGCTAGGGAGAAATATCATGGAAGGGGTAGTTATTTTACATAAAACAATCCATGAGCTTCATAAGAAGAAATAAGATGGAATCATTTTTAAGATTGTTTTTGAAAAAGCTTACGATAAGGTCAATTGGCCTTTTCTGCAGCAAACTCTTATAATGAAGGGTTTCTCTCCAAGTTGGTGTGCTTGGATTGAAAATTTCGTTGCAGGGGACAGTGTAGGGATTAAGATTAACGATAGTATTGGGCCTTATTTCCAAACCAAGAAAGGGCTTAGGCAAGGGGACCCTCTGTCTCCATTTCTTTTTAATATTACTGAGGACATGTTAGGCATTGTTATTGGAAGGGCTAAGAATGAGGGTCAAGTTAGCGGGATAATACTGCATTTGGTTGATGACGGTCTTTCTATCCTTCAATATGCTGACGATACTATTCTTTTTATGGATTGCAATTTTGATCAAGCAAAAAAATTGAAGCTTATTCTTTGTGCGTTTGAGCAAATTTCTGGTTTAAAGATAAATTTTCATAAAAGCGAGCTCTTTTGCTTTGGAGAAGCAAAATATTTTGAATCCCAATACTTGGAGATATTCGGATGTGAGAAGTGTTGTTTTCCTTTTAAATATTTAGGTATTCCAATTCATTTTAGAAGGCTGTGGAATAATGAATGGACAGGTTTGGAAGATCGTTTGAAAAAAGGCTAAGCAATTGGAAAGGAAAAAATTTATCTATTGGTGGTAAACTGGTACTTATAAATTCGGTTTTGAGAAGCCTTCCTATGTTTATGCTTTCTTTCTTTGAGGTACCCAAGGGGATCCTTAAAAGACTATATTCTTTTAGGTCCAGATTTTATTCCCAGGGTGACAACCATAAACAGAAATATAGGTTGGCTAAATCGAATATTCTTTGTAGGCCCAAGGACCAAGGTGGTTTGAGAATTCAAAACCTCGAGATAAAAAAATAAGTGCCTTTTGGTTAAATGGTTGTTTAAACTTTTGAATGAGGAAAGGGTTTGGCAGTAATTGCTTAAAAATAAGTATTTGAATGATAAGTCTGTCTCTCAAGTTGAGAGTAAACCTGGGGATTCCCATTTTTGGAAGGGATTGATGAAGGTAAAGCAATATTTTATTCAACGAAGTTCTTTTAATCTTGGGAATGGAAAAGAAATCAAATTTTGGAAGGACATTTGGGTTGGACATCGGCCTCTATCTGAAATTTATCCAATTTTGTTTGAGGTAGTCCAGAATAAACATGCTTTGGTTGCAAATGTTTTAGGGACTGCGCCTTTAAATTTGAATTTTAGGAGAGCGCTTATTGGCCCAAATTTGCTTACTTTCAATAATCTTGTGGTGAAAATATCCAGTGCTCATCTTACCACGGATAAGGATATGATTCGATGGAATTTACATAGGAATGGACGATTTTCAATCAAATCTATGTATGCTATTTTGGGTGACACCAATTGTCGTTTTCGAAGTCAAAAGTCATGGAAAGTTAAAATACCCCTTAAGATAAAATTTTTCTTGTAGTACCTTTGTAGAGGAGTTACCTTGATTAAGGATAATTTATTAAAATGGAACTGAAGAGGTGACACAAATTGCTGTTTTTGTGATCACAAGGAGACTATACAACATTTGTTTTTTGATTGTCGCTTTATTCGTTTTGCATGGCGCATAGTTCAAATTGCTTTCAATCTTAACAGACCTTATACTGTTCGGAATATTTTTTGGAACTGGTTAGTAGGTCTTACTTCGGATTTAAAAGCTAATATTTTGGTGGGGGCGGCTGAACTTTGCTGGTCTATCTGATTATGTCGTAATGATGTTGTTTTCAACAAGACAGTTATTGACCATCCTCTGCATATTATATTCAGGTGTATCTATGGACTGTTCAATACTTTCTCGATCAGGTGTCGGATAACTTCACGTGGTCGAACACTTCGACAACTAGTGGCATGGTCATGCACTTTCTTTATCCAATCATAACGAGGGGCCTAGAGACATCTCTCATGTTATGTTAGGAGGGGCAAATCCCATATCCCATCCGGTCACATTCTCTCGCATGTTTCATAGCATACCGAAAGCTACCTTTATAACTACCCGATTCACGGAGTAGCGTTTGGCAACCCCTAAGAGTGCTATTACACATGTAGGAAACTATGCTGATCTCAGGTCTAAGGATTATACATCATCATTGCTTGAGACCAACTAACGACACATAGAGTCATAACATCTCACCTGGAGTTCAACCAGACATCGTGAGGCAAAGGGAGAATACACGAGTAGGTCGTTTAGTTCGATCAGTTATAGACTAGTCGTATAGAGATACGAGCTGGTCGTAAACTGGTCGAACGTAATCACAGAGTGGTCGATACCTGGTCGTAAGGACTTACGAACTAGTCGTGACCAAATACAAACTGGTCGTATAGAGATAGGACCTGGTCGTAAGTGATGAGGACCTGATAGTAGATCATATTGCATTAAGGCTCGTCCGATATAATTTGTGTGTATTCGGAAATCGCTATGTTCTGCTAGGAGCCGCTACGACTTGTGATCGGAAAGGGTTTCAGAGTCACAACCGACACGCATGAACCTCTGGTCACACACTTAACAAAGTTGGAACAAACTAGGACGAATACGATTCGTCAAACGTGTTCGGATAGGATCCGTCACGAGCACTATATAAGGATATGCATGAGGCTGTTGGGAGGTACGCGTGAATCACTACCGAAACCCTAGCCGCTACCTTCCTGAGAGCTCTACCATGCGACTTGGTGCTAGTACACCGACGTACGGTTGTTCCTTCCCTGGACGTGTGGATACCGTAGAGGCACTACTGCGAGTGTCGCGCTTGATGACGATCCGCGATCTTCACAAGGAACTACAAAGGTTGCTGGAGGAGACGATCGACTACGACCACTGCATCGACTTGCTCGACGCTGGACGATCGACTACGACCACCACATCGACGCGCTCTATGTTGGACAGGCTGCTCCAACCCTTTTTGTAGCGACCCAACTCTAGGGCACCCGAGAGGTCCTCCAAGACCTTCTGGAAAGTCCATCAGGACCTCCCAGGAGGTCCACAAAGGACCTCTCGAACAGTCCACCAAGACCTCCCAGAAGGTCCGGTAGGACCTCCTGGAAGTCCAGGAGAACAAGCCCGAGGAGGTCGTGGAGCCATGGAGCACCCTCAAAGATCTCCCACGGCCAGACCAGGGGAAGGTGTGGAGGTTCGTGGTCATCCCAAGACCACCCACGACCCACCAGAGGAGGTCGTGGAGGCCGAGACCACCACAGAACCACACACGCCCAACTCGAGGGTGGTCGGGAGAATCGAGCTACTGTGGTTCTCAGGAAACCCGAGCCAGTCCCAAGGATCATGGCTAGCTCTTCACAAAGAACAACAATGGTAACATAGCAAAGAACACAAACTTTATTGATAAACAAAGAAGTTGTTTACAAGAGGGCTTACAAGCGGCCAGGCAAAACACACAAGAAAGATAAACTCATGGACCACCCGATACACCACAGTAACTTGGTGGAGGGCGCAATCCTAGTCGATCAGACCACTAGGTCCTGCTGCAGATTACCCACAGGCTCTCATCCTCGCTAAAGACGAAGATCAAGCAAGAGTGAGCACAACAACCGTGCTCGCAAGTTACAGATTGGATAACAGAGATGACATGCATAATGGATATCACAATGGAAGTCTTAATATGGTTGATTTGCATAAAGCCATGTTTATTTCAAATACTGTATTAAGTTCTAAGGCGATAATACAATAATTAAAATTCATTTTATCAAATCAGTTTTTAGGTTGGATAACATTCATCATAAGATGGTGAAGGATACCCTCGACATTAGGCTCCTCGGCCCAAACCCATGGGATAAAATCCCAAAAGCAGACTTGAAATTCATTTCTAGAAATTCCCAAAGTCAACATCTAACTTCAAGTGGCCTTTGCCAGCACGTCCATGACCGCGGACACGGCTATTCGAATAGATTTCACTCTGCAGAGGTTGTGCACTTTACCCACACGATATGATTCCTCTAGTTTGTTTGGCATGCACGAGTGCCACCTCTCACTGCCGAAGGTAAGAGGTCTAGAGTTCATGACAAGGCCTTTACAATGCATTGCTCCACCACAGACCTTCCTTGCTAAGGTTTCACCCTCTGTGGATAGCAATCCGTGAAGCCCTCTTGCACCGGTGGGAGCGATGGGTTATAAAGACCATTGGCCAAACAAGACCTCCCACACCTCCAATGGAGCAAAGATATGGTAGAGTTTTGTAAATTAATCAGCCAGATCCCACGCCCCACTCTGGAGACATGTGGTTGCATGATTGTGGCATAGCCCATTATAGGCATGGCATTGGTCGCTCAAAGACCGGTCCTCAAATGACTAGGGCGACTTCCTCAAACCCCTGGACCTCCACCTTTGCTAGGATAGAGTCCGTGCACAAACATTGCACCAGCCAAGCAACCAATTCGCCCCAGTCCAAATACATTTTCATTTTCTTTGCTTCCCCAGCAATATTTTCACACCCCCATGACAACCCAATGTCATGGTTAAAACATTTAAAAGAAACAGTTGGTCATGTTGGTAAAGATTTCCCCAAATCAATACTTTTGGTCTAAGCAACTAAGCATGAGTTTTTCAAATGATTCTGGTTCACATTATTGTGTCAACCAGATTTTGCCTAAGGTGACAACAAATTTGGTTCAATGTCAAAGTTGGCCATATGAGAGAAAGTGGTATAACTATGTGTTTAAAGACTGGTATTGAAATAACTTGGTAGAAATAGGCATGCATGATACTTTGAAACAGGACATAAATAAATTGAAATACTGGGTGCAATATGATCAAAAGTGTAACTTGCCTCTTGCTTGATAGCTTAAGATTCTATTTTCTCACCGCTCTGGCTCTCTGGAAACGTCAAGATCAGAGGAGGGTGGTCTTTAGCAAAAGACCCCAAGGAGTGACTTAAACAATACACAGAGAGGTCCTGGGAAGTAGCTCTTGGGTAAGGTCCAGAGAGGAGGTCCTCATACGAGGGCCATAGAAACCCGAAAAAGAGTCCACCAGAGGAGGTCCAGGGACAAGGAAGAACAATAGATGGAAGGAAGATCGTGAGCAGCAAGATCTTCCCTAGGAGCCACCGAGCGAGAACCAAGATAGCAGAGCGTGGAGAAAGGAGGAAGGTGATGTGATAGAATTTCTTGGTCTAACTGAAATCAAAATGGTGAAGAAAACTAGAAATACATATGTCAAGGATAAGTATGGAAATAGGTCAAAGATAGGTGAGTGGCAAGGAAGCGGTGTCACTACCACCCAGTTAAAAAGTACGAGGAAGGGCAGGTTTATGTTGCTTTGGGAAGGACTAAGAAAAATGTCGAGAATGCGGTTAAGTGACCCAATTCAAAGTAATTACCACGTATGTGGATGCATTTAATGCGACAAGATATGCATTAAATGCCCAAGATATTTAAATGGCGGAGGAAATGAGAATGACCACGGTGGCAAGTGGGGCGATCAATTTTGAAACAATCGGGTCAAAATAGGGAGGTCTTGCCCGCAAGAGAGGTCCTCAAGGAGGTCTAAGAAACTAAGAGGTCCTGATATACACAAAGGAGGTCCGAACATGGGGAGGTCCAAATACACATGGAGGAGGTCCACGTGACTGAGGTTCGGACAACCAGGACTTCATCAAAGGAGGTCCCGTGGTTAAGATTAAGGACAAGTTGAGGTCCGGGCGGTTGGATCTCCAAGAGGGAGGTCCAACAGCCAAGATCAAACGTGAAAGTGAGGTTCCAAGGAGAGTAATGCACGGGAGGTGCGGACCTTAGGATTGAAATGAGGGAGGTTCGAACCGTTAGATTCAAAACAAAGAGAGGTCCAGCGGAGGGTTTCAAGAAAGAGGATTCTACAGAGGAGTTCCACCCAGAGTAGTTCTAGATGGAGCCGCCAAGGTCAAGGTAACTCAAGGGAAATCTTCAATCCAATGAAGTAAGGTCAGAATGAACCCACAGAAAGTCCTTTCGGTTAGGAAGAAATGTCGAGGTGGTTCAAAGGCACACAAAAGACCCGATGAAATACCATGATGTCTGGCTGAAAAGAGAACTGGGCATAAGGAGTGTGCCCAAGCAACAAGGGGTCTTGACTTAAGAGAAGTTTGAACAGAAAAGAGGTCTGATCCGAAGAGATCCAAACCAACAAAGAGTTTCAAAGTAATCAAACTCAAAGGGAAAGGTCTGAACGAATGGGAAAGAGGTCCTAAAGAATGGTATTACCGTGAATTGGGGTGGTAATACCGGATTGCACTAGAAGGACCTTTCCAAAGAGAAGGCTACAAGGATCGGGCGAAAAGGAATCCAAGTGATCACCAAGAGGTTCACAAGAGCATGGAAGGAACTCAAGTGGTTATAAAAGGGAGACCTAGACCCTGAGGAGGTCTAAGCCAGAGAAGGAGATCTGGACCAGGGAAGGTCCAAGCACTTAGAAGATCTAGACCTAAAGAGGTCCGGATCCTTGGATGATGATCACAAGAGGTCTGAACGGTTCAGGCCTTCACATGGGAGGTCTGACGGCTCAGAGGGAAATCAGAAGGGGTCCAATTGAGCACAAAGGTGGTTCAATCAATGCAAAGAAGATCTAATTGGCCATGTAGGTTCAAGTGAATTCTTGGGCATTCCAAGAAGCAAGAGGAGACTCAAGCAAAAGATGTGAGGGAGGTCTGCTAGATCAACCCAGAGGAGGCCGGGCACAAGAATATGCCCAACTGAAGATTGTGGTCTAGGATCAAGAGATCCGCACAACAACAGAGGTCAAACAAGGAGGACGGTCTCGACATATAAAAATGTCCAAACAGATGAAGGAGAGGACATCCTATCAAGAAAAGGAGATAGCTCCAGAGAGCTAGAGCTACATCAAAAGAACCAAACTTTGATTTAGTTGAAGTTTAGCTTAGTCATTTTAAACAATCCAGATCCTGAAATTCTCAAGTTAAGCTTTGAATTATCATCAAAATCAAATGGTTCTTTTTATTTTGAAAATTTTCAAAAAGGCTCTAAAAATCAGGGTGTTACACTTTTCCGCTGCTCTGCGCGTCTGGTGGTAACGATCTATGATCATCTACTTGCTTGGCTTCCTGATTTGCGTGGTAGAAATTTTTGTTTATAGCTATCGTAGCCTACCCCGCGACCCAACAAGGTTTTCTCTTCCCTTATCTAAAAAAAAAGAACATGTTCTCCCCTACATCTCCCATACATTGGCAAATTTTTTAGAACTTTTGAAAGTTTCCAATCCTAGTAATACCTAGCTGGACTTCACTATATATCTGTCCAAAGCAAAATAAGATATTCATAAAAAGTTGAGTAGTATGGAATCTGTATGCATACACACACATGCCATTTTCCTATATAGGACGACTGTTTTGTACTCCCAGGAGTACATACTCCTACTTCGAATATACCACTAACGTATTATACTTCTTTATCATTTTCAATATACTTAAATATCAATTATAAGATACTCCAATGCGACTTGATTGAAAAAAATTTATTGGAATCCTTTATTTTTGCTATATACCCTTTTCATATATAAAAGAAGAATATACACAAATTTCGCTATAAAAAGTGGACTTTAACAAATTTTTTCATAGAACTCGCTTTGGAGTATCTTATAATCATTCACTACTACAGAGCAGACCTTTGGTCCCGGGCCTAAGGCCTCTAGTCCCGATTATAGAGCCGACTAGGAAATCGAGACTAAATGTCTCACCTTTAGTCCCGGGTCCCAGCCGGGACTAAAGGCCGATTTAGTCGGTTGGTAATACCAACCGGGACTAAAAGGTCCAGCACGCCGGGACTAAAGGCCGACCTTTAGTCGGTTGCTGGTAATACCAACCGACAAAAGGGTCACTGGTCAGCCATTTGGTCGTTTTAATCCGGTTGGTATTACCAACCGACTAAAGGTGTTTTTTTTTCATTTTTGTTTCCATTTCAATTCATTATTGATTTTGGTTTTACAATTACATTAGGTTTTCAAATGCGTATTCTTATTTGCTAATATATGTATACGCCCACATATAATTTAGTTTGGAACATTATTACACACAAATAAAGTATGAAACTATATATATTATGGAGCTATATATATGTATAATATATATATATGCACATAAAATTTACAACATTATTCATGCATCCTTGGTATTTACAACACAAATGTTGTCCTCCACTTAAATGTCATACAAATGTTAATTCCGGTTTGGCTTCAATTGTTCATCTGGGTTAAAGTAGAACTCGGTGTCGGGCTTGAGGACATGCTCATTAAGAAATCTGCGATTGTCTCTTGAATTCCTTTGAGGCGGTCCATATCCAACACTGTTCCTTCAACCATATCTCCTTCAATTTGCATTAAACGAAAGAAGTATTAATATACATAAGATTTATTTAATAGCAACAAATAAATAAAATGGATTTATTATATATACTTGTTACGTGCTTTGCATCAGTAGATGGGTTCTTTTGCATACACCATGAGGAACTCGCAAAGCGTAGTATCCACACAAATTGTTGCTGGTGGTGCCAGAGAACCCATCATGACGATATAAAAGATTACTCTCGTCATCCCGCGTGAGTGAAGCATGATAAGGTAAAGATGCGGGAGCTAGTACAACTTACATCCGATCGGTGTGGATCAGAAGTGGCGCTTTCGGATCCGGACGGTGTAGGTGAAACGAACCAAGCCCAAACCCCGCCTAATAATTGATCGTTAATTAACTATTGCGAGTTAAAGAGCAGGAATAAATATTTAAAGATCGAAGTTACCCCGGATAATGTCTATCATATCTTGGTAATCTTCTGCGGTTTTCTCAACGAGTCATAGATTAGCAAATGACCGTCGGAGAGATCGAAGACAATCAAGATCCAAATGAAAGTCGCATTTGTTTATAGAGTCAACATATATATCTTTATGTTGGATTGAGTAAGTAAAGTAAAATGTGCACACGATAACAACACTCACCCAAAGTTGTAGGGAAGAGTATAAATCTTTTGTTCTTTTGGTTGATCAAGAACCTCCGGAAATTCCTCTCCGCTTGAGGTCTCCATTGATCGAGGGAGTGTTTGGGTCCTTGAATACGATATATGGATCAACTGAAACCAATGTTCTTGTCCTTTCTACGTGTGAGGTCTCTCATCATGTCTCTGCATATGTATAGACATGCTAGCTAGTGTGAGGATAATTACTTATACATATACATATGCTAGAGTGAGATTATTAAAAGAAAGAATCACGCATGCACAAAAGCGGTGATGAGAGATTTGTCTAGAGCGTTCATGTGGCATAGTGGTGTAACTCATTAAAGCGAACCATTATAATGTCATCGCCATACGGAAGTAATGATGGTTTCTAATTTTGACGCAAATATAGTCATCCGCTTTTTGCGACACGCCGCCATGTACCACTTGTTTAACAAGTACATTTGCGTCATTTAAGTTCCATGAGCTTCTCAGGGTTGTATAGACTCTTGCCATATACATATTCCTTCTTCCAATGATCAACTTCCGGAGCACTTTTGATGTGTGCTCCGCCGAGCATTTGGGAAATGCTTAGACCCGTTTCATGAAAAATTCATCAAGTTGATCCAAATGCACATTTCGGATATCTGTTCTAGCGTTAGTGTTTGAACCATATTCATTCCCAATAACTAGCGGGGGCCTTGATTGTTGTGATTGTTCCCGAGTGTGAAACACCCTTCCGTGCTCTCTTCTCTTTCTTCTTCGCCTCCTCAATTGACTTGGTGAGAGTGCGGTCATAGTCCGATAGTGGCGAATCCTTACGAGCATGACGTAACTTTTTCTGGTGAGCGTCCACCCTTTGCCTTAGAACTTCGACGCGTCTGAAGAAGCACGGCTCGTGGTTTCGCCGCTTCACTTTTAGCCTTGACTTTCGCCAAGAAACTGCCCACATCTGTTTTCAAGCATCTATTTCCTCGGCATCTTCTCATAGGAAAGTTTCGCTGCGTCTTAGAAATAGTGGTGTTCTCCTGGGCTTTCTTCTTCGGCGGTGGGGCCGACGCCTTGCTTGTGGGGCGCCTCTTCTTTGGCGATGGGGCGGTGGCGGCGTTGGAGCCCGCCGTGGAGGCGATGGGCGGCGGTGTCGGCGTTGGAGCCCGCCGTGGAAGCGATGGAGCGGCGGTGGCGGCGTTGGAGCCCGCCGTGGAAGCGATGGGGCGATGGCGGCGGTGGAGCCCGCCGTGGAGGCGATAGGGCGGCGGTGTCGGCGTTGGAGCCCGCGTGGAGGCGATGGGGCGGTGGGGATGCGGCCGTGTCTTCCACTTCATTGTCATCGCCCGCTTCTCCTAAACCGGTGGTGAATGGATAATTGGACTTAGGTTGGGGAGGTTCTCTTGTGAAAACAACGTGGTATGAGTAAACCGTTATTTAAGCCAATACATAATTAGTGAAAAATGTTTCGTTCACTTTCATCCGCACCTAGGGTTAGGTTGTTGAGGAGGAGGAGGTGACGCCTAGGAATAATGATATAGCGCTTGCGCCAACATATGAATGTCTTCTCCGCTTCTCCTAAAGTCTTCTCCCCATCACCTCCTTCAATGTCAAGAGGCACATTGCTATTACCTTTCACAACTCTATCCACCGAGACGCTAGCATATCTAGGAGGTATTAATGCCCCATGGCATCTTGGTGTCTTCGTAGGGTCGATACGAGATACAACACCGATAGCCACCATGGCTGTGGCATTCCCCTCTGGAATGTGCAACTCACATGTCGTGAGAGGATCGGTGATGTCATCCACGGGAAGCGCACCTGCGCCATCTTGAATCCTTGGCACCTCCGTGGAAGCGCAAGCGCTTTTCAAGCGATTAGGGGCTGATGTTGACTCCGGCTCGATGCGCTTTTGCCTTTGGATGGAACTTCTCGCTATCTGCACTTGCCTTTTGATTTCCTCATTCATTTTGGCTTCAAGTGCTTTTTTCGCTCTCTCGCTTCACGAGCCACTTCCCGTGACTCAAGAACCATTTCCTCCATCCTGCGCATCCGCTCTGCCTCCTCGTACTTCTTTCTCTGGCGGCTTCTATAGGTGGCTTTGTCTTTAGGGAAGGCATGCTCCCACGACACCTCCCCATAGCCTCTCATCCTTATCTCTGTTCGGCTGCCACCTGCCACTCTCAGTCAAGCCTCGAGCATAAGCAAATCTTTTTGCTGCTCTTTGGAGTTTTGCGCCATACACTATCTTTCCGGTCTCTAGGTCCAGGCTTCCCCCATGACCGAAAAACCAATACTTAGCGCTCGGGGGTTGATTGATTCGGTTCGATCCCTTGGCAAGAATCTCCTGCTCCATTCTTTCCCACTTAGGAATGGCACTCAGTAGCCACCGATCCCAAGTGATGGTGGTATTGCTTTTGTCGAGCATTCTCGTTGGTTCCTTCTCACCCGTGCCTCACCCTCTTCCGATGTCTTGGCTGCACAAACTCATCCCAAAACGGCCTCAACTTGAGCGTAGGCCTTAGTGTTGAAATCTGGCGTCGGGTTCTTCTTGATAAATGTGTTGTACAATTTCTTCTTCCAACTTTGGAATTGTGTGGCCATCTTCTTCATAGCCCAGTTCCTAACTCTCTCCTTCAAAGCTTCATCTTAGACGAGCGCGAAATGTTGAAGGACATCTTGCCAAACTAGTGCCTTGTCACGATCGAGACAAAACTAATATGAGGAGCAACTTTCTTTTGCTTCCATTCACGAGCATTGATCGATCTGTCCCTTACAAGGTACCCACGATGGTCGACAAATTTCGTGCATGTGGTCCAAGTACTTTGCTCAGATCCTCCTCGAATTCGAGAGAATGAACCGACCCTCCAACGGCTTCTTGGCCTCGTGACATTTCTACTCTTCCCGTTGTTGTCGTCGATCTAGAGGGCTACGAATGTAGAAACACAAAGATTTAAATAAATATATTTATCGACAAATGAAATTATTCGAATTTCATGTATACATAAGAGATTGTAGATAGACCTCGCCAAAGATTGTCTTGCTCATCTTCATAATCGGCAAAGCATCGACTCCGCCATCTACTTCTTGATTGTTGTCATCACCTTCAATTGGGCACCTTGTAAGGCGTCATTGTTGATAATATCCATCATGGCATCGCCCATGTTGTCATTCGGTCGGCCATTTCGCAAATATATGTGTAGGACGTTAGAACGGTTCGTGATCGGTAGGGGTGGATAACGAGTGACTTCGGCTCGGCTCGGCTCGACTCGTTAAGGCTCGTTAAGAAAACGAGCTCGGCTCGGCTCGGCTCGTTAAGATAACGAGCAAAAACCCAGGCTCGGCTCGGCTCGTTAAAAACTCGAACTCGACTCGTTAGGCTCGTTAGCGATAAACATGGTGAACATCTTAAAATTTCATGAAATTTTCGTAAAGCGTATGTAAAGAACAATCATTGACCACCCAAACATGCCTTATTCAACCAAACACATGCATGGCAATTCATGAGAGCAAGTGTTCTTTGAACTAAACCCAAAAATAAATGATTATAGATGCCATGAACATCCATGCAAAGGTCCATATCACAAATCATCATCACAAGTTCACAAATCACAATCATCGATAAACATTTATAGCATTCATAAATCATATCCATGCAAGTCCATATCACAAATCATGCAACATGCATGCGAGATCCATACATAACCATTGCCATTTTGAGTACTATTTTTATCAATGATCTCAACCCTTTCTCCGGAGATATCGATATGGTTGATAACCATCGGCTTCAAGACAATCTAGAATGTCAAGAGAATACCGTTCATAAAAGGTGGCAAACCGCCCACTAGAGCTTAATCTTAGAAGTGAATCGAAGCGAGCTTAACGAGTTAACCGAGTTACTCGCGAGCCAGCTCGCTCGGCTCGTTAACAAACGAAGTTTTTCTTTGGCTCGGCTCGGCTCGTTAAGGGACCGAGTTCGAGCCGAAGTCGAGCCGAGCCCTTAACGAGCCGAAATGGCTCGTGAGTTTCGGGCTTTTTTTCCACCCCTAGTGATCGGGTTATGATTTCGCATCAAGTGGCGTGCGGTTCGTGACATGCATCGACAAAAGAAAAACAACATATACATTCAATTCGCGCCACCGCAAAAATGATTTCTCGGCTCGATGGCGGTCACAAAAAGAGGGCTCGCCACGGGTTAGTCTTTGTGTCGCCGTCTATACCACATTGCCACCGAGGCACCGACAACGATGAGCGGCTAGCTAATCTCGTTTGCCTCTCGTGAACAGATATTTTCTCTCTCGATCTCCTTTTTCGCTCCTGCAATGCGATAAGAGGTGAGGAGCTCACCGGCGTGGAGGAGGCGGCTCGAGGCACTGGTGGCGAGCAGCCGCCAAGTGAGCCGGGCGGGATCCGGTGAAGGAGGGAGGAGCCGGGCGAGCTGGAGCGGCGGAGGAGGAGCCGGGCGAGCTGGAGGAGGGAGGAGCCGAGTGGAGGTGGTGGCGGAGCGGGCGCCACGGAGGAAGGAGGAGGCCGGGCGCGACGAAGCCGAGCCGACGAATTAAGCGCTGCGAGGAGACGGCGAGGGAGACGGAAGGGGTGGAAGAAGGAAGAAGCCTTTGTTGCTTAATATCGAGGGACCTTTAGTCAAGCGGATACTAAGGGACTAAAGACCTTTAGTCCCGGGTGGTAATACGGACCGGGACTAAAGGCTGGACCTTTAGTCCCGGGTGGTGCCACGGCCCGGGACTAAAGGTTTTGCACGGGGACATATTTTCCAGAGAACCTTTAGTCCCGGGCTGTGTGACCTTTAGTCCCGGGCGGTAATACGGACCGGGACTAAAGGCTGGACCTTTAGTCCCGGGTGGTGCCACGGCCCGGGACTAAAGGTTTTATGCTGGGACATATTTTCCAGAGAACCTTTAGTCATTTGTGTGACCTTTAGTCCCAAGCAGACACTGACCAGGACTAAAGGTCCCCACTATTCGATTCCCGCCACGCCACAGTTTGGGTTTTGTATTAAGTTTATTTGTATAAATATGCTAATTCTTGTTAAATGCATAGTAAATTAAATACTAGGCATAAATTTTTTAAAATAATAGTTGCATTTCCTTTTATCTTATTGACATTTCAAACGACTTTTATAGTGACCACAAGCTAGGAAGTGAAGAGCCAACTATAAACAAAATGAAGGGCTCAAACCACAAGCTGGGAATTTCATTTGAAGGCATAAATACTTGCTAAAAAAATTTCAAGTCATTTTTACACCGTGGAGAAGACATGCTTCACAGAGGTACATGTGTCCTTTTATCGAATAGGAATTTCATTTGAAACGATAAAAACAAGAAAAATATGATAGAAACATCTGGTTACAATTATTACATAAAATCTCTAATACACACTATTTATTAAACATCACTATATATCAAGCGGGCACAGTGGTGAACTTCTTCTTGATGTATGACCCTTGGTTATGATCATGCCGTAACCATGGAGTGTCCTCGGCATTTAGCAGATGCTTGGGTCTTTGGTCACTTGAAGGGCGGATTCGGTCATCCCTTTCATAATCTTGACTTGTCTGACTTGTCCTCAATTCCCACGATGTTTCTTTTCCCTGAAAGAACTATGTGGCGTTTTGGCTCATTGGTTGATTTGTCGTCGTTTTTCCCTCTCTTGGGTTTTGTAGACATGTCTTTCACATAGAACATCCGATTCACATCGGCAGACAGGGACTAATGGTTCGTCTTTGTACCCAATATTGTTGAGGTCCTTTGTTGTCATTCCATACTCCTTGTCATTGTTACCCGCCTCCGGTCATCTTCACCCATTGGCACTTTGGAACAAAGGGACTTTAAAATTAGGTGCGTAGTCTAGTTCCCAAATCTCCTCTATGCGCCATAATATGTTTGCCTCTTTCCATTTGGGTGCATGGCATCTCTGCGACACCATTGTTTTGGTTCGTGCTCCTTTTATCTTGGGCTACGGTGTAAAATGTATTTCCATTTATCTCGCACTTTTTATGCGTGAGGATGTGCCACGATGGTTGCCTAGCCAACAAATACTGCTTGCTCATCAATATTGTCATCACCACGACATTCTTTTCGCAACCAACCGCTGAAAGTTTCCATGTGATGACGCCTAATCCAAGCTTCATTCTTCCTCGAGGCGGGATCGAGGAACTCCTTGTGTACCTCGACATACGGCTCCACCACGGAGGAGTTTTGAAGAAGCTGTAGTGCGCTTTATTGAAATAATCGCCCCGTGCATCGATATATGTTTTCTTCCCTAGTGTTCCCTTTCCACTAAGTCTCCCCTCGTGTCGCGATTCAGAACACCAATCGGGTCAAGGTCGGGAATGAAGTCAACACTGAGAACTCAATGACCTCCTCTGTCCCGTAGCCCTTGGCGATGCTTCCTTCGCCGAAAGCACGTTGGTGAACATATTTCTTCAGACTCCCATGAACCTCTCAAAGGGGGAACATGTTGTGTAGGAACAGGGACCGAGAATATTAATCTCCTTGACCGGGTGAACTAGGAGGTGTGTCATGATATTAAAGAAGGATGGAGGAACACCAACTCAAAGTCGACAAGACATTGAACCACATCATTCTCGTAGAGTAGCTAGTTCCATTGGATTGATTGCCTTACGAGAAATTGCATTGAGGAATGCACATAGCTTCACGGTGGCAGGGACGTACATGTGGAGGTAGAATTCCTCTTAAAGCAACGGAAGCAATTGCGTCATAAGCACGTGGCGATCATGGGACTTTAAGTGTAGGAATTTCTTCTCTCGCACATTTATTATACGCTTTATATTGGAGGAGAATCCAGATGGGACCTTGATGCTGTTTAGGCATTCAAACATGCTTTCCTTCTCTTCTTTGCTAAGAGTGAAGCTAGCGGGTCTTAAGTAATGGCGCCCATCGTCATCTTCTCTGGATGCAAAGTTGTCTCGTTCTTTCATGCGCCGCAAGTCTGTCGTGCTTCGAGTGAATCCTTAGACTTTCCATACACATCCATGAATCCTAGCAGTTCACACAAAGATTCTTTGTCGTGCATCACGTCGATCGCGTTGCGGACCTCTAGGACTTGCCAATAGGGTAGCTCCCAAAATATGGACTTCTTCTTCCACATGGGTGCGTGTCCCTTAGCATCTTTCGAACAGGTTATTTGCCTTGTCCCTTTCCAAAGACTACTTGCACATCCTTGACCATATCAAGTACATCCTCCCGGTTCGGTTGCGAGGCTTGGTTCGTGTTCGCCTTACCGTTAAAATGCTTGCCTTTCTTTCTTAGTTGGTGATTCATAGGAAGAAAACAGCGATGGCCAAGGTACACGACCTTTCGACATTTTTTTCAAATATATACCGTCAATGTCATCAAAACATTGTGTGCATGCATTATATCCCTTGTTTGTGCGTCTCCGAAGATTACTTAGAGCAGCCAATCATTGATTATTACGAACAACAATGCTCGCGGTCGAAGTGTTCTGTTTGTACTCATCCCACACACGTACACCGGTTTGCTCCATAAAAGCGGAGTTCCTCAACTAATGGCCTCAAGTAGACATCGATGTCGTTGCGGAGTTGCCTCGGCCTTGGATGAGCACCGGCATCATAATGAACTTCCGCTTCATGCATAACCATGGAGGAAGGTTGTAGATACATAGAGTAATGTGCCAAGTGCTATGACTAGTGCTCGTCCCCAAAAGGATTCATACCATCCGCATTTAAAGCTTAACCTTAGGTTTCTTGTGTCATCTGCAAACTCCGGAATTCTCTGTCTATTGCTCTCCTTTGGGACCCATCGCCAGGTGTCTCAACATGTTGTCTACCTTACGGTCTTCTTTGTGCCATCGCGACAACTTTGCATGGTCCTTGTTTATGAACAGACGTTTCAAGCGTGGTATTATAGGAGCATACCACATAACCTTGGCAGGATTTTCTTCTGGGGCGTTCTTCGCCCTCAACATCGCCAGGTCATCTCGCCGATCTTATACCGCGACGCTTTGCATACGGGCATTCATCCAAATTCTCGTAGTCCTTGCCACGATACAGATGCGATCATTAGGACATGCATGTATCTTCCGGATTTCTAATCCCAAAGGCGACGACTGCTTTTGCTTCGCATAGTAGCGGTGCAATTCGTTAGGCTTCGGAAGCATCTTTTTTGGATCTTGATAATTGCCCAAATGCCTTGTCGGATACACCATTACATGCCTTCCATTGTAGCAACTCCAAATGTTGTACCCAACTTTTTTGCCCATCTTGGCGGACGGGTATAGTAATTTCTTGTGATCCTCTAGCATGCGGTCAAACTTAGCCTTCTCCTTTTCACTTTCGCAATCTCTTTGTGCATCACGAATGACATCACCAAGAGCGTCATCTTCAACGAGTGTGTCTTACGCCCTGCCTCTTCTTGACTTCGCCCATTGCAAGATCATCGAAGTCACCGTATTGAGCAATAATGTCGTTAGGGTCCAATTGTTCTTCTTCACCTTCTTCCATTATAACCTGGTTTCTCCGTGCTTGGTCCAACAAATATAGTTTGGCATGAAACCCGACTTCAACAAGTGTGAGTGAAGACTCCTTGAGCCGAATATTCCTTCAAATTCTTACAGGGCACATGGACAAAGACATGAAACCATCCCGCTTGTTTGCCTCGGCCACTCTTAAGAAATAATGCACGCCATCAATGAACTCTTTGAGCGGCGATCGGCATTGTACATCCAATGGCGTGTCATCGTCTGCATTATATGACATATCACATAATTAAATTTCAAGTTTCAAATTTTTCCCAGATAGTACACATGATAGAGAGGCTACCCAAAATTTTTTAGAATTTTTGAAATTAAGATGAATTTATTTTGAATTTTCAAAGAATCAGCACTATTTGACAGCGTTTGCACTAGGAGCTTCGCCTTGCCCGGCAGCGCGGAGTGTCCCGGCGGCGACGACGGCGTTCCCGGCTCCTGTGACGAACGCCGAAACAGGCAAGCTTAAGGAGAAGGGACATCAAGTTAAATGATAATTAATAATTAACTAAATTGCCCAAAGTCATTAAGGGTGAATGACCCTAGGTCAACAATCAATCCAAAAGGCAAACAATAACTAAGTGATTAAGCTAATTAAGAGATTAACTAATTACTTAATAATTAAATATTATTAAGAGATTAACTAATTACTTAATAATTAAATATTAAACTTATTTATTAAAACAAAATTAATATTTATTATTTTTACCAAGAGGTTGGATCTGATAAGATAAGACTTATCTCATCAAACACCCTCAAAGCTTAACCTAATTAACACATGTAAAAGTCATTTTTCATTTATTTAAATAATTATTAAATAAGGTGAAAAATAAAAGTCTTCAGATTGATCCCAAAATTTTTGTACAGATAGTTCATAGCCTAATTAGATGGCAAAACAATTTTCAGAATTTTTGGATCATTAATTTAGCCTACAAAATTCATGGAATAATAATTAAATAAATAAGCATAAAATAGGTATAAATTCAACTTTGTCCAAATAGTCTTAAAATTTTTATATGGACTGTTCACAGTGTAACTTAGTGGAAAAACAAATTTCATGATTTTTGGAAATTTATTGTAGCCTACAAAAATCATGAAAGTTCCATTTATGAATTAATTGGCAATTTTATAACATATAAAAATTATTCAAATTTCACATTTCATATTTTTCATAATGGACGGCAGGGTTAGCATCAGAGCTTACCATGAACACGCTGGTGAATACGGTTGAGTGAATGAACGGCTCGGTGGTGGTGACAATGCAATGGCGTGTATGGCGGCGGCGACGCGGCGTTCCGCTCTCTCGTGATTTAACGCCAAACAGAGTTTAATAGAAGGACATTTAGTCGGTTGGTGTTACCAACCGACTAAATGTCCTCCCGCAAAGCTCGCCACCGAGAGTTAGGCGGGGATTTTAGTCCGGTTGGTGTTACCAACCGACTAAAGATCTTTTTGGTCCGGGACGTAATTTTCTCCGAGACTATTGCCCATTTGGCGATTCGACCAAAGGTGCTGTTACGTAGTAGTGATTATTAGAGTATACTCAAATAGATAAAGATGTATTATCATACGATTTAAGTGGTATATGAGAAGTGGGAGTATGTACTGTGAGTACCATACCATTTTCTTATATACATATATATACATACATACATACATATATATATATATATATATATATATATATATATATATATATATATATATATATATATATATATATAGGCAGTGGAGATAGCTTGGGCCTAGTAACCTCCTACACCAAGGAGGTACTTAAAACTATATCATGGAAAACTGAAAAACTCTTAGGACCTATTTGAAATGCTGGAATTTTTGGCGGTCCCTACATTGAGCTATTTTCTATGAAATTCCTATAAAATTCCTGTATTCCAAACAGTACCATTAAGAATAGAATAGTTTTATTCTAACATCGAAACTTCCAGATTCACAAGTAATTTTACTTAGAGTGGTCCTTTTCCGCTAGCAGATGCAACATGTTTGCACTGCAAATTTTCAACTAGGTGGAAAACGTCTAAAATATGCTTGGAGGCATTCTTGGGCTTCTAGCACCGATTTCCCAGTAGTAGAAAGAAAGTCGAGAGCATCAGTGTGAGCCGTGTCGCAATAGATAATGACTTTTAACCATCGTGTGCACGAGATTTAGATTAGCTGATCCATATATCTACATGTCGATTAGACCATACCTACCGATCGAGCTGGCCGACTAGGACACAAGCACAGATACAGTATCCATCCATGTATCTATTGAGACATACGCCACCATCTAAAAGAGAGAGAGAAACACGCACGAACGACCGCGAGCACATGCATATGTTAATTAACGTCCCAGCCGGCCAGTTTCTTTTCGCGGCGCTGCACGCACAAATTATGTGACAGATTACATGAACAAACAGCTAGTGACTCGGGTGTCTCCACTCTCCACCGCTTTGTGCCAAACACGGAGGAGATTTTTCAGCCTGGCAAAAATTCACGAATTTTTTTTTTATTTTGGCCTCCTGACGCCACTCAATTACAAAAATAGATCACGTGACGTTTTATTTGCAAATCTAACCTCCTCCCTCTCTTTCCGCGGTCGAGGAGTGGGGAAGGTGACCTTCCCACCTTCCCCACTAGGGGAGCGCGGAAAGCACGGGAGGCTGGACCAGCGCAGGACCAACGTCGCCAACGCGGGAGGTGGGCCAGCCGGCCATTTGCCGTGGTGCGTGAGCGCGGGAAGGGCACTTCTACGGTGGCCGAGCGCGGAAACCCCCCCCCCCCCCGGCGGGCCTATCTCCTTCCGCGGTCGCCGTTTATCCCCGCGTGTGAAAAATCTCCGCGTTGATTACCCAGCTTCTGCGCTCACCGACCGCGGTAGAAGAAAGAAGGGAACTAGATTTGCAAATAAAACGGTATAGAAACTATTTTTGCAATTTAGTAACAGCGGGGGACAAAATAAAAAAAAAATCAAAATTCGCAGCGGTGACCAGGTGCGCATTTTGATTTTTGGCCGCGACCCATCCGTTCGCCGGCGCCACGCGCGGGGAAAATGCGACGAATCCGCCGTGAGAGTCTTGACGCGGACGTGCAAAAGGCTCGATGAGACGGTGAGTCTTATGTGGGGGCACAGTTCGGTAGAGTAGGTTCCTTGCACATCTCGGTGGCGGTGGCGTCTTGCGCGCTATGATTATGGAGGGAGATTTCAGTTTTACCGATTTGATGTGTTGATTCTTTGACCGTCTTGAGCGCGTTTTCCATTTCTGCCATTCCAGCACGGGTAAAATATGCATGCGGTAGTCTGGCAGTAGTACTATGTTAACTTGCGTCTGTACGGTGCTACTACGTGAGATTTGCGCATCCTTCTTGTGGAATATTCTTGGAGCTCTGAGATGACGCGTACGCACGGCAATAGAATCAACGCTGATCCTGTGTAATATATGAGAACTTTTTTTATTATTATTTAACCATTTTTAATTTTTATTTTAAAGTTAACCTCCGACGCATCTTTATTTTCAATTATGATCTCTTTGATCACACCACCACCTGTGACGTGACAAAACAACGCTGTCACGTTATAGAGTCCGCTAAATAGCACTTTTAGTCACGCGTGGCAAGAGCTTGCCACGATACTGAGTTAGGCGTGGATAAATATTGTTTTTGTCGCGTCACGGGTGATGGCGTGACCAAAGTTTTAATGGAAATAAAGACGCCTCGAGATTAACTTTAAAATAAAATTAAAAAAGTGATTAATTAATAAAAAAATTCAATATATGATCAGTTTTTAAAAAGACTTACGATCAGTTCGGGATAGTCGTAGCTATAGAATTTCAGACAATCGAGAAATAGACGACCTTTGGAAGAAACGCAGTTATGCTTTTACCCTTGGTCGATCGCTAGTCAATAATTACTCCATCGAACAACAATAATCGCCCCATTGCCGCGCGCTAGGTGGCTAGGAGAACAAGCCAGGCAGGCAACTCGGCTCAAAGATAAGGGTCGAATAACTAGCCAGAAATCTAAATCTTTCTTTCTACGAAAAAGGTAGCTTAGCAACTAGCTAGAAGTTGCCAATACAGAAAAGGTAAGTGTGCGTGGAGACGATTAAGCTGCAAGCTCAATCTGTGTCATATGGGGACAGATTGGAGAAAGGAAAAATGTCGATGCCCATTTTATCGTTATAGTAGGAACAGGGATGACCTTTGCATTTGCAATTTTGGCGCTTGGTTGAACTTATTGAGTTGTATGCACTAACTAGTTCACCCAAAAATTTAAACTGACGAGGAAAGATGGCCAATTCGCTTATACTTAAACACTCCTTAGGCCTAAGACGTGGAATAGAAGTGAGTTATAATTATTTTTTCTTTAATTGCACCAACCGGGTCTTGAACTCAAGACCTCTTGGCTCTGATATCATATTAAGTTGTATGGATCAACCAGTTCACCCAAAAGCTTAAGCTTACGAGCAGGGGCGGCGGCCCCCAAAAAATATTGAATTTTTTTTAGGTATACATCAGTATCCTCAATTTTGGCCCATCTTAGCCCAATTCAGCCACACGGCTCAACATCAGGCATCAGCATACTAGGGCGTAGGCAGCAGGGCTTCTCGCTTCTCCTCCCGAGTCCTGACGCCGCCCGCCGCCCCTGCTCCTTGCTTCTCCTCCTACCCTCCTGGTGACCTGGCTCCTCCCGTCCTTCAACCGCCAGCCCGCCGTCGCCCGCTGCCGAGGACGCCGCCGACGCCCCTGAGTCCAACTCCAACACGGCAAGTCGGCAACACCAAGGTAAACATTGGATTGGGGAATGGGGATCCGGCCTCCGGGTCCGGGATTGGATTTGGGGGAGGGGGCGGCACAGGGCCAGGCGAGGTGGCCGGCCGGCCGAGGCCGAGCCGACCAGCGTCTTGGTGAGGGAGAAGGGTCGGAGTCACTGGTGAGGAGCAGGCAGGGCCGCCCGGGGGGGGGAGAGAGGCTGGATGGGCCAGTGGTGAGGGAGCGAGCCAGCCAGAGGTGAGGCCTTGTGGTGGTGAGGCCTTGGTGGCGGGTGAGGGATGAGGGCAGGGCGTGGCGGGTGAGGCCGTGTCACCGTGAGGGTCTGAGGGAGCAGGGCCGGTGGGGGAAATAAGAAATGGGAAATGGAGAATGGAGTAAGAGAGACTGAGAGAGAGATTGGGAAGAATTAAATAAGACTTGAATTAAGTATCAGTCTGTTCTATTATGCTATCAAAGTATTAAGTATCAATCTGTTCTATTTTTGAATGTCTTCTGACTTCTATGATTTATATATGTTAGTGATTATATAATCAAGTGTTTCCAAAGAATGAGATCACGTCGTATGGTATTGAGATTTCTATTAGCTATTTAGGACTATTTTATTCATGTAAGATTTTATTTGAACTAGTTATATTGCACTATTAGCTATTTTCGAACTTTTTTTTTTGTGTAATTGTGTTGAATTTGTAAAATTACTTATATGTCATACAAGTTTTTTTTAATCTTTGAAGTGTGCACCTCCATCATAAAATTCCTGGCTCCGCCACTGCTTACGAGGAAAGACGGGCAATTCACTTAGAGCGTGTTTGGATGGAGGCCTGAGGAAGACTTACCTGGCCGGAGACCTTCCCTAGTAGCTGCCAAAGCCTTGTTTGGTTGGAGCCTGGGTGCATTTGCTTGGCAGGCTAGAAGCCAGGCCCAGGCGCTGAATTTGGTCGCCTGGCTCCCAGGCTTGTGCAAAAGTTGTCAGCTAATTGAGATTAGAAGTTAGTTAATAAACCATTTTCATGCTATTTATTTCCAAACCATCTCAAGATGTTATTTTTTCACTTTATATTTTCTCCAGGCCTAGGTCTTCAACCAAACACCACGTCTCCAGGCATGCCTGACCAGGCAAAAATTATCTACTTTTCAGGCTACCTCTAGGAACCAATTTTTCCTAGGCATAGAGCCCAGGTCTCAATCTAAACAAGCCCTTATACTTCAACAGAACTTTTGTGATCGGACCAGGTTAGATTGAATTACTTTCTATAAAGAGTAACGGTGGCCAAGGATGTGAGGATAGGTCAGTCCACATGTCTATTTGTGTAGAATGTAGATAGCCATGGCCTTGAGGGGCGGATCTAGGTGCAGTTTCTGGGGTCATGTGACCTCGATGACCTCAGCACAATCAAAGATGACATTCTATATATGCATGAGATGACTCTAATTGCTCAAACGAGATTATCATACGGTGACACTGGTGATCTAATTTCCTGGATCCGCTACTGATGTCCCTGCTTTCACATGACGTGCAGGGTAATGAAATAGTTCCACACAGTTCTTTTTCTGAGGAGAAAGCTAATGAACTTCCTAATGCGATGCACATTGTGTTTGTAGTTTGATGCAAAATTAGTCAGAGTGAACGTTAGTTAATTTTAATAAGACTCCTCTGTTTATGCTAATAGTTTGTTTAGTTTGTGTTACCTGAGAGACGTTAATTCCACATCTCTGATCAGTTCAAACTAAGGAGCAGCCCATGCTTGCCTCATTTCGGTTGTCTGCATTCACACGGAACTTCCCCATGAAGCCAATTCCTTTCTTCAGGCCAGAGGCAACAAATCAGTGCATCAGTCCACGCAAAATTACTACCGCAAAGCTGCAAACCTCTCATGGCACCAGCGACTACCTTGACGGCTTCCTCCACGGCCTGCTCAGGCCAGTGGGGCTGATAGAACCGCGTCACAGCTCCTCCGCCCATTCCCGTCACTGGCACGACCTCGCCCCGTCGTGTCCACGTGCGCGGGGCCCTGCGGCGCGATGACGACTAGCGGGGCGGCCTGCTTGGGGCACCGTGTGGGGCGGTGGCGGCGTCTCCGCTCCTTCTCTGCGCCCTCCGCCGACAGAGGGGACGGTGGATTGGGGATGGGGACGATGACGGTGTGCTCTCCGGTGGCCCTCATGGCTTAGTCCCCCTGAAGAACGTGACTCGCTTGCGAGAGGTGACGAAGCTTCTAGACGGTGAAGAGAGGCCGAGGGAACCCTCGATCTGGAGAAGGCGTCGCAACGTCGCTCTGGCGGTTTCGGCGGGGGAGGGAGAGGAAGGAGATCGAAAGCGAAGGGGAAACGAAGCAAGGCGAGGAGAAGTGCTGCGGGACGGAGCGAGCGAGGAGACGGGAGGGCTCGCGGGCATGCAAAGAAGAAGAAAATCGGACGGACGGGACGCAGAGGTGCGTGGGATCCGACGGCAAAAAGAATTTGGGGCGACGTGGCCCGCCGAATCGCGCATGAAGTTTTCCTCTAATTATACCGGAGGATAGTAGGAACAAGGATGACCTTTGCATTGCAATTTTGTCGCTTGGTTGAACTAAGTTTACACTGACGAGGAAAGATGGTCAATTCGCTTATACTTAAACACTCCTCAGGCCTAAGACGTGGAATAGAAGTGAGCTATGATTATTATTTCTTTAATTGCGCCAACCGGGTCTTGAACTCAAGACCTCTTGGCTCTGATATCATATTAAGTTGCATGGACCAACCAATTCACCCAAAAGCTTAAGCTTACGAGAAAAGACGAGCAATTTACTTATACTTCAACAGAACTTTTGTTGTCGGACCCGATTGGATTGAGTTACTTTCTATAAAGAGTAACAGTGGACAAGGATATGAGGATGGGTCAGTCCACATGTCTATTTGTGTAGAATGTAGATAGCCATGGTCATGAGGGGCGGATCTAGGTGCAGTTTTTGGGTCATGTGACCCCGATGATCTCAGCACAATCAAAGATGACATTCTATATATGCATGAAATGACTCTAATTGCTCAAACGAGATTATCATACGGTGACACCAGTGATTCAATTTCCTGGATCTGCTACTGATGTTCCTGCTTTCACATGACGTGCAGGGTAACGAAATAGTTCCACACAGTTCTTTTTTCTGAGGAGAAGGCTAATGAACTTCCTGATGCAATGCACATTGTGTTTGTAGTTTGATGCAAAATTAGTCAGAGTGAACGTTAGTTAGTTTTAATAAGACTCCTCTGTTTATGCTACTAGTTTGTTTAGTTTGTGTTACCTGAGAGACGTTAATTCCACATCTCTGATCAGCTCACTAGTCCTTTACGATGATACGCAGAGTCCCCCACCACCCTCTGTCTCTCTGTAGCTTAGAGTATTACAGGGTTTCGGTCATTTTGGCCATTCTCAAAATCCACATGAATGCGGAAAAAGCACATGTGCATATGTAACTTGACAAGATCAAATAACTTGCATGTGCGTGAACTGCAGAAGGTGTGCCTTTGTGCTATGCAGCAGCTCACCACACGAATTTTTTTTTGAAATAATATTTTTTTTATATATGTACAAAACTAGGTTATCATCTCAAAAAATTGCAAAAATAGGTTCATGTCGCCATTTCATCTGGCGACAGGTTCCTATCGCCAGATGAAATAGCGACAGGAACCCTATACACTGGGGGCAAGTTCCTGTCGCCATTTCAAATGACGACAGTAATGTATGAATTTTTAAATATAGTAAATAAACTCAAAAAATTAAAACACTTTTTGTGAAGCATCCAGATAGAGTGTTCTTGCTCGTGTAATGTTTTCATAATTTTATCCATTATGAATTTGTCTCTAAAATTCATTTAAGTATACTATTTGTAGAATTTTAAATATACCAAATGAGGTCCAAACATTATGAAATTTTTATGGTTTCTACTTACATAGTTAAATTATTTGTGTAATTTTTTCAGAATTTTATATGCTATGAAATTATCTCAACAATTAAGGGTACACAATTGAGTACATCAGATCGGAAACCTAAATTCAGAATTTTAGAGACAATTTCAGAGCATATAAAATTCTGAACAAATTACACAAATGATTACACTATGTAAGGAGCGTTCACAAAAATTTCATAATTTTTGGACCTCATTTAGTATATTTACAAATTCTACAAATAGTATACTTAAATGAATTTTAGAGACAAATTCATAATGGATAAAATTATGAAAAATTACACAAGCAAGAAAACTTTATCTGGATACTCCACAAACATTTTTGTAATTTTTTGAGTTTATTTGCTATATTTAAAATTCATACATTCCTGTCGCCATTTGAAATGGCAATGTGAACCCCGCCTGTACAGGTTCTGCCGCCATTTCATCTGGCGAGAGGAACCTGTCGCCAGATGAAATGGCGACAGGAACCTATTTTTGCAATTTTTTGAGATGATAATCTAGTTTTGTAATTTGTTTTAAAAAATGTATTATTTCAAAAAAAATTCCTCACCACACAAGTCATTTTCTCAGCTCACAATCACGAGACAATACCATCATCGATCTCCACATGGACGCAAACACGTTTAACATTTTTTAGTTAAAAATATTATTTAACTGGAATGAGTTGTTGAGCCGTATTAAATCTTGCAAGGTGTACTCTCTTTATCTGATGATCCTCATCCAAGGATCATCGAACATGATATAGCACAAAGAATTATTCCGAAATATTCTAGTAAGAACTTCTTTATGAGTAATTAAGTCCACATTATGTAAATTAAGTTCATAACGTGGAATTTCCAATCGGACACAATAATTCTCATAATTACTCGTCTTTTCTTGACGAAATGCCAATTCAACATCATTGTTGTTGCTTTTAACATCCTCCTTGTTTGATGTAGGTGTTGTAGGTAGTGTCTTATCATCTCTACAACCGGTGTGGTTTGTTTAGCATTCAGCTCTTCCTTTTCTTTACAAACCTACACAATGTGACAAAGTACACACTATTACAAGAAGGCTAATATTGGCCGCCTCATTACAGACGGCTAACCAAAACCGTTTGTATTACATGTCATCACAGACAGTTCATATTGATAACCGTCTGTATTACTGCCTGCCCTAAAAACCGTCTGTGAAGAGGTAATATCACAGACGATTCATATTGAAAACCGTCTGTGAAGTATCATAGACGGTTCTAAACACAAACAGTCTATGATAATTTTAGACTTCACACACGGTTTTTAATTATAACTACGGTGATGCTGCCTTCCCCTCTTCCTCCTCCCCCCAGCGTGCGTGACCTCGACTACCTCTCCACTGACCTCCCCCGGCTACCTCTCCACTGACCTTGGCCTCGGCTACCTCACCACTAACACCGGCGATGTCGAGGTAAGACAGATCTATCACCTATTGGTTTGTGCTATTGGTACGTATTCATGTGAACCGAGCTGCAATGTGGGCTACCATTTCAGTTGATGGTCGGTTTGGATACTCTTGGCCTTGTTGTCTTACTGTCTTGCCCTCTGTGACTGCTGGCTGGCTGGCTGGATGGATGGATCTGGAGGTGGGGAATGGGGTTGTGTTCGAGTGTGACTGCTGGTGTTGCTAGTTGTGGATAGAAATGTTTGTATGCTCTGTGTGATTTGTCTGTGCCTAGCACTGGGAGGTATTGCAAATTTGTATTTGTATGCTCCGTTGAACTGCTCAATGATGTTAATAGTCTTATGCTGAAATTGAATTGATAATTAGTTCATATTTGAGCTCTAATGAATTGCTAACTGTTGTCACTTTGATTTTCAGTTTATCAGTTTGAGGCCCAGTAGTTTGGGGCTTCCTCCTCCCTGGACTCAATTTAGTTTCATACTTGAGCTTGTTTTGGTTTACTGATGTGAGTTGATTATTTACTGATGTGGGTTAATTTATTGATTAAATTAACATGGTAAATGAAATGGAGGTGGGTTAACGCATGGTGGAGGTGTTGCCGCTGGCATTGCGTCAAGACCGAGGTAACTACTCCCTCTCAAATGGCGGATCGAATCTAAAATAACCGAGGGTCCCTACTTCCCATACATATCACACATGTTTAATTTTTTTGGCTTGGGATGTCCTCTTATTTTGGGCTAGGGGTGTCCATACTATATATACATGGCTATATCTAAAGGAAAATGATTTTTTGACCCGGTGTCCTATGCACCCGGGTAGATCACTGTAGATCCACCCCTGCTCCCCTCTACTCTCTATCGTTTTCCCTCCCCCCTGCTCTGTGATGTAAACTGAGGGCTATTGGTGTATGTGCATTCTATGCATCTTGCTTAGTTCATGTTGTGGCTTCGGATGGGGCAAAACATCAGTCTATACACATACAAATTTTTGTACATGTAAATAATCTTATGGTATGTTCCTATATGGTATTATGCTTTTGAAAGCTACAATTAACTTTTTCATATTTGTAAAGGTTATGCTAATTTACAAAGCTACAATTAACATACAAATTTCTGGAATTTTTACCTAGCTTGTGCCTCTAATCATCAATTATTTATTAGTTGGTGTGTATTCTATTCCAAAACAAGACCAAATGAGTCAAAAACTACCACAACACCTCTTCACCTGTCTCTCTCCATTCATTTCGCCTTTCCCTGCCTTTGTACAGCAAGAATTCAATGCCATAAGAGAACGAGAATCGAGGTCTGGTCAGTGGCTTTACAACGCAGTTGCGAATTGAAATAGACTTTATAATAAAGTTGTGAATTACACGGCACGCAGGGTTTGGTTACATGCATAAGGAACGACCACATGCACGGCACGCCGGGTTTGAGAAGTCACTGAACTCTCACGATCCTGGCTACAAACTTGCAAGGTTCGAAACCACGCAATCGCTGAACTACTCGACAAGTTGTTATCAACCGTGCACGAATACCCGGATAACCTGATCATGAAGATCAATCCCTGCATACACCAAAGAAGCACACAAGAAGAAGGTAAAATGCAATTTTATGTATTGCAAATATTGATGAAATACTGATAAGGTGGGATTCCGAATAAGGATCTTGACTGAGTGGTCTAGTTGACACATGTAGAAGATACAAGTTACAACGAAGACGAACTAAACATAAACAGAATCTAAGTTCTAGCAAAGGGAGGCGGCAGCCAGGGAGGTGAACACACACCCCTAGGGTTACAAGGCCCATGGGCCCAAGCGGAGGTGGCGCAGCACCTTTTTTGACACGGGCTCAGAAACAGCACCAGATTGTTTTAGTGATTGCGACGCGCTCAGAAGGAATTTGGAGGTGGGGCTGGATCCATTGGAAAGAGGACGAGATAAACTTTCCATCAAGTACTAGTAGACCTCCAACGATCTCCGTATGTGAAAGTTATGCACATTTCAAGTCGGTGCTATCTCTGGAGGCCGAATTGGATTGCACATGCTTTCCTTCCTGATCAGCTCCTAAGTTCTTGATTAAAAGAACATCACATGCATTAGGTAGCAGCATATTCCTATTAGAAACAAAATTTACTCCTAGAAACAAAGTTACCTGATAATTCAATTGACGTGTACGAGCTCTGGTGATTGGACGTTGCAAGTGCATAGGTTTAGCTCTATTATGAGGAGTGTTGGGTGTATGCATGGAAATAATGTCCTCATCACTCTTTTTTTTTCTAGAATTAAAATGACATTTGGACTGATTTTTTGGGGTTTATATCATACTTATCAATTCCATTTTGGTAACGGCCGGAATAGCTGGAACATGCCATACCGGTACCCAAATCGGCACACCGTAACCTCGATCTCGTACCGGCCTCAATACTGGTCAATATCGGCCATTCCGGTCATTCCAGTATCGATCAAAAAAATTCAAAATTGAAGTGAACACTTGTTTGAATCAGTTTAGAAGGCCGACTCCAATACTACTCCTTCAGTAAATGAAATTAAGCTAGACTAGTATGTTAGACTATAGTAAAATGTATGAAATTATGAACTCATGTTGTATTATTTAACTACGTACGACCTTTACATTTATGAAGTAATTGAATGATGTGTCATTTTTATTCTATTGTTATGTATTTGAAGTGAGATTCCAAGTGAAATTATGTATGCATATATATATATATATATATATATATATATATATATATATATATATATATATAATAATAATAATAATAATAATAATAATAATAATAATAATAATAACCGAATGGTACGTAGGAATGGACGATCAAGCGTATTCGCATCAAGAGGCAAACCGGAATAATTTCTAGAATGGAATTGATAACTATAGTTTATATAGATGGATCATATAGAATTGATAACTATAGTTTATATAGATGGATCATATCGCTATTTGAACTGGCAACAAGATCACGCGGTTTCCTGTCGTCAGTTCAACTGGCGTCAGGAGCACTGTTCACTTCTTGTCGTCAGTTGGCGTCAGGGAGTATAGAGGGTCCCTGTCGCCATTCTAAGTGGCGATAAAGACCTAGTTTTGTAAAACATAAATACATAATATTATTTTAAAAAATCTAGCAGAAGGGGGTATGCGAAAATTGAGCCAAAAGGCAAGCGACGCACACGGTTATCGAGTTCGGGTGCGAGAGGAAATTTGCAAACTCGGTGGACACATAAAAATTAGGGTTTAGCAAAATTTGAGCAAAATTTTGATGGTGAGGGCTGACAATTGGTGGATGAGCGGGCGGTGCTGGGGAATTGTGGCGGAACATCGTTTTTTTTGTTTATTTTTCCAGATTAGCATATGTAATCGACAGAAACAAAGAACAATCTAACAGATAGATTAAAACTTGGTAATGCAAAACTAAGCACAAAAGTCTAGGTGATGGTATTTTTGTGATGCAATTTCCTGGATTGTAGGATTGAACATAAATATGAAGTAGCTAAGGCACATAATTCTATCGTGTTAACCCGGCACTCTGATACCAATACGATATGGAGTGTCCGATTTTTAAGACGTAGGATCAACGATAATTTTGAATCGATCACCGTCTACTCAACACACACGGGGAGATCACCGGAAAGAATGATGCTAACGTCCGAGAAATTCTCGCCGTTACCAAAGTCAACCCATAGCATAGACACAGGATAAAGTTCCATCGCAATTGACATCGGTGGGCCCACGGGTATGCATGCAGGCTTTGAGGCCTTCCGAGTTCCGAGAGACAATCTCCTTGTACGGCAGATTGGCAGCAGCCACAGAATGCATGCATATCCCGGTGGCTGGGCCCACACGGAAGTACCAAAGCAACAGGCCTTCTTTCAATTTCCTATGTACTCTCACACGTGTGGTCCTAGCAGCAGCCCAAAAATCAGCGTAACACAGCCCACCTTGGTGCGTGCATGTAGAGTGACCATAATTCTGGTGGGGCCACATGCAGGGTCGGCCTAGCAAATAGGACTCGGGTGGGAATTTTGGATACTATTGACCCATGAGATCACCTAAATTCCTAGAGTAGCCCCTCTAACCGCATAATTCCTATTTTAGCCTCCTGTCGCCTCCTACTACCGTTGGGGACAGCAGCAGGGCACCTACTGCCCTCGGGCACGACAGCAGGCACTTGCTGCCATCCCCAATGGCAGCAGGCACCTGCTGTCGTGTGGGACGGCAGCAACTCGCCTCCCCCCTCCGCACACGCAAATCCAAGAGGAGAGAGAAAATCCATTTAAGAATATTTTTGGAAGAATTTTTAAATATAGCAAATGAGCTCAAAAAATTATGACATTTTTTGTGGAGCCTCCTAGAACAACAATGTAATTGCTTGTGTAATTTTTTCAGTTATTATTTTTTTTCTCTAAAATTTATTTAAGTATACTATTTGTAGGAATTTTCTAATATAGAAAATGAGGTCCAAAAATTATAAAAAAATTTCTAGGCTCCTTATACATTGTACTTGATTGTATAATTTTTTTCATAATTTTATATGTTCCGAAATTGTCTCCACAAATTAAGGGTCTAGGTCTCGAAATTTAGGACGAAAGGTTTCGGAAATTAGGGTTTCATGATTTCATGTGACTTGAAATGTGGGAAGTTTAGTATCGCATGAATACTCTAGGTAAGAGACACTCCCTCCTCCGTACATCTGTCGCCTCGTCGCTGTTGTCCCCCCTTGCCCGTAGTGCTCGCTTTTATGGCGTGCCGAATCTCGAGACCCGACTCCCGATTGATTCGCTCACGTGCCTTCACCAGCAAGGGTGTTGTGTGACGTTTCATGGCGCCACACCGGTGTTAAACCAAACATATTAGAAACCCTTCCTGCAAACATGTCTTGTCCATTTAAATACATATAAATACATACTTCAAGTGCATATAAATACATACTTATTGCATATACAAAAGATTGTGTCGGTTCAAACCAGTTCAAACATTAAATTTTAAAACTACCATCCTTAATCATTAATAAAGCATGAAAGATTTGTTGCCAACTTGCCATGGACCCACCATCTAATTCTTCATGTGGCATTTTTGGAAATTTTTGCCGTATTGGCACCTTTTAGGACAATTTTATATGTGTTCTGGAATTGTCTTCAAAATGAAGGATTTAGGTCTCCAAAATTTGGATTTTAGGTTTCAGAAATTAGGATTTCATGAATTCCCACACAAAGTACTCATAACAGAATTAGGGTTTCCAATGGAGTTGCAGTGTATGTGTTCATACATAAAATTGATGACATTTGAAGCGTTACAAACATTATATGATACACACGCGGGCGCGAGTTTATTGCAATCGAGACACTCTTTGTTAATTTATCAGTTTATTGTGGATGATATTATTTAATATTGTATTATACCACAGACTAGATAAGCTTGTGCGTGAACCAACTGAGGAAAATGTTTGGCATGCAGATGATATAACAATGTGTATACTATGGTATATTGTTATACGATCTACATGCCATGCATTTCCCTCTGTCGGTTCATATACACGCTTATTTAGCCTATGGTACAATACAGTATTAAAGCAGGACATGACTTCTCCCTGCAAAGCAGGGCATGACCACCCTTTGCAAAGTAAGACGTGACAACACTCTGCCGCAACGACGAGCACAACAAGCGTATTCAGCGGGAGACGCAATCTCATCTCGAGGCGTGCAGGCGCAGGGAGCGCGAGGCTCGCGAGAGGTAGCGCGAGAAAAAGAGGGAAATGGCGACCGAGACCAAGGCGACTGGTGAGGAGTACAACGCCGAGCTCGGAAGGAAGGGCAAATGGCCCCGGTCCACGCAGTAGTTCGGGTCATTCCGTAGTAGTCCTCTGTCTTACCCACCATGTTTTTTTACTATCCACTAAAAGCATGTATACTTACATGGTCCGAATGCTTGTGTTGCAGTGTACCGTAGTAGTAGCGAGGATGACTAAAGCAATTAGTCGAACCATCATGCCATGTGACCGCGTGTAACGTGCTTCTGTCTGTGGACTCTAATATAGTTCTGGTTCCATGCCTCCGCTAAGCCATCAAAGCAAGCCTATATTGCAAATATGTCTCTTCTAGTCGAATCTCAGAAAGAACCATTCACACCGACATCGAATTCTCCATGTTGTAGGGCATCTTCGTAATCACAACGAGCGTTCTCAGCCCCTTCAATTGTATTCTGTACAAGCTTCATAAAGTGCTTTGCTTTAACTCCACAATAGTGAAGTGATGTCATCAAAAACCGTAGTGACCAAGATATTATTCCTTCTTAAATGCATTGTACTGCAAGGGGATGAATGTCTCACACAAGTGTTGTATGCCATCAAACGTTTCTATATGAAATTTGGTTAAGAAGGAAGTTAATAAGCACAATTTGGTTAACATGGGAGCGAACAATGAAAACTTCCCACGTTCCAAGTCACATGAAATCATGAAACCCTAATTTCCGAAAACTTTCGTCCTAAATTTCGAGACTTAAACCCTTAATTTTTCAAGACAATTTTGAAAAATATAAAATTATGAAAAAAATTACATAATCAAGTACAATGTATAAGGAGCCTAGAAAAAAATTATAATTTTTGGATCTCATTTTCTATATTAGAAAATTCCTACAAACAGTATACTTAAATGAATTTTAGAAAAAATAATAACTTAAAAAATTCTGAAAAAATTACACAAGCAAGTACACTATTTTGGGAGGCTCCACAAAAAAATTCATAATTTTTTGAGTTTATTTTCTATATTTAGAAATTCCTCCAAAAAATATTCTTAAATGGATTTTCTCTCTCCTCTTGGATTTGCGTGCGCTGGGGTGGGGAGGCGAGTTGCTGCCATCCCACATGGCAGCAGTACCCTCGCTGCCGGAGGGCAGCAGTGCTCGTCGTCGCACTACCGACGACAAAGCAGGAGGCTATGTGGGGCCAAAATGGGAATTCTGCGGCTAGGGAGGCTACTCTAGGAATTTAGGTGGTCTCATGGGGCCAATAGTGTCCAAAATTCCTCTGGTGGCGTCCGAAACTCTCGGCTTCCGTAATATATGCATTTTTGACCTGCTGACCGGATCTCTACGAAGATAACATTTATTCTGACATGTATTATTTCTCTCTTTCGAGAGTTTCAAACATATCTTTATTTTAGGCTTTACATATCAAATACTGGTCTACATATAATTAAACAACATAGTAGCTCTATATCTCCAAATATAATAAATAAAGACTTAATTAAATTAGAGTACACTTGCCAAAATTTAATGTGGATTAATAATTCTTTCTAATTAAACAATATTTTTAACTAAAAAAGTGTTAAGCGTGTGTGCATCAGCATCAACATGCATGCAAGTCGGGTGGATATCGAGCCAGATACTTGTCTTACCGAGTTTTTTTTTTGAAATTGATATTTATAGACAACATCTCTAATAATTTATCTATAAAATCATTTATTTTCAGTACAACCTCTCTCCTTACACACTCACCATTTGCGATGGTTTGTATGCCTAGCTTGTCTCTTATATAAGAGATAATACATTCTCTTCTCACATACTCTCTCCTCTAACTAGATTTTTAAATAACATGACAGCTAAGAGACGACTAAGATAGTCACAATTGAAGATGTCCTTAGTCTAAGGCAGATTGGCAGTGGGATGGAGGATGCAATAAGAATATCAGAAGATGAGGAGCTTCGGATGGCCGGGCAAGTAGACATGATCACCGATGCTTGCCTGTGTTTGGGCCGGACCACGTGCACGGGCCAGCCACCAACGGGAAAGGGTAGCGGATTCGGATGAAGCGATCGAGTCGACCGCGCGCGCGACACCCTGGGCTCCCACCGGCCGGGATCGTCGTCAGTCGTGGATGGATCCGGTGTGATCTGCACGCGACCGCCCACGCCCACGCAACGCCGTGGGCCTGTGGGCGCGTGTCGCGGGGTGTGGATGCAGATGGATTCATGGATACCTCGAGTGAGTCAGGCCGACGCGTAGAATGCTGTGAGGTGCGTGTGCTGGCTTGGACAATGCTCCCTCGTGTTCTAAATACATGGCGTATATTTTTGCGTATTTGTTTTAAAATATGAAGCGTGTATGTGAATTTATTGATGTTTTTCCTCTCAAAAACAAGTTCAGGATAAGATGTGATTAAATGGAGTACGGCGACCACACATCCTTCCAAGTCCAATAAAACCTTTTTGAATTACTGTTTCACGTGCTAACGCAAAGCTAAAGTATAAACATAAAGAGAAAATCGATTATATACCATCAAATAACTCTCTTTTCACGATATACCATTGAATAACTTCTTTTTTACATTATGCCATCGGATTCCAATTTTCTTCATAATATGTAATCGTATCACCTTGCCATCCAAGCCCATCCGTTAACCTTGTCAGTTTTTTACGAAATGGCAAAAATGCCCCTACTTCACTCTTTCCCCATCTTCTCTCTTCCCACTCATTCTCTCCCCGCCTCTAACTCTCCTCACTCTCCCCAACCCGCCGGTATCAGACCTGCACCTTCTGCGGCGGCAATAATGAACAAGAACTAGCGAAGCGCCAAGACAAAGCGAGGCGGTGAACTCAAGTGGCGTGCCTGGCACGAGCGAGGCAACGCAGGACGGAGCCAGAGGAGACAAAACGTGACAACCGCCGCCAGAGATAGGGAGGAGGCTAGATCCGGCAGCTGCATGGCAAGGGACGGTTGGATCCGATCGCAACATGGGTGGGCCCGTGGGCGGGATGGTTGGATCCGGTGGTGCCATAGTTATGGTGCCTTCTGTTCTATTTTGAGGGCCATTTGGTAATTTCTCAATTGAGAAAAGAAGACAGAAAAGAAAAGAAGTTATGGGGCCCACCTGTCATTGAGATAGGGGAGGGATAAGGTTGGAAACAATGTCTCCAACCCTAACCTTTGTGAGGCGCGCGGCTTTGGGGCTTTGGCTGGCGGTGGCGCGTGTGAAGCGAGCACTCGAGCGAGCGGCTCAAGCACATTGTGCACCGGCCATTGGAGCGGCACCCCGGGCCTCCTCCTCCTCTTCTCTCCTTCTTAAGGTGGCTCATCTCCTCTTTCTTCTTGACCCAAAAAAGTGTGAGCTTTTCCCCCTATTTGTGTGATTCTTCTTCTCCTCTGATTGGGCTTCATTTTTGGGGCTTTGGAGCTCCCGCGCCACCGTGTTGACCCAGTGCCATCGGTGGTGAGTTCTAGACCTTCCTCCTTGCACATTCCATCGATTCCTTTTTGCGTACTCTTCTCAGTTGGGTGTGTGGTGGAAACACTTGGTAATTGCGCGATTGGGGCTTGGTCTTGGTTGTCTCTGGATTGATCTGGGAGTGGAAGTGATCTTCGGTTTTGGTGCTTGGTGCTCTGTGGGTGCATTCCGCCAATGCACTGTGATTGACTCTTGTGCGGCACTTCTCTGTACCTCGACTTTGCAATTGGGTGTGTTCCGAATTGCCAATTGGCATTGTATCTTCGACGACCCCATCCATTCAAACACAGCATAGCAGGGCGATTGATTTTCTGAGTCAGCGCCTTCGGTATGCCTTGCATCGGGGGCTTTGAGTGCCATCCGCATCGTGAGTTTTGTTGTTTTTCCATTTTCTGCATTATTGTACTAAAGTGTGTTGTGCTTGTTAATTTTACATTCTGTAATTTTGACTAGTAATGGGAGACCTGGTTTAGTAATGTTGTGGGCTCGGATTAATGCTCGATGAGGAGTTGGGGTCATTTTGATAATTGAATACGACAATTGGATATAAATTGGTCTTGGGCTAGAAGTTAACTTGCTGTTTTTCTATTATGTCATGTTATTCATGCTCATTTTATCAGTTTGTTTCATTCTGTTGATGATGTCGTAGCAAGAAGGACCAGACAGTAGAAAAAGGGACCCTCAATATCTGCGAGAGGGACCAGGGGATCCTCGGAGAAGGGACCGATTGTCAAGAGAAGTAAATGTGTATTAATTGTCCCAAAAAAGGGTCAGGTTATTACATAGGGGAGGCGGCTATTCATAGCCTTCTGACAGGGTACATGAAATTACAATTCTACCCCTAAAAAGGTCCTATGCCCATATGGGTTGCAGGGGCTTTTCCTCCCCCTATGTGTAGCCTTCGGTTTATGGTAGACCTTTCTGGTCTTGGTCTACCCGGTTGGCGCGCTTGGTCCACCGATGCTCTCCGCCCTTCGTATATACTCAAGGATATGTGAGTGCACATGAACTACACAAGTTATATTATACTCACATATAAGTATATCTGAGACTACACAAGTCTTATATACTCACATGAATATATTAACTACACAAGTTAAATATATTCAAGAATATATGAACTACACAAGTTTCATATACTCATATGAATATATTAACTACGCAAGTTAAATATATTCAAATGATACATTTCAAAGTAAAGATCCCAAATATATGTGGACAAAGGAATATGGATCAATACTAATGAAACCTCAAAATATAGAGTGAACTCCCCTACATGTGTGCATACACTAATGTGTAATTAAAACATATGCACATATTCAAGTTAACCTTTTGGTAGAATTCAACCTATATTTTGGATCCGAGGAATGCAACAATATATATATATATATATATATATATATATATATATATATATATATATATAAGGTAGAATGCATACCTCTTTAATCTTTATCTTTATATCCAAACCGAGACTAAACATGGTATAATAATAAGAGTATTAGTCTCACAAATAGATTCATCATTATGAATGCATACCTGTTTGGATTTTTCCTTTTGTTTATCCAATGAATTGGATTTGTCATTAATCACTTGCATGCCTTCATGGTTTTCACCTTTATATCTAAATAAGACTACACAATATATGTATCAATAATAGTGTTAATCTCATAATTAGATTTGTCATTAATCATCAAAACTCCATTAACACATAATGGTAGGCCTAGATCCTTCACCTGTGTCGGAGACAGTGCTGGCACCTCTTTCGGACGAGCCCGTGGTCTTTGTCGCCTTCTTCGACGCTGGGCTTCAGATCCCGTGTGTGCAGCTGGTCTCCCGGGTCCTTCGACTTTACGGGGTGGAGTTGGCGCAGCTAACGCCCAACTCCCTCGTGAAGTTGGCGGTCTTTAAGTGGATCCTGTGGTCCACGGGGACGAGCGACGAGGGGCGCCTATTCGCTTACCTTCATGACAGGCGCTGCCAGCCGAAGAAGAGGAAGAGCACGGGCAAGACGCATAACTTTGGCAGCGTGAACTTCTAGCTGAAGGTGCACTGTCAGATGTACGTGCCCGCTCCGCCCGCTCCTTCACTTGCTGCTGAGTATGATGAAGAGGCCCTCGATGTGGGACCTCGTGGAGGAGTTCTGCGCCTTCAGGGTTGGTCCATTGTCTAGAGTCCGGGCTCCCCACCATCACCGCGGCTGGTCGCGAAGGTTTTGTTCTTTGCCCTTCGCAAAATCTTTTTTTTTGTGTGTTTTTTATGTCTCATGACAAAGTCAGTTTGTACCATTGCAGTTGCGCCTATCGCTGAGGCCACCCGTGCCATAGAGCAGCTCTTGAGCCCCTACACTGGCGAAGAAAACGGGAAACACGGGCTGGTTGTGCGGGAGCCTCGTTTGAATCGAGCGTACGTGGACCCGACGGTCCGTCTTGCAAAGTGCCCGGACCCGGACAAGGGGAGGAGGAACCGAGCCCATGTGCCCGAGGAGTGTGATGATGCTGGGCCGATCGCTGCGACACCCTTGCGTGCTGCTGGGTCTAGCGGCGTAGGCGGCCCCTCCTGTGCGAGGGTGGATGCGACGAAGCGGCTGACCAAGAGGTGTGTGGTAGTGATGCATCAATAGACTCCCTCCGTGCGGTGCAAGCCCAGAAGAAGAAGGGCAAGGCTCTGGCGGATGACTAGGAGGCTGATTGGGGGGGGGCACCCACGGAGACAAGGTATGACCCTCCGCTTGCTTCAAGCGGCCTTAGTTGTTTAGATTCTTGTGATTAGGTTTTAGCTATTTAGCTTCCTTCTCTTTATTTTGTTTTGTTTTGCTCTGCTACCTTCGGGGCTCATGTACTGAAGGGGCTGAGATGGGCAGTTCGCCTCTTTTTGTAATGACCCCCTTTTTTTGAATGAAAATGATTTTTAAGAAATCGATTGTGATGTGTGGTGTGTATTCTTTAGCGTGCTTTGTGGTTACACATTCTAAACCAGTGATTTTCTCAGGCCCACGCGCTGCTGCTTTGCTGTACTACTGGCCAAGGGCTCCGACCTTCCGAGGTTTGTACGGCTAAGGTAACTACCCCCTCGGAGCGAGCTGGAGGCAGAGCGCTACCTCCGGCCCGTCTGGCCGTTGCAGCTGTGCTATCAGGGCGTGGTGTACCATGGTGCGAAGTGGCAGCGGTGGCGCTTGGCGAACCTGGAGGGTACCATGGAAGAGCCTCCGTTGTATGTACTATGTGTAGTTGGGACTTGTGATGAATAAAGCATAGTTTGTCGGTATATGTGCGCATTCGTCATGTTTTGATTCTTTTCTCGCTTCGCATCTACCCCCGGGTACGGGCTTCTTTTCTTACGAGGGGGGTGAAGCCTAGCGCCGTCCCCTATACTTTTTTTTATAGGGCTCCGCGGGAGCCCTAACTTTTTTTTTGCAAGAGGGAAGGCAAAGCTTGGCACCGTCCCCCATACTTTTTTAGGTACGGCTCCGGGGAAGCCCTAACTTTTTTGCGAGGGGGGAGGCGAAGCCTAGCGTCGTCTCCCATACTTCTTTTAGATAGAGCTCCGAGGGAGCCCTAACTAACTTTTTTTTGCGAGGGAGGAGGCAAAGCCTAGCTCTGTGCCCTATACTTTTTTAAATAGGGCTCCAAGAGAGCCCTAACTAACTTTTTTTTTTGCGAGGGGAGAGGCGAAGTCTAGCGCCGTCCCCCATACTTTTTTAGATAGGGTTCCGAGGAGCCCTTTTTGTGAGGGGGGAAGCGAAGCCTAGCGCCGTTCCCCATACTTTTTTAGATAGGGCTCCGGGGAACCCTAACTTTTTTGCTAGCGGAGAAGTGAAGCTTAGCGCCATCCCCCATACTTTTTTAGATAGGGCTCCGAGGGAGCCCTAACTTTTTGAGGGGAAAGGCATGGCTTGGCGCCGTCCCCCACACTATTTTAGATAGGGCTCCGCGGGAGCCCTAACTTTTTTTGCGAGGGGGAGGCTAGGATGTAACATCCCAAATTTTCAATCTTGGTTAAAAATAAAACTTAAATATTTTCCTTGAATTTCTGGATTTTAAAAAGATTTTCCCTATTGATTTTAAAGGCAAAATAATTTATTTGCAAATCTAATTACCAATGTTAAGTTGGAAATATTTTATTTAAGTCTAAAATATCTCAGGGAATTTCTGTGAATTTTCCCATAATTTTTAGCTTTATATGCTATTTTCTAAAGGCTTAAGTGATTTCTTTCAATTTCTGGAAATTCTAAATCAACTAAAAATCAAAAAATTCTTTTTTTTCTCTTTCTCTCTCGTCGCTGACATGCGGACCCCACATGTCAGTCTCTCTCTCCCTCTCCTGCTTTTCTTGCTGAGCGAGCGCATCGCCCGGCTATGCGCCACGCCACCATGTCGGTGCCCATCCCGCGCGCCACGTCGCCTCACTCCCAGCACATGTAGCGCGCCACGCCACTCCCCGTGCCCATGTCGCTGCCCTCACAGCCCGCACCCTGGCCATGCCGCGCTAGCGCCGAGAGCTCCGCCCATGCCAAGCTGCCCCCTCCCACTTTAAGAAGCCGACGAACTCTTCATTTCCCTTCCCTCCTCTTCCCCTTGCCTCCTCTCCCCCTTCCCTTTCTCCCCCAACCGGAGCTCACCCGAGCCGTGAGCTCCCGTTCGTCCCCAACTCTGGCCGCACCGCCTCGTCGCCAATCTCCCCCTCTAGTGAAGTCTTCGCCCAACCAACCTCGTCACCGCACGTTCCCAGACCTCCTCTCTCTTTCCCCTTGCCTCCCCTCATCCTCTCCTCACGCGTGGAGCCGCCGTGCTCGCCTCCTCTTCACTTGCCGCCTCCTCTTTCTCCGTGCAGCAGCCGCCGCCACACTGTTCAGCCAACCCCGTGCCTCCCCGACACCACCATGATGTTCCCCACCTCCGGGTGCACCTAGTGCTCACTTCACTTGTTCGCGCCACCCGGCGAGGCCATCGCCCATGCGCCCGCCCTTTCTTGTCGTCGCCGCCCACCACGCCGCCACCTCCTACGGCCTCTTCTCGAAGCCGACAACCCATTTTGGCCACCGGCCAAGCTCCCTGCGCCACCTCTCGCCGCCGGCAGCCCCATGCCTGTGCGCCTCCTTCCTCCTTTGCTCTGTGCTACTCTCTGTATTAGCTATGTGAGTCATTGACAACTGGCCCCACCTGTCAATGACCTCCCTTATCTCTTTCTTTCCTCTTTGTCTCACCTCCAGGTGGGCCCATGTTGTCATAGGCTTTTGCTTTCATGAAAAATCAAAAAGCATATTCCAGTATATTCTTCCCATTCTCTTATTTCTATCATTTCATGTGATTGAAAACTTTTGGACGTTCGTTCTCCATCATACGAACTCCGATTCCGTTGATTCTCATTTCTAAATTTAGCCCATTTCTTTTGGTTCTAATTTAATATTTTTTGGATTTTATTTGGAATTGTTGTATTTATTTGGCTCATTTCACGCATGTACATTCTGGCGTTTCCGAAGAATTCCTAGACCCATCAACCGAAGCAACTCAAACCTTTGATTATGTCGAACCCATTTTATAAAATTATATTGTTTGATATCAAAATGCATTGCTAGTTTTATAATAACTGCTTTCGGGAATAGTTAATTACCCAATTGCCGATATGCCTCCTTGAATAATTGTGAATGACATATATCATTGGACACCATAGGTTGGGTTAATCTTAGTTGGACATATTTAATTACCAACATGTGGGCGTAATATGCTTAGTCATGTTTTAGTTGTACGATGGGCTCTTGATCACATACTCATAAATGATAAATTTAACTTAATGATATACGGAATTGTGGCGGAGCCACTGTTGATAAAATTTGATGTGCCACGGCAAGGCTTGCCATTTGGCCGGGTTGAACAAAAATGATTTCATACTCAGGCAAATGATCGTGCAGTAAAGGGGGTCTGGCTATAGGACGTTGTGGGTTTGTGCTAGACTCGCTTGAGAAGTCACTAAGAACTTAACTTTGTACGCTATTGATATGAGCCTTACCATACAACCACATGTCTAGGATGGAGTAGACCTGGATGAATAATTAGCAATGTTCTGGTTTGGTTCTGTCGCGGTAGTGTGCTTTCCGGGTTTACGGATGGATTCACATGGCGCAAGAGGGGTTCCAAAATGGCGAAATCTTAGCGGGCAGAACCAAGTTAAAACAGAACTTTGTAAAAGTCTTGTGATAATCTATTAGTCGCATGTCTTCGGAAGCGTGTCTTGGCCCACATTATAAGATGATTATCTCTTGTGGGTCAAGCTGTACAACCGCTGTAGAGTGTAAAACTATTCGAATAGTCGTGTCCCTAGTTATGGACAATGCCTGGTGATTTCACACGAATGGTAGATTTTTATAAAAATGTTTGGATGGTTGATCAGTTGGAAAGTGAACGGGGTTGTTCACCGGTTGTTGGTTGGAAGTGAGCGAGAGGTTTGTTGGTTGAGTTAAAGCAATTGTCTATTTATGTATTATTCTTTTGAATTATGCTTTTCAACATATCTATTGTATTTACCGTCAATTCCATAAAGCTATCCTTGTTCAAGCCTTGTATAAATACTATTTGCATACTTTTCCCTTCGACTTGCTGAGTACTTTAAAGTACTCACAGCTTTGTGCTATTTGTTGATCAGTTACCGAAAAAGAATTAGTGAACACCGAGTTCTACGAGGAAGAATACTTCAAAGACTATGCGAACTAGGTTGCGTTCTCCACTCGATTGCATGTGGGCATGTCGAATGGCTAACACGAGCTTGTTTTATTCCGCTGCAGGTTTACTCTTTTGTCTTAAGCCTTGCGTTGCAAACCCTATAAAACTTGACTATAAGGCCCGTTGCTACTAAGTAATATTAATTCGTATACTTCTTAGATATTTTGTTGTATGGATACGATTTCATCAATAATGTCAATGTGTGAACTAGCTTCTGATTATAGGACTAGTTCAGAATACACAGAGGGTCTCGTATTCAGAAATCCAGGGTCCCGAGAGAAGCCTTGCGTCGTCCCCCTATACTCTTTTAGATAGGGCTCCAGGGGAGCCCTAACTTTTTTTTGTCGAGGGAGGAGGCGAAGCCTAACGCATCCCCCCATACTTTTTTAGATTGGGCTCTGGGGGAGACCTAACTAACATTTTTTGCGAAGGGGGAGGTGGAGCCTAGCGCCATCTCCCATACTTTTTTAGATAGGGCTCCGAGGATGGTATTCTATTGGTAGGGCATCTAGACAATGTCAAATGTGACAACCTTGGTCCGTGATGCGAAGTCACCGCTGAACGTGACGGCCAGGTCAATTTGGCCTAGGGCTTATCGAAGGCGTCCGCGAAAAGCAGATCCGCGGAGCTTCCTCCATCCATGAGGACGCTTTTGACCTCAAATTCCCCATGGCATCCTCGGGACCACAGGTGATCGGTATCTCGGTGTAGCGAGGTGGGTTTGTGGCAGGGTACGTCGAGACGTGGTGTATCTGTCGGACGTATGCGCGCTGTTGTCTCTTTGATGTCATGCTGAGCGAGGATCCCCCTGTGATCATGTTTATGATCCTTTGATGGTGCTCCCCTCGGCCTCCCTCGATGCAAGGCCTTAGTGGCGGAGCGGACAGCTGATTGCCTGTTCCATGCCCATCTTCGCACTCGGCCGGCTGCTGACCGCGGTTCATGTAGTCCTGCATGGCCGCGATGGTGTGGTAGTCTCTAGTTGTGTGTGATCCCTCGTCGTGGAGATCATAAAATAGCGGGGGGCCTCCAGCACCGACCTGGGTGTCTGGTTGCCACCCGCCGTTACGCTCGCGGCCTCGACCCCGGCCTCCTCGCCTCCCCCCTTCGGGGGGTTGTCCACCATCTGCGTGGTTCATGTTCCGCCCCTTTTGGTGGTAGTCATTAGCGCATGGCTTGGTTGCTGTCCCTGCAGCGGTAGTCACGGGTCCTTCCTTCCCAGGCCTCCGCACTTCGGGTGCTGTCCTCCTCCGCCCAGGCTTATTCCTCCATTTTGTCAAAAAGCTCCGCCAAGGTGCGGATGGGCTTGTGAGCCAATCTTTCTAACAGGGGGCCCCTCTGAAGTCCGCATGTGGCCACGTTTATGATGATGGTTTCATTGACCCCCTTCACTTGGTACTTCACCTCCACAAATTTCTTGAAGAAACTGCGTAGGGACTCACCTGGGGCTTGCTTTATTGCGAATAGGTGCCCCGTGTCCTTTAGTACGGTGTAATTTCCCTGAAAGTTGTTGCGTATGAGATCCCGCAATTGCTCCCATGCGTATATGGACCGGGAAGGGATGGTAAAGAACCATGTCAGCGCCATGCCCCCAGAGGCGAGAGTAATGCTTTTTACCTTGGTGGTGTCATCTCCTCCGACTGCCTCGATGGCTGTTTCGTACACCCGAAGGAACTTCGAGGGGTCCGTGCACCCCTCGAAGGGCCTGGCGTCTGGCATTTTGAAGCTCAGAGGCCAGCGGGTCGTCTCCAGTCCCGCGCTCAACGAGGAGTTAGGATCCCCTCGGAGCAGCAGCGTCGGGGGTGTGGCTGTAGGTGCCAAAGGGGTGGCCACCTCCCCTCCGGTGGTTTGACCTTGCGCGAGGACCGCGAGCCGAGGCGGGGTTGCGAGGACCACCTCCACCAGCTGCTGGAGACTCAAGATCTCCGGTGAAGGTCCGACACCACGCCGAGGCTTCATAAACTTCGGCTTACCCATTGCGCCAAGGCCAGCAGAGGCGGGTCCGCCGGTGTCTTGGGGAGAGATACCTCGATGGGTCGAGTGTCGCTTCTGATGATATCTCTGTGTGTGGAGTTGTTGGCTTCCTCCTCCACGGATTCGGCGGTGACTCCCGCTGCCGTGGAGGTCCTGCTTCATTTGGCCCTTGGGGTGCTTGCAGCCGCAGCCGCTGTGGCCGCTTCAGCCGCCGAGACCTTGGGTATGACCTTCCAAGGGGCCATGTTGATGCTTCAGAGCTGTGCTTCGTGACTTTCCTGTCGATCCCTGCGGACGGCGCCAACTATCGTACCAAGAAGGGCCAGGCAAAGGGGACCCCCGGTATCTGCGAGAGGGACCAAGGGATCCTTAGAGAAGGGACCGATTATCAGGAAAAGCAAACGTGTATTAATTGTCCCAAAAAAAAGGTTTGGTTATTACATGAGGGCGGCTATTTATAGCTTTCCGATATGGTACATAAGATTACAGTCCTACCCCTAAAAAAGTCATATGCCCATAGGGATTGCAGGAGCTTTTCCTCCCCCTATACGTAACCTTCGGCTTATGGTGGACCTTCCTAGTCTTGGTCCACCCGGTTGGTGTGCTTGGTCCACTGGTGCTCTCTGCCCTTTGTCACGTGCGGGGTGTCTCTGGGCCAGGGGAGGAAGGGGAGGACACCCTTCTGTACCCCCGAGGTGGCCCGGGGGACTCCTAAATCTTGGGGTCATGGTGCCTCGGCAATCGTTCGGAAGCCTCTGCACTACCTTCGGAGCCTCCACGAAGGTATGCGTGGTACCCTCGGGGAGGCCCCCCAACTGCGCCTCCGGCCTGCTGGTCCTTGGGCAGGCTCTGGGGTCTCTCGAAGGCTCCATGGCGCCCTTCGAGGGCCCGACCCGTGCTTATGGCCGCAGGGCCTTCGACGGAGGCCACATGGTCTTCGTTGGGTCATTGGGGTCGCCCCTATGACAAATGATATCTGGTCACTTTGCTCCACTCTGTTGGTAGCTTTGGCTCACTGTGATTATTGTTCAGTCACTGTTTGCATTCCTGTCAATTGAAATATTGTGTAGTTGGTTCAATTGAAATATTGATAGTGAACTCTCAACTGATGATTTGCTTTAAAGTGATTAATTAGACAAAGCAGGATTTATTTAAAGCTCAAGGCCTAATTTATTTCAGCGTGATTGTCATATTTAGTTTGTGATAGAATTTTGACCCAAGTGGCGAGGAGGCCAAGATTACATCTTAAGCAGCCCGACATCTAGACATCTGAGAGCAATAAACAAACATTTAAAATCTGAGCAATATGTTGGTTTTGTTTGTTCTCATGTTACTTCTATTGAGCATTTTATCATGTTTAATTGACATAAAGTTATTACAAGCTTATATGATATTTCTGTTATTTAAATGGTGCTGGAAATATGCTTTAATTATCATAATTGCTGTTGGAATTAATACTGAAAATTGGCTAAAATCGCTAATTTTACAACACCTTCCTCAACTCCGATAACGCATTGGCTACTTGAGCTAAGTCGCCAGATCTAACCTCCACATCGCCTCCTCCATTTCTTCAGCTCGTCGACATCGCCGGCATTCTCTTCCTTACCGGTCGAGGATGGCGTTGGTGAGGGGTAAATGGCACCACCGGACCGCCAGGTGGGTGGGGTCGCTTGTCGGTCGCAGGAGGGAGAATATATATATGACTTAGGAGGCCCACATGCAGAGATAGAGAATGGCATGTGTGGCTTGGCTGCTTCTCACATGTTCATGACTTCATGAGGGTGAACCATACTTTGCACACTCTTAACAACAAAGCAATTGACACCGATGGCTTATTGTGAAGAAAAAATGGAACCCGATAATATATTGTGAAAGAGTTAATCGAAGAGATATCATGAAGAGGGGGTATTGGATGACATATAGTCAATTTTCTCAAACATAAAAGTCAAGAAATATTGATATACGAAAACTCTAAATACCAAAGATGATATGGATCATATTGAATCAACTTAAGTGTGTGCACTTGCAAGCTTACCAAGTTTGTCAGATGAATTATTTGACCAAGCTTATCATTTATATTTACCAAATGTTTGAATTATTCGTGAAACTCTCTATTTATATTTATAATATTATTATAAACATCTCTGATCTTATGTTATTACGTAGGACACACTTATAATTTATGGATCATCACACGTATTGATTGATGATCACGAGGGGTTGCTAGAGGAGATGATCACGAGTAGTAACCAAGTAACACCACATTCAGAAGCTATTTATCGTTCACAAGTAGGCTGACACTATTCACAAGTACTTTGAGGGATCAATTGCATTGAAACTAATGGAAGTTTTAGTTTCTAGCTAACACACACTACACATTTACTACTAATGGACTATCACAGCATCCTGACAGATAGATGAATCACAGTTGGAGCCTTGCAACTGCCTCAGCACGCCTTCGATTAGAAATGGATCAACACTAGAACACAACTGACGAATTCATCACTTACTAGATGAGTAGAAGTTGGTACATCACTTTATAAACCATACGATTAGTAGATCTGAGCGATGACTAAAGCATGATCAATTAAACACATAATGAGTAGGTTGTTCATATCTCAGAATCAAGACACAGCCACATCGTAGATATGGATAGATCCTCATAAGGTTCCAAAACTCGCATCGACACATTTTGATTGGATAAAGCAGCAGTTTTCAAGTCAAGTAGCATAAACTCCTAACAGAAGCAGTGATTAAAAAAAACTAGATAGGGAGAGACAGTACGACCAGCAGCAGATCCCCGAACCTAATCGATCTCCTGGAGCGAGGCGCCGGTGGAGGAGGCGGCCCCGGCGGCGGCGGCGACGTCGTCGGCCGTGAACTTCCCCTTGGCCTTGTCGGCTGCGCGGCCGCTGGCCTTGCGGTCGAGGAGGGCCTTCCGGTCCTTGTCCAGCTTGAGCTTGGTGACGATGACCTTTGAGGGGTGGATGCCGACGTTGACGGTGGAGCCGTTCACCTTCTCCCTGGTGATCCGCTCGACGTGGATGACCCAGCGGCGGCGGTAGACCTGCACGACCTTGCCCTCGCGGGCCTTGTAGGAGCCGCGCACAACCTGGACCTCGTCGTCCTTGCGGATCGGGACGGAGCGCACGTTGTACTTGTGGCGGAGCTCCGACGACAGCGCCGCGGACATGAGCACGCGGCGGACGGAGGAGGGCGCCGTGAAGTGCGCCTTGCGGCACTTCCGGCGGGAGCTCGTGACGCGGGGGTTGCGCTTCATAGCGGCGGCGGCGGGGTAGACTCTCCTTCCTTACCTGGGCGGCGGCTAGGGTTTTTGTTGGGTGAGGGGTGAGGGATTGTGTGGTGGGAGGGAATATATAGCGGATTGCAGTGGGCCGGTAAACTTGGGAAAGCCCAATTAAAATTCTAGGATTACACGGGCCAGGCCCGTTTAGAACGCTACAAGATGACCCACTATTTTCGACTATGAATGGTCCAATATTCAAGCCGCCCTATTTAATTTGCTCCTTTCCTTGGTTTTGCACGGTAAGTACTAATACCATATGCTACTCCTCTATATACGTACATGGGCACACACATACATCACATTTTGAAATATTATTTTTGGTGTAAGAGAACAGCACACAGTGATTAGCGTACATAATCGAATTCCAGTACATCAATTAAGGGCACAAGCTTATACATGTGCACATGGCGAACAAGGTAAAATTTGATATATGCCACTCCAAAAGATGGTAATTTGAAAAATATCACTCAAAAATATGAAATTAAAAATTTGCCTCTCTAAAACTTGGCTCTTTAGATTTTTGCCACTCTTGACACTTTTGCCCTCACTCCTCCCTTCTTCCTCGCCTGAGCCCCCCTCCCTAGCCTTCAAGTCCGTCACGGCCTTCACACCCGCCACGGTCGCCAACCTCGGCCAGGGCTTCGACTTCTCGCACTGCCGTCGCGGCGCTCTCTCTGCCTCGGCGACATCTTGTCCGCTACCTCGACCCTCCTCGCTCGAAATCTTGTCTCCATCGCCTCCGTCACTTCCCCCTCCCGCCCACACCTCATCGACCGCCTCTCCCGTGACCCCCTCCACAACTGTGCCGACGTCGCCGCCCTCCGTGCCCTCGACGTTCGCTCCCACGCCGTCTCCGTCCGAGAGCATGCCCACGCGGCCCAAGATCTGCCGCCATGCCAGCGATCGGTGTGGCCGCGGATGTGGGCGAGATGGCTCGCGGTGCGGTTTCGCGGCGTAGCTGGAGCTCACCGGAGAAGTGGTGGCGCCGGTCGGTCGGGAGGAAGAAGGGTGTAGGGAGGGCAAAAGTGTCAAGAGTGGCAAAAATCTAAAGAGGCAAGTTTTGGAGTGGCAAATTTCTAATTTCATGTGTTTGGAGTGACATTTTTCAAAGTGTCATCTTTTGGAGTGGTATATATCAAATTTTGCCAGCAAACAATGGCATCGTCTTGCATTTCCATGAGATCCTTAGATGTTTGACCATAGCTTTTTTTTTCCCAAGTGAACATGATGTTTTGCTCTACCATGTCTGCCTACTGACATGAGTACAGTGATTCTGATCATAGCTCTGAAGACCTGGAAGCATCCTGAAGTATGTAAGTGCACTTTCAAGATTTGAAATCATGCGAGCGAAATCAGATGTTGCTGCCACTGTTATGCTAGTTTTTGTTGTTGTTTTTGTTGTATTGGTGAGCGTGGAGTCATATCTAAAAGAACTAGAACAAGGAAGAGAGAAGCACAGCGCGCACACGGCAAAAGCTAAGGCCGAGGATCACTTATATTACCGGATGTGGTACAGGATACAACCGGCACAATCTCGGACTACAACAACCAAATCATGCGGTTATGGAAATAAGAGATAACAATCTCTATACATGGAAGCCGAATCCCAGGAAGAGGATGGTGCTGTCGGGGATTGTGTAGGGGCGTACATCATATTGTATGCTTGAGGAAGGGAGGACGGTCGAGGGCTGAGGACGCCGACGCCGATGGCTGGGCGCCACATGGGGGCCATTGTTGGCCTTGCCCCTGCGTAGTCCTTGGGATGAAACAAACCCACGGGCTGTGCGGAGTAGATGTCAGGCGTGGAGGAGCAGCGCTCCGGTCACCGCCCGTCTTGCCCTTCTTCCCCTTATAGTGTCCATTGCTGTGGCCAGAGGAGGTGTTGTCGCTGCGATCGCCACGTCACAAAGAGTTGGCGCAAGACAAATGGGAGACGCCCGAATTGGTTGTGGCGCTGAGGAGGGCGATGCCGACGACAATCTTGGAGTCGCTCATATTGCACAACTCCTGCAGCAAAAGAGAGAAGCAAGCATGGGTGGACGACAGGAACGGAGCTTGCATGGAGAGCATGGTGGCGACATTGGAGAATTGCTCGTTGAGACCGCACAACATGTTGAGGACGAGACGTCGATCAGAGACTGGCTGGCCAACGTCGCGAAGGGAATCCGCAAGTGTCTTCAAGCACCGGCATTAAGAGGTGATGGAGAGGTCGCCTTGGATGAGTATTGTGAACTTGGCCTCAAGGTAGATGGCTCGGTCCTCCATATTGTCATGGAAGAGCTCTTCAGAACGCGTCCATAGGTCCTGGGCAGATTGGTTGGGCTTCATGATGATATCCAAGATGTCATCAAAGATGGAACCATACAAGCATGTGAGGACCGTGAAGTCATATTGAATCCAATCAAGGTCGTCGGGTTGAGCGTTGGTGCCGTCGACGTGGGAGAGAAGACAAAACTTGCCCACCATGGCGAGGAAGAAAGTGCACCACTAGGTGTAGTTGGACGTCTTCAGGTTGAGAGACACAAGTATATGTGTCTTGATGCTCGCGAGATTGATGGCTTGGGAGGAGGGAGGTAGTGTTGGCACTAGTGTGGAGGCCATCAGGGGCGCGATGGCGGAGGTGAGGTCACCGGCAGTAGGGAGTGTGCCGGCGGGTATGTGGGAACCGGTGGCTAAGTGCTCATCAGTCGACATGATGCGGAAGCAGTGGAGAAAGATCGTAGATCAATCTGATACAATGAAAGAACTAGAACGAGGAAGAGATAAGCACAGCACACACGGCAAAAGTCAAGTTCGAGGATCACTTATATTGTCGGATGTGCTACAGGATACAACCGGCACAATCCCGGATTACAACAACCAAATCATGTGGTTATGGAAATAAGAGATAACAATCTCTATACATGGAAAGAATATATCTCCTATACAACTTGTACATCAACAAAGAAGATATTCGCTAACAATACACATTGGAGCTGAACACAACTGTTGGCTTGGGATATTGATTAGTTGTGTGCTGTCGGTAGACTGAAACTGAAATATCCGTAGGCATCAGTAGGATGGATGGGAAATGGTAAAAGATAATCCATTTTATCCGATATTCATATCTCAGAAAATGCAAATGTGGTAAAGTAAAATCCGCATTCGAATGAAAAATGAATACGAATAATATCCGGGTTTTTTTTCCTAGATACGAATAACACCGAATACATATACGAATACTATCCGTTTTTTTCCAGATACGAATACGAATACTATCCATTTATTCCCAGATACAAATACTATCTGTTTTTCCCCGGATACAAATACGAATACTATCCGTTTTTTCCCGGATACGAATACTATCTATTTTTTTCCCGGATACGAATACGAATACTATCTGTTTTTTTTCAGGATACGAATACTATCCGTTTTTTCTCGAAACGTTTCAGTTTCAACGGGGTCTCGATTCGGTGCCGAATATATGCCTGTTGGGTGTTGTACGACTCGTGTAGATAGTAGACTGTAGACATGTAGTCATGTTACATAAATTTGTTCTACCTAGAGTTGTCGCAAAAGTTGTAGGATATTCGCATTCGACCGAATTGAGTACATATTCGATTCGAATTTGTATTCGTTATGACATTCGAGTCGTATTCGTATTCGAGAATGTTCGAATTCGTTTTCGTTTTAAAAATATGGATTCGTATTCGTATTTGAGAATGTTCGAATTCGTATTCGTTTTAAAAATATGGATTCGTATTCGTATCCGAGACTATTCAATTCGTATTCGATCCGTTTCCATCCACGGTCAGCATCCAACAATTGAGCTGCATGCCAACCATTATCAGTGTATCTAAACTTGTGGTTTTCGAAGTTACTGGCTTAATTCTGAATTGATCTCAATGTTAAGTAGGATTGAAGTCAGCTTGTATAGTGGCAGTACACAAGAGAAACAAGGTTGTGAATTTACTTCAATGGCAGGTTCTGACAATTTAAAAAAACTAGACAAGAACAATCTTTTTCTTTGTGAACACAAAACCAAAAAGAACAACGATGGAAAGAATTAACGTATTAATTGGCTTCACTACTGTATGTTTCTAACCATGGATTCAAGATTGGAAGGGGTAATCTGATGATATCCTCCACTTGACTCCCTCATTGAAACCAAAGATCGAGCCATGCATGGAGCATTGGAGCTCCTTGCCCCTTTACCTTGCCGAAATAATGGACGCGAGGCATCTCGGAGGTGGTAGGCGGTGGAGGGAAAAATGCAGTGGGGGAGGGCCTAGGGAGGCCATGCCTCATCCATCCTTCATCCCACCCCTCCCCCCACCCCCTGATCCAAGGGCCACGGGGGGAGGAATTCATGGTGAGGCCCTCCCCTAGAGAATTTCCTTCCGCTGTGGAGGTGGCGCTACGGCGAGCGGCAATGGTAGCGCACCCGGCAACGAGGCCAAAGTGCGCGGATCACAGAGACCGGTGGGCATGTTACGCCACAGAGGCATCTCCGACACGTAGTGGTGGAGCTAGGATTTGCACGATAGGGGTGAGAACTTAAGTAACACACAGTTCTACTGACTAGTAACTAATGGACTAACTCACTATAAACTGTTATACTTCTATATAATACATAATCTATACAATTCTACATATTAACATACAATCTAACACTTAGATATAATCACAAATGTCATTGGCGGTACCAAAATTTATTACATGTATATATACACTAGTAGTTGAATGCCCGTGCATTGCTACGAATAAAAAAATCGTATCATCTGTCATGTCAAGCCACCATGATTGGCTCGGCCTGCGCCGTGCCCTTGGCTTTGCCATGGCACTTAGCCGAGCTCTGCCCTAGCCTGTGTCATGCCTCCATCTCCGTGCTCGGCCATGCTCTGCTGTCGTGCTTGACCTGAACTTCCATGCCTATCCCCGTCGACACTACACATGTGTGAACAAAAGCATACATACTTTGATTGATCAAATCTGGATTCTTCACCTTGCCTCAACATATATTAATGACAGCTTCACCAGCTTGGACAAGCTCTTCATAAATTCATTAATGACAACGAACTCCTGGATACTATCTGCTTTTCTACATTACCCAACAGTCAACATCAACCTTGAGAATCGTTTCCTTGTGTACTAACTAACTGAACCAATTAATTACAAGTATAGTACCAAAGCCAGTTTCATGTAGGAATTGCAGAACACAAGTAGCATAACGAGCAATGACAAAATTGAGAACTATTTAACACGAGCAGGTAGTATAAAAACTCTTAGTTTGAACTATGAACAAATGTTAAAGAAGCACATGTGTGCGCACACTCACCTAAGGGACTTTAGATTTACCAAAGCTTGTTTCTCCACACAGAATTACCATAGAATTTTCATAGATAGCTTCCAGTTCTTGCTTCATCATTATTATTGGAAAGTCAACCTCATGTGTTCTTCACACAGGCAGTAGAATTGGAGGATTGATGCACCCCTGTACATCAATCAGCTTCCTGTTCTCCTCGCTCTTTATCCTATTAAGAAAAATATTATGATTACATTGACTTCAAAAATGAGTACAACAACATCTGATAACAATATTACTTAAGAAATAGGCAAATGTAGCATGTCTTTACTTTAAATTGTCTAGACATCGAAGAGCAGGTGAAAACTGAGTTAAACATAGTACAGTTGTGCAATGTGCACTGATCACCTGCAAATCTATGTCTTCACCAGAACAACTTGCAATAGATGACTTGATTGTGATTTGACACACATCAGCATCGTCGTTAGTCTCTTCAAATGTTGGTTCTGGAATGTTTGGTCCATCATCCATCATTGGTTGGCTTTCCATAGACTCCATTGAATCATTATCTATGTTATTCTTATGTTCTCTACCAGGATGTTCACCTATTGCTGACTCAACAAACTTTTCTGGCAAAGTTCAAGTGTAGCTTCATCGTTTTTAGAAACTGTCTCATTGTCGTTTCAGGAACATCTAAACCAGCCTTGTAGAATTGCACAGCATGCCTATGTTTTTCTTTCTCAGTCTCAACCAACGGTAAAATAAAATTCTATGAGCAAATTTACTTCTACATTCAGAAAGTAACTAATCTGAGTGCTATGGGTAGATCTACAGTATTTGACCAATAGGCCCTGAAGCATCTAGCAATGAATATGCATCATCTGAAATATTTTCCTTCTTATCATGCAGAACATGTGTCATACACAATCATCAGTGCATATACGTTCATCATAGAAAATATACAGATATATAACAAGTTCATAAATTCTGCCATGTGCCCTAGAACATGTTGTATGGTCCCTCAACCAACTTGGCATTTCCTCAAATAAGTGTAGAGAGAGAGAGAGAGAGAGAGGACAATCAGAATTCTTGGTAATCGATAAGTTAAGCTTTATTTGTTTAAAACTAATATAAGTAGCTTTCACTACCCAATGAAATAGGCATATAACCTAAACTAAATAAAGGAGAAAGAATCAAACCTCAGAACCATTAGACCATTAACAGTTAGTGGAGCCAGAAGCCATATTGGCACTCAGATTACAAATCATATGTTTTCCTCAATCGGCCCCTACCAAGAACCTATAAAGCCCTTAAAGATTTACAGATTTTTTAAGATTTGGCAAAATAGAAAAGCATGATAGGTAATCAAATTAGCAAAGAGGAGAGACAAACCTCCTTGTGCTCAGTTGCATCGTCTTTGCATACATGACGACCAAGCACGTGAAGGTCGTCCATGACAACGTACATTCCCAGCACAAGTGCACAACCTACCACCCCATGCCTCCCAGGCAAGACCAGACAACATCTCGTGAAACTTGGTAGGAGGAAATTGGAGATCTCTTAAGCATTTCAACAAGCACATGGCATGTACACTGAAACTAAAAAGATGCACACCAGTTTAATCTGTGCCCGAGCACTCACCAATGCTCTAAACAAGCTTTCTCTTCTTCCTCGTCCTCATTCTCTCCTCATCTGCACACTCCAATGAATCGTCACTGCTTGCCCATCATCTTCTTGGCGCTACCTGTCGTCCCACTGGGGCCAACCTCAAGTGTCAAATGTCCTATGCATGGGGCAATGTCACAAGCTATAACCGTGGAAACGAATAGGTATTTATTAACAAACAATTATAGGGAGGAAGCAAGCAATAAGTATGGGAAAAGCCACATAATTTCCCATTTATGTGCCGCACACCACCGTTCCTCGAATTAATCCTTCCCCCCACAGCCAAATCCACCAACATAACTAAGCAAAAAAGGGGAGAAATTTAAGATTAGTCGCAACAAAAAAAAATGGTAATAATACAAAGAAGGGAATACACCATCTAAGTTAAGCATGTTAGTCGAAGATCTAAGCAATCCAATTTCCCTAGGGCCGAAAGAACAAGAAAATTTGAGAGGCCAATTTGCAAGAAAACTACGGATAGACCACACAGCGAACAAATCCGAATGAATCAACCAGAGGATAGAGGAAGAGGAGGGGAAGGCAAGGTGTTTTGCCCGTGGAGGGGGTAGGAGTGGGCGCCGTAGAGGTCCTAGAGCTCCTGCACTTGGACGACTAGTTCGCTGGCCTTCGGCATGGCGGGCGATGTCGGCAAGGTCTGGGTGACCAGATCCCAAGACGCAGGCGTCGAGTGCTTGGCGGCGTCTTGCCCATCGCTCGGGTGAGAGAGGAGAGGAGAGAGGGAGGTGGAGAGGGAATGAGGGGAGAGATAGGATGGTGCAAATGTATGGTGGGGCGACACAGATGCGGTAGGGGTGGGGCATCGTAGGGGAGGAATGAAGGGCTCACGAAGGACAGGGCGGCTCGGGTGGGAGAGGAGGGCGGCGTGGGTGGGGAGAGGTTGCGCGAGATGTGGAACAAGGGAACGAGAGAGAGAGAGAGAGAGAGAGGGAGAGGGAGAGGAGAGGAGAGGGAGGTGGGCGTGGGCGTGGGCGTGGGCGTGGGCACAGTTCATGTCCTTGTGACGCGACCTAGGCATCACTTGCCGATCCAACGGATGTCAAGAGCGCCACCGAGGGCATCTTCACAGTTGAGGGAGGACAGACGACCACCAATTATTTCTTTTAAGTAGTAGAGATATATAACAAGTATTTTTCCAAAAAAAAATTAGGGGTACAACTGTACCCCATGCTCCTATACTAGCTTCGCCACTGCAGACGTGCGAGTGGTGCTGCGACAGTGAAGCAATTGCGGGGGCATGGCCTGGGCTGGAAGAGGAGGAGGCGACGACGGCTATCTCGACCGGCGAGCACGACGGCGACAAGCGGTCAACTACTCCTGGTCTCCCAGTGAGACGTTTGATCACAATTGTACGGCTCGGATTAAAACGTATGGAGAGAACTTTTTTCCGACAGTAACCCTGGCATATTTGTCACTATCCGTTTACACCTCTTGATTAGGACCGTGAATAAAATCTACGAGCGTGGTCCGTATTCGGATTAAAGGGGGATTCATGTGACTTGGAGGTGTTTTTTCTAAAGGACACGGCTACCTGCCGCTATACCGTCCATATCGCAACCAACGGGATAGGTCCCAGCCGTGAGATCAAATGCAATCGGATGAACGGGATAGGTCCGCTAGATAGCTAGCTGCCACCATGCTACGTACGTACGTGTGTACATAAACCATGGCAGTGGCGGTACTCTTCCTCAACGGCAATGCTATTGCTCTACCCAACATCGTTGACGGCCAACCGGGCATGGACTAGGCTGCCGACCGCCGTTTTGATTTTTTTAAAAAAAACTTCATTGATACTTGTCTGTTCTTTTTGTGAAACTTGTTGAAGCCTGTGAAAGCTTTCTGAAATTTATTGAACTTCCCGAAACTTGTTCATCCCAAGTCTCATGAAGTGGTGTGACAGCCTCGTGGCTGGCTGGCGGATATGCAGTTTTATTAAGTTTTATGAAGTTTCATCCCAAGTCTCACGGAGTTTCATCAAGTCTCATGGAGTATCATCGTGTTTCATCAAGTTTCATATAGTTTCATCCCAAAGTACCATTGTTTCATCCCAAGTTTCTTAGAGTTTCATCCCAAGTTTCATGGAGTTTCATCATGTTTCATCAAGTGTCATGGAGTGTCACCGTGTTTCATCAAGTTTTCACTCAGATTCATGCTAATTTTTGAAGTGTTTCATAAAATTTCATCCCAAGTCTCATCGTGTTTCATCAAGTTTTATATAGTTTCATCCTAAGTACCATTGTTTCATCCTAAGTCTCATGGAGTTTCAACGTGTTTCATCAAGTATCATTGTGTTTCATCAAGTTTCATCGTGTTTTATCAAGTTTCATATAGTTTCATCCCAAAGTACCATTGTTTTATCCTAAGTCTCATGGAGTTTCAATGTGTTTCATCGAGTCTCATCGCGTTTCATCAAGTTTCATATGTTTTCATATGAGGCAAGTATCATGAAGTTTCATAAAGTTTTCCATCAGTAACATCGCATTTCATCAAGTTTCAACTAATACACATGTGTTTTTCATATGAATTTCATCCCAAGTCTCAGGGAGTTTCATCGTGTTTCATCTCAAGTCTCAAGGAGTTTCATCATGTTTCATCAAGTCTCATGGAGTTTCATCACAAAATACCATTGTTTCATCCCAAGTCTCATGGAGTTTCATCAAGTCTCATAGAGTTTCATCATATTTCACTCAGATTCATGCTAATTTTTAAGTGTTTCATGAATTTTCAATATTAATATCGTCGTGTTTCAAGGAGTTTTCATCGTATTTATCAAGTCTCATATAGTATCATTGTGTTTCATCCCAAAGTACCATTGTTTCATCCCAAGTCTCATGGAGTTTTCATTGTGTTTCATCAAGTCCCATGGAGTACCATCGTGTTTCATCAAGTTTCATATAGTTTTATCCCAAAGTACCATTGTTTCATCCCAAGTTTCATGGAGTTTCATCGTATTTCATCAAGTCTCATGGAGTATCATCGTGTTTCATCAAGTTTTACTCAGATTCATGCTAATTTTTGAAGTGTTTCATAAAGTTCCATCCCAAGTCTCATTTTCATCAAGTCTCATGGAGTATCATCGTGTTTCATCAAGTTTTACTCAGATTCGTGCTAATTTTTGAAGTGTTTCATAAAGTTCCATCCCAAGTCTCATGGGGTATCATCGTGTTTCATCTCAAGTCTCACGGAGTATCATCGTGTTTCATCAAGTTTCATATGAAACAAGAATACTCCATGAGAACCAATATATCTGCACATAGAACCAATAAATTAAGAAGCAGTAGAGGGGGCAGCCTGAATCTCTAGACAATAGAGATTTTTTTTACTATTTCGCGTAGGATGATGGGATTGACGAATAGAACAATGCTACTTATTAACAATGAATTTAGCCATTCTACTATGCTCCAACGCAAAAGGGCGAACAGGTGGTGGGCACACACAAAGTGCCACGAGACACTAGATAAAACGCATCTAGATCGATCTTCCTTACATATTACCGCGAATCTAAGAAGTAAGACTGTAATTCAACAAGAAATTTTGAGACAAAGGGGTTAGAACATACGGAGTGGGCGGTGTCCTAGGCGAGCCAGACGGTGGAGAAATGCCTCCAGCCGAGCTTGGACTGCACGACGTAAGCGCCCTGCTTGAAGGAGTCGCCGACGCAGACGGCGTGGTACTCGTCGTGGCCGTAGTCCTCAGACGTGTAGTCGCTCCTCCGGGTGATTGCCCTCGTCCTCGGTTTCGCGTGCGCGGAGCGTACCTCGCGTGCCCATGGCAGCCATCCTTGCGCCCCACCATGCCCTCAAGGTGGGCTCATCAGGAGATTCACACGGGATGGCCTTCGTGGTGAGGGGATTGGGATGGAAGAAAGCATGCAGATAGAGAGTGAGGGAGCCTAAGAGAAAAATGAGTGGAAGGATATTGCTCAAGTAAATAAAGATCTAAAGGTGCAAAATGACCGGAAGAAGAACACTGGACAACGGATTGCTATCCCGTTGGTTAAAAAAAAAACGCTTCCGCATTTGGAAGGATCCTTGCGTTATTCTCTCTGTATTTTCCCCCGTTTGCACACTTCCGCAGTTGGATCGCGGATAAGATTCGCGATCGCACGCCGCTGGATCGACGCTGGGCGGCTCAGATAGAGGGGAATTCACGTGACTTGGAGGGTCTATTTCACTCGGATCGAAGCACAAGCCCACTTCGCCATCTATTTGTTTGTTACGCTGGGCCGTGCCGACCGCAGCAGTTCGGGCCCAAAACACGGCTGCGCGATCAAAAGATTCGGCCGTCCGGGGGTTCTCGGCTCCTCGCGCCAATCTCCCTCCATTCACAGACGAAACCGCTGCAAAAACAACAACATGAAAAATCGTGGAGATGCGGCACAGACAGCTAGCTATATAGCGACCACAGGACAGCCACGTTTGTAGCCATCTATTCAAGAAAAGAAGAAATCGTTACATGTGCCTGCCAGTGATCCGAATAATCCTTATTACTATAGAGATTCACGGGTGAACAGTCCCTTACGAGGAGCTATTTACCGTAGAGAAACACCGTAGCAAGTACTGCAGCGTTTGATCTGAGTTTTTGATTTTCGATCGGACGGTGGAGATCGCTCCTAAGAGCATCTTTAGTGTATTGAACCGACGTCGATTCAAAGTCATGCCACATAAGCATTCTAGGAATCGAGCTTGTTTTTCTCTAATGTATTGAACCGATTCCTACTAATAACTGGGACCCACATTACATTAAAAAACCACAAATAAATAATATCCTCTCTCAAACGCACTCTCTTCTATGTAGTTGTTTAATGCTCATATGAATTGTTTAATGCTTTGAATCGATTCCTAAGTAGAGTTCGGTTCCATGCATTTTTTGGTTGGAATCGACCCCTCCAATGTATTGAATCGATTCAATGCATTCTCTCTCCTCATTTGAACCGGCTAAAACACAACATTGGAGATGGTCTAATACCACTGCACTGCAGATCCTCTGCATTGACTACTTCAATGTATTTCCCTTGGTAGTAGGGGTGCAAATGGGTCGGATAGTTCTCGATTGTCCATCCATGAATTTAATTATTTTGTTGTTTTTAGAAAAATCCAAGAAATCCAAATAAGCCAAGAAAAATAGCAAATGAAGTCCGAAAAATTCGAAAATTTATAAAAATACTTTTGAACATAAGAAACTTAAATAAAATACTTTTGAATTTAATAGATGTTTGGTTTATTCATATTAAATCATTTTAATTTATAAAAATCTATTTAAGCTTTGTTAAATTCTAGAAAATCATGAAAATTTATAAAACCTTTTTTTTTTGAAAAACTCGTAAATTGGGACACTACATACTTGCTACCAGTCAACATTCTGTGTATCCCTGGCTAGTTATTGCTACTAGTCTGTATGTTTTGTATATGTTGCATCTGCTTTGTTATGTAATCGGCTAGTTACATTTTGGATATCTTTTATACCGTTATCACTATGACTTGCTACTTCTTCTTTAACTAGCTACTGTGATTGTATGATGTAGTTAGATTTGCTTGTTAAATTGCTAATATAGTTGTATTTTAGACATACAGTATGGTTGATTGATCTTTATATGTGTGATATATATGGTTTCTGTTTTCACGCAATATCCGACTAAATATTCGTGATCGAGATAATCCATATTCGGTTCGGTATGTATTCGCTCCGTATTCGTGAGCGAGACTATCTGCATTCATATTCGTATCCGGCATTGTCCGTATCCCATTCCGATTCCTAGGGAAAAAAAGAATAGGAGACGAGATAAACGATATCCGTCCGTATCCGCTCCGATAGCATCCTTGGCAGTGGCAGCCTACTAAACGAAGCAATCAGAACGTACGTCCCTAATTTACATGTTTATCTATCTCCTAGTCTTCTTGTCCTATTCGTTTCGCTCAAATTAAAGGTCAAATGCATTCTTGTATGTGAAGGAAAGATGCTGGGGATATCGAGTGCTAGTCGTGGCAGAAACTACAAGCAGACGCAGCATTACTACTGAATATGAGGCCAAGTAGTAATCTGCATAGAGCGTCACTCAGTTAATCAGAACTAAAACTAAATCTGACCCAGACACCAGTAGATTTAGGAATTACTTGGACAGTGCCCTCTTCTTCTTCTTCCTTGCCAGTACCTTGGAAAGCAGTGCCTTCTTCTTGTTCTTGCTCACCTTAATTTGAGCTGGCTCTGGAGCTAGATTCTGATGTCTTGTTGAGATATGATCCTGTCTTATTTTCTGGTATACCCAGATAACGCAATGTGCTTCACCTTCTAGTGAGCCGAGCTGAGCTTCAATTCCACGTGCTTCACCACCAAGCTCATCGCATGAGTCAAGCTCGTCTTCCATGAGCTTTCAGATGTAGGATCGCATTAAGGGATCGTTCATGACTTCTTGCTTCAGGGGCTGAGGATAGCTCCTGTCAAATTTGGAAATACTGCATATGGTTACTGCGAAAATTACTTTTGTGTCGTGCATTCCTTTCCAATTTTACCCATATCTAGATTGTACTACACATACTATTTGAGGAAGTATAATTAAATTAAATATTAACTAATCTGGTCTATTGGATCAAGAAGAATAGACAACATATATTCATTTTACTATACAGTAAAAAGAACTCTTTATTTTACAGCTCTTTTACGATACACTCAATTTAATATATGTCATCTATTTTTTAATCCAATGGTTAAGATTAGTTAAGATTTAGTTATACTACATCTGTTAGTAAAGTAGTAGAATCTCGATAGGGTAGAATTGTAATTGTTTATGTGAAGATCACATGACACAAGAGTAATATTTTCAACCTTAGTTGAAAATATTCAAAACACCCCCACTTATTTTAACCATTTCTCGATCAGCTTACCATTAAAAAAAACACACATGGCGCATAGCATGAATGATTGTAACTGCAGTCAATGTTGTTTTGCAAAATATCTGCGTTTGTGGTTCACCAGAGATTTATACCAACAAGACGGTGAAAGGACCGGGTGCTCCTTTCATCGAAAGTTTTTGGTTTGCCCTTTTCTTTCCATGGTTGGTTGACTGGCATTCCATGGCGCATAGCATGAATGATTGTAACTGCAGTCTGTACCTACCCTTTAACTCTTTACAACTGCCGTTGCTTTAACCCAGCAACCTATCTACTCCACTTTCGCTCGCTGTATACATCGCAAAGCGAAGCGCACGAGCGCGGTGGGAAAGCTTTCGCGCAGAATTCCCGGGCAATGATCGCCACGGCGCTCTCGTCTCCCTTTCCACGCCTCGTGTCCCCCGGCTGTCACCCAAAGCCCAGACCCAATCCACCCTCCAACCTCCTACCCCCAGCACTCCATATCATTAGCCATGTCCCTCTCCGGCCATCTCAATGCTTCACGCAGGTCAACCTGGGGTCGTTCTGGCATCTCTGTATGCATAGCAAGAAGCTAGTAGATGATACTGTATATTAAGCTAAAAAATCATTAGTTTCGCCCTCCCTAGTCTGTCAACTTGTAAGTTTAAAGCTTAGTGTTTTTAATGTTGATGCCCCCTTGATATTTGGTCAAGAATTTCCGTACCAGAAACACACATGGATTGGATTATTCCCATCTTCGCAGAAACAACTTGGAGCAATGCCTTCGATCTTAGCAAGCAGTAATGCACATAATACAACTCTCTACTGTATATTATAGCAAGTAGCTAATGGAGCGGTGTGTCCGTTGTCGCTTGTCATGGCTAGCTGCTCTCTCGGAGACACGCAGCCGGCAACTATTTGACGCGACAACGCAGCGCCTGCGCGCCCTGCTCCCCCGGCCCGCCGGTGGTTGCCTCGCGCGCGCCGCATATCCATCCCCACCACGTGCGCCGGGACCTCGGACAAGAGGCGCTTGGGTCCCGGCTCGGCAATGGCGGCTTCTTTTTGCACGTACATATATGGGAGCTTCCTTGCTTGTCTAGTAGTACTCCACGGGCGTGCCGGGACAACTGTCGTCCGACATGTCATCGTTGGCGTTGTTGCCGCCACCAGCTGCGGTGGCGGTCGCGACGCTGAACGGCGGGGGCACGTACGGCGGCGTGGCGCACCGGAGCAGCGCCCAGTTCACGCCGTTGAAGAACGGGTGCCGCTTGATGGCCGCCGCGCCCACCGTGGCCCCGAGCCGCCGCGTCGGGTCCTTGGCGAGGAGCGCCGTGACGAGGTCCTTGGCAGCCGACGACACGGACGGCTCCTTGGGGAACTCGAGGGCGCGCGCCACGATGTTGGCCAGGGTCATCTCGTTGTCGTAGCCCTTGAACGGCGTCACGCCGTAGAGCAGCTCGAAGATGAAGATGCCGAGGGTCCACCAGTCGACTGAGCTACCGTGGCCCTCGCCGGAGACGATCTCCGGGGCGAGGTACTCGTGCGTGCCCACGAACGACATTGACCGTAGCTCCACCGGCTCTGCCACGAACTCCAGGTCGAGCGCACCGGTGGGGAAGCTGCTGTTGGCGCTACTTGATGTCTTCTTGCGGCGCCGGCGCCGGCGGCCACGGCCGGGGAAGAGCTGGAAGCACGACACCGCGGGGACAATGCAGGACGGGATGATGCACGACGTGGACATCGAGGAGTGTCCGGTGAGGGAGATGGGGTCCGAGATGACGTGCGCCGGCGTCGGGGCCGTGGGGTCGCACTTGAGGGAGAGGTCAAAGTCGGTGAGCATGATGTGGCCGTCGGCGCGGACGAGGACGTTCTCCGGCTTGAGGTCCCGGTACACGATGTCCATCATGTGGATGTATTCCAACGCGGCCACCACCTCCGCGGCGTAGAATCTGCCGCAGTGAATAACAATGCCAATGTGTCATCATCATTTAGCAGCTCCAATAAATCGTCGTTGATTTAGCAGCCGCTATCATACAATCAAATCAGTAAAAACAAATAAATTGGCCATGCAAAATGCACGTAAAGAGATGCATTTCATTGCAAATGAAACATCAAAATTGAGATTCGGATCTAGTGCAGCATTCATCAACTAGTGGTTAGAAGTTAGATCCTCCAAGTGTTATTTGCAATCGTACAAAACCAAGTTACTGCAATCGTACAAAAGTACACAAGCACGTCCATTGACTTTATTGACATGATGCAAGTAAGCAACCAAAAGAACCCACATATGTGAGAACGACAGAGTCACCTGTATCTGAATCTGTACTGATGCTGGCATGGTGGATGCCACTGTGCGCTCCAGTACCAAGCAAAGGTCACAAGGAGCAGAGGAAAAAGGCAGCAGACAGTACTCGAATTAGTGCATCATTGATGTTGGGAGTTGCACGTTGGAAGGCTAGTTTAATGTAAGAAAGCAATGCACCTCAACTGATTATTCCTTTGATAATTCCTTGGGTTAATTAGATTAATCCTTACATCAAGTACCCTATGTTGATCTCGAGTGAATCCGTTCATAATAGCCATTGGCCGAGGTGTATGTGTTTCAGAGCTGTGATTCTCGCTCATCACATGGTGGTTAATAAAAGCCTTATTGACCAATGGCATCTATCCATGAGAGTAATATAAGTTATAGAGCCATGTTCTCCAAGCGGTTCTAGCGCCGTAGTACAAGGGCTTGGCTCGTTTCTCACCGGTATTAGCACAACCTGACTTTACCACGCGTTCATGGCAATGTGGTTGGTCGTAGGCAGGTATGCTTGTACCATCAAAATTCACAACGTCATTGCATTGCAAGCTATAGGACTAGTACTACTACACCTTGAAATGAGGATTGATTCTCTTGGGTTGGAATCCACATCGCACAACGCTGTATTTCGAGCTGTACGACGCGGACTTCTTAAATGAGGTGCATAGAGTGGCGCCGAAAGCATACTACTGTATTTTGTCGCTGATCCGTGAATTCATGGTTTGCCTCGTTTTTTCAGAGTTTAAGGCAAGACACTAAAAATTGCAGGCACTTGGTTTGTCATTTGTCAGTAACTTCGATATTTGTTAGTCACTCTATAGTCTATAGATCTACTGTTACTAGTATTTTTGTTGTTGATCTAACCTCATTTCTATATCTCAAAATGGAAAATCTTGCTAGCTTGGCCGGCAATAGACAACGGTGGTACACTAGCAGCTTGTAGGTTTGAGTTGACTACAACTCTACAAGTGAATGCTATTGCCGGACTACTGATCTAAATGAATACAGCCACATGATGCTGTAATTGAGCAAACGTTGGCAATAATCTCGGCCATCACCTACATGAAGGTATTCCACAGGGAAATACGGCGGAGATTAATGCTCTCTTAAGTTTATTCCGGAAGGAAATAACATCACTATCCGTGTATAATATTTGCAGGCAGTGATTAATTGATCATCACCAGAGATAAGGCGAGAAAAAGATCCTAGTTGTGTGATGCAGGGGGATTCCTAATTAACTGGAAGGAGCAAACCTGCAAACGCATAGGACAAGCGCAGCTTTACTTTCATATGGGTAGGTTTTGCTTCAGGCCACTATAGGTGTCCACATGCAAACACTTCCTGACTAGCGATGGCGATGGAAGGTGATACGGGCGTGCGACTGTGTGACTGACTGCGTGCATCTGCTTGGCTTCAGTAATCGGTATGGCTCAAAGCAAGAAACTGTATTGTGACAGTGATAGCTGAGAGCCCAACACGTGATGCTTCCTACTCCTACCACATGAGCGCATTTCCAGAAGAAACAGAGAAAACGATGTTGAATACATGTTTCATGGCCTCATCTGCAAAATGTTCTCATCCTCACATGTCACAGACATACATTGTTCTGGAAGCTCTCTGGTATCATTTTGGTTAAGGATGCATCCAAAAAGAAGCAATCTGATATTATGCGGTGTGTTTTCAGGATGAAAGGCATTCCGACTAAACATGTACGATATAAATGGACAGATGCATGCCTAACAGAAGACACATGGGGCCAAACCACGCACAGAACAATTGAGCTGCATCCACTAGATCCTTCAAATAGTATACTATACGTAAAGGAAACAGAAAAAAAAGCACCAAAACCAATAAACAAAGCCAACTAGAACGCAGGAAACCAGACACATTGTTCTCCAAAAAAAAACCTATGATCACTAGCTTAATAGATACTTCACGGTTTTAAAATCGCATGAAAACTTGCAAGTGTCGTGGAATTACATACTTGTGAGTGTACGGAATGGAAGAATTGGTTTAACATTTTACAAAAACTGCATCTTTATCACTCTAAAAACGCTTGATTTCGAGGTATACATGATGAATGCATATGTAAACAAGGTGGTAATGGGGGAATCGATGTGGCGTACCTGACCGCGGCCTCTGAGAAGCGGCGGTGCGGCTGCCGCTGGCGGAGGACGTGGAGGTCGCCGCCGGGGCAGAACTCGGTGAGGAGGCAGGACCACCGGTCGCCCTCGGCGACGCCGTAGAGGCGCGGGAGGAAGGGGTGGTCGACGGCCTCGAGGATCTCGCGCTCCGTGCGCGCGCGCCCCTCCTTGTTCCTCCCCTCGAGCTCCTTCCTGTCCATCACCTTGGCCGCCACCAGCGCGCTCGAGGCGGTGTCCCCCTTCCCCTTGACCTCGGCCAGGTAGACGCTGCCGATGTCCCCCGAGCCGAGCCGGCGCACGAAGCGGATGTCGGAGAGCGCAACGGTGCCGAGGCGCGGGACGGTGGAGGGGGCGGTGGCGGCGGCTCGAGGGGGGAGGGGCCCGGAGGAGGAGGTGGAGCAGGAGGCGGTGGCGGTGGAGACGGTGGAGGCGGAGCGGGAGCGTTCGGAGGAGCCGAAGCTGAGGCTCTGGAGCTCGTCCGCGGCCAGGTTGGCGTCGCCGTCGGGAGGCATTGCGGCGACTCACTGCGAGACAGGGGAGGGAAGCCGAGCTGGGTGACGGAATTGCGGGCTGAGGAATCGGAGCCAGTGGAGGACTAGGGGTGGAGGAGGAGAGGGTGGTGGTGGGTTTTTAATTTGAAGAGAACAGGAGGGAGGTTGGCGGCCGGGCCGGGCCGGGCCGGAAACCCCGCGTTCGCTTTCAGCCAGGTTTGGTAGGGTGAGTCGAGCCGCGTGGATTTTCTTCTACGTTTTGGATTTCCGTGGGACATGCAGGCCCTGTTTTTCGGGGGGAGGTTTTGTTTCTGTTCTGCATCGACTTGGCTCGGTTAGATCCTTACCCAAGATTGCCATTGCTTTCCTTGCATCAGTGGGTTTGACCTGATGGCTAGCCTGGTGATTCACGACGGCTCCAAAAAAAGATGATTTGCCGTGCAGTGTAGTAAGCTTGGCCCTTGTTCCTTCAATTCGGACCAATCAGCCACGGCGGCGGCGGCGGCGGCGACGGCACAAATAAGAGCATATTTGGTAGAGCTGCAAATCCTGATTTTTCAGCTCCTGATGCTGCGTGCTGCGTCCCGCTTCTGATTTTTCAGCTCTTGCTTCTTCAAGGATTGATCTCAACGTGACTTAGGAAAGCGTTTGGTTAGGAGGTTAACTCATAAAACCATAAAATAGATGATTTTAGTAAAATAGACCATAATACCCCTGGTTGCAACACTTCAAATCTATTTGTAACTTCAATTCAATTCAGATTTGCTACTTCTTGCCAACTCATTTCAATGACAAAAGTCACAGAAGTTATACAACTACACACAAAATTCAACATGGTTAAATTACATTCATCTTGCCAATTTTTGCAATACATTCATTGCAAATACTTCGACAGCTACAAAAGTGACATACAATTTTCTTCCCAATTTTTCAGCTTGCGTGGCTACAAACACATATATGCAGAGCTTGCTTCATGTCACGCAAAATTGTTGCAACACCTCATGGGTATTTACCTTATGCATATATTTTTTTTCTCTTCTCCTTCAGTAACATGATAATCTTAAAACAACAAAATGGTATGCAAGAAGAGAAGACAATGTTATACCATGACGAGAAACTCACAAATAATGTGTTGGACCGAAACGGCGACTAGAAGGGGAGTGAATAGAAGCACTATCTCTTTTTCACCTTGATTAAATTCAACTTAATTTTCACTCCAATAGCTATGAAAGCTATGAAGATCAATATACAAATATAGCGGAAGTCTTGTATTGAATTCAATCGAAACTCCGAAGCACAGCAACCAAAATCATCAAAAATTCAAGACCAAATGAGTTGAGCGACTCTTAGGTTGGGCAGTCTGACCTTTGGCCTAGCAGTCATACCTCTCACCAGGGAGCCAAAAACACAGGCCATAAAGATGGCAGTAAACAAAAGACAATTGGTTGCCCTTACCCACAAGGCAACCGACCGGAAACATCGAGCTAGTCGTCGAGAGCAAAGTCAGCCTCACAAATGTCAGCCCCTTGGGGGTCAACCTCCTCTGTGATGAACCCTAAGGTTTGATTGTTGGCCTGATCTTTCGATGAGACGGTAAGTTTGGTAGTAGTCGCTCAACTCTCTCGATCCTGGCTACAAACACGCAAGGCTCGAAACAACGCAATCACTGAACTGCTCGATAAGTCGTTATCAACCGTGCACGAATACCCGGATGACCTGGCCACGAAGGTCGATTCATGCATACACCGAAGAAGCACGAAAGAACAAGATAACGCAATCTGAAATTGCAAATAGGAATTGAAATATTGAATTGAGTTGGGATTTTGCATAAAGATCTTAATTGGGTGGTCTAGCCGACACACGCAAAAGATACAAGTTGCAACAAAGGCAAACTAAATATAAACAAAATCCAAAAAAACTAGAGGGGGTGCGGCCTCCTTAAATAGGGGATGAGGAGCCACACATCTAATAGAACTAAGGGGGCGGTACTAATTCGTATGTTACTGTTCATGTGAACAGTGCACACGCCCCTAGGTGGGCCGCCGGTATATGGGCCAAGTTGAGTATGATTACAATACCCAGATTGGCCCAAACAGGTGATATGACATCTTCTTTTAGTGATTTCGACATACACAGAAGGAATTTAGAGGTAAGGCCAGATCCGTTGGAAAGAGGACGAAATAAGCTTTCCATCAAGTACTCATGGACCTTCAACGAACTCCGTATGTGAAAGTTATGCATGTTTGAAGTCGGTGCTGTCAAGCTGATTCCGAACTGATCTGACCAAAACGTATCCAGCTTGAACTCTTGCTTGGCACATACAGTAGCACCATGGCATGTAGACATAATACCATGGCATGTAGATGTAGCACCATGGTATGTAGACGTAGCTCGATCCAATTGGATAATATGATATTGCATTAGCCAAAAGTCCTATTGGAGAAGATGTTGTTGAAGTAGAGGATGCAATGCAGCAGGTCGAAGCAGTGGTTGCATCCTTAGGTTTGATGTCCTCATCACTCTGCAGCAAATAGATAATGTAGTTGAGTACAAAATTGTACTCGCAAGACTTACGATTAACAAATCTATACATAGCTACATGCAAGCTTGATTCAATGGAGATGGCTATATGGTTCATTCTCAGCGTAAAGTAATATTTAATTTGCAATAGTGTAATAGATTAAAGGCAATTTGTTAAAGCAGTTTTTAATTGCTCAGATATCAGTGTGACAACAATTATAAACATAATTAACATCCTAGAGGTGACCTCCCACAGCCACCAAAACAATAGCACGAATTACCCATTTGTACCACTCAATCTCAAGTTTTATCAAAATGTTATAGTCTAACTCTTGAAAGACCTCCCCAAGTGTGTCCATAACAAAGGACGTGGCTATTCGAATAGTTTAAACCTTGCAGGGGTGTACAACTTTACCACATATCAGACTACTCCTTTTGCCACCGGATAAAGCACATTTCCGAAGGTATGACGGCAGAGCTAAGTCCTATGAGTATTATGTATTAACTACGAGCCGTCCGTATGGATGGAAACCCATACGTTGTGTTAGAGTCATTGTAAAGACTCAGTTAACTACCCCTCGGGGTTAAGCCTCGGACAACTACAATGCTCCTCAGTGTGGAGGACCTAGCCAGCAACCCACTCCTGTACACCCAACAACAACAGCACAAAACTTTTTTTTTACAGCATACAACCCCCAACCTGCGACTCGAAGCTAACACACGCCAAAGTACTGAGTCAAGAGGGGACCCATATGACCCTCATGTGGATGCACGAAATAATGCTTGGTTTAGTGGGACAAGATATTCAGTCCTTGTTGACTTAGGCATACAACCACACACCCGATAATCACACCGTCAACCATATGCCCAAGTCTAAATCTTTTTGTTTTCAGTTTTAGTTTTTTTTCCCAAATATATTACATACATGAGCACCCTGACTCAAGTATTTAAAATGATGTTGTAATGACCATCGCTGAAACGATGACCCTGAGACTACCGTTCTAAGCATGGCTAAGTGACAACAATTCTGTGACACCCTGATTTTCAGAGTCTTTTTGAAAAAAAAATTAAAATAAAAAGAACCATTTTGTTTTGATGAGAATTCAAAGTTTAACCTGAAATTTCATAATGGATTAAGTTGACTAACTCAAACTACAAATAAAGTTCCTTGTTGTTTTGTTGAGTTGTTGGAGTTTTGAAGATCTCCCCTTCTCTGTCCATTTTCCTGTCCATCTTTGAACCAGATCTCCCTTCGTCTGGGATCTAATGGCCCAGACCTCCCTTTCGTTTGGATCCAAAGGTTCAGACCTCCTTTGTGTGGTCCTCCTCTGGTCCAGACCTCATTGGGTCTAGACCTCCCAAATGCTTGGACCTCCCTGGGTCCGATTCTCCCACTCGGGTCTTCTCTGGCTTACAACCTCCCCAAGCCTGCACCACTCTTATGTGCATCTGAGCTCCTTTGGAATCCTGTGAAGTCTTTCATGTTTTCTTGGACGTCCTTCGTTGCTTGTAGCCTTGGAACCTTCTCTGGAGGTTCCCCTTCAGTACCAGCCCGGTAGTACCACCCGCACCATGCGGTACTACCGCTTTTTCGGACCTCCCCTTACTTTTATTGGACCTCTCCGCGTCCTTCAGAACCTCCCCTTACCTTTATTGGACCTCTCCGCGTCCTTCAGGACCTCCCCATGTCCTCTAGGACCTCCCCTTACCTTTATTGGACTTCCCTGTGTCCTACCGGACCTCCACGGGTCCTCCAGGACCTCCTCCTTGCCTATTTGCATATCTATTGATTGTGAGTTGTCCGATTTGCATTGGACGGTTTGATCCTGATGAGACATTCGGATGGTCCGAACGTCCCACCCTCCCAGAGCCTTAGATCATTCTGGGCGGTCCGATCGAAATCCAGCGGTCCCGACCTCCCCCTTGGAGATCTTAACCGTCCAGACCTCCCCTTGTAAATCTGGACCGTTAAGACCTCCCCCTTGGAGATCTTAACCGTCCAGACCTCCCCCTTGTAAATCTGGACCGTTAAGACCTCCCCCTTGGAGATCTTAACCGTCCAGACCTCCTCCTTGTAAATATGGACCGTTAAGACCTCCCCCTTGGAGATCTTAACCGCCCAGGCCTCCTCCTTGTAAATCTGGACCGTTAAGACCTCCCCCTTGGAGATCTTAATCGTCCAGACTTCCTCCTTGTAAATCTGGACCGTTAAGACCTCCCCCTTGGAGATCTTAACCGTCCAGACCTCCTCCTTGTAAATCTTGGTTGTGTTCTAATGCAAGAGGGTCGGGTAGTAGCTTATGCCTCTCGGCAGTTAAAGCCTCATGAAGCCAACTACCCCACTCATGATTTGGAACTAGCAGCCGTGGTGCATGCTCTAAAAATTTGGCATCATTACCTTATTGGTAATCGCTGCGAGGTCTTCACAGACCATAAGAGTTTAAAGTATATCTTTACCCAAGCTGACCTCAACCTTAGACAGAGAAGATGGTTGGAGCTCATTAAGGACTATGATCTTGGAATTCACTACCACCCAGGTAAAGCAAACGTGGTAGCTGATGCTTTGAGACGAAAAAGCTATTTCAATCTCCTATTGGTCCAAGAAAACCAGCCCAAATTGTATGAACAAATGAGGCGTCTTAATCTGGAAATTGTGGAGCAAGGTTCTGTGCATGCGCTTGAAGTGGAGCATGTGGTCCAGAAGCAAATCCGAGAGAACCAATTCAAGGATAAAAACCTCCTGGAGATAAAAGACAATATAGGAAAAGGCAAAGCTCCTGGATTTTCAATGGATGAGCAAGAGGTCCTTTGGTTCAGCAAAAGGCTATGTGTGCCGAACTGCCAGGACATAAAGCACCTCCTACTTAAAGAAGCCCATGAGTCACATTACTCCATTCATCCAGGGAGCACCAAGATGTATCAAGACCTCAAGGTGAAGTATTGGTGGGTCGGCATGAAGAGAGAAATAGCCGAGTTTGTAGCACAATGTGATGTATGCCAATAGGTCAAGGCTGAGCACCAAAGGCCTGCTGGTTTGCTTCAATCTTTACCCATTCCCGAGTGGAAATGGGAGCAAACTGGCATAGACTTCATCACTGGTTTGCCAAGAACCCAATCGGGCTATGACTCCATTTGGGTTATTGTGGATCGTTTGACTAAAGTAGCACACTTTATCGGTCAAGACCACCTATTCAAGCAACAAGTTGGTGAGTTGTACCTAGCAGGAATTGTATGTTTACATGGTGTACCCAAGAGTATAGTGTCGATAGAGGGTCCCAATTCACCTCCAGATTTTGGGAAGGTCTCCATGAAGCCTTGGGGACAAGACTTAATTTCAAGATCTTGCTTACCACCCTCGGTGATGGTCAAGCAGAGAGAGTGAATCAAGTGCTTGAAGACATGCTTCGAGCTTGTGCTTTGGACTATGGGAAAAGTTGGGACAAAAACCTCCCCTATGCTGAGTTCTCCTACAATAATAGTTACCAAGCTAGTTTGGAGATGTCTCCATTTGAAGTGTTGTATGGCAGGCAGTGTAGAACCCCTCTCCTATGGGATCAAGTGGGTGAGCGCCAACTATATGGGCCTGATGTCATCAAGGAAGCTGAAGAAAAGGTGAAGCTCATAAGGGAGCGCTTGAGAGAAGCTCAGTCTAGACAAAAGAGCTATGCCGATACTCGACGTCGGGACTTGTCTTTTGAAGTTGGAGACTTTGTATATCTTAGGGTAACCCCACTCAAAGGAGTTAGGAGATTCCGAACCAGAGGGAAGCTAGCTCTAAGATTTGTTGGACCATACAAGATATTGGCAAGACAAGGTGAAGTGGCTTATAAGATTGAGCTGCCTACTTCTCTATCGGCAATGCACAATACATTCCATGTGTCACAATTGAGGAAATGCCTTCGAGTACCAGAAGACCACACCTCGCTGGAAAGCATTGATCTCCAAGAAGACCTCACTTATGTGGAGAGATCGATCAAGATTTTGGATGTCATGGAGCGAGTCACCAGGAGCAGGATTCTTCGAACCTACAAAGTGCAGTGGAGTCACCATCCAGAGAGTGAAGGCACATGGGAAAAGGAGGAAGACCTTAGAGCAAACTACCCATACCTCTTTGCTGGTCAAGCTTGAATCTCGGGGTCGAGATTCCCTTAAGGGGGGTAGGTTTGTGACACCCTGATTTTCAGAGTCTTTTTGAAAAAATTTCAAAATAAAAAGAACCATTTTGTTTTGATGAGAATTCAAAGTTTAACCTGAAATTTCATAATGGATTTAAGTTGACTAACTCAAACTACAACTAAAGTTCCTTGTTGTTTTGTTGAGTTGTTGGAGTTTTGAAGATCTCCCCTTCTCTGTCCATTTTCCTGTCCATCTCTGAACCAGACCTCCCTTCGTCTGGGATCTAATGGCCCAGACCTCCCTTTCGTTTGGATCCAAAGGTTCGGACCTCCTTTGTGTGGTCCTCCTTTGGTCCAGACCTCCTTGGGTCTAGACCTCCTAAATGCTTGGACCTCCCTGGGTCCGATTCTCCCTCTCGGGTCTTCTCTGGCTTACAACCTCCCCAAGCCTGCGCCACTCTTATGTGCATCTGAGCTCCTTTGGAATCCTGTGAAGCTTTTCGTGTTTTCTTGGACGTCCTTCGTTGCTTGTAGCCTTGGAACCTTCTCTGGAGGTTCCCCTTCAGTACCAGCCCGGTAGTACCACCCGCATCATGCGGTACTACCGCTTTTTCGGACCTCCCCTTACCTTTATTGGACCTCTCCGCGTCCTTCAGGACCTTCCCATGTCCTCTAGGACCTCCCCTTACCTTTATTGGACCTCTCCGTGTCCTTTAGGACCTCCCCATGTCCTCTAGGACCTCCCCTTACCTTTATTGGACCTCCCTATGTCCTACCGGACCTCCTCGGGTCCTCCAGGACCTCCTCCTTGCCTATTTGCATCTCTATTGATTGTGAGTCGTCCGATTTGCATTGGACGGTTTGATCCTGGTGAGACATTCAGATGGTCCGAACGTCCCACCCTCCCAGAGCCTTAGATCATTCTGGGCGATCCGATCGAAATCCAGCGGTCCGGACCTCCCCTTTGTAAATCTGGACCGTTAAGACCTCCCCCTTGGAGATCTTAACCGTCCAGACCTCCTCCTTGTAAATCTGGACCGTTAAGACCTCCCCCTTGGAGATCTTAACCGTCCAGACCTCCTCCTTGTAAATCTGGACCGTTAAGACCTCCCCCTTGGAGATCTTAACCGTCTGCATTCTCCTCCTGTAAATCTGGACCGTTAAGACCTCCCCCTTGGAGATCTTAACCGTCCAGGCCTCCTCCCTTGAAGATCTGGCTGTCAAGACCTCCTCCTTTAGAGATCTTGGCCGTCCAGACCTCCTCTCTTTGGCAGATCTGATCGTTATGACCTCCCCTTGGAAATCCTAACCGTTCAGACCTCCTTTGGATTTGATCCGATGGCTCTAGACCTCCCTTGCGGGTGAGGATCTCCTCTTACCTTTGCAGACCTCCCTGTTTGTAATTGATCTTGACCGTTGGACCTCCCTTCCGGAGATCCAACCGTCTAGACCTCCCTTGCGAGTGAGGACCTCCTCCTAGCTCTTGTGGACCTCCTCTGGTGCACTTAATCTTGGCCATTTGGACCTCCCTTCGGGAGATCCAACCATCAGGACCTCCCCGGTGGGTGAGGATCTCCCCTTGTTCACTGCAAGACCTCCTCAATGTCTTCGCAAGACCTCCTCTGCGGGTCTTGGCTGCCCCGCTGGGCAGTCACGCCCAGTTTTCTTTACCTTTGACTGTGTCCTTGGGCAGGGAAGTCTTCACCGCATTTAATGCAGGTTGTATCACATTAAATGCTCTCACTTTTGCAGTACTCCTGTCATACCATTGTCACATTCCTTGCCTACTCCCATTGTCCTCTTTACCAACTCCTGATGACCCTATCCTGGGTCATATGCATTGGTTTCCACTATATATAGTTTGGGAAGCCCTCCTTTCTCACTTTCTTCTCCACTTCTCCTCTCTGTCTCAACTGAGCACTCTCTGGACCTCCTCCATCAAGCTCATTGGACCTCCTCCCGACCTCCTATCCTCTTTGTTGGTTTTGTATCTAAATTTATTTGGAGTCCTTTGGAATCTTGTTTGAACTTTGTTTGAGTCATTTGGTTTTCACGTGTAGATTGTCAAGACCGTGGGGAGCCCGAGTTCTGTGAGGGAGAGGAAGCAGTTCAAGACTTTGAGCAAGGCAAGTTACACTCTTGATCATGTTGCACCCAATACTTCAAATTACTTATGTTGAATTCAAGAATGTATGCATGCTTACTTTACTAAGTTATTTCAATGTCTATCTTTCAATTCATAGTTATGCCTACTGCTTGATATGACCACTGTCCATGTTGAAATCCACTTCATTGTCTCCCTAGATAAAACCTGGTTCTTGCAATAGTGAGGACCCGTAGCTTTGAAAAATGAAATGCTTAGTCTCGCTTAGACCAAAATCTTGATTTGCGAGTTTTGACCAAAATATCACTTAATCAAATAATTTGGGCTGTGGCATTGGTGTGCCATGGAGATTTCGGCCATGACATTGGTGTGTCATGGAGGTTTTACAAGTGACCATGGCATTGGTGTGCCATGGAGGTTTGAAAAGCAAAGTAAATGAAAAATGGATTTGACTTGGGCGAAGCTGGTTGTTTGGTTGGTGCATGTCTATGCACGGGGTTGTGTGATCCGATGCCCCAGGGTTGAGGTTTGTCGCCCAAGACGGTTAAGAACCGGTCTTTGAGACACCACTTGCTAAGCCTATAATGGGCTATGCCAAAATTGTGCAACCACATGTCTCCAGTATGGGGCGTGGGATCTGGCTAACTAATTTGCAAAGCTCCTTCGTGGTTGATCCGGCGGAGGCGGTGGGTTGTCATGTTACGACTGTTGTAGTCCCACCTGGCATAAGAGGGGGCACCCCATTAACTCGGCGGGTTTGTATCCAAAGGGGGGATCTGCGAAACCTTAATTCGGGTGGACTGCAGTGGAGTAATGCATTGTAAAGGCCTTGTCCTGTGCTCTAGACCTCTCACCAAAGAAAGTGTGAGGTGGTATCGACGGATGCCAAACAAGCTAGAGAATTCATGTCATGTGGGTAAAGTGTGCAACCTCTGCAGAGTGTAAATCTATTCGAATAGCCGTGTCCACGGTCATGGACATGCTGGCAATGTCACTTAAAGTTAGCTCTTGGTTTTGGTTTTCAAAAGAAATATTGAAATTGGTTTTGGTGGTTTAACCAAATTGGGTTTAGGCGGGAAGCCATGTGCAGGAGGGTATCCTTCACCATCTTCATGATGAATGCTATCCAACTGAAAATGGATTTCACAAAAATGAATTTTAACTATTGCAACCTGCCTTGAAACTTAATACTTGTATTTGAAATAAAATTGGCTTTATGCAAATCAACCCTATTATGCTTTCTCTTGATATATCCCTATGCATGTCATTCTGTTAATTGACGGGTGTAACTTGCGAGCACGGTTGTTGTGCTCACTCTTGCTTGATTCATGATTTGAGCATATGAAGACTCCTTTGATGATGAAGATGACCAACTCAATTAGGCCGCGCCCTCCAGCCAATCACCTATGGTGTAATGGGTGGACAGTATCTTTTGTTTTCTGCTGCGTTTGTGTGCTTTCAGTTGCTGGAGCTTGTAAGCAACCCTTGTAATCAAACCTCCTTTTGTTGTTAATAAAGTTCTGTGGATGTTTTGCTGACACTTGCTTGCTGCGAGAACTGGTCGATGATCCTTGGGGACCAGTTTAGATCGCAGTGGACTCTCGGCTCATCCTCAAGCCTCACGACCTCCTCGGGTTGGCTCCTTTCGGACCTCCCCGGGTAGCGCGTGGAGTTTGAGGAGGTCTGAGGTCCAACGACCTCCTCAGGGTCGGGGCCCTAGACCTCCGAGTGGTTCTATCGGACCTCTCGGGAGGTCTGGGGGTCCTCTGGGATGTCCTCTCGGGACGTCCTGGGAAGTCCTTTACGAACCTCTCAGGAGGTCCTGAGGGAGCTCTCGGGACATCCTGGGGGTCCCTTTTTGGATCTCCCAGGAGGTCCTGAGGGACCTCCCAGGGGTGCCCAGGGCTATGTCGTGACAAATTCACATACTAAATATAAAGTGACTAGAACTCATCCATCGAGCTCTAAATCATAGCGAATATAACCTAGGCTCAGTGGTAAAGGATGGATGCTTACCTACAATTCACATATATATTCAGGTTAACTATCGCAATCTAAGAAATTACTCATTAACATAGCATGCATAAATACAGTTGAAATTGAAATATTAACATGTGAATATAATAGGATCAATGTGCATCAATGGAGGAACTGCTTGCCTTGCTGAAGACAGTCTTCTGGCTGCTGAGGGTCGCTCTCATATGTACCTGATTCGTCAAAATCTATCGATCGAGCAAAAGAGCAAATAAGAACGAATAACACCAAAAATAATCAAAATTCGATTTCATCAAACATGCATACACAGCAGGTAGAGTTTGATTTTTAAAGATTTTAGGTGAAAGCTTTAGTCTAAAAGGAATTTATTTGGATTTTCTAAGTGTTTAACAAGTTAAAGGCATAATTGCACAAATAAATTAATTAATAAAATTTTCTGGGATAGAAACGTAACTCAAACCTATACCAAGTTAGAGTACAGGAAAAATGAGAATTAACAAAATTAATTTCACTCAATTTGGAGTTAAGACGAAATACTTATGAATTTTTGAAGTTTAAACCATTTTCTAGTGTAAAAACAATTCATTTTAGCTATTTATTCAATTCCAAGTTTTTCTGAGACAGAAGCATACTTAAAATCTATTCCATTTAAAAGCACACTAAAAATGAAAACCAACAAAATGTGTTTCATTCAATTTGAAGGTAATTTGAATTAGTTATGAATTTTCTAAGTTATTTGAATTTTTAGTGCAATTTTTATTCGTTTCGGAATTTCTAAAAGATTTTAATACTTTTCCTACTCGCGCTCAGCTAGCCAAAGCAACCGGCAGGTAGGACTCGGGCGAGGGCTTGACCGGGTCAAGCTTTGACCCAGCCCTGGCCGAAGGCGATGTCGAAAGCGGATTTGAAGGATACGTCTTCTACTTACGAAAACGTAAACTTGAACTAAACATATAAGAAATACGTTTTTCTTAGGAGGAAACGTATTGCACAACTTTGCGCAATTAGTTAACCGGCCATGACGACCCACATGTCATAGGCTCAGAGATTTAAATGGTTCAATTGGATTTCTAATCATGTTTAGAACAGTGGGGCCTACATGTCAATCACACAGTAAAAATGATGATTAAAATTAACAACCGAGTTTAACCCTAACCCTGCCGGTGGCTCGTCGGAGGCTCCGCGCACGAGCGTAGTGGTGAGGTAGGCGATTTGGCGATGCAATGGTGCTCCGGACTAGCGAGTAACTCCATCAGGTGCGCCCGGACCTCACGAAGCTGGTGACGACGATGTGGGTCCTTGAGGATGCCGATAGCGAGCTCACGACGGCCAGAGGCGGAGGTGAAGGCACGACTCACGCGGAGGAAGTGTTACGGCGGTCGAAAAGCTTCGGGAAGGTGCGCATCGAGATCGCCGTGACACCCAGAGCACAACGCCCAAGTTGACGATGACGGAGGAGGTCGGTGGCGGCCGAAATCGAGGCAGCGGTGCTTCACCGTGCTCGAAGAAGTGGTCATAAGCCCTCGTTGAAACACCAAACTTCAATTAGATCCACTAGATGACTCAACCGAATGAGGCGATCACAAAGGACAAGGCGGCGTTGGAAGGGACTCACTGGAATGTCGATGAGCTACCAAGCCGTGGTCGCTGGAGGCGAGAATGACGAAAATATTCACGACGCTCTAATGGGCGACGAAGACCTGGACTGGCAAAAACGGACGTGGTGTGAATAGTGAAAATCAGCGGCGGGGTTGTGGCTTGAGGGCGGCACCAACACGGCGGCGTTGCCTTCATCTTCAACCTCGGCCGAAACACAAAGATGAGCGTAGGGAGCGAAAGAAAACGAGAGGAAAGGAATGAGTTGGCTTAGGAGGTTTGGGAAGGGCCAGCGATGCTTCGTAGGCGGTTGGAGAAGCACGAGGTGGCAAGAGGTGTCGTCGTGGCACGCACACATAGTGACAACGACGCTTGGCTTAAGTGGTGCGGCGAGGAAGATGGTGCTGACGAGTGGGACCTACTCGTCAGCGACCGAAGAAAAAGCAGCGCGGATGGGTTGAGCCCGAGTCTGACTCGGGTCCAGGCTAAATGGCGCGGTTGAGTCGAGCCAGCTAAGGTGGTGTGGTCAGACCAGGCCAAATCGGACGGTCCGATCGGCATTGGATCAAGTCAGACGGTCCGATCGGCATTGGATCAAGTCAGACGGTCCGATCGGCTAAGCTAGGGTTTGGTTTTGATTCGATTTTGACCGAAAAACTGCTAGTTTGACTAAGCAATTTAAAATAGCAATAAATTTTCAAAAATTCTGAATTTTTTTTGTGGGTGCTCTAAGGTTCAACTAGGACTTAGGAATATTTAGTTAAGGCACTATTAATACTCCATTTGGCTTGAATAAATATTGAATGTGGAAGTCGGTTAAACAGTATGGGATAATATCAGTTCTACTGGTTTTCATCATATGGAAGTGCCTGTTTTTAGTGACTTTAATAACTGAGCTCAAAATTAGGGAGAAATAATGACTGGGCCTTGATCTCAAATTATTGCCTAAAAAGTATTATGTTTGATGTTTACTTAACCTTTTCCACATTATAAAATCACGCAGCACAACGTTGGGAGTAAGATATTTTAGTACCAAAGAAGTTGTTCTTGTGGATGTTGGTGCCCAAGAGAAACGGTGCGACTTTTCTAGTACTGAAGTCTTTTATTGTTGTGTTCGACTGGAGATTGACTATAATCATGAGGTCCCGGAGCTCGCATTGTTACTGAACAGCTAGGTGCACTCCATCAATCACATCAAAATGGAGTACAAATATTTAACTGCTCCTGAACAAGATGGTAGAGAGGAATGATGGGGCACTGTCACCAAGTAGGTTAAATCCTCACCTGTGCTGGATTAGAGGGTAGCAGGGATTAGCTTGGTTGTCCGACGCACTTGACTTCAGCTGAAAAAAGTTGCTAAATTGTGCTCGAACCTAGTTGCATGGATCACTTTGCGTCCATAATCATGAAGCGTGAATTTGAAAATTTGACATCGTACTAAGACTAAACATCATCTAGATGATATTAACCCTAGCTCAGTGAAAAACAACTAGCCTAATCCTTAGAGCGGAAACATGATTTACGTACCCAAACTTAGAGATGCCATTTAGGCTTGTAGATCCGTCGATGTAGAGCCGGTCCGGCAGCGGCTGAGGTGGCGTGGGCGAGAGCGACGATGTCGCGGTGACGACGGTGTTGCGGTGACGGCGTCGGCGTTCAGTCTTCGCTCACCGCAGCGCCCGTGAGAGATCGGATCTGTTGGGATGTTCGTAGGCTAGAACAACACACAATCAAGCCTGCCGAGTCCCCTATTCTTTATAACGCTAGGTGAACGGGACCGAAACTATGACTAGTTGGTTGCGCCCCCGATCAGGGCGCGAGTGGGACGTGACCCCTTGAATCTCGGAGTCTGTTAGCCGAGATCAACCCAACATTCTCTCCTTTGATCGTAAGGCTAACATCATAAGCTCATTCTCAATAAAACAGTATACCAAGGTAACGCGTCGTATGGCCAATGAAGTATCATACAACCACAGTATCTATAGCGTACTATCCCATCTTGAAATGGATATTCATTATACTTGATGGGAGTTAGTTTGCTTTAAGGTCCTTTTATCCAGAATCAGAGACTTTCGGCAACATGATCACGAAAGATATTGGATGGTAAACCTTTAGTAAGCGGATCTGCAAGCATTGACTTTGTACTAATATGCTTGATACTAATGGTTTGATCCTGGATTCTGTCTTTCACAACATTGTACTTAATGTCAATATGTTTGGCAGCACCACTTGACTTGTTATTACTCGCATAAAAGACTACGGGTTCGTTATCGCAGTATAAGGTGAATGATTTAGAGATGTTGTCTACCACTCTAAGTCTCGGGATAAAGTTATTAAGCCATACAACCTGCTCGGTAGCCTCATAACATGCCACAAACTCAGCTTGCATCGTTGAAGATGCCGTAAGGGTTTGTTTTGAGCTTTTCCATGAGATAGCTTCCTCAGCGAGTGTGAAGATATAACCTGACGTGGCGTAATCCTTAGAGCGGAAGCATGATTTGTGTACCCGAACTTAGAGATGCCATTTAGGCTTGTAGAACCGTCTGTGTAGAGCCGGTCCGGTGGCGGCTAAGGTGGCGTGGGCGAGAGCGGCGATGTCGCGGTGACAGCGATGTTGCGGTGACGGCGTCGACCTTCGGTCTTCGCTCATCGCAGCGCCTGTGAGAGATCGGATCTGTTGGGATGTTCGTAGGCTAGAACAACACACAATCAAGCCTACTGAGTCCCCTATTCTTTATAGTGCTAGGTGAACGGGACCGAAACCATGATTTGTTGGTTGCGCCCCCGATCAGGACACGAGTGGGGCGTGGCCCCTTGAATCTCGGAGTCTGTTAGCCGAGATCAACCCAATACGTATACATTAAACACTAGATATTTCACACCAAGTTTTTTAGCTGAGTGCCTCTTTTTATATGAACAAGTTGATTATCAGACATATGTTCCTTTAAATTTTATTGCGATGCTGATATTTCACTAAGAAAATAACAGTCCATCAAATGACAAAGTGTGGAAGAAAAAAAACAGTTTCGCAGTCTGAGGCATAATGATGTCAAAGATGCTTGTGTTAATCATAGTGATGTTGTTTGCTTTTTTTGTGAATGTGTTATATTAAACAAGAGTTAACTATGTTTGACAACCTTTTATAGCTTTATTGCATCTAAAGTAAAAATGGTGACACACTGTTGTTAACTCTGCTGATATATTCTGAAAACCAGTAGATTCTGCTGTTCAGGGTTTGATCAACTAGCAAAGCATATACTGCTCTGAACAAAAACAATTACACATACCACAGAACTGAACACAACAAATTCACATTTTCCATATAGTATAAGGCTTGCTGTTGAGCTAACAGACTTCTTCAATTCCTAGTGAACCCTTCCCGTACATCATTACAATGAATTAATCTGTACATGTTCCAAAGAATGCCAACCAGTACAAGTTCAATCAGTACATCAGTTCGATTTTCACAGATGACATTTTACTAGGCCAAAAGAAGAAGAAGGATTCCAGATCTGAAAGGGGACGACAGGTGGAATGGCGCAGACAACCGGCAGTTCATCATATTCACCAGTTCATGGAATGCATAAAAAAACCAATTCATCAGTACATCCTCATTCATCAGTACACGTTTGCTAAGCAAAAGAAAAAACAGATCTGGGCGGAATGGCGCTACGGCCGGCCGGCATGGCACCACCGGCGGTGAAGACAAGAATGAATGCAGATGCCATTCCAAATGTGCATGCGAGGGGACATCATACGTCCAAGCATATAGCCAGGACAAGGCAAGCCACTGGACCAAACGATCTTTGAGCTGCAGCGAGCGAAATTTGCTGGGGGCTCATGTGAGCAACTCTCCATTAACCATTGATTCCTCTTTCTTCCACATTCTTTTTTTCCCGGTTGCAGTGTCAGCCTTTTTTTATGGATGAGACTAGAGTACTCTGAATCTCAAGGGTCCCATATTTGCATGGACGTGTCGGGTTGGTCTAGTAGAATGATAGAAGTCAGTTTCGGCGAGACAAGTATTCCCTTCTCAGGGGATTCAGAGAGACATCTTCAGGTCGTAGGACCCCATGAGTACAGCGACAGAACCAGAAGCCATCAACATTTCCCTCGGTGAGACAATGACAAGAGCCGAATGTTTGGCATGAGAAGATGCGTTCATTGTCCGTGACAAAAAAGGCTATGGTCAGGCCCTCCTAAAGGTGTTTGGCATGACTGTAGCTTTTATGACTTTCGGTGAATGCTTGAATTGAAGACATTTAGTGTTTGTCAGTCTGGCTTTTAAGTATGTTAGCTGAAGCTTCTGAGTTGAAAAATGTATAAAGTGCCCCTGAGGCAAATGATGGCTTGTTTAATGCCGTTTAACGACAATTGACAGCACTTTACGACAACCACCGACAATTAATGATAATTCGCACATAAGTAAATCTTAACGATAATTGACGACGATGAACGACAATGGGTCAAATTCAATTATTACACAAGTAATCAATTCAATGATTACATAAATAATTCATCTATATCAAAAAAGGGGGAAAAGAAATTAAACAATTTAAAAAGAAAAAGAAAAAGAAACAGTCGGCGGCAGCGAGAGGAGGACGACATCTGCAGTGGGCGGGAGGAGGAGGGTAGCGCCGACACAGGAGGAGGGAGGAAGGGCGGTGGCGCTGGCGTGGGAGGAGGAGGGCGGTGGCGGTGGAGGAGGAGGAGGAGGGCGGTGGCACCAGAGGGCTGCATCTGGAGGAGGAGGAGGCGGGGGGGGGGAGGGGAGGAAGGAGGAGAAGGGTGGCGAGGGGAGTGGAGGAGGGCTAGGGATAGGGCTAGGGCTAGGGTTATGGTTTCGGGCGGGTGGGGGGACTTGGTGTTTTGTTTGGTGGCAAGTGGTGGGTAAATAACCCTGAACTCTAGGAGCAAACTCGAAAGTCCATCCCATTGAAGCCGCGGAAGCGCCTCAAGCTTCCGTGACGTTGTAAATAGCTCGTCTTCCGCAAAGTGGCCGGAGAAAGTCATTGCTTGAACGACTTTCGCTTTTCCGATCGAAAAGTCAAGTCGGCAAGCCGGGTTATCCCAAACAGGCCCATAGTCCCATGTCCCAATAGGGGTCACGTGATATGAGGTTAGGCGCCTACCCAAACGATGCTATAATGTTACCTCCTTTAAAAGGCAGTGCAAATGAACAATTCGGCCGAAATAGCCCGAAAAGACCCAAAATGCACAACCAGGTGGCTGATTGAATCCAAAAGGCTAAAGGCATGTTTGGATTGAGACCTACGAGGAGCAGACCGGGTCAGGAGCAAGACAGATGGCTGCTTGGGCCTTGCTTGGTTGAAAACCAGGCGCTGTCTGTTGGAAATATGCCCTAGAGGCAATTATAGAGATGATTATATTTCCTTATGTTCATAATATTGGATCTTGTTCCAAGAATAATATTGTTAATATTGATTATCAAGTATGTGACTTGATTGTGAAACTCTATATTTTTGCGATAATTATTCTTATACGATCCCTGGTCAGAAACATATGAGGACACATATGAATAGACTAGCATATGTATTGGTTGATGACTATGTTTCACGGGTCATGGATATGGAGATATCAAACCAATAATATGGACACATGTTAGAGAACATGATGTTGGATTAGACCCACCTTGAGACACTATTGAGATTGTTATGATTCTATGTGTCGTTAGTTGGTCTCAAGCAATGTTGATGTATAATCCTTAGACCTGAGATCAGCATGATTTTCTACATATGTAATAGCACTCTTAGAGGTTGCCAAATGCTACACCGTAACTGGGTAGTTATAAATGTAGCTTTCGGGTATGCTATGAAACATGCAGAGAAATATGACTGGTCGGATAAGGGATTTGCCCCTCCTAACATAACAGGAGAGATGTCTTTGGGCCCCTCGTTGTGGTCGGATAAAGAAAGTGCATGGACATGCCACTAGTAGTCGAAGTGTTCGACCACGTGAAGTAATCCGACACTCGATCGAGAAAGTATTGAACAGTCTATGGATGACACAACATCTCACCTGGAGTTCAACCAGACATCGTGAGGCAAAGGGAGTATACACGAGTAGGTCGCTTAGTTCGAACAGTTACGGACTGGTCGTATGGAGATACGAGCTGGTCGTACACTGGTCGAACGTAGTCACAGGGTGGTCGTAAGGAATTACGAATTGGCCGTGACCAAATACAAACTGGTCATATAGAGATAGGATCTGGTCGTAAGTGATGAGGACCTGGTCGTAGATCATATTGCATTAAGGTTCGTCCGATATAATTTGTGTGTATTCGGGAATCGTTATGTTCTACTAGAAGCCGCTACGACTCGTGATCGGAAAGGGTTTCCGAGTCACAACCGATTACGCATGAACCTATAGGGTCACACACTTAACGGGTTAGAACAAACCAGTACGAATACGATTCGACAAACGTGTTCGGATAGGATCCGTTACGAACACTATATAAGGAGATGCATGAGGCTGTTGGGCTGAACGGGTGAATCACCACCGAAACCCTAGCCGCTATCTTCCTAAGAGCTCTACCGTGCGACTTGGTGTGCGCTTCGCTGTTCGCCTAGTCGTGGGGGCTGTTGTGCCGCCCCTACGACACTATTTGTGTGTGGGCTTAACGGGTGCCTGATAAGGTTGTCTCTTTGGACCTAGCCTCCACTATAAAAGAGAGGGATGCATGATTTGCACCAATCAATTTAAGTCTAGGAAACCCTAATTTGTGATTTTGGGAAAGTTAAAATATAGAGGAGGCTAGGGTTTGAGAGAGATAGATTTATTAAGTACTCAAGTGTTGAGCTTTTGTCCTCCATGATGGAGTGGTTGTAAACCAACAATCACTTCAACCAATCCAAGCAAAGTTTACCCTAAGGTGAGTTCTATCCTGTTCTTACCTTTTCTTTGATGCCTTTGGAATTTATGTGTTTCTCCGGTTTTGATTGGATCTTTTGCTATGATCTAGCTTGCTAGGGCATGTGGGAATTGATCTAGGCTCATCTTGACAACCTTCCACCCATGAGCAAGCTTTTGGATCAAAGTTTGATTTTCCTCTGTTTTCGTGCCTTCGTGATCTCGATCAAGAAATTCGTGGAATCTAGACTTTGATCATCCTGATCATCGATTGGAATAAATTTCTGACCTTCTTGATGAGCCATGTGTAAAATCTCCGGGGATTTGGATCTCAGAATAAAAAATTAGGCCGATTTGATACCGTCTTAGGCTGCTGTCCCTGCAGCTGACGGTCAGACTGCTCACCCAAGCGGTCAAACTGACAACTAGCGATCAGACCGGTCAAGAGGATTTGTTCTGGGGGGTTTTCAGATTCAACGCAAGACTTCCGTTGTGTTCTTGTGTTTTGATCTTAATATCTTTCATAGCAATTGGAGTGAAGAAGAAGTTGAATTCTGTTGACGGTGAAAAAGATAGGTGCTTCTATTCACCCCCTCTGGTCACCCTTTTCGGCCCAACACCAAGAATGATCAATCATCGATGAGACCGCTTTGCTTTGTGCGACAGATGGATGGCTAAATTGAAGAAGGTTCTGTTTGTAACGCGAGAATTTTCTCCAATTCCTACCTATACTGATCTATTTCTCGTGAAACTAACGTGTCCCAAACAGACCGTGGTGGAATTTAGGAACCTTCTACTACGTACCAACCTATTCGAAGCCATTCCTTTCGCTGACCCCTCCCAGCGTCCTCTTGCTCCCTTACCTCCACATGTCACCTTCATCCCACATTCAGCGGCGAGCATTTGCGGGGCGACGACAAACGAACGAAACGTTTTTACATCACCCCTCGACAGAAGCACTCACCCCGGACGGCCGATTTGTCAACTAGGAGCAGAGGAGAGCACCCTCAAGAGTCGAGCCGCAGATCACCGCCATCTCCCCGTGAGTATATTGTAATGAAGAGAGAGAATCAAAGCTGGCCTGCCATTCTGCGAATCGAGCGATTTCATATCATTATTCAACTCGCCCTCGGAAATCGCGCGCCGCTGACTTCCCCTGCACCCAAATCAATCAAAATGGAAGCGTCGCTGCCTACTCGCCGGCACGTCCCTCTCCAAACACCACCAAGCACTTGGTAGCACAAGCCTGTACATCTCACGTTCTCGCTTCAGGCACAAAGTCACATAACGCGAGGATCGAGAGGAGCTAGCTCACGTTGTGCACACAGATCGACACGTCTGTTCATATGGCGGTGGCCGGCGGGGGGAGGCCGGGGAGGCAGTCGCGGGGCAAGCAGATGCAGCGGACCATCAACAACGTCAAGATCACCCTCATCTGCGGTTTCATCACCCTCCTCGTCCTCCGCGGCACCGTCGGCATCAACCTCCTCGCCTACGGCGGCGGCGGTTCAGACGCCGCAGCAGCCGACGCCCAGGTCGTCGAGGACATCGAGCGCATCCTCCGCGAGATTCGCTCCGACGCCAACCCCGATCGCGACGACGACGACGATCAGCTTGCCGCCGTCGACGCGTCAGCCAACTCGACCATGCACTCCGGCGTCAACGCCACGTCGACAAACTACACCCTCGGCCCCAGGATCACGCGCTGGAACGCCAAGCGCCGGCAGTGGCTGTCCCAGAACCCGGGGTTCCCGTCCCGCGACGCGCGCGGCAACCCGAGGATCCTGCTCGTCACCGGCTCGCCGCCGGGGCCGTGCGACAACCCCATCGGCGACCACTACCTGCTCAAGGCCACCAAGAACAAGATAGACTACTGCCGCCTCCACGGCATCGAGATCGTGCACAACATGGCGCACCTCGACCGTGAGCTCGCGGGCTACTGGGCCAAGCTCCCGCTTCTGCGCCGCCTGATGCTGTCGCACCCGGAGGTGGAGTGGGTGTGGTGGATGGACAGCGACGCGCTATTCACCGACATGGCCTTCGAGCTCCCCCTCTCGCGCTACGAGGGCAGCAACCTCGTCATCCACGGCTACCCCGACCTCCTCCACGAGCAGCGCTCCTGGGTCGCCCTCAACACCGGCAGCTTCCTGCTCCGCAACTGCCAGTGGTCGCTCGAGCTGCTCGACGCATGGGTGCCCATGGGGCCGAAAGGGCGCGTCCGCGACGAGGCCGGGAAGCTGCTGACGGCGAGCCTGAAGGGCCGGCCGGCGTTCGAGGCGGACGACCAGTCGGCGCTGATACACTTGCTGCTGACGGAGAGGGAGCGGTGGATGGAGAAGGTGTACGTGGAGAACGAGTACTACCTCCACGGCTTCTGGGCGGGGCTGGTGGACAAGTACGAGGAGATGATGGAGAAGCACCACCCGGGGCTCGGCGACGAGCGCTGGCCGTTCGTCACGCACTTCGTCGGGTGCAAGCCTTGCGGCAGCTACGGGGACTACCCACTGGAGCGGTGCCTTAGCAGCATGGAGCGCGCCTTCAACTTCGCCGACAACCAGGTGCTCAGGCTGTACGGCTTCGGGCACCGGTCGCTGGTGAGCCCCAAGGTCAGGCGGGTGGTGAACCGGACGGCGAGCCCACTGGAGGCCAAGGAGGCGGCTCTCAAGATGGACGCCAAGATTGAGACTTGAGAAATGTCACATTTTTTTTTTGTGTTTTTGAATTGATTACTATTGGTTTCAATTTTGCACTAGTGCACAATTAAGGGAAGAGGCATACAGTGCTACAGTTGTAGCTGCAAGTGACCTGCTGCTGTTTGTTTGTTGTTGCTTTGGCTTCAGGACAAAATGAAACCGGATAAGAGAGAATGGACATTTTCTTGATTCGAAAGTTCTGAATTTCTGATCACCATGACTAAAAACCTGCAGTGATTTGTGATTTGTCAAAGACTCTACTCTCTAGATCGGCTGCATCTCAGTTGCCTCCGTTAGTTACGACTACAAATGCTGCAACAATACAACATGTCGAATGTATCAACCATTATTCAGACTATGAAAGGATTCTGAATATCTATGGAGTGGAGTATAAGGGCATGTACAATGATATATAGCCATCGCCTATAAGAACTCTTCATATCATCTGTAGACAAAGACTAAAGACAATTTTATAATAAGATGCATTTGCCATCTTTTTAGTTGTCTTTATAAAACACACAATCTTTTAATGCTTTTGTTGTTTCTTGTGCTATAATTGGCTACAGGATTGTAGACAACATCTTTCTCTCTCTTCATTCTCTTTCATCCATATCAGCAAAAATCCTACATGACAATAACTATAAACGGCTGACATAAGCCCATTATACATGCTCTAACACCTTTCCTTTATTTGTTGCTTTTGCTTCGACTGCTTTAATTAAGTGCATCAGATATTTTTCCCCCAAAGGGGTGTAGTTGTTTTTTATAGTCATCTTTAAGGCTCAATAACCGAGACATTACGAGATGAAAATACTGAAAAATCCACAGTAAAACCACCGTACTAGTTGGACTCGCCACCGGTTGGTCGCAATAGAGAATTTTTTGGTGCACTTTGTGCTAATACAATAAACCACATGACTGGCATTAAGGGCAGCTTGCGTGCCTGATGATCGATCCTCGGATTCGATTATCTGCCTCATAACATCTGATAGAAATCAACAACGCTGTGACGTTCATATCTTGTACACTCTGTAGCCTTATGATCTCAGATTTCAGTACTCGCCAAAGCCCAAAAATAAGATGGGGTATCATGGGCTGATGGGCCTTCAAAATGCCAAAAAGATTTATACATTTCTTATGGATGTTTTACTCCGTAGATTAGATTTTGTGTTTTTTCATTGACGTGTTAAGTTAAATAAAAAGGGGATGTAGCTCAGATGGTAGAGCGCTCGCTTAGCATGCGAGAGGTACGGGGATCGATACCCCGCATCTCCAGTGAGTTATTTTTTTTTTAAAAAAAAAATAACCTTTGCGCTTTCGTAAAGATTTCCGAATTTCAGTGTTAAAACTTGATGAGAGATGCTCACTTGTTTTCCACGCTAGCTCGGCATCCAATCTGCGTGTTAAAGTTTATTCTTTTTTTTTTTACACCGTTAGGGAAGGAGTCCTGCCGTGCCGGACGAGGAACAGCAACCGAAGGTTGATCTAATACGTGATTCCTTATTTGTATTGATTACTCATTGTATTCGTCACGAACTCTTGCATGGTAATCCATAAATATCAATGGAGTAGATCAACCGAGCCACTGCAATTTGCATCCTCGCTTTCATGGTATCAGAGCATCAGTTTATTGAAACACATACGCTGATCGGTAGCGCAGGCCCGATTCGGCGTGACTCCAACCGCCGGCGCGATTTCGCCGCACGCTGACGCTCGGTGCCACTTCAACTCGGCGTGACTTCGACATTGACTCGGACACCACGATCCGTCGTCACCTTCAACCTCCAACATGAGCGTTTCTCCAAAGAATAGCCACGACCTCCGCCCACCGCCGCAGTAAAGAACAAGCAACCGCCGCTCATCTTGATGACGCTGCTGCCGTTCTTGCCCCTGGTGGAAGCTGCCATCGCCGCCAATACCTAAGCTGAAGCCACCGCGACATCTGCCGCCGCCACCGACACCGACGCTGCTGCCCGTGAAGCTTCGGCCGCCTCGACCGCTTCATCCTCCTCGCTCGGTGTGGTTCAAGTTGACATGGTATCTTCCGCTTTTCTGCAGCTCCGTCGTTTACATATCCATCCCATCCGCTAGTGCCTAGTGCGCTGGTATCATTCACAGCCCCGTCCGTTGCAGCCATGAATGAAGGCTAGCAAAATTTAACAGCTGATCTGTTACGATCCAGCGAGGGGAGAAATCGGGATTGAGGAGAGAAGAACTTGGAGAGGAAGCAGAAGAATTGGTAGATTGGGGACCATCGGCGCAGGGATAGCAAGACTAGCTTTTTTAAAAAACAAATAGCAAAACTAGCCATCATCTCCCAAATAACAAAAATAACACCTCTTCTGCGTTAATTTGTCACGGAAAGTCACCTGTTCCACTCCTAGTCCGCGGCAGGTGGCATGCACAAGCTCATACCGTGGACCGGGAGCACGGTAGGTGACCTGCCGCGGTTTCACGTGGTTTTCCGCGGTAAATTAACATGATAGAGGTGTTATTTTTTGTGATTTCAGATATCGGAGCTAGTTTGATTCTTGCATATAAAAAACTCCATTTCGTTCATCTCGTCACACTTCCACCACCACCGAGACACCAGATGCAACTAGTTACGCATTGCTACAAATGGAAACGCGACCCAACGACGAGTGTGCAATCGAGGCACCCATATAACTGACGAGAGGAGATGAGAGAGAGAGAGCACTTCACTCCCATCCGCCGCCGTGGCCCGCGATGGCGTCCGGCGTGGCGAAGAGCATGCTGCTCACGCTGCTGGGCTTCTACGTCAGCGTTCTTGTGACGCCCCGTGTCATTACCCTAAGGGTAATCACACTTAGACATACGGATTACTATTCGTTTGCTCAGTAGAACACTGTTCCAACGAATAGTAAGCCTTTACCAGAGTTATGCAGCAGAATAATAAGATAGAAATTGTGTATCTTTATTACAGTAATAGCCACGCAAGGCTATATGGTTCTTAATACAAGTATTGTACAGTTACAAAAGGACCTCTCTGCTTCTCTCGCCTGCCCTGAAATACCGGCCGCCTATTCATTCCACGTGTCAAATATAGCACCCATCTCGCCCTGGTCCTTGTAGTCAGTGCCTTCTCCTCCCGTGGTTGCATTGGTACCTGCATGTCCTTCGTCCCACTCAAGATAGTTCCCGGCCGGACTAGAATCTACAAAGGAGAATACTAACAAGGTTGAGTACAAAAGTACTCAGTAAGCATTAATAGCAAACGATGCACTGTATGACTATCTCTATTTGTTATCACAATTTCTATATCACCTCTTTTCTAAAAAAATAACTCATTAAAACATTAGGTGTCAAATTTTAATACTGAAAACACTACTTGTCACTCGGAGCGAAGATAGACCCCTAGTGGTTCCCGTAGACTCCAATCTAGGAGACTGGCATGAATTCATGATTTGATACAGCACTGCGCAGGCTTGTACCACTTTACCCATAGTTATTCTGAGCTCTCTTTGAGCTAGGTCCACCGCATTTCCTTTGATGCGATTTTGAGTTCAGAATACAGAACGTTTTCCAAGTTACGTGATTAAGTCTCCACCCATTACTTTTCATCAGTGTTGATTTAGTCACGGTGCTGACCTCGTCATCTACCGAGTTCCAGTAATGTTGGTTGAGGCGGCTCTCATCCGTGCCCAACAATCCACCTTGGGGCGGCTCTCTTCCGTGCCCAACATTCCAACGTGACCCGTTGTGGAGAAATTAATTACGTAACAAGGTAGTATTTTCTGCTTGTCGAAACGGAAAAATGGTTGGCACTGAATTTACAGCCTCTGACCGAGTAAAAGTTTTGTTGGTCCTTATATTTTAACCATATGTAAAAAGGGGCCCACCTCTTACCTCATCATTATCGTCGCGTCCCCTGCCCGGGCCCCCTTTTACCAACCTAGTAATACTCATTTCTTCCTCAACTCATTCTCATTTCTTTATCTTCCCATTTTCATTTATTTGATTTGATTTTGAGAAACAGTTTTGATGCAATAAACATATAATACAACAATATACGGTTTACATTTAACATAACTATATTTATGTTCAAGAGAATCTCTTGCCTACGGAATTGTAGAAGAGATTGTCGTCGATGGTTCCTGAATTAAGTAATCCTGTCTGTATCGGTTCGCCCTCTGCAATTATACGAGAGACGCAATAATACGCAAGTAAATTCTTAGTTGCTTTTGGTTCTAATAGGTGTACATAAGTTAGTGGATTTTATTTCGTTAGCATATTTTAATTTTAATAAAAAAATTTGGACCCCCGCTAAGTTAGCACTCCCCGGCTGTGGTCATTTTAGTCTGACAGTTCTAGGATCGATGTGGCCTCCGTTCGCATTTTAACGAGCGAGAACAACAAACTACGTGAATCCTGTATGCGACTAAGTCCATTAATTTTTTAAGCGTGCAAGTAATTTCCTAATTGATTTTACGACGACGTTGTTTAATATAATTATTTTATCTTGCTCGATTTATTTGCTAACACCTCCGATTACTTATTTAATTCGGGGAGTTCTATTGGCGATTTAATCTATCTATCAAAAATCTCGGATTGGTTGTACATGCTTTCCTACTTTCATTTTCTATCGGTCTGGTCTACGGTTATTTATTCGTACGTGGCTTAATCAATTATTTGATCCAATAATTATATAGCGTCAATATGCTAAAATTAGCTGTGCTCAATTTTACAGATAAATCTACTGCTATTTATTTATACGTGGTTCACAAATTTAATTGGCCAAATAATTATACGGTGTTGACACCTACTATTAACGAGGTTCATTTTAACGGTTTACAACTGCTATCACTAATCTTCACTAGAATTTACTTCTTTAATCCTTTATCTAATTCTAATTTTCTACATCTGATTTCCTAACTTTCCTCTACCTAATCCCTTTTCTCTAATTACCCTCACCAAATCTCCTTCTAATCTCTCTCTCCCTTATCCTTCCACTTCCTTCGGCCGAACCACCCGGGTTCATTCTTTCTTTCCCCACTGCTTCTTCTCGATGCTTCTCTCTGGCTCCTCCTATGGCTTGGGCTCCTCGCCATGGCGCCTGCTCCACCGACCCTAGCCCCAGCCTCCTCTCTCGGGTGCCGACGCCGCCGGCCTACGCCCGGCCCCATGCGCCTCGTCCTCGGTCCTCGCCACGCCCAGCCCGTGGCCCTCCTCTACGCCCAGCTCCCTCCGGCACCTCCCCTCATGGTGCCGCCCCAGTTGGAAGTAAATGTACCTGGATTAGAGAGTTTGAAAGAATTATATGCTTCTGATCATGAATTTTCAGCACCGTATTCTAAATGCCAAGATGGGAAAGGATGGGACAAGTATCATATCCATGATGGTTTTCTATTTTGAACTAACAAGCTATGTGTCCCAGATTCTTTCGTTTTTTTTGCTTTTGTTGCAGGAATCTCATGCAGGGGGGCTGATGGGACATTTTGGTAGGGAGAAGACCTTCATGATGTTGGCCGATCACTTTTATTGGCAAAAAATGCGGCGAGATGTTGAGAGGTTTGTTTAGTGCTGTGTTACCTGCCATAAAGCTAAGTCTAAACTCAATCCACATAGTTTGTATACGCCACCTCTAGTTCCTAGTGCTCCTTAGGAAGATATTAGCATGTACTTTGTTTTGGGATTGCCTAGGACTAAGAGGGGGAGGAATTCTGTTTTTGTAGTTGTTGATCAATTTTCTAAGATAGCACACTTTATTTCTTGTCATAAGAGCGACGATACGTCGCATGTAGTTGATTTGTTTTTCAAGAAAATTGTGAGATTGCATGGCGTGCCTCGCACCATTGTTTCAGATCGTGATGTGAAGTTTATGATCTACTTTTGGAAAACTTTGTGGGCCAAGCTTGGGACAAAGCTACTATTTTTGACAACTTATCACTCACAAACCGATGGACAAACGAAGGTGGTGAACCTTACATTCTCAATGTTGCTGAGGACAATGATAAAAAAGAACTTAAAAGAGTTGGGGGGGGGATCGTCTACTGCATGTTGAATTCGCATATAATAAGGCGGTGCATTCTACTACACAATTATGTTCATTTGAGGTGGTTAGGGGTGGATAACGAGCTGACTCGGCTCGGCTCGTTAAGGTTCGTTAAGAAAACGAGCTCGGCTCGGCTCGGCTCGTTAAGATAACGAGCAAAAACCCAGGCTCGGCTCGGCTCGTTAAAAACTCGAACTCGACTCGTTAAGCTCGTTAGGCTCGTTAGCGATAAACATGGTGAATCTCATTAGTTTTTGAATGCTTTGATACATCAGCAAAAATGTATAAGTTTTTGAATGCTTAAATACATATTTCCCAAACCCATGGGAATGTTTACACTTTACATAATTACATGGCTGACATCATTGAAAGCATCATATGATGATCTGATCTCCATCATGTAAATGTGAAGATGCAATTACAATTTCATTGATGGGCAACAGTGCAACACATATGGCCCCCTTCTGAATCAGATGAAAACAAGAACTTAGTGTACATGAAGCTTGACAAAACATCAACAAAATTATGAACTAACAAATTAATTGTACTGAGATGCTAATGGAAATAAAGTGTATAACAATACTCAGGAATCAGTGTAAATTATCATTCCAGTTGGAAGAGGAGGCGGCGCCGCAGCCGAAGCTGGAGGCGGTGGAAGAGGGGGTGGCGCAAGAGGAGGCGGCGCCGTGGCGGAAACGGGTGGTGGCCGAGGTGAGGCGGTTGCGTCTGTGCCGTCTTGCCATGAAGCGGTGAGGAGGCGGCGGAGGTGGGGCTGCGGCCATGGCAAGCAGAGCAAAGGTGGAGGAGGTGGGTGGTGGCAGGCGCCACGGCCAAGCGGAGGTGGCGGTGGAGGAGGGGGGGCGCCATGGCCGGGCCAAGAGGGAGGTGGCGGAGGTGGGGTGGCGCCGCCGCAATTAACCGATCGAGGAGGCGGCGAATCGGGAAGGAGATGGAAGATTGGAAGGTTAGGAGGACTTAGGGTTGAACCTTGATTCCCTTGACTTGAGCAAGACCGCGGCTCAAGCACATCGGCAAGTGGCCGATCTCGACGAGCCTAACGAGTTAACGAGTTGCTCGCGAGCCGGCTCGGCTCGGCTCGTTAACAAAATGAGCTTTTTTGCCAGCTCGGCTCGGCTCGTTAAGGGACCGAGTTCGAGCCGAGTCGAGCCGAGCCCTTAACGAGCCGAGCTAGCTCGCGAGTTTCGAGCTTTTTTTCCACCCCTAGAGGTGGTGTATGGCTTCAAACTGATCACGCCACTTGATTTGATGCCACTTACATTATAAGAACGTGCTAATTTGGAGGCTTCAACACGTGCTGACTTTGTGAAAAAGCTCCATGAAAAGACTAAAGAGGTAATTGAAAACAAGGTACGTGCTTATGCTTCGAAGGCTAACAAGTCTCGAAAGAAATTGCTCTTTGAACCAGGTGACTTAGTATGGGTACACCTTCGCAAAGAACGCTTTCCGGAGAAGCGTACATCAAAGTTGGTGCCCCGTGGTGATGGTCCAGGAGATGATTATGGTGTAAGCACAACCTTTAATGTTGCTAATTTGTCCCCATTCTTTGGGCACGATGATACAGAGTCGAGGACAACTCCTTTTCAAGAGGGGGGAGGATGATGACGACATCTCTACTACCATCTCTCTAAGTGTTCATGAAATACCACAAAATGACCCAATGACTAGAGCACAAGCCAAGCTTTTAAATAAACAAGTGAATTCGTTTCTTAATACATTGTCTTCTAATGATGAGAACGATATACTACCTCATGCCAAATTCTTATGCCTTCTCAGGTTCGAATATTGTGACGATTCTAGGGTCCATGATTCCATTGCTATTGCTGTAGCAAGGGAGTAAAGAAATCACCTACATTTGTATGTGCTGGTTGCGTGGACCATCCAAGTCTGAAGCTAACACATTCATGCGGTCAAACCTTGGCCCAAGACCATGGCGTGACAAGCTCCAAGGCCATGCAGCTAGACCTTGGCGAAGACCTTGCCGTGACAAGCTCCAAGGCTTGCGTGCCAATTAGGGTGACCGAATTCATGTAATCTTTAGTTCGATCAATGGTGGTCATTAGCTTAGACTAATACGTGTGGTAATATCCTAGCTGAACTCCAATCAAAACCGGCCCAAGGCCCATGCGTGCGTGTGTAACAGCAAGGAGAGGTTGGGGGTGCCTAAAGTAGCCGCCACCCTTTCTTTTGTTGGGGAACAAGATTTTATGAGATAAATAAAAACATATTGCTTTTCTTCTTGATGGCTGATGGCATCAATGGGGAAAATTGAGAGCTCTTTCTAATTGAGATCGTTCAACCTTCTCGCTGGGAATTGGGAGCGCGATAGGGCTTCGCTTGGTGGTCGTGAAGTCCGACGCGAGTGTTCTCGCGAATTAAAGAGTGTTCATTCTTGCATTGGCAACGGGGGATCACTACGATTCGAGAGGCTACACGTGAGTATCTTGATCCTACGTCGAGAAGATCGAGCGACCTTGTATCAGTTGCTATTGGTTTTGGTGAGATCCTGGGAAATGATGATGCATGGTGACCAAGATTCGTTGCCGGTGGTATGCCTCCCCTGACCCTCTCTCTCCATCCTTCCCCCTTGCTCTGTGATGTGATGAACTGAGAGCTTATTGTGGTATGTGTCATGTGTGGATGATATTGTTGTAATGGTTTGTGAGTACGCTCTCTGTGCAAGGTTAGCTTGGATCTGCTTGGGCAATACTAAAAGTGGGGGAGATGAACAGGTGGGTTACCTTGTTTGGGTTGGGTTGCAGGTGGGGTGGCAGTGGTGTGTTGGTTGCGGTCGTAGTGGTGATGCTGGCAACGTGGTCGCGGTCGTGGTGGTGGTGCTTCCCCTGTTGCCTTCCCTTCTGTGTGCTTCTGGTCCTGATGTCGTTCCTAACATCTTTGCCAGTTCGAAGCCGCCATTGACGCTCCCTTGGTCTTCCTCTACTCCCTTGCTCCTTTCCTCCTCTACTCCTTTACTGATGAGGGTTGTGGCTATGGTGGTTTGGAGTGCTTGGTTGAGCTTGTTCTCGCTTTGCTTACTGGCTCTCTCTGTGGCTTGGGTTCTCTTCAGCTGTGAAAGAATGGGGAAAGGCTTGTGTGGTGACTTGTGGGGGATGAAGGCTTATGAGGGATGCATTTCGGCTGGCTGCCCCTTGTGGCTGGTTAATGACCACTATGCCCTTGCCCTTATCCTTATAGCTTTCACATGGCAAGATTTTTGCTAGGGGCTTTTTGGTCCATGGTTAGAAAATCACTATGCGGGTGATTTTTTGCGGTTGGGCAATTTAGTATACGTGGGTGTCGGATTAAGTTAAACGCCGGGTGAGGAAACCCACAGAAGTGACAGGTGCCGAATGACCTCGGGTAGTCTGGATATCTTGACGATCAAGGAGCTGACTAACTCCGATTGGTCTGGGTATCTTGATGGTCAGGGGACCGACTACTCAGATTGTTCCAGGTATCCTACTGCACTGTGGGAAATTTGACAGCCTCTTCCTAAATTCCAATGCTCACAAATACTGTTTTCAACTTAGCTTGCTAACCGTTTTTTGATTTTCCTAATGAGTGATGAAAATGGATCGCGAGATGGTCCTATGGACTAGCGCTCAAAGGACAAGGTGGCAAGGATGGCTGCTGCTACATAAATGCAAGAAATAGATTATGATTTAATTAATTGTTGTTATAAACATTGCAGTTGGTTGTAAAATTAATTTTGTAACAAGTATCGGGTTTGTAATATATTACTTCTGTTGTGCAATTGGATTGATGTAACGCTTTCAAGGTTGTAACAATTATGCGTTTGATATCAACTCTGAAATTACACTTTGCTCCGGATTTAAAGAATTTTAATTATTGCTAATTACCAATTACTGTTATTTAGTTTAGGTTAATTATGAGGGTTCTTACAGTTCTCTTCATCGTTTTCGTCTGCGCCCTCATCCGTCGCCGCCGCTCCCCGCTCCCCCCCCCCTTCCCGCCTCCCCGCCAGCTATTCCTTTGCCATCCAGGTCGAGCACTAGGGCCAGCCTACAGCCGGCGCTGGGGGGGCTCGACCCCGCCGTCCTCCCTGCTCGCGCCTTCTTCGGTGGTGGCCCCCGCGGCTCGGCCTCCTCCGACTCGGCGGACACCGCCACACAGTAAGTGTGGGCTCGATCGCACACGTTAGGTCGAATGGAGTTTGGTAGCATTAGGTTGATTATTGCGGGGAACCAACGTTGCATTTAGGAGCTTGTAGTTGTGAGGGCACCGTCAGATGAGTGGGGAATAGGGATGGCAATGCCCCCCATTCTCTGTTCCTCGATGGGGAATTCACCTATTAGGGGGTCGGGGTTGGGGTTATTTCTCCCCCCCCCCCACGGGATGCTAATATGCAAATATAATTCCCAATCGGGTGAAGCGAGGCCGGGGCCATTCCTCTACTCCCCATCCCCGCTGCTCGCATGGCCCCCCTGATAACCCTATGACATGTGGGTCACTAGCCCACTACCGCATTGTTTAAATCTTTAAGAATTTGTTTGCTTATTTGCTTGGGAGTTGGGACACCATCTTTAAGAATATTGTTGAAATTCTTTATTTGGAACACTGATATGCATTGTTTAAATCATTTGGAACACTCATTTTGTCATCTCTATGTGTGTCTGTGTAGAAGAGGTTGGAGATCTAATTTTTGGGTCTAGGACCCCGTTAACCCGACGGGGATGGGGAATGAGGATTTTTCCTTCTCTTGGGGACGGGGATGTTCGTTGGGGAATGACCCCGTTGCCATCCCTAGTGGGGAAAGGGGGATCTCTCTTCCATTATATGGTGTTTAAGCAGATGTCATCATCAATGTTTAGTTGGATTTTACTGGTGTTGTGTTCTCTTCATAGTACTGGATCTTCACATATGTTGGAAATGCTGATTTTTTTAATTTAGTCCCGTGCTGCCACCTTAATTACAAAAATAGCTCACTTGCCACGAAAATTGCGAATCTGCCCCCTACCGAGCGCGGAAGTACCGGAGGTTGACACGTGGCTCTTCTCGCGCTCGGGGGCGCAAAAAGCTAGTGGTCAGCGCGGCAGGCTGGGCGGGTGCGGAAGGCAACCGGGCCCGCCACCTTTCGCGCTGCGTCGCTTTGTCCCGCGCCCGCCTGGCCTCCATTGCCCTTCCGCGCCCCCGAGCGCGGGAAGAGTCACGTGTTGACCTCCGCCTCCCGATTTCAAGGCCGACCAAGGGGGGTGTTTGCAATTTCAAGCAATGGAGCTATTTTTGCAATTAAGGTGGTAGCACAGGGCCAAATTAAAAAAACATTCGGAAATGCTTTTGTTTAGCGACTTGTATGATTAGGAGGGGGGTTTGGAAATGGGGTTTAGTTCATAAATATTGAATGTGGAAGTCGGTTAGACAGTATGAGATAATATCAGTTCTATTGGTTTTCATCATATGGAAGTGTCTGTTTTTAGTGACTTTAATAACTGAGCTAAAATTAGGGAGAAATAATGATTGGGCCTTGATCTCAATTATTGCCTAAAAAGTGTTATGTTAGATGTTTACTCAACCTTTTCCACATTAATCTTTGTCAAGTGTGGGCTTATAATCAGTCCTAATGTTGTGTGTATCTGGCGTAGCTGGCTATAGACCACGTGTCAGGCCGACTCAGCCCAGTTTCTAACCACCATTGCTCTTCTGGATATCAACATAATTAACATGATCTATTGTGCCTTAGACCATTGCTTCAGTGGCCCGGCCTCTGTGCGTATCCCATCAGGGCAAGGCACATCCATAGATGAATGTTACTGAAAACTCTAGGACACGCAGCACAACGTTGGGAGTGAGATTTTTAGTACCAAAGAAGTTGTCCTTGAGGATGTTAATAGATATTTTAGTACCAAAGAAGTTGTCCTTGTGGATGTTGGTGCCCAAGAGAAACGGTGCGACTTTTCTAGTAGTACTGAAGTCTTGATTGTTGTGTTCGACTGGAGATTGACTATTGAATCACGAGGTCCCGGAGCTCGCATTGTTACTGAACAGCTAGGTGCACTCCATCAATCACATCAAAATGGAGTACAAATATTTAACTGCTCCTGAACAAGAGAGGAATGATGAGGCACTATCACCAAGTAGCTTAAATCCCCACCTGTGCTGGATGAGAGGGTAGCAGGGATTAGCTTGGTTGTCTGACGCACTTGACTTTAGCTGAAAAAGTTGCTAAATTGTTCTCGAACCTAATTGCATGGATCACTTTGCGTCCATAATCACGAAGCATGAATTTGAAAATTCGACATCGTATACATTAAACACTAGATATTTCACCCCAAGTTTTTCAGCTGAGTGCCGCTTTTTATATGAACAAGTTGATTATCAGACATATGTTCCTTTAAATTTTATTGCGATGCTGATATGTCACTAAGAAAATAACAGTCTATCAAATGACAAAGTGTGGAAGAAAAAAACAGTTTCGCAGTCTGAGGCATAATGATGTCAAAGATGCTTGTGTTAATCATAGTGACGTTGTTTGCTTTTTTGTGAATGTGTTATATTAAACAAGAGTTAACTATGTTTGACAACCTTTTATAGCTTTATTGCATCTAAAGTAAAAATGGTGACACACTGTTGTTAACTCTGCTGATATATTCTGAATTACCATTTTTGTTTTGTGTTGATGTTTTTTAGCAGTTGTCCCTGATTACACCGAAACCTAGACTCTGAACTGTTTGTGTCATCATTGGCAGGTGTGTCGTCTGTCTTGCAGAGTACGAAGATAAAGATGTACTCCGCGTTCTTCCTTACTGTGGCCACAATTTCCATGTGGCCTGCATAGATATTTGGCTAAAGCAGGACTCAACATGCCCAGTTTGTATAATTTCACTGTGTGACAACCCTGATAGCACGAACACCGTGTCTCCTATACCAAGTGCAGTGATAATACCTTTATGTTCTTCTCAAGTATTGTCGTAGTAAAAAGACTAAATAGTATAGAAAAGAGATATCCGGTTACTACGAGAGGAACCAGGGGATCCTCGAAAATGGGGACTGATGCTAAGAGAAATAAATATGTATTAATTGTCTTGAAAAAATTCCTCCTTGATTACATAGGGGTGGCTATTTATAGCCTTTTGACCCGGACACGCGGGATTACAATTCTACCCCTAAAAAGACCTACGCCTGTAGGAGTTGCATGGTTTTTTTTCTTCCTTCTCGCGTAGCCTTCAGTTCACGATGGACCCTCCTAGTCCTGGTCTATCTGGTCGATACACGTGGTTTATCGGTATCTCCTCCCCTTCGCACTGTGCGAGGTGCCCTGGACACCCTTTGGTGCTCGGTTAGGTGGCCCTGGCAGAGATCCCGGGGACTTTATGTACCCTTCGCCGCCCTCCCCCCGGCCCCCACGGGGGGAGGGGGGTATGCCTGTGTCCACCAGGGGCTGCTGCCTGCGCCTTCGGCACCCCCTAGGCCTTCGGGTGCCCCTCAGGACTCCCACGGAGGCATGCCTGTGCCCTCTGGGGGTCACTAGCCACGCTTTCAGCTTTAGCCCTCGGGGGCCTCCCCATGGTTATTACCCTGTCGCTGGGGCTGATGGGCTGCCCCTATGACAATCATCAAGATCAGATCCATGCCGTTGCCTATTTGTCTGCACAGGGCATTCGCCAAGGGCATGAGAGGTTCTTAGAAATGAACCCGACCAGGCGAATCAGATAGTGCGTGGTCCATCCGTGGATAGAGGAAACAACCTGACATTATCTGAGGTTAACTCTCCTGGTGAAAATAAAAAATAGCACATGGAGAGTCCACGTACGTCGTATACTCGTATTTGATAGGACCCTGAGTCCTCGTAGTCTTGACAGGACCCTGCAAGTATCTGCATGGAGTTTCTGTTGTGCAGTCTGCAGGGTGAACAACCTGTTAATTTAGAGACATCTACGTATGTGTGGCTGGCTGTAACAGATTAGTTTTGAGGGGTTTGATGTAAATATGAGAAAATCATTCAGATTCTTGTTTTAAAAAACCACATTTATTTGTTAATCATACTCAGACAGCTGATTGCATTACTATTCTTCTCCCATTTATGGTAGCCCACTGAGGAATAATTGCTAGTACAACAACAGCACATCTGCGAAAACTTAGTACCTGTTGTTACCTTCAGCAAACAGGATGAAAGGCATCTTGATTAGTTCATTGATCAGAGCATTTGAGACGAACATGAATATCTGTACTGCAGATTAACTGATCAACAGGATGCAGTTGTCTCACTCACGAAGCCATGCGAAAATTCTTCCAGAACAGCGTCAAGATTAGCTGCCGTCTTGTTTGCATCTACTTGGAAGCGCATGTCTGCTGCGGCATAATGTGGCCCCAATGTCCAATTTTGTCAAGTTTGATGATTGATCTCACCATGATAAAGCGAGCCAATCCAATTGATCCGAGTCTGAGATTAACTGATGAAGCATGATCTATATTGGTGGGAGCCAGCACAACGCTAAACAATTCTGATCCAAGATCACAAGAATCAAGTCAAGACGGCAATGTCTCTTCTGAAAGCAGATCCTGGAGGGGCCTCCTCTGTCAGAAGAACAGCCCATGGTTGTCCATGCACCGATGCCGATGTTGGTCGGTCCAATCATGATTCATTCTAGATCTAACTTTGTGCTCAAAGCAAGCAGCTGCAGCAGCATGGTTTGCCTTCCCCTCCTGTGATAGCGCGGGGGGACTACGCTGCGCTGAAATGATTTAATCAAGTGTACGTACTGCCAAGAAAAGCCGTAATAAGCTTTACAGTGATTCCTGTCGGTGGTGGTGGCCCTTGTTAGAATAATCTTGTTGTGCAGTTAGGGACAGGAGATGGCAGTTAGTGCAGTTGTAACAAATAAAGTGACGGACGCATTGTTTCCCAAATGGTGCGTCGTTTCTCCGTGTAAACCGATCAAGATTGATCAAGATAAATACCTCAGAAAGTGCAAAGTGGCTAATAACAAGGCACACACGAAAGAAAAACTTGTGCATACTTCAGTTTTCAACAGAAATTCCGAGAGAGAAAAACTAGATTAGGTGTTTTCTAACATTTGGTATCGAGCTCGCGACCATGGCCAACGAAGACGCCAGATCCCGCCCGATTACGCTTCCACCGAGATTCCGTGGGCGGAGCAGACACGGAGGGGCGGACACGAGCCATTGGTGCAGGAGCGCCATGAGGGAATCCAATGCACGGTCGTCTACCCAATATTGACGAACATCAACTACACCGAGTGGGCGCTTGTAATGCGCGTCAACCTCCAGCGCAAGGGCTCTGGGAGGCGATCGACCCCGGTGACGCTTCTTTCCGAGACGATCGCATGGCTCTCTCGGTCATCCTCCGCGCTGCCCCGCCTAACATGCTGTCAGAACGCCGCCGTGAAGGACACGGCAAAGCAAGCATGGGATGCCATCAAACCGATGAGGATTGGGGTGGAGCGCGACGCCAGGCTAACGCCCGGTTACGGAAGGAATTCGAGGACATCTTTTCAAGGATGGGGAGTCCGTGGATGCGTTCGCAATGCGCATCACTGGGCTCGTTAACAATTTACGCACGCTCGGGGACGCCATCGCCGAGGAGAAGGTGGTCCAGAAGTTTCTCCGGGTAGTGCCCCCTCGCTACACGCAGGTAGCAATCGCGATCGAGACGCTACTCGATCCGAGTACGATGACGATTGAAGAGCCGACAGCCGGTTGCGGCGATGGAGCAACGCTACGGCCTTGACGACGACGACGCACAAGAGTCGTGGGCGGCCGCTCCTCACGGAGGAGGAGGGTCGCACGCGCATCTGAATATGAATCGCTCCTCACGGAGGAGGAGTGGGCTGCACGCGTACGACAGCGCGAGCAGGCCAGGGGCTCATCTGACGATGGCCAAAACGACAACCGAGGCCACGAAACCAAGGACGGAGGCAATTTTGGAGAACGCGACATGACCAAGGTAAAATGTTACAATTGTAACAAGATTGGTCATTTCTCCAGGGATTGCCATGCACCGCGCCGTGAGCGCAAGGAACGCGCCAATTTGGTAGAGGTCGACGACGACGAGCCGGCACTGCTAATGGCACGAGTGAGCACGCTCGACGATGAAGTACCAGCACTTCTGATGGCGCATGTGAGCACCATCACCGAGATCACAACGGGCGCCACTGAGCATGTCACGCTCAACGAGGAAAGAGCTCAAGTCCACCTCGGACACGAGGACGACCACTGCGATGACTCGTGGTTCCTTGATACCGGCACCAGCAACTACATGACGGGCTACAAGAGCATCGATGGCATGACGCCATACGAGGCCTGACATGGACACAAGCCAGACATGCACTTCCTCCGCACACAACAAGATTAGGGAGTGATTGTTAGAATAATCTTGTTGTGCAGTTAGGGACAGGAGATGGCAGTTAGTGCAGTTGTAACAAATAAAGTGACGGACGCATTGTTTCCCAAATGGTGCGTCGTTTCTCCCGTGTAAACTGATCAAGATTGATCAGTATAAATACCCTGTAAAGTGCAGTGGCTAATAACAAGGCACACGAAAGAAAAACTTGTGCATACTTCAGTTTTCAACAGAAATTCCGTAGAGAGAAAAACTAGATTAGGTGTTTTCTAACAGCCCTCACCGGAGCAGAGAGCTCCCCGCCCTTAAAATGGCGAGCATCATGGCGTGATGATCGCGTTCTCACTCTCTGCAAAGCCACCGGGAGAAAGGAGCTTTGCTTTGCACTCTTGGAGTTTCGACCATGGCGGAAGTTAAGCACCTGTGCCTGGTGAAGTTCAAGGAGGGCGTCGCGGTGGACGACATTCTGCAAGAGTTGATCAAGCTGGCTGCAGAGATTGACACGGTGAAATCCTTCGAGTGGTATACATCCATCCGTTGTCTTTGCACTTCCTTTTCTGCTCTAAAACTAACATCAGTAGATTCCGACTTTCCGAGGCAAGAATACATTAAACTAGTGACCAAATATATGCTAGAATGCAGTAGGATCAAGATAAGGTATCAATGTTGTTCAGCTTTGTGTAGCACTTCAGCAAAGAGATTCCCGACTTCTTCAGAGACTAGTTTCTTTACTGAAGATCTTGCTCTCAAATAGAGCCATGCCCGGGATCAGGACTGTCAGTAGCTAAAAGAATAGTTATTGAAGTGCAACTTCAAGCATTTCCGATTGAACTCGTTTTAGTAAACTCATTGATCCTTGTGTTGCAGGGGAAAGGACGTGCTGAACCAGGAGGCTCTGACGCAGGGCTTCACCCATGTCTTCTCGATGGCTTTCGCGAGCGCTGAAGACATGGCGAGCTACATGAGCCATGAGAAGCACACCGCGTTCGCAGGCACGTTCATGGCCGCACTCGACAAGGTCGTCGTCATCGATTTCCCCGTCGCCGTCGCCAAGCCACCGCCGGCTTGATCGACTCCAGTATCTATCAAGCACTTGCCAACCATTGTATGGTGCCTTTTTCAGCTATTTTCTGCCACTTCAGTCAGTGTTGAGCTGGTGTAGCCGTAATGCAGCTCTATGCCGTGCATTCCGTTCAAAGGCTGTTTGGTTATCCTTGTAATGAATAAATTTGGGTGATCTTTCTGGTTGCTGTTACTACTCCCTTTTCTTTTCGGTCTTAATGATGGATTCCTAAACGGTTTTATGGCTCAGTCGTGCTTATTACCAGTGGTGGATCTGGGATTAGATCATACCTCAGGCTAAATTCTAATAGACTAACATCTTAAAACTAACGCTAACTTTTACCCATAGCTAGATATAACAAAAAATAAGCTACAAATACTTCATTCACATGAAACTTTATAAAAAATGCTTCAACATAAAATATAATAAGAAAAATATGACAAAACATAAATAATATAGCATCTTAGAGATACAAATTGAGTACCTAAATAACGAAGATTTCAACTCTAACCTAGCCCACTATTTCTTCGTTAATAGTTGGACAAGTACCAAAACCTACAAAGACAACATAAAAAAATAAATAAAAAAGAATGTATGATTAAATATAAAGAACATGAAATTTAGATTTGTAAGAATCGAACTTACCACTAGCGCGAGATAGTTGTTTCTTACGTGATCTCATTCCTTAAAAATGCTCCAAAATCTTATCATCTTTAGTGCTTGCAAATATGTCACGCTCAATATAGCATATCATGCTATGATTCATCCATTCAGCATTCATCTTATTCCACAAATTAGTTTTAATAATGCTCATAGCTGAGAAGGCTCTTTCTACAGTTGCCGTTGCCACTGGCAAAATCAAAGCTAATTCAATGAGACGATATATTCAATGCTCCTCTTCATTTTGTATCTCTAATTCCTAAATAAGCAATACACTTATTAACAATATGTAGGTAACAAGTTAATTTTGCACCAAGGAAGTAAGGAACCAAAGCAGTATAAGTCGAGCAACTACTAAACTACAAGTCTACAACCATATGATCCATTACTCCATTATCCGCACACGGCACACTGCACAATGCACATTACTCCATTATCCGCACACGACACATTGCACAATGCCCCTGAGTCCTGAACAGAAGAACTACAAGTCTACACTCTACAAGACTACAACCAATCAAGTAATCAACCATAGTCCATATGACCTGACCATATCCAACATTGATTCATAAATTCATTGAACATCTTGATATAGACAAATCACATTTATTTAAACATCACATGACACTAGTCATCACCATTCACTAGATCTCATTAGTCATTACCTGATTTACCTCAATTCCTAATTTTCACACGACGTCGAGGGGAGCCAAGTAGGTCGGCGGTGATGCAGTAAAGAGGGGCCAAACCGGGGGCGTAGGAGCGGGCCGGAGGCGAGCGCGGGAGCAGGGTGCAACGCCAGCGGCTAGAGCACGGGGCCGGGTGGCGCAGGGAGGCCGCCAAGTCGAAGCACGAGTGTGGCCGCGCGGGGCCAAGAGCAAGGGAGCGGTGGAGCGAGCTCGAGCTCTGGAGGCGCCTGCTGCGTCCGCTTGCCACGCCGAGGGAGGCAGGAGGCGAGAGCCTCACCGGCTCACCCCGAGCTCTGGAGGTGGAGGGCGCTGCCGCGATCGCCGACGGCCGAGAAGAGCCGAGCCGCCAAGGCGCCAAGGCCGACTGCCGAGGATGGCACGGGCCATGGGCGCCACGCCGGCGGGACGGACCGACGAGCCACGGAGGGCGCGCGAGCACGACGCCAGCGTGAGGAAGGGTGCGGAGGGAGCTGGGAGGGCGGCAGCAGCCGCCGCCAAGAAGAGGTTGTGAGGGACGAGGGCCGAGAGCGCAGAGCCAGCCCCGGAGCCGTCGATGGAGTGGGGAAAGGGGATTAGGTCTGGATGTGGTCATGTGGATGGAGTGGGGGAACCGAGGAAGGAGGCGTCAACGGCAGCGCGTTTGCATGTGGGCTGGGCTAGCTCAGATGCCTTGGGATAAATGGCTACTTCCACTGTTTTTAGCCTGTATGTAAAAAAAAATTTACACTACTATTTTATCTGAACTTCAGGCTATAGTCTACCTTGTCCGAGGTACAGATTCACCCCTTAGTACTATTTGGTTGAACTTTGGCAAGAGCAGGTTCGCCATGACTAACTTTGGTGGTTACCCGTACATTGGTAAATAGTGAGACGTCAGTTCTTTCATGTGAAGGCATTTAAAGTTCCGTCCTCTCTCTCTTCCTTTTGGTAGATGTTTGGAGTGCTGGAAACGGATCATCTATATACATCTGCATTAGCACCTGCTAATAATGGAGCACAGTAACATGCAATAGGACGTTGTCCCGATGTTCGATCCAAGCGGGTGCTACAGTACGAAATACACAGTGTTGTTGGTCGCAGTCTCAAAGCGATGTTCACACAATATTATTTACAGTAACAGTAGAGTATCCGCATCCTCGAGTGCTACTCCTGTCTTTCTAGCATTACTGGGAAGCAACTGCAGGTTTCTCATAATATACTCACGAATAAAAGGAAGATAAAGAAGGCCAAAAAGGGACCAAGTGGAAGCACTTGAAATACTGAAAGTTGACGATCATGGCCTCTCCCCTATACAAGGATGACAAGAAACGGAGATTTTGCGGTTATAACCAAGAATTATCATGTTTCTGGATGTGCTTATTGCCCAGTTGATGCTTGGTAATAAGATGCGGCCATCCTACGTACGATATATAATGTCACAATCGTGACGAAAAATACACGGGCCATTGCATATTTCAATGACATGACTCATGAGATGATGCGTACTGTAATCTATTATCTACAGATATCATGGGCTACGATTTGGTAGTTCTTCGACTTTCCTATATCTCCTATCGAACCATTCATGCAGCGACATAAATGTGTAACCAGTAAAAATTGGCGACTTGTAGAATTGGATTGGACCGAAGAGAGATTGCCAATAGAGTTCAGAGAGTGATCAGGTGAGAGTGATGAGCCTAGCTACTGCTTTCAGCTTCTCACCTATCACCATCATACCCATATAAATCGGATGTTTTACAAGACTTGAAAGCCTTAACCCTATCAAACATAGTTTCCTCATAGCTCACAATTATCAGTTTTTTCAGACGTGCAGCAATGGGGAATCAAATGATAGACCTGCTGCATTAAGGTAAACGTCGAGGTCACAAATCGCTGAAACAGTATGGAGTATGGATACTGTCAGCAGCTCAGCATACCATGGTGCATCTATACGTCGGGTCACCATTCATCAACATATACGTTGCATACCTTGAAAGCAATGCGTAATATATAAATCGTGAAAGCAATGCTGCATTTGATTGCCATGTCACAACCAAGATAAGGCCGGCCGGCCGGCCGGCCGGAGTTGAGTGAATCCATTCCATTAACCGGTGCCGATGTGCCGTGCCGATAACGATGTCCTTGTGCTTATTGTACTAGTTAAATTGGATTAATTCAGAAAGAGAGTACAGGATACTTCCAAAGTTATTTCAGGGTGATATGTATGCAACAATGGACATGTATCCACAACAAGAAGCTTACTTGTGTTTTTTTTTTGAGACGAAGGGAGCTTCTTTATTGGAGTAAATTTCAGAAAATCCGATGTTTTAGGGCATTAGTAACACAAAACCTTATGTTTTGAGATTTTTTCCAGAAAACTCTAGGTTTTGAGGCATTAGTAACACAAAACCTCACGTTTTGAGGTTTTTTTTAAGAAAACCCCACGATGTGGGGTTTTGTGTTACTAATACCCTAAAACCTGTTGTTTTCTGAAGAAAAAAAATCTCAAAACATGGGGTTTTGTGTTACTAATACTCCAAAACCTAGGGTTTTCTGAAATTTACTCTCTTTATTAAGATTGAGCAAGATTACAATCCCGCATCAAGACCTCATTCATAGAGTTAGGTATCTCAAGCCACATACACCAACTAGAATTACTAGAGACTTGTTTTGCACGTAAATGAGCGACGGTATTACACTGCTGATTAATAAAACAAAAAATCAAACTCCTGAAACCTCTCGCTAAGCTCCCTAATTTCCGCAATAATCGGTGTAACTTCAGAAGCCTAATTGTGTTTGGTCATGTAAAGTTGTACACTTTTGTAGCAAGTATACGAGGAAAAAAAGATGACAAAAAAAGAATTGGCAAATATATCGGAATGTACCAACATGGTTGCTTGACAACACCTCACATGTGGCCATGTGGGGTGACTGATCTCAGCATCAGCCTCTCCCCCCGACTTCCACTGCCAATTTGGCATCAAATGGAAGAGCAGAACAAAATCCAGAGAAGAAACATAACAACCAAGGAATGCAGAATCTAAAGACTAACTTACTCTCTCGTGAGAAGAAGCGGCAGCAGAAAAGGCGAAGCTCTCATGAGTTGTGTACTGAGAGAGGGGAAGCAGACACCAAACAGTACCTCCTCTACCTGTATGCTGGGACATCTGGGACCAAGGTGAGATCAACGAATTGCCATTACATTTACACCTCTATTAAACTGTACAATGTAGAAGAGCATGTGCCGCACCAGCGATACAGTCGTGCGCCGACAAATTACTGCTGGGACAGCAATAAAACTGCAGAAATAGCATTTGACTCAAGAGTGGCATGATGGAAATTGGTAATGCTTACTGCAGAACAACATATGCATGATGTGAGACACGACAATGGCACGATAGGCTGATACTATCTGTGGATCTCAGCCATCAGTACTAGATAGAGTTGAGTTGCAGCATAATCAGAGTAGTATACAGATGAACTATGCAAGAAATATGATAGTACAGTGCAGGAATTTATGCAGACACTGTCAGATTGATCACATTGCATAGTGTAGATAGACAGATAGTACCAGTATAAAACGGTGCAAGAATCACTTGTATCACTGTTACTTTTGCATTGCATGAGAATAGTCAAGAGTAAAGCCAATGGAGGAGGTAAACATTGATTTCTATTGTACAGCAAGCAGAAACTAGTACCCCATATCATATCTACACCACCTCATACAGCACAGCAGAATCAAAATAAACTAAAATGTTTTCTTCTTGTTGTTTGTTAACTGTACGGGCACACGGAACTAAAAAAGATTCAGAAAAACAAAAGGAGATTAAGGAGAGGAGGATCCTACACACTCACAGCATAGCAACCTCTCTGTGTACCACCTGTTCATGACCTTGTTTCTTCGCAGACTTATTTATCCCTTAAAAAACGAATCTAAATTCTAAACAGTAAATACCACACCAACTATTGCTTTCTTGGTTGGCTTAATTCTACCAAATTCCAAGTAGGCAGAGCAGTGAGCAAGTGAGACCTCATCAAGACCATCAAGGCGGCCTCTTGAAGGCTTGCACGACGAGGGAGAAGCCCGGTGCGGCGGCCTCCTCCTCCAGCCGTAGCCGGTTCTCGAGCGCGCTGCGCGCCCGGAGCAGCACCACCGCGCAGCCTGGCGGCTCCCGGAACCACCAGCCGTGGAGGTCCCACATGACGTCCACGGGCGCGCCGTCGACGAACACGGTCTGGTTGCCCCTGAAGTTCCACCGCAGCCGCCGCGTCTGCACGGCCCGCTTCCCGTCGATGCTGACCCACAGCTCCTCCCCTCCCCCAGAGCTCGTCGCGCACCCGACGCTGACCTCGTGCTCCGGTCCGCCCTCCGCGAAGCGGACGCGCGCGGTGAGCATTGCTGCCGGGTCGGACACCACGACGCGCTCCCTGCGCGCGAGTGGGAGGAAGCGGGCCTTGTGGATCTGGTCCTCGAACTTGGTCTTGACGAACTCGGCGGCGAGGTCGCCCACGGCGAGCACGACCTCGGCGTTGGCGACGGCGACGGCGACGAAGTAGTACCCGGAGAGCGGCTCCGGGGAGGCCGCGGGGTCGTAGCGCGCGGCGGTGAGGTCCCAGAACAGGGCGAGCGGAGGAGGGGAGTCGGCGTCGTCGGACGGGACGGAGCGGGTGCCCTTGCGCCTGTGGAGGAGGAGCGCGGGGGCGGAGGCGGAGGGGGCGAAGGAGAGTGTGGGGCCGAGCGGGGAGTGTGTCCAGGTGAGGCGGAGGAGGAGGGGCCGGGAGTCGGAGGAGAGGGCGGTGGCGCGGTAGGTTGCGGTGACGGAGAGCGTGCAGGGGGATGAGGAAGTGGAACTGGAGGAGGTGAGGGTGGAGGAGGGGGTTGTGCAGGCGGTGACGTCGGCGACGCGGACGGCGCCGTCGCCGATACAGGAGGCGAAGTCGCGCATGGAGAACGGCAGCAGCAGGCTGGACGCGCTCACCATGGCTGATCCTGTCCTCTCCTCTCTCGCAGTCGAGGAATGGGGAGATCTGTGCAGGTGAGGTGCAGGGAAGGCAAGGAGTTAATGAGGGTGGGAGGAGGAGGTGGTGGTGGGGTTAATGGGTTATGGACTGGCTGAGGCTCGAACTCATAATAGCGACCCGACGGCGAGGCGGCTGCAGTGCTGCTGCTGCTGCTGCGAAGCGAACTGGCAGCTGCCGGAGCGGAGGGGGGATGCTTGTGCTTTAAGTTTAGGAGAAGGGCGCTGGCCGTTGGATCACGAATGAGGATACATAAACCGTCCGTCCGATCATACAAGGAACTGATAATTCTATGCTCCATCCAACCATTCCGATCTTTTTTAGTTCAAGGCCAGGATTTTTCCCTCTGGCTACATAAATAAAAAAGGAGCGCCGCGGGACGCGTGTATCAAGTCAGCCTCGAACGCACAGGGATGAGATACTAGAGTATTCTCTCTCTTCATTAACTATGGTGTCACATCATCATTTTGCCTACATAGCAGACCTAAAATATCAGCCAAGGTGGAGCACTAGAAGCAGCCTAAGCTTAGCTCTCAGCCATTCCGATTTTGATCCTCGGAATACTTGAATTTTCACGAATTCCTGTGGTAATCGAACTAATTATGAGATTCCTGTGTCCCAACGGATTTTTATGTATGATCCTGACGCTACCAACACCAGCAATCCAGCTAAAATCCCCATCGTAAGAAGCACGGGCAAGGCAACTCTGTTGGATGCAACCGAATGCTTCTTGGATAGCTTTTTAAAAGGTGATTCCAGAGCTAAGAGGGAACTTTTTGGATGAAGATTTCTCTTCTTCTTTTTGATCCTTTTTGGGGGCCAGGCCATGCTGCTCGCGTCGCCATCCGGCTGCAGTCACGAGCAGCCGAGTGCTGCCTGTTTCTGGGTAACCTCGCTGCCCGGCTCTCCCCTTTCACGAGATCGTGATTCATCAGGGTCATCAAGATAGAATACTGCTCATGAATTCGCAAAGTCAAAACTTGAGGTCAGACTTCTACGAGAATAGGACTCAATTGGAATGCATTGATAATTCACATATTACACTGGCTCCAAAGAAAGTCTCCCTGGAGAATGTGAATGATTATAGGCCCATATCGTTGTTGAATTCCTCGCTCAAGCTTCTAACAAAGCTATTGGTTGATCGACTCCAAAGGATCATTTTGCGGCTTGTTCACAAGAATCAATACGGATTTATTAAAACAAGAACAATTCAGGATTGTTCGGCATGACCTTACGAATATCTGCATCAATGTCAGTAGTCTAAAAAGGGAATTATTATTTTAAAGTTGGATTTTGAGAAAGCTTTTGATGTGATGGAGCACAATGCAATTATCCAAATATTTCAAAAGAACGGATTCGATGATAGGTGGATTAGTTGGATTAAGAACTTATTTAGTTCTGCAACTTCTGCGGCACTGCTGAATGGTGTACCAGGGAAATACTTTGCTCGCAGAAGATGGGTTAGACAAGGTGACCCACTTTCACCACTTCTCTTTGTCCTTGCAGCGTACCTACTACAAACAATTATTAATGAAGTGCATAGAAGAAATATTCTTAATCTCCCAATTCCGTTGACAACAGATGCATATTACCCTATTGCTCAATATGCGGATGACACCTTACTTATAATGAAAGCAGATGCAAAACAACTTTTCTGTCTAAAGGGGTTGCTGAATACTTTTGCTTCTTCCACAGGGCTAGAGTGAATTACAACAAATCTTTCATAGTTCCTATCACTGTCAGTGAAGCTAAAATGTCCATTCTAGCGAATACTTTTGGATGTTAAATTGGAGCCCTCCCTTTCACTTATTTGGGATTACCACTGGGAACAACAAGAGCAAGAGTAAGAGATTCCTCTCCGTTGGTTGATCGAGTGGAGTGTCGTTTATCTAGTTGTGTAGCTTGTTTATCCTATGGTGGTCGGCTCACAATGATCAACTCGGCATTATTTCATCTCCCAACCTTTTATATGTGCTCTCTAAAGATTCCAGTGGCAGTCATCAATAATATTGATCGAGCTCGAAAGCATTGCCTTTGGAGAGGATCGGACTTAAACCAAAAAGGTGGAAATTTAGTTGCACGAGACATTGTCTGCAAACCAAAAAATAAAGGGGGACTTGGTGTAATAAACCTGCAAACACAAAATGAAGCACTCCTAATGAAGAATTTGCACAAATTCTATGATCACCATGATCTACCCTGGGTTAAGTTGATATGGGAAAGATACTATAACAGTAATGTCCCACATAGTTCAAGGGTTCAAGGCTCTTTTTGGTGGAGAGATATTATAAAATACATTACAATTTTCAGAGGGATTTCTATGGTAACGGTTGGCTCTTGCTCATTATTTTGGTTGGAGTGCTGGAATTCTAACCTTTTTTTTGGCGAAAATATCCAATGCTCTTCAATTTTGCAAAGAATAAGCAAATTTCAGTGGCTGACTTTCTGCACAACCCAGGTATAAGAGAGCAATTTAACCCACCTTTATCCATTGATGCTTTTGATGAATTTGCTACATTAAGTGATGATATTAAACGATTTCTACCCATAAACAATTGCCATGATAGTTGAACTTACATATGGGGCTTCGCACATTACTCTTTTCAAAGATATTACAAGTTTTGTTTTAGTACTCTCAACCCACCGCGGCCTCTTAAATGGATGTGGAAAAGCAAGTGTGTTATGAAGCTTAAAGTTTTTGCATGGCTTTTGTTGATGGATAGACTAAACACGAAAGATATGCTACTCAGGATGCATTTTCACTTCGAGGGTGATCAGTATTGTGTGTTGTCAATATAGAGTGGAAGAAAAATTGAATCATCTATTTTTTGATTGCCAATTCAGCCAAGCATGTTGGAATACTATTGGTATCAATTGGGACAATTCTATGGACGTGGATTTCAAAGTGGAGAGAACAAGATTGTCAATGATCTAGTATCGATCTTACGAATGAATATTTGGGGGTCTCTTAGAATTATAACCACTTAGAGAATGACACATTGATTTAAACAGGTTCAGGCCTTCTCCCAAAAGAATAACAATCCTACTCCTGTGTTGTTGTTGTATTGACTATGCTGATTACAATCAAGAAGAAGAATAATGCGTAATGTCTCCTCCTCCTCTGCCCCGATGTCCACTGATTTTTGCCTTTTATATAGCGCATGAATGGGTGATAGTTTCTCCAGGCCAAGAGGTGCCTCGACGTTTGGTGTAATACGTGAAGGGCTACGGGTAGGCTACACTAGCGCAAAATAATAAAAATTCTACCCGTAAACCAAGATCACTGCGCTTATAGATCACAAGATATTACCACTAGACGCCAAGAAAGTGCGGAATTGATGCAAAGACGCGTCAAGGCGAGTAGTCGTACTAAGTTGATGCAAAGACGTCAAGGCGAGTAGTCGATTACTTCCTCGTCCTCGTCGCGGCGTCCCGTCTGACTCCTCTCTTGCGGTTCGTCCAAACGCTTCTGATCTGGCGCCTCAAAGGTATCCACACGTATGGGAGGAAGCGGCGACGTCGGACTACTAGATCGCGCGAGCGACTAGGGCGTGGGAGGGTGGCGGCGAGGTTTGAGGATGTCACGAAAAACTCATCACCAATCTCTGCGCCCTTGCCCTCCTTTTATAGGCGTCCTTACAATGGGCTTCTACTAATAGAGGCCCATTAGGACTCAATTCGATCTAATTCGGATCCAATCCGAATTAGGCTTCACTTATAAGTGTGTGACCCTATAGGTTCACGTATGTTTAGACATGACGCGAGTATACATACTTGGTCAATAGTTGGTAGCGGCCTCTAGCAAGGCGTGCCAACTCCTAAAGCATACACAAAGATCATATCGGACGAACCATCACGGCGTTATGTACATGCCAATCCCTTTGCCTCACGATATTGATTCGAGCTCCAAGTCGACCACTCTATCTCGATCTGTGATCCGGAATCCCTTACTAGGTTAACTCTTAACCTTAAGTAGCATGGCTATGCATTTCGGATCCGATCACTCGAGGGCCAGAGATATCTCTCTCGGTAGAGAGGGCAAATCCCATCTCGACCGACCATGCCTCAAAGATGCTTCATGACAAACCCGAAGCTACCTTTATAACTACCCGATTCACGAGTAGCGTTTGATAGCCCCTAAGTAGGTCGATTCACATCTCAAGTACATGCGACAATCTCAGGTCTAAGGACAAGGCGTACACATTGTGTAGAGAGAACCATAAGTATAATTGTTATGTCTCATGTTGGGTCGGTTCAACCCCATGTTCTAAACATGTGTCCACATTATTGGTTTGACATCTCCATGTCTATGACCTGTGAAACATGGTCATCAACCGATACATGTGCTAATCCATCATTCACGTGTGTCCTCACATGAACTCCGACTAGGGACAACTTTAGAATAACCATATAAGTAAAGAGTTTCACAAACAAGTCACATACTTGTTAATCAACACAAAGGTAATATTCAAGGAACATTTATTAAATCATGGATACAACGAAATATCATCATCTCTATGATTGCCTCGACGTTTGGTGTAATACGCACGTTGATGGGAGTTATTATCAGAGGTATGACACCTCTACGTCGCCTGGTACTTATCATCAGAGACAGAGGCGTAATACATACAGTTATTCCAGATAATAACAGCGTATACTAACTGCTCTGTGTGTTGAACACAACGCATAAGATTCCCTAATTGATTAGGCCCACATGTCTACATGCTTTATCAATTACAGGGTGGTCGTAGCTGACCTGGTCTTAGGAAGTTCTACGGCCACAAGGTGGTCGTAGAAAGACTTACAACCATGGCATAGTCGTAAAAAGGCTTACGACCATGGGGTGGTCGTAGAAAGGCTTACGACCACCCAGTTAAGTTTCTCCCTTATGGACACTAAGAGGTATTCTTAAGAACAGTATAATGATATTGTTATCTATAATAAGAATTACAGATAAATAAATAGTTGAGGATTATTAGATCCTCATCAAAGATCAACCTTCAATTCTATGTTCTATATGGAAATTTTTACTATTGCTGCATAGCACATTTGGAAGCAAAGAAATGACAAAGTGTTTGAGAATATCATGCCAAATATTTCTACATGGAAATGCATTTTCAAGAATGAACTTGCATTGCATGTGCACCGAGTAAAGGAAGAACATAGATAGATAATCTTTGATGGACTAGAAACAATACCCTAAATGATCTTTGCCCCTAGAGGGTTGTAACTTTTTACCCTTTTTACCTTGTACATAAACTTTTTTATTATTTACATATATACAGAAAGGGCCTCCCCTACTGTCACTTGTAAAAAAAATATAACATTTTTTTAAGAACGAAAATGAAACATGTGTAGAAGTGTCAGACCCCAAATTTGAAATTTAGAATCTTCTGTGTTCACAACACTAGTCCCTGGATTAATAGCTAGTGCCTACAGTTACATCATTGAATATCAATCACATATCACGAATATGTAAAACTATTACATAATAATAAATAAAGCATAAATATACCTTATGACGTTTGACTTGCAGAATGGCCGAACATGCCAAATACCTTTTAAAGAACAGCAGCGGAAGTAAAATAAAAGTATACCACGTGGAACCCTCACGATATACCCACAAGCAATCGACTGGAGCCCGCGATCTAGTTCTTGGCCATCTTGATCTCCAGTCTCGACGAATGCTCATAAGTGCCCACATAGCCTTCTTCTTTTATGTTTACTGAATAATAATATATTGAGCGAACATAAGTACACAACCATACTCGAAAGCCAACACACAAAATGCAGTTATATAATATAAGATGCTGAACAAAGGGAGGCTTGAGGTTCTTTCATTTGCATAAAGCCAATGTTGAAATAGGTTAAGTAGAAAGCAAATCCTGAGACCTAATATTTTGACTAAACCAAGTTTTGATGAAATCCAGTGTTTTTGTATAATAATAGCGAATGTTTCACCCACCTCTAGTGGAGAACAGTACCCTAAGGTTCTATCCATTCACACATAGATATCAGTTCCATTCACCTCATGCTATATCATTTTCTAGGGCTACATCCATTAGGTGATTCTAAGGCTGCAACCACCCGGCAATTCCAGCTGAACTACCCCTGAAATTTCGGGCTAAATGCCTCTAATGACTCTCCGGCTGCACCACCCGACGAAACTTAGGCTGCACCCAATCCCTCTGACTCCCGCAGGTTGGACCACCCTCGAAACCCAAGCAGCCAAACCCTCGAATCCTGTGGCTGCACCACCCTCGAGCCCCAGGGCGCATTCCCCCATCAATTTCCAAGCTGTACCCGTCCGCGAATCCCGATCCGCGTCCACCTTACGAATCCCACGGCTGCATGCACCCAATACTTTCTACTGGCTCCAACCAGGACAACTCAAATCCTCAGGTTCCAACCCGACTTTTCATCTCATCCACAAATCGTTTTGTAAAACTTAAAATATAATCAAGCAAGTTCTCGGCATCACCCCATGACCGTGGGCATGGCTATCCAGACAGTTTTACACTCTGCAGAGGTCGACAACTTTACCTACAAAAATAATCATCTTTTAATGTCAACACGCTGCCATAGGTGTGAAACTAAGAAGATCATCACAAAGCCTTTACAATGCCCTGCCCCAATGCAACCTCACTCGCAAGGTTTCACCACTGTGGGCCACGCCCCCGAAGGCTCTCTCCTTGCGCCGTAATGGACTTATCCATGCCACGTTCGCGGGATGATGAAGCAACGCCAGGACGAAACAACTTAGTGAGCCAAGTTCTACACATGGTAGACTTGTGGTTGCACTATTAGTGCACGAGAGGTCATCATAGGAACCGGTCCTTAATCGACTTGGCGGTTCTTCCCCATACCCATTCTGGTGTACTCCCTTATGCATCCACCACTCTTTCCACCCACCTAAGTATAAAAAACAGTTTTCAGGTTTTCTCTTTTGAAATATCTTTCTTTCTTCAACATACCAGCCAGGCTCCAGCTTCGACTGCCAAATCCAATTTTGAGTTTTGAAAGTTGTCAGGGCAAATCATTGCCCACATGTCAATGTATCTAAGTAAGGCTAAGCATGACACTTAGATACAGAATTATTAACTAGCACGTATACCATTAGTTCTAGGGTGACAAAGGATATTGTTCAAGTTCAAGGATATGAAGGTTATATTTAATTATCATTAAGGTATTAACTATGAGCTAGGCCAACATAGTTGTATAAATCATAGCAATACAATTTTATAATTTAAAGCAATATAATTGCATTTCAAAAGTAGGTGCAACATGATCAAAGTGTTTACTCACCTTGCTCAATATTATGATAATCGTCTTGCTCAATGTTTTGATAATCTTGGTCCTAACCTCGCTCTTGTTAGGACTGTTGTTCCGGCATGGCTTCAGATTCTATCTACGTAGAATACGATTGAACCCGAGAACATATGAAAGCAAACCAAATGAAATCCAATAAATCCAAAGGCAAGTAAACAAAAGGAAACACTTCAAATGAAAGTCAATCAACTCAAGAGTGTTTGAAGCAGGAACTACTTCAAACGAAACTAACTATACCTAAGGGTGTCTTGAAAGACAAAAGTATTCTAGATGAAACTAATCATTCTTAGTGGAGTTGATGAAGGAAATACTTTAGATGAAGTATATCCAAAGGAAGTTGATGAAGAAAATACTTCAGACCAAAGTGGATAAATCCAAACTCTAGTCGTTTGGTCTAGTAGTGGGGTTTTGGGTTGACAGTCAAACTTAGGGTTAGGTAACCGTTTGATCCGGAGTGAGGGCGAGAGGGATCGGGCTCTCGGGAAGTCCGCTGGTGCAAAGGGGTTAGGACTCTAACGGGATGGAGAGAATACTCATATGAATATTCCTCATCGGGTACCTAGATGGGAGAGACCACCCAGTTAGGTAGGACTCTCTGACCCATCTTTGGGTCGCGAATTGTACTTCTACCGGGAGCAGATAGCAAGGGGGTGATATCTAAAGACTTGACGATGTTGATTAGAGGTTGAGCTACTATCATCCACTTAGAAACGTATCACCGCTACTCACACGCGATGCCTAGCTGATCTAATGATTTCTTTAGTTATTATTTCCTATTTATCAAGAAAGTTCTATGATAGTCAGGTGAGATTTATGCATATGTGCGGGGTTCGCTCTGGGTAGACATAAGTCTCACTGACATGTGGGGTATAGTTTTACTTAATGATTCCTTTTATTATTTTATATTTATCAAGGAAGTTCCATGAGCCTTAGTTGGAACTTCCAAGTATTGGCTAGACATCAGTCTTACGTCTTTAGTGGTGTCTGCGGGTTTGGATTTCTACTTTGAGGTGATCTTTACTTAGTCTCATTACTTGCGTGGCTTGGTGTACACTAAAGTAAACCTATCATACTAGGTTGATCCTTAGCTACAACACATGCTAGTGATTACTTCCCATTAAGTAGATAACTATACTACCAGACCTATCGGCTCCTATCTACTATGCCTTGTTTAGCGGCCAACTCTATCATCCTAATTACTACTAATAGCGTGAAGCGGGGTCATAGTTACTGCTACCCTTCACGGCTACCTAGTATAATGACTATGCCTAACTTAATCATTGGCGAATTGTCTAACCAGAGTGGTCACTTTACCTATGCGACAATTTGATAAGACTCTACTTGTAAGTGCATGTTGCTATAATGTATTATTTTACTAGTGGGTGTACAAGTCATTGATGCATTGTTTATTATTGTTTATCATTATTATAACAATGGCCTAGGGCCTACTGGTCATTTAGGGTCATGTGTGTATGTATGTGCCTAAACATGACTATATCACCTTAGATTCCAATTTCCTGAATTGATCCTTTTAGTTTTATCCTTTAGTTAGTTTACCTACTATATATGCAATCTCTACTTAAAGGTCTAACTCAGTGCTTGTTAAGATATTCACAAGGTTATTGATTTTAGCTTCTAGTTCTAGGTAAAACCTAGTTATGCGTGAGGAACACTCGTCGAATCATGTTTTAATTTACTTGTGTCGATTGAATAAGCTACCTCTCAACTCAGTCATTATTAATGACCAAGTTCGAATAAATACGAATGTATTCAAATTGTTTTCAAAAGTTCAAATGAACTCCAAAATGGATGTTTTCTGGTTGATTGGGTAGGGTTTGACTTTAGATGAATTTAGAAATAAGAATTGTTCAATTTGGATTTAAAACGAGAGAGAACGGACTCTCCAAAGTTTTAAATCCTTGAAATAAACAGAGGAGAGAGACTCCTCTCACTAACAGGTGGGGCCCGCGGGTTTTCTTTTTTTCTTTTTGGTTTATTTTTTAGTCGAAAAATGCTCTAGTAGCTGACAGGTGGGACCCTTGCTATTTTAATTTCTTTCTGATTTATTTTTCTAATTTAATCCACTATAGCCATTGGCAGGTGGGACTCGGCCAGTGCGGACTCATTCCAGGGGAATAGTGCGTAGATCGAGGGCCCACGAGTTATTGAGGCCGGTCTATAGACTAGGTCTACACTGCCCTTTTAAACGAGTAGGACCCATATGTCATAGACTTAGTCTTTGTTTTAACTTCTAATTACAACTTACTAATCGTACTAGGCCCACATGTCATACTATCTTACCGCTAACCAACCCTTTCCTTAACGATGTCATTACGGTTGATGGTGGAGCAACAGTGCTTCTCACCCAACTCGCACTGGAACAGGGGAGATGCCCAAAGCTTCTCAGGCCATGCTCGTTGCCGGCAAGCCAGGCCATGGGGGTGGCTGAGGAAGCCCAAAATGGGTTCCCTGTTGGCAGGCAACCCTAGGGGTACCAGCGACGTGGACCAAGACAACAACGACGACGGCGACGTTCGGGGCTACGGTGTCAACCGCTGGCGATGCCCTCGGCTAATGGACGCGTGCATGAATTTCTACGGGGTACTAGGAACTCTCCGATACCGAAGACGACAACGGGGAAGGCCGAAGGAGGGTCGGCGACGTTGATCCGGGGCTGTGCGACAAGCTTCTTGTGGCGGCGATGACCTAGAAGGATAGGGATGCCGTTAACCGCCGAGGAATTTCAAGGAAGGCAGCGAGGTGCTTGACGCGAAAGTAATTGGAAGGGGCTTACTGGAGGAGGCGTGGTGGCGGGGATTGCGGTTGTGGCTGGGAACATGGAAGAAGGGGTCACCAGCAGGCACCTGTGAATGCAAGAAGAAATTGGGTGAGGGGATTGGAGCACGGTGTGCAGGAGCATAAGGTGGACTGCGTGGCGAGTGGGGAGCTCAGGAGGGTAGGGATCTGATGGCGCAATGCGGCAAAAATGGCACTTGCACCTTTTTCGTGCGCACGCTCGGTGGAGAAGAGGGGGAAGGAGAATGGCCAGGAAGGGCGAAGGAGCCTTGGGGCGGCCATTTATAGGCAAGAGGGTGAGAGATGGAGGGCCAGTGGCGGATTGGGACCAGCGGGACGGTGCGACATCGGGGGGGGGGCATGGGAGCAACACCACTGAGTGATGGGAGTGGGTGGTCGGCGGCAAACAATGGTGGCGGAGTGATCACGGGCAATAGGCGGGAAGCGTACCTGCGACATGGAGGTCAGGATGGGGCAGGTGCGTTGGTGGGAGAAGGAGGACGAGGTAGGTGGGAGGTTCGTGTGGCTCTGGCACGGCGAGCACAGAGAAGAAACCGAGGGGGGGGGTTGGCGCTGGGCCTGGTGTGGGCCGAAGCCAAGGAGAAAGAGGGAGGAGAAGCTGGGCCAGGAAGGAATAAGGGAAAAAGAAAAGAGAAGAAAAGAAAAGAGAAAACAAGAAGGGGCAAGGGAACAAGAAAATAGAAGAAAAGAAAAGAGAAGAAGAGAAGAAGAAAAGGAAAAAGGAGAAGTTGGGCTGGGCCGGGTGACTTTCGACCCAGACCGCCTTTTTGAGGTCTCATTTTCTTTCCTTTTTCTTTTCTTTTTAAACTTAGATTTGAATTCAATTTCTTGATTTGCCTATTAGATTCAGATTTTAAATTTCTACATATTTTCATGTTTTATCGATTTAAATTAGATTTGTATTTCGCTAACTGATCACTTGAAACTAATACCTCGATGGATATCTCCAAAACAAAATCCGAGAATTCGAATATCAACAAGACGTATCAAAAAGTTTTAAAATTTTCATATTTTTACGCATTTGAATTGAAAGCAATTTTTGGGGTGTTACAAGAAGGAACTACATGTCTTACTAATAAAGCAAGAAAAATCACACAAATTCGAGCCAAAGAAGGACTCAAACCCGGGTGGTGGGATTGTACATCCACGCCCCCACTCAACTGAGCTAGGCTCAGTTCCTGAATACAACGTGTCTCAAATCCATAATTCTAACATGTTAATTGGTTTCACAGATCCTCCCAAAAAAAAACAAGTAACGAACCAGGTTTGGCATCTTTGATCTTTCTTTGCTTGTTTTTTCATTGTTGACTCAAACACCTTTGACTGTGCATTTGTGCAAGCCATGTAACACAGTCTAGTCTATTTTGTTGATGGAATATAAGTTTAGGTGGACATAGTTTTAGCCAAAACAAAATTGATCAAAAATATTAAGAATGAAAGGGACAGCAGGGTGAGTGTTGGATCAGGCTGATCAGTGTGGTGGAGGGATCTATATGTTTCAAAAAAAAATGTGGGGAGGGATCAACGGATCATGCATGTGTTAGAATAGAACTCTTTTGTATTTCCTTATCTGTATATAGAAACCCCCCTTGTACATCCCTATATATATTGCCCATTGGGCTCTCTTGAATATACACACAATATTCATAACATGGTATCAGAGTTAGGGCACTAACCTAGCTCTTTCCGCTGCCACATCCATCGTCGCCAGGCCGCCACCGCCGCTGCCGCTGTTGACGCCGCCCGATGTCGTCCTCCTTCCCCGACTGCGCGGGTTCCTAGACTACATGGCCCCCGTCCGCGTGGTGCACTCCAACGTCGTCAAGCTCGGCGCCGCCTATGCTAGCCCCGGTCGTCGCCTGCGAACGAGCCGACCACTTGGAGCTGCCGCTAGCCACCACCGCCGGATCCACCGGAGCCGCCGTTGTCGGATCCACCGGAGTCGCCGTTGTCGGATCCACCGCCGCTCCCGGCCGCTGCGGCGGCCAACACTAGGGTTCCCCCCGCGCGCATGTTCGTTCTTGCGTGGGCCGGCTTGCTTTAGGGTGATTCGGCCCGAAGTGGGCCGGTTTTAGTGTGTTTCGGCCGAAAAAAATAAAAAAAAATAGTACGTTGATCTAACCGCCGCGCCGTCCATTGCCGCCTGTTAGACTTCGTTGCCTTGGTCGCCGCGCCGTCCAGCGTCGCCTACCGATGGCCTCCATTCCATCAGCTGCGATCCCATTTTTGGGAACCAAGCTTAATGGGACGAACTATAGGTTGTGGTCTTCACTCATGGAGATCACGCTCAATGGTCTCCGCCTCTGGGGACATGTTACTGGTGCCCGACCTTGTCCTCCGTCGTCGGTTCAGCCTCTTCCCAGACAGCCTACTTCGGCACCTCCTGCAGAAGATGAGGCCACAAAGAAGGAGGCAGAGGCCACTATTGTTGCTGCTAACGCTATTGATGAGGCCTTTCAGTATGCTATAGACGCTTTTGAGCGCCGGTGTACTGATGAGGCCCGTGTTTGAGCCATCCTGGTGGTCAGCGTTGACAACTCCAACTAGTCAGACATTGTTGGTCTGCGTGCCACTCGTTAGATCTAGGAGTACTTGCGTAAGTGATACCAGCAGAGCAGCGATGCTCAATTCTTTTTGCTTCAGCGTGAGTTGGAGATGCTTCGCCAGGAGGACTCCTCCATCGACGACTTTTTCCAAGCCCTGGTCAGTCTCTGGTGCTAGCTAGATGAGCTGGCTTCTCCGCTTTGCAAGGAGTGTCATAAAGTGTAGAAGGCGGATCGTGATCGCCTTCACCTTTATGACTTCGTTCGCCATCTTCACCCAGAGTTTGATCCTGTCAAGGCTCAACTGCTGAGCCGCTTACCACAACCGACAGTCACCGAGGCTCTTTCAACACTTCATGCTGAGGAGCTTCACCGCGGGTTAGCAGCATAGTTTGTTCCGGCTGTGCTTGCTACCCCTTCTTCTTCGACTACACCGACGGTTCCTGTTTCGACTACAGTCCATCCTCAGGTGTCTGTTTCTGCTCCTATTTTTGCATCCACTAGGGTTCAGTGCAATTATTGCAAGAACTTCGGGCACGACTATCAGCGTTGTGCGGTGCGAAAAAAGCAGAACAAGGTGCGTGGGGTTGGGCCCTCCAAGGGGGGTTGGGAGGCCTTTCCTTGATAGGAGGACAGCCCAGCACGACCAGCACGTCAGGACCTTCTCAGCGAGGTGACCTTGTTCAGCAGTTCTGCCAGGCTCTACTTCAATAGCTCTCTCATAACTCAGCAGGTTCTGCTAGTCTAGCTCAGACGTCTCCTCCAGGTACTTCTTGGGTTCTGGATTCTGGTGCCTCTTTCCATATTACACCGGACTCCACATCTCTCACTTCAGTAGGACCTCTTATTTTTCCTATCTTTGTTCAGACAGCTGACGATACTCCTTTGTCTGTCAGCTATCAGGGCACTCTTTTGTCCACTAACTTTTCTGTTCTAGCTGTTTTCCATGTTCCCCAGCTTACCATGCAGCTTCTCTCGGTGGGTCAGCTCACCGATCTTGGCTGTAGGGTTGGTTTTGACTCTCACACCTGTTTCATCCAGGATCGACAGACAGGGACGGTACTTGGGACTGGTCGACGCCATAGGGATCGTTAGGGTCTCTACATCCTTGATAGCCTCCACCTTCCGTCCACTACTCCACTTCAGTTGCTCCTGTCACCTCTATGTCTTCTTCCACCGCCACTGCTGCCACCACCTCTGGCTTTTTTTGCGCAGTGGCATCACCGTTTATCTCACTTGTGTGGGTCCCATCTTTCTTCATTAGTTCGTCAGGGTGTTCTTGGACGTGTTACTGTTGACACAACTATGTTTTGTCAGGGTTGTAAGCTGGGAAAGCAGCTATAGCTTCCTTATCATTCTAGCGAGTCCTTGTCTTCTCATCCTTTTGACTTAGTTCATTCAGATGTATGGGGACCTGCGCCTATTATCTCTAAAGGCGGGCATAAACTTTATGTGATCTTCATTGATGATTATTCCCGTTTTACATGGATTTTCCCTATGTCTAATCGTGGTTAGTTTCTTGCGATCCATCGTAGCTTTGCAATGATGGTTCGTACTCAGTTTAATTCTCCCATCCGTACTTTTCGCTGTGATTCTGCTGGCGAGTATTGTTCTGATGCTTTTAGATAGTTTCTTTCTAAGCAGGGCACTCTTTACCAGTCTTCTTGTCCTTGTGCCCATGCTCAGAATGGGGTTGCTGAGCGCAAACATCATCATTTGATTGAGACTGCCCGTACTCTTCTCCTTGCCTCTCACGTTCCACCACAGTTCTGGGCTAAGGCTGTTTCTACGGCTATATATCTCATCAATATGCAGCCTTCCACTGCTCTTAAGGGTGTCAGTCCTATAGAGCGTCTCTACTCTCGAGCCCTCCCCCCCGATACACTCACCTTCGTGTTTTTGGTTGTACTTGTTTTGTTCTACTGTAGCCTCGTAAACGCACTAAACTATCAGTCCAGTCAGTTGAGAGTGCGTGTTTCTTGGTTATAGTTCTGAGCATAAGGGTTATCGTTGCTATGATCCTTCTGCTCAAAAGATCAGGATTTCACGAGACGTTGTCTTTGACGAATCTCGACCTTTCTTCTATCGAGATTCGGCCCCTCCTGTTTCCACCGTTGAGTCGGTTTCATGGTTGTTTCTTTTTGACTCTTCACCGATTTCTCCACTATCACAGTCTTCCCCTAGTCCATCTCTAGTGGTTCCTTCTATACCTCCGCCTCCGGTGCTGCCTCCTACAACACCACCGTCTCGTTTATCTGGTATTCACTACTCTAGGCGTCCTTGTTCTTCACTAGTCTCCTCTCCTAGTATCTTGTCGACGCCCACATCTGATTCTTCTGATGATGCTCCTCGTTATGTCCTTCGTGACCGGACATCCCTTCGACCTCCTGATCGTCTTGGATTTGCTCCAATAGCTCATGCTCTCTCTGTCACTGAGCCTAGTTCTTATCGTGAGGCTGCTCCTCATTCTGAGTGGCAGCTCGCTATGGCAGAGGGGCTTGATGTTCTTCAACGTACGGAGACTTGGGATATTGTATCGACACCTGTGCATGCTCGTTCGATCACATGCAAGTGGGTGTATAAGATTAAGACCCGATCTGATGGTACTATGGAGCGCTACAAGGCTCGTCTTGTGGCTCGTGGCTTTCAGTAGGAGTACGGTCGTGACTACGATGAGATTTTTGCCCCTGTTGCCCATATGACCACTGTTCGCACTCTTGTTGCGGTTGCTTCTGTTCGTCGATGGTCTATCTCTCAGCTCGATGTTAAGAATGCCTTTCTTAATGGTGTTTTGCATGAGGAGGCCTACATGCAGCCACTAACTGGGTATTCTATTCCTGATGGGCACATCTGTCGTCTTCGTCGTGCTCTTTATGGCCTTAAACAGGCTCCTCGTGCCTGGTTTACGCGTTTTACCTCAGTGATTACTGCTGTCGGTTCCACTGTCAGTTCCCATGATCCTGCTCTTTTTGTCCATATCTCATTTCGGGGTAGGACGTTGCTTCTTCTGTATGTTGATGATATGCTCATCACTGGTGATGATTCCTCATTCATCACGTATGTGAAGAAGCATCTCAGTGAGCAGTTTTTGATGACTGATCTTGGTTCTCTTACGTACTTCCTTGGGATTGAGGTCTCTTTCGTGTCTAAGGGCTACTACCTCTCCCAGCAGAAGTATGTCTAGGATCCCTCTCCCAGCAGAAGTATGTCCATGATCTTCTTGATCGGTCTGGTCTGACTGACACTAGTACTACTGATGGTGATCTTCTTGAGGGTCCTACTCGGTATCACCATCTTGTTGGGAGTTTGGTGTATCTTGTGAGCACTCGTCCTAATATTGTTTATGCTGTTCATATCTTGAGTCAGTTCATGGCTCGTCCTACCTATGTTCACTACAGTCACCTTCTTCGTGTTCTTCGCTACTTGTATGGGACTATCTCTCGTCGTTTGTTTTTATCCTAGCTCTACCTCACTGCAGTTTCAGGCGTACTCCGATGCGACCTAGGCTAGTGATCCTTCTGATCGTCGTTCTCTTTCTGCTTATTGTGTTTTTCTTGGCTCCTCCGTGTTTGCCTGGAAGACTAAGAAGCGAACTCTGATTCGTCGAGTGTAGAGGTGAGTTGAGAGCTATGGCGCGATGATGAGAGGTTACTTGGTTGAGGTGGCTACTTGCAGATTTTGGAGTATCTGTGATGGGACCTACAACTCTTTTGTCTGACAATATAGGTGCTATCAGTATTACCTGGGACCCAGTGAAGCATGAGCCCACCAAGTACATTGGTGTGGATGCTTCTTACACTCGCTCACAGGTGCAGGAGGTAGTACTTGCTTTACAGTTTGTTCCATCAGAGTTACAGGTTGCTGACTTCTTCACGAAGTCACAGACTAGAGCAAAACATTTGTATTTTCTCTCCTAACTCAGTGTGTATGATCCATCATGAGTTTGAGGGGGAGAGGGGGTTGTTAGAATAGAACTTTTTTGTATTTCCTTATCTGTATATGGAAACTCCCCTTGTACATCCGTATATATATTGCTCATTAGATCCTCTTAAATATACACACAATATTCATAACAACATACATCACTCATGGTCCATGACATGTATGATCAACAGAGAGGATGGGTACACCCTAGTACGGTCATCCATCAAAGCATATGTCAACACCAACAACTCCCAAGATCACAAATCACATTATATTACCTACAAAATTTTAATCACCAATGAAAGCAATGGTTGGTAGTTAACTAATGGGAAAGTACTATTAAGGAAAGCAAGATGAAGAATTAGAAACGAAGCAAAAACTAGCTCTCTTGTCACTTGGCTAGTGACTCCATTTTTCTTGAAAGCTGCTCATATCATATCACTATTGTGGGGTGGTTGAACATTTAAGGTACCAACTTACTCTGTACTAATCGTTATTAAACTGCAAAACTCCAAAGAACACATGGAAGAAAAATTGTGTCGCACGGAAATGCAGCCGTAATCTCGTAAATTTGCCCGTTCGTGCCAATTCATTGTGTTAACTAACAGATAGAATGTGTCAGATTAGGTAATACGCAGCAGTAATGGGGCTCACCTGCTGCAGCTCCAGAGACTCTGCACAAGTTCTTGGTCCATTGGTCCATGAAGCGGTCCATCAATAATGAATCAATCTGATCTGAGAAGGAGAATGTGAAATAAGGCTAAAAATGATCAATTAAAATATAGTAGAACAGGCCTTCATGGGTCCTCACACAGCAAGGGTTGGAACAGGCCTTCCATGACCACTTTGTAAACCTAATTGAAAAACCGATTCACCGTGCCCACTCTTTGGATTTGGACTTCCTCAATATGCAGACCCATGATCTCCGGGAGCTAGAAGATGTATTCACTTTGGTGTGGGAAGCAATCAAGAGCATCTCAACTGATAAGGCGACAGGACCCGACGGTTTCACTGGACTCTTCTATTAGAGTTGTTGGGAAATCACTAAACCGGACATCGTGGCAGCCTTCCATGCCATTGGCCGCTTGGCGGGAGAAAACTACCATGTTCTCAATAAGGCCCTGCTAACCCTCCTGCCGAAGAAGCAATCAACGCAAGAACCGTCTGACTATAGGCTGATCAGCCTACTTCACAGTTTCGCAAAAATTTTCTCCAAAGTCTTGGCTCAAAGGCTTGCGCCGAAAATGGGATTGATTGTACCTCCAAACCAATCCACTTTCACCAAAGGTCGCTCCATACAAGACAATTTTCTTTTGGTCAAGCATTCCACCTGCCTTCTCCATCAACAGAAAAAAATCAGCATTCCTATTCAAGCTTGACATCGCTCAGGCTTTCGACTCTTTGTCCTGGCCTTTCCTGCTGGAGATTTTGCGGCACAAAGGTTTTGGCCCAAGATGGTGTGCATGGATAAGTATCATGCTTAGATCATCGTCCACCAGAGTTCTTGTCAATGGGCAACCTGGGAAACCGGTCTGGCACGATCGTGGCCTACGTCAAGGAGATCCTTTATCTCCTTTGTTGTTCATCATCGCTATGGAAGTCCTCAACAATCTCATCCTCGCAGCGGAAAATGCAGCATTGCTTCAACCTCTTGGTGGTCGTCGAGGGTTACCACATCGCCTATCCCTTTTCGTAGATGACGCAGTTCTGTTTTTAACTCCAATAAATACAGACATGCTAGCCATTAAAGAAATTCTGCAGCTCTTTGGCGAGGCGTCAGACCTGTGAACCAATACGGCCAAGAGTTCCTTTGTGCCAATTCAGTGCAACGATCAGCAAATTCAACTCATCAAGTGCGGTTTGCAATGTAACAGTGCGGTTTTTCTGTGCAAATACCTTGGCTTGCCTCTCACTTTAAGGAAAACCGTCCCGGACTGATTTTCAACCTCTGTTGGACAAGGTCGCTAACCGCCTTCAAGCCTGGCAGGCAGGCTTGCTTTCTCAAGGGGGGCGGCTGGTGATGGTTCAAGCTGTGCTATCTGCCATGCCGGTCTACGCTTTTATGGCTCTAGATCCCCCCGTCGCGATCATCAAAGAAATCGATAAGAGACGTCGAGTGTTTCTTTGGAAAGGTTCACAGAATGTCGCGGGTGGGCATTGTCTAGTTGCCTGGTCCTCGGTATGTCATCCCACCAATCTTGGGGGGTGGGGCGTGCTCGGCGCCTAATCTGGTTGTCTTTGGGGCCAGGCCTGCGTATCCGCTGGCTTTGGCTGCAGCGGACTTGGTCGGAGAGGCCTTGGGGGAGATTTCAAAACAAAGCTAGCCCGGTGGCGGAAAATATGTTTCATGCCTCTATTTCGGTCACAGTAGGGAACGACAAGAATTGTTTGTTCTGGGTGGACAGATGGCTACAAGGCTGATCCATTCAAAGCATAGCGCCATCCATTGCCAAATTGGTCAAACCTCTTTTGCGGAAGAACAGAACGTTAGCTCAGGCCCTTGCAAACAATTCCTGGGTTTCAGACATCTCAATGCAGCCTAGGACTGGGAACATCTTGGAATTCCTGCGCCTTTGGGATGTGGTGCAGTCTGTTCAGTTGAATCAGGGAGAGGTTGACTCGGTCCGTTGGCGGTGGGAAACCTCAGGTCACTACTCCTCTAAATCGGCGTATAGGGATTTCTTCATAGGTGCAACAAGATTTCCTTGCGCCGAGGTTATTTGGAAAGCTAGGGCACCTCTCAAATGCAAAATCTTCATGTGGTTAGCGATCTGTAGGCGCTGTTGGATGACCGACCGCCTACAGCGTCGAGGTTTGCCAAACCAAGGGGTTTGCGTCGTTTGCGGGCATGGACAGGAGACCATCGATCACCTGATAGTTGGTTGTGCGGTTACGTCACAAGTTTGGACGTATTTCGTAAATCGGGTTGGTTCGCCTTGCACAATTCTTGTGGGTCAGCCCTCTCTTCAAGACCATTGGATTGCTGCAAGAAATAAAGTACCTAAGCAATGTAGGAAGGACATCGATTCGTGCATTATTTTGGTCCGTTGGGTGATCTGGAAGGAACACAATCATCGGATTTTCAATAACGTCTCCGCTTCTCTTGATCAAATGCTCACAAATATTCTTATTGAGCATCAGCTCTGGTTTTTGGCGGCGGCAAAGGAGATGGAGGCGCATGCGCAGCAGGAGTAGTCCCTCGGCCGTCTGATTGAAGTTGTTCTGTAGTTTCTCTGAGGGTGTGTTTTTTTTTTGTTTGTGTTCTGTTTCTGCTTTTCGTGTTTTGGTCTAACCTTTGTTCCTGCGTTTTGAGCAGCTGTTTTTATTCTCTTCTTAATAGAAAGCTGTGCAAAGCTGTTGCACTCCCTTGAAAAAAATATATATAGTAGAATAAGTCATGGGGCAATCTTCTATGAGAAATGAGAATGTGATTCATGCATTGGCAAAACCAGGTACTTGATCCCAGAAGCATTATAAAATTGATGCATGCTTTGTTGACTTTGTTTTTAGATTCGAGTGGGAAAAAAATAATTGTCCCATACTGCATACTTTGTAAAGCAGAAATGAGACACTCAGCTGAAAACAAGGAGAGCAGGCTCCCTGAAAACAATGGACAACAACTCTTTAGCTTGCAACAACAGGCAAAAACAGAAATCAAATGTTATTAATGCAATTTATTTAGTTCCTTCTTATAGTAGACCAGATAATGTGGGTCTTCAAACACAAGGGTCTACATGCTTTACTCCAGTTGGCAAGAACACAAATGTATTGCCAGGAAAGAGAGAGATGCAAATAGTATTCTGAGTTATACCTTTATGTTTGAGCAACAGATAGATTAATTATGTCCTAAAAAAGAAACAGATAGATGAATTATTTACAGTGGAGATGGTTGCCTTTAATTCTTGTTAAACTAGAACAAATTGACAATAATTTTTTTTACAAATGCAGCAAACGCAAGTTGACAAAAGAAGCCTTTCTGTTTCAAACCTGCTATAGAACTAGCTGACAAGACAACATTATGCAATTGGTGAGAAGATATATTACTCTAACCAACAGCAGGAAGGCAGTTGAGGAGGAGTAGAAAGCCTTTTCCTATCTTCAAAATACGAAGCCGAAAAAGAAGACAAGCATCAGCTATGCATGTAAAATTTAGATTTCCAGATGAAGGCATACATCAGGAAGGAGGATAGCAGGCTGCTCCTATTGGAAATGAACTTGTCTTCTTCCATGCTGTAGTTGGAAGTTGGAACAGCCCCCACCCAAGCTAGATCCAACTTGCAACTGCTGACAATAATATAATCTGTCGATCATCATCAGAACTTCTCATTCCATTATGAGCCTACTTGGTCCTTGTTTAGCATGCAACGCCTAGACGTTGAAGAATCCTTCCACAGTAACATTATTCTGTAATCTGTACTGCCTTGCTTAAATTGACACAACGGAATCAAGATGACTCGTTCATCATTGCTGGAGTGATACACATTGGCAGTTGGAACTCGGCACTGCTCAACAAATAATTTGCACTGCTCATAATACCAAGGACATATTTAAGGCCTTCATCATTACAAATCCTCTCTCTTGTGGAAGCCACTGATTTATGAGGACTTCAAATTAGTTGCCTAAAGCATGAGACGACCCCATCTTGAACAGTTTTCATTACCTGCAGTAAGATTAGGCCCTTTCTGGCAACAAAAGAAGATCCCTAAATATGCATTGCATAGACAGGATCATTAGGAAAACATGGTGTTCCTCTCATGACATGCATAAGCACTGTGCACAGCTGTAGTTCCAGAGGCAAGTTTGGACCAAAAAAATACATTCTAGTTATGTGTTGAACCTTCAGTCAAATATGAGGTTAAACCGATGCCTAGGTTTGGACCACTTCAATCTGGTTCTTTTCACAAAAAATTCCTTCCCATGTTCACGCACACGCTAATTAATTTAATCAAGTGGCATCAGAACCTAAGCATGCATTGGTAAGCAATGATGCTGCAGAGTTAATTATAGAAGTATGGAAACCATCTTATGTGCAGATTGTTATGTATATATATGGCCCATGAGGCCCATTAGCTCTAGGTTTTGTACTTCTACTATACATACCTTTTGGTATTGATCCAATAGAACTGAGATGCTGTTTTGTATCATGGTATCAGAGCTCTAGGGGTCTTCTCGGCGCCGCCGATATCGTCTTGACTCTGCTCTTCGCCGAAACCGCAGCCGCCGGCCAGCCGCTCCTCCCGTGCATGTTGCGCGCTTCACAAGATGCAGCGCCGCCGGCTAGCCGCTCCTCCGCCGCCGTCGCCGCATGCGACTTGCACGCCGTTTCTCCGTGCGCACGTGGTCTTCCTTCGTGCGCCCGGTCCGCCTTGGCCCTCCTGCTCCCGGATCCGTGCGGCCTCCGCCTCCTTGCTCTCAGATCTGCGTCGCCGTCGCCGGAGACGATCAGACGGACTTGGATCCGGAGCTCCTCCGTCGCTCTCGCCTGCCTCGCGCCACCCCTCGGGCTGACACCGACCCTGCCTCCGAGTCGCCGAGCCGACACCAACTGCGCCGCCGTTGAGCCTCTGTTCCCGAGCCGAGCCGCCGCCTGGTCTTGCGCCTTCCGCCGAGCCACCGCCTGGTCTTCCGCCGCAAGGCTCTTGGATGTGTGCTGTGCCGCCTGGCTGGATTTGTATCAGTTGGATCAAGGATGTCTCATGGATATTTCTAGATTCTATGAAAATTTAGTTCTCTCTGTGTGCTCTCTGATGGTTTGCTGTGCTACCTAGTTGGGTAGCCTCGGTCCTCTGATCTGAGCTGTGCTGTGCTGAGACTTGTTCGACACCGAAGTGGTGAAATGGCTCATTCTCTTGGTATAGGAACTCAGTTTGTTCTTGCGGCACCTCGTCAGGAGGTTTATCAGCTTGCTCCTTTTCCTGATGCTCCATCCAATCAGGTTTTATGCCCTTATTGCAAGAAGCCTGGTCATCCTGTTCAGAGGTGCTACCGTCTTCATCCAGAGCTGCGACCTGCATCTCATCGTTGTCGCCGTGGTGCGGTCGCTGCCATCACTCCTCCAAGTGTTGGGGATTCTGCTCTTGCCACTCGGTTGGGTCGACTTGATCCTGCTTGAGCTCTTGAGACTCAAGTTCGGCGATGGTCTTCATCTGATGCCCCTCCTAGTGGGTCTGCCAGTCTTGTTGTAGCCTCCTCTTCCGTGTCAGGTATTAGTCTTCCATGGGTTTTGGACTCTGGAGCTTCTTTTCATATGACATCGGATAAATCTCATCTTGCATCATGTCGACCTGTTATGGATGGTTCCTGTGTACAGACAGCCGATGGCACCTCATGTTCAGTCACTCATCAGGGCACTCTCTCTACTTCTCATTTTACTGTTCCTGATGTGTCATTTGTACCCCAGCTTTCTATGAACCTTATGTTTGTTGGCCAGCTTGCTGATATGCACTACTTTGTTGGGTTTGATGACTCTACTTGCTATGTGCAGGATCATCGGACAGGAGTTCTTGTTGGTACTGGCCATCGTCTTAGAGATTCTCAGGGTCTCTACTTTCTTGATCGTCTGAGTCTTCTATCTTCCTCCACTCATTCATCTTCAGTTATTGCGTCAATCTCTGTTAGTTTTCCTTAGTGGCATCATCGGCTTGGTCATTTGTGTGGATCTCGTCTTTCTACTTTAGCTCGTCAGGGTGTCCTAGGTCGTGTCATTGTCGACACTAGTTATGATTGTAAGGGTTGCAAGCTTGGTAAACAGGTGCAACTCCCATATTCTACTAGTACATCTCGGTCTAGTCGTCCTTTTGAGTTAGTTCATTCTGATGTTTGGGGTCCTGCTCCTTTTGCTTCCAAAGGTGGCCATCTCTATTATGTTATCTTTATTGATGACTATTCTCGATATACTTGGGTTTATTTTATGAAACATCGTTCTCAACTCTTGTCTATTTATCAGTCTTTTGCTCGTATGGTTCACACTCAGTTTTCCACTCCTATTCAGACCTTTCGTTCTGATTCAGGGGGGAGTACTTGTCGAATGCTTTTCGTCAATTTCTCTCCGCTGAGGGAACCCTTCCTCAGCTTTCCTGTCCCGGTGCCCATGCTCCGAATGGTGTTGTTGAACGTAAACACCGTCATCTTATTAAGACTGCTCGTACTCTTTTACTTGCATCTCATGTTCCACGACATTTTTGGGCTGATGCAGTTTCTACGTCTGTCTATCTCATTAATATGCAGCCATCTTCTCGCCTTCAGGGAAAGTGTCCTAGAGAGCTCTTGTTTTCCACTCCCCCACGGTATGACCATCTTCGAGTTTTTGGTTGTATCTGCTATGTTCTGCTTCCGCCTCGTGAGCACACCAAGTTAACAGCTCAGTCTGTTGAGTGTGTTTTTCTTGGATATAGTCTTGAGCATAAGGGCTACCATTGTTATGATCCCTCTGCTCGGTGTATGCGCATTTCTCATGATGTTTCTTTTGTTGAGGATCGTCCTTACTTTTATTCTTCTACCACTCGGTCCTCCTCTCCCGCTGAGTCTCTCTCTTTTCTTTATCTTCCACCCATTGTTTCGTCTGATACACCTTTTTCTGTGGAGTCCTCTTCTCCATCCTCAGTCAGATCATCGTTTCCTTTTCACTATACTCGTCGGTCTAGGTTTCCTCCTAATACTCAGCCTTCTACTGTTTCCCCCTCTGATGGCATGGTTAGTACCGATGATACTCTTTTTGATGATCCTCCACCGGCACCGTCATCTCGGTATGAGCTTCGTGATCGTACTACTATTGCTGCTCCTGACAGATATTGTTTTCTTTCTTCTGCTGTTGTGCCTGAGCCTCATACTTATCAGGAGGCTGTTGTTCATCCTGAGTGGCAGTTAGCTATGGCTGAGGAGTTAGCTGCTTTGGATCGTACTAGTACGTGGGATCTTGTTCCTTTACCTACTCATGTTGTTCCTATTACTTGCAAGTGGGTTTTTAAAGTTAAGACCAAATCTGACGGTTCTGTTGAGAGGTACAAGGCTCGACTAGTTGCTCGTGGTTTTCAGCAGGCACATGGTCGTGATTATGACGAGATATTTTCTCATGTTGCTCATATGGTAACGGTTCGCACTCTTGTTGCTGTGGCTGCTGTTCGCTCTTGGACTATCTCTCAGATGGATGTGAAGAATGCTTTTCTTCATGGTGACCTGCAGGAGGAAGTCTATATGACACCACCCCAAGGTGTTGTGGCTCCTTCTGGTCATGTTTGTCGCCTTCGTCGTGCTCTTTATGGCCTCAAACAGGCTCCTCGTGTTTGGTTTGAGCGGTTCAGTTCAGTTGTGTTAGCTGCTGGTTTCTCCCCGAGTAATCATGATCCTGCATTGTTTATTCATACATCTCCACGTGGTCGTACTATGCTATTACTCTATGTTGATGACATGCTGATTACTGGGGATGACAAGGAGTACATTGCTTTTGTTAAGCAACGGCTCAGTGAGCAGTTTTTGATGTCTGATTTGGGTCCTCTCCGTTATTTTCTGGGGATTGAGTTTACTTGCACAAATGATGGCTACTATCTCTTTCAGCAGTGTTATCTTCAGGATTTGCTTGCTCGCTCTGGTCTCACTGACAGTCGAACAGCTGCTACTCCTATGGAGCTTCATCTTAAGCTTCGTCCTACTGATGGCACTTTGCTTGAAGACCCTTCTCGTTATCGTCATATTGTTGGGAGTCTTGTCTATCTTGCGGTGACCGTCGATATTGTTCATTCTATTCATGTGCTCGGCCGGTTTGTTTACGCTCCCATATGCATTCACTATGCTCACCTTTCGTGTGTTGTGCTATCTCGAGGGTATTGATCGTTGTCTCTTTTATTCTCGGTCGACTCGACTTGACTTCATGCTTACTCGACTCGACTTGGGCGAAAGTGATCTGTTGATAGGCGATCGATCTCGCTATGCATATTTCTTGGGTCTTCGCTTATTGCAGAAGTCAAGAAACAAGCTATGATATCACGGTCTAGTCTTGGTGAGCTTGGCGTTAGCCACTACTACTTGAGAGATTGTTTGGCCGTTGGCTTTTGGCTGATCTTGGTGTGTCATGCGATATTCCTGCATCTCTTCTATGTGACAACACTAGTGCTATACAGATTGCTACTGATCCAGTGAAGCATGAGCTTACTAAGCACATTGGTGTGGATGCGTACTTCACTCGTTCTCATTGTCAACAGAAGACCATTGCTCTTCAGTATGTGCCCTCTGAGATTCAAGTTACTGATTTCTTCACCAAGGCTCAAACTCGAGAGCAACATCGTTTTTATCTCTCCAAACTCAATGTTTCAGATCCTCCTGACCCATGTTGAGTTTGAAGGGGGGTGTTATGTATATATATAGCCCATGAGGCCCATTAGCTCTAGGTTTTATACTTCTACTATACATACCTTTTGGTATTGATCCAATAGAACTGAGATGCTGTTTTGTATCACAGATAAGCATTCTCTATTTAATCTTCTCTGATGGACACAGAATGCTCTACCTTTAATGAATGTGGCAGAGCTCCTGCCTTTTTGCTAAAAAAAAAAGATGAGATTTGAACCAGTACTATTTTCTTCTGACTTTGGCTACAAAGAAACATAAATTGGCAACAAAAAGAACACAGTAGCCAGTAGGTATATGTTTACGAGTTCTGCGACAACATGTATACATGGTCCAGCACTATAAATGATGGGAATAGGATAGTTCTCTGCTTGATATAATTATATAACAACTCTGCCACTGAAATTTTATTTGCGAGAACTGAGTTCCTCAGTAATATAAACACAGCTGGCAGCTAGATAGCATGGAATTTCAACTTCTAGACAACAAATACAATGGCTTTCAACAACTATAGAATCCGCTCTCTGTTGTGAAACTGGCTCTGCCATCATTATATAACCTTTCCCTGAAGGAAGTTTGCAATGATAAAATGATTAAAGCAGCTAAGGAAATTAAAGATACATGATCACCGATTTTCCCAACTGCTATATAGTCGGTGGTCTATAACACGTCCAATTTCCAACCTCAACCAAATTTCTTGACCCAACAACTTGAAAAATTGGCAAGCTTCATGTGGCTAAGTAGCCTAAAGAAAAGCGGAGTTCAACGGGTTTTTTTTTCTTTTCTTTTTTTGTGTGCATCGGACTGTATGCGCTTTGCCTACATCAGATGCAGACAATAATAATCAGGGCAATCGATGCAGGTACTTACAAATGAAGAACATTATGTAGGTCATTCCATTATATTCTCCATTTTTATGTTTTTAAGCCATACAATTGAAAAGCAGTTTACATAATGCTTTTTTTCAGAAGCGATTCAACTAGGTATGGATCCTACCCAACAAAAGCACAAAAATAAGAAAGGCTGATAAGATACATAATTGCAGGAAAGCAAGTGGTTCTAAATAGATAGTTCCCTGGCTAGAAAGGGTGTAAAATAAACGGATTGCCGAGAACAAGACCTGAAATAAGAAATACTGGCCTGTAGAAAGTAGAAACTAGAAACATCCTACTCCATGCTCTTCTGTGCATCTTTAACAATGAAGGAGACACTTCACAATTTCCCTACAAACATAAGTCGCCAAAACAACTAAAAAAGGACGGGAGCAACATGAATAAGAAACACAAAACTCCGTGCACTTTATCCATCAAGGCATCAACACATGTTTTTGCCATCATTTGCATTGTATGTTCATATGTAAGCCCTTTAGATCTCATATACAAAACGTTGGTTGTAACCAACTGTGATTGACAGTCAACACAAATTTCATAGCGCCTTCTTTGACCGAATTAATTGAACTCAGACGCTGACGATTGAGCGAAAACGAACTCTCAGGATCGTCAATGACCTCACCAGTCTCCACCACTGCAGCACTAGAAGACGAATCCTCAGCCAACTTGAGCTCCACCCTGCCTCCATGTGGCGTCCCAAGCTATGCCTTCCTCTTGCTTCTCCTCTCCCTCCACTTCACTACAGCACCTCCAGACAATTCCTTATTTGAGTTCTCACTTAAATCTCTTCTACCCAGATTAGAAATTGTCTTCCCATTGACCTGATGATCAGATAACCTCCTGTCCCACGCAGAAAATGCGACGGGGCGGACCCAACAAACAGCAAGAACAAGTAGGACAACATAGACAGAGAAAGACACCCATACGCACATTGTCCATTTCAAGCTGCGCACCAGCTCTTTTGCCCATGGAAGATGATAGGAGCCGGGGTTCTACTCGAAGAAGAACGCAAGCGATAGCTATGTGAAGCCAGAACGAGACAGGGAAAAGAAGGATTTGGGAGAAGCTATTTTGTATTGATTCATAATGCTTGACCCAAATACAAAACCTCCGGACTCTTTATATACTAGTAGAGTCGGATTGAATCAAGATTCAATAGTCCTACTCGAATACAATTGTACTGAACTATTTCTATTCTTAACTTTCTATATTGGAACGTCCGGATCAATCCTGTCTTTTATTTCTTCGCTGATATGGAATCCCAACAAACGAGTCCATAACACTTCCCTCTTCCTTTTGAAATAGCTCGTCCGCGAGTTGATAGTCAGGAAATTCACGGCTAAAATCGTCGCGCGTCACCCAAGTCTCCTCGGTTTCATCTAGATCACCGGAATGCCACCGAACGCGTAACTCCCAAATGCCGCAGTTCAGCCTAGCACGAACGATACTCGCAGGATGAAGTTGCACCTGATCGTGATGAAGTGGAGGCAAAGCCGATACAGCTTCAGGAGGAATGCCATGGAAAGACTTAAGACAGGAAACATGGAAAACATTGTGAACGCCAGTCTGTGCCGGAATCTCCAACCGATAAGCAACCTGACCAACTCTAGAGAGCACCTTGTATGGACCGAAAAAACGAGAGCGCAATTTGATATTAAGGCCGGGAGCAATCGAAGACAGTTGGCGTTCTTGTAACCTCAACCATACCCAATCGCCCTCAGCAAAGCTTAACTCTCTTCGTTTATTATCTGCCCAGCTTTCCATATGTTGTTGAGATTGTAGTAACCGCAAACGGATCTCCTGAATGAAATCATTGCGTTCTTCCAACAATTTCTGAACCTCAGAAATTGCCTCAGACTGTCCTTCCTTCTGGATCAGTGGAGGTGGTTGCCGCCTATAAACTACTTCAAAAGGAGTGGCTTTAAGAGCGGAGTGATATGAGGTGTCGTAGCAAAATTCAGCCCAAGCCAGCCATTGAGGCCAAGTTCGCACACGATCGCCACATAAACAACGGAGATACATTTCAACCGTCCTATTAACCACCTCAGTTTGCCCATCGGATTATGGATAATAAGCGGTACTCATTTGTAACTTTACTCCGGCCAACCGAAAAAGATCCTTCCAAAAATGACTCATGAAAATTTTGTCACGATCACTAACAATAGACTCAGAAAACCCATGTAAACGAACAATGTTGTCAAAGAATACCTGGGCGACAGATTGAGCCGAAAAAGGATGACTTAAGGTGAGAAAATGAGCATATTTGGAGAATCGGTCGACAACTGTCCGTATGACTGATTTGTGGGCCACTTTGGGCAAACCCTCGATGAAATCCATGCTAATATCGGCCCAACGTGATGAGGCACCGGAACTGACTGAAGCAATCCAGCCGGTAGCAATTGGTCAGACTTGTACTTTTGACAAGTAATGCAAGAGCGAATAAATGTCTGAAGCAATCGACCGCCTCCCGGGATGTAGAAGCTGGCCTGAAGACGATACTAGGTCTTGGTGACGCCCTCATGTCCAACTGAATGGGCGACCGAAAATATTTGTTGAATACCCGGGAAATTAGCTGGCACAAATATGCGGTGGCGACACAACAACAGACCATCCATGAATTCCCAATCAGTCGAAAGAGCACCATCACACCAAGAAGTATACTTGTCTCGCCAGGAAGGATGTGTTGTTAATTGACAGCGAAGATCATCATAGTAAGCAAAATCCGCGACTGACAATGCATGCAAATGGGGTTCCTCATGGCAACGCGATAGCGCATCGGCTACAATATTCTCTTTGCCAGGTTTGTACTCAACTGTAAAATCATAGCCGAGAAGCTTTGTAATCCACCGATGTTGCGGCACCGTTGTCAATCGTTGATCCAACAAATGCTTTAGACTATAGTGGTCTATTCTAACCCGGAAGGTGCGACCCCAAATGTACGGTCGCCAATGTCGGATGGCATAAACAAGACCAATGAGTTCGCGCTCATAAGCTGGAAGGTTAGCTTGATGCGTAGCAACTGCTTTGCTGAAAAACGTAATGGGACAACCCCCTTGATGGAGTACGGCTCCAAAACCAGTACCCGAAGCATCACAATTAATAACAAAGTCCTTGGCGAAATCAGGCAGTTGCAGGACTGGTGCTGCTGCAATGATTTTCTTTAGAGCATCAAAGGCCGTTGTTGCCCCCTCAGTCCAACGAAATCCTTCTTTGTAGACAAGTTTGGTGAGAGGTGCCGCAATATGGCCAAAGTCTTGTGTAAATTTACGATAGTACCCAGCAAGTCCTAAGAATCCGCGCAAGCTTCGGATGTTACATGGACGTGGCCAATCAAGTACGGCTGAGACCTTGGCTTGATCCATGGCTACCCCGGAGGCAGAGAAGACATGGCCGAGATAAGAAATTTGTTGTTGCCCAAAAATGCATTTCTTCCTATGGAGGAACAACTGATGAGTAGTCAAAACCTGCAATACCTGACGAACATGTCGAAGGTGTTCTGCCCACGTCCGGCTGTAGATTAAAATGTCATAAAAAAACACCAGAACAAACCGGCGAAGAAAGGGTTGTAGAATTGAGTTCATCATAGCCTAAAATGTAGATGGGGCATTGCACAGGCCAAAAGGAAGAACCAAAAATTCGAAGTGTCCAGGGTGGGTACGGAAAGCTGTTTTGAGCACGTCGTCGGGAAACATACGAATTTGATGATAGCTTGACCGTAGGTCCAGTTTGGTGAAATAACAAGATCCCTCCAATTCATCAAGTAGTTCGTAAACATGAGGAATTGGGAATTTATCCTTGATAGTGTGTTCATTTAGAGCTCTGTAATCCACGCAGAAATGCCAGGCATTATCCTTCTTGCGGACGAGGAGCACGAGCGATGAAAATTGGGAGGAGCTAGGACGGATGAGGCCCTGTGTCAACATGGTGGCGCACTATCGCTCAATTTCGTCTTTCTGAATGTGAGCATATCGATAGGGCCACATTGAAATAGCTGGCGCCGTGTGGACAAGGCGAATACGGTGATCGCACGATCTGGCAGGAGGAAGACTCGAGGGCTCCGCGAATCGATGTTCAAATTTGGCCAAGATGGTCGCCATGAGATCATCCCCCATAGCTGCTTGTAACATGGCGGTTGACAAGGGTGGATGGTGAAGCCCAGTCTATGTTATTCGTTGGTTGTGCTCCCAATACGAGAATTGCATCTGGGCGAAGTTCCACAGGACTGGTCCCAAGGTACTTAGCCATTGCATCCCCAATATGACATCAAAATTGGAGAGGGGAATGATGTAAAAATCCACGGTGAACTTGGACGAATCAATGAGCATTGGGGTCTGCTTGCACAGACCGCCACACTCGAGCCGGTCACCGTTGGCTACCTTAACGCGAAGGCCGCCGTAGGGTTGGATGGGAAGATTGATGGTGGCTGCATAGGCTTGGTTGAGGAAATTATGGGTGGATCCCATGTCAAATAATGTCGTTCCCTCAAAATCGCCTAGACGGACCTTCAGTTGCATCGTCTGCGCCATGCAGATGCCGGTGACCGCGAGCAAGGATACCTCCGGCTCGGTTGCATCAGACATCTGGACGTCCATGCCATCCTCCGTATCCAGGGCGAACTCGGGCTCCAACCAGAATAAGCGTTTACAACGACGTCCTCGCGCAAATTGTTCATCACAATTGAAGCACAAACCCCGTTGACATCGGTTAGCCATCTCGGTAGTAGACAAGCGGCAGAAGATCCATGTCTGAGTTTCGGTGGAGGAAATCGGCGCAGTTGGCGGTGGAGCTGACGGCGGGGCTTGAGGAGGCACCTGAGTGCGAGGTGGTGGGGAAAGCCAGGCGCGGGAGCCGGTCCTCTAGTTGGAGGATGGTCTACTCGCTGGTGTCGGATGTGCTACAGTAACCTGAAGCCAGTCATACGCGCGCGGCAAATTCATGGCGTGTTGCAGTGAAGTTGGCCCTTCCAATTCCATGTGCGTGCGCACCGGGTCAGTGAGCCCAACGGTGAATAGCTCGATCTGATGCGTGCGGGATAGGCTGGAAGTATGGCACAGCTGGTCAGTGTACTTCTGCTGGTATTGTGCTAGGGTGCTTGTTTGTTGGAGGTTCTTGATGGTGCCTAGTGTATTGGTGCAGACTGCCGAACCGAAACGAATGATGTAGTAGTGCTTGAAAACCGCCCAAGGAATCTGACCTTCATCTCTCTCGAGCTGAAAATACCAAGAGTGGGCGACATCGAACAGATGAAACGCAACCATCCAGACTTGATCTTCGTCAGGTATTTGATAGGCGCGAAAGTACTGATCGCATTTGGTTAGCCATGTGATCGGATGCACAGAGTCGTTGTAGATTGGTAAGTCCAAGTGTGGTAGACGTGGGCGATCCAGACGCAGGCGACATGCATCTTGGTACGGGCGGCCATCGTGATGGCCATCATAGTCATCCCCTGGATGAAAATGGCGATTGGCACCGCCTGGAGCCCTGGGCGCAGCGTTTCTGATGGGTGGTAGAAACCGAGTATCAGATGGTGCCAATAGTGCGTCCTCAGTCGCTGTTGGTATTGGCAGCAGACCTGCTCTGTTGGACGCGGCGGGGGTTGTTCCATCAGGAAGCGGTGGGGGAATAGCGGCCGGAGCGAGACGCAAAACGTCGAACATCTAACGCATCTCCTTGGCCAAGTTGTCGATGCGCTGATCTGGCGCCAATTGCTGCTCCCGAAAGCGTTGTTCATTGGTAGTTTGTATGTTAGATATGGCCTGGAGAAGCTCGGACTGTGTTTGTTCCAATCCATCCAACCGGACGTCGGCCATAGGGTCGTGTTTGGGCGGCATGGCGGGCGGGGTCGGTGTATCTAATACCAAGTTGATAGGAGCCGGGGTTCTACTCAAAGAAGAAGGCAAGTGATAGCTATGTGAAGCCAGAACGAGACAGGGAAAAGAAGGATTTGGGAGAAGCTATTTTTTATTGATTCATAATGCTTGACCCAAATACAAAACCTCCGGACTCTTTATATACTAGTAGAGTCGGATTGAATCAAGATTCAATAGTCCTACTCGGATGCAATTGTACTGAACTATTTCTATTCTTGACTTTTATATTTGAACATCCGGATCAATCCTGTCTTTTATTTCTTCGCTGATATGGAATCCCAACAAACGAGTCTGTAACAGAAGACTTGTCTGCACAATGATCTCTGCCTTGTACACTTGGGGCAAATGCACTGTCATAGCTCACTTGGGGCAAATGCACTGTCATAGCTCTTGACTGCAGCAGAACTCTGATGGGCCCTGTTTTCTTGTGACGGCCATGACCTTCCCTGTAGTGTAACAGCTTGAGTGTTGTAGTCTGGCTCTCGCTGCGTATGCCCATGGTGAGTGGCACGCACATCAGCGCGGTTTGCGCAAGCCGAACTGGAGGACTCTTGTACCTTAGCATGTAGGGCTGGATAGTTGATGCTATGGTGATCCCACTTGGAGAGATCGCCTCTGTTTTAATATACAAAAGTGAGTTTTAAAAAGATAGGCAAATTAGTAAAGAAATTTGTTGGAGCATCTCAAATAGTGCCATCTCTAATTTTAATATATCAACTTCAAGTCTCCGAAAAATAAATTTAGAAATAACATCTCTAATAAGCTGTCTCTAGCAAGTTGTCTCTAATATTAATGTCAAACTTATAATATCCCCACTTCTTCACCCCTCTTTCATATACACTGATTGCTTTGTCTTAGTTCATGTGTTGAGATAGTTGTTTGAGGAAGAGACGACTTCCCTTCTCTCTCATACTTCTTTCTCTTCCACCTAGGATTTTACCTAGGATTTTGCTGATACGAAAGGATTAACCGACTGCTGATATGACACAATTAGAGATACCCTTAGTTCCAAGAAAGTTGGATTAGGAATGAAGTTTATAAGCATGTATACCTGGAACACGCCCACCTCACGATTGTGCTAGGAATCCGGCAGAAGCAACGCCATTGACACCCTCACATAGTGCCCCGCCGGCAGCGCCGTGCCTCGCACTCCGCCGAGGGCCACCGCGGCGCTAGGATGCGGTTCGGTGTAGTCAAAATACAGCGGCTGGCGCATGGTCACGGGCTCCTCAACCCAATGCCGGACAAGAACAAAGCCGAGCGGCAGCGACAAGACGAACGCGGCAACTAGGGCCGCAAAGGTGCACGCCGCGGCGAGCAGACCAAAGGCGGCGCGCCGGACGAAAGAGGCGACAGATTCACGGACGGCACGCAAATCGCCGATGAGGACGGTTATCGGGAAGACAAGATTGAGGATGGCAGAGGCGATTTGCTCGCCGAGGAAGGTGGCTGACCGGATGAGCGACTTCTTGGGGACGGAGGGTATCGATAACCTCTCCGCGCTTGGTCTAATCGTACGGCATTGCCGGCCATTGCCAGAGGTTGTGGCCGGCAAGTAGTCGCGGTGGTATTTGGATTCGTAGCGTGGTGTTCGAATGAGGAATCTATCTTATCTGTTATCTTATTAAAGTGAAACAAGCCGCCATGTTCGTTGTTAATGTCTAGAAATTCGTACGCTAATCGATGTAAAAAAGATAAAAATCTATATCGGCGATCGTAGTGGGTCTAGATTATAACAGTCTAAATTAAAAGAAAGAGTCAATACCAAGTATAATAAAATTGAAATTCAAAATAAAAACAAAATAAAATCTGCAATTTGATTTCCATACAAGTTCACAAGTAAAAGAGTACATATTAAGTACAACAAAACTAAAATTAGAATAAAAATTAAACTAAATTAGTAATTTGATTTCATATGAATTCATAAGTAAGTTTATTAAATAATTATAATGTGGAATAAAAATAAGCAAAAAATGGCAATTAGATTTGTATACGAAATTGTCGTAGCAGGACACCAAGGGGTGCCCCACACCCTAGAGCTGTTAGGAATAGTAGCGTGCCGTTGGGAATATTGTACATGTGTAGGCTTAGTTTGTATAACGTATTTAGACAAATGTACCTAAATACTCTCCCTCTCTCTCAACATTGTGAGGGTAAGAAGGTAAATGTCTATTCTTGCCCTCCTATAAATAAGGCCCCCGGGGCATGTAGAAAGGGGGCTCTCCTCACTGACATAAGAGGAATATACATACATATTGTACGATCTTTAGCTCCTCTCCCTCCAGTCCATTCCCAAGACAAAATGGTACCATGTACCCAGTGTCCAGTCTTTTTGTTACGACAATTAACGTCGTCCGTGCGGATCGAACAAGAGGCTATACATGAGAAGAGCCGAAGCACACCATTCCAGCTAAAGCACCCCATCCCAGCCGAAGCACACCATTCTAGCTAAAGCACCCCATCCCACCCGAAGCACACTCGGAGCATGCGTTACTTCCTCAGACCGAAGCTTCACCTTCAGACAAAATTCGCCAAGCACCCGAAGGCCCATAGCACCTTCGCTCAAAGCGCAAAGGCTCCTTTGCTGGGTGCCCTTCGCTCCGAAGGCCACCTCGCACCTCGCTCCGGGAGACCTCGCTCGGGCGGAGCTCCTTCGCGCCACGGTCCACTCGACAGGCCGGGAGCCTCCTCACGCTACTGCCCGACTCGGCGGAACAAGGGTGCCCCAGAGGCACCCCTCGCACGCGGGTCCGGAGGCCCACATCACCAATTCGGAGGAACCCCTCGCCACGGGCCACCTCCCCTCAGGAACCCCTGTCAGCGCAGCCTCAACCCAGCTGAAAAGCATCTAGGCCCCTAAAAATTGTTTTGGTAATTAATGACAATATGTGAACATGGGATTAACGAGTTTATTGAGTATTTACAAGGTTAAGTCCCATTGGTGTACTTGTTGACGCAAAGATGCATGCCAAAGAAGAAAATGAAGATCCACAAGGCTTAAAGACAAGGTACTAGCAGTCTAGGTTCTTTTTCTATTTTACCGGTCTTGGGAGTTTGGTTGGAAGACCGGATTATAGGATAAATACCGTACTATTAAGAGGGATCATGGCTAGTAGCTTGATAGCATGTTCTGATGCAATATGGATCAACTTAGGATCATGCATGCATGTGTACTTTAACTTGAAATTGATTTGAAAAATTCTAAGTCTTTTGTTCAAAATCGGTAGTACCGCTAGATTCATCTTCTTGATTAAATCAGCTTCGATCTTGATATGACCGGTCTCTACTCGGCGGTAGTACCGCATTTTGAAGGGAACAACCAATTAAGTGTTGAAGCGGAACGACCGAGTCCTTAAGCGGTTAAATGCCATTTGTCTTGATCATTCCGTATTTTAGTTGGCGGTTCAATTAAACCGAAGCGTTGTAAATTGCCTCGGACTTTCTCATGGAAATCGGTCGTCTGCTTGCGTGACTAACGGTCGTACCGTTTCTTGATCGTTCGATTTTTATGAGGCGGTTCAATAAAAACAGAACCGATGTAAAATCGCTCGAAACTTATCTCGGAATTGGACGTTCCGTTTTTGGGAGCGGTCGCATGCAAACTTCTTGGTCTTTCCGATTTTTATATGGCGGTACAAAAATTCCGAAACGGTGCAATCCTTGAGTAAATCGCGAAACCCTACAAGCGGTCGTCGCTCGTAAAAAGCAGACGGCCAGGAAATCGGACGTCCGCGACGTTTGCTGCGGTCGTTCATTGAAATTTCAACGGCTACTTTTTCTTTTTTAGTATCTGGTCTAGCGTTGGTGTGCTGATCGAGTTTCGCCGAGTTCGATCGTCTGATCGCCACTTACTGTGATCGCACCGATTTCGCCGACTTTTTTTCGGTTTCGTTCCCCAACGGTCATAATTGCTTGTGGGGTTATAAATACCCCCAACTGCTCAAGTCAAGGCTGCCAGTGCACATTTGACATTCATAGAGCCTTTGAGAGCCTTTGCATTCACTCAACACTCAAATTACTCTTGTGCATTCATTGTGAGGTTGTTGAGATACATTCAAGTGCATTCATACTCTTAGTTGATCCATTTGCACTTGAAGTGTGATCAGCGAAGACGTTGGTCTATTACTCTTAGAGTGTTGCCGCACTCCTAGGCGGTTTGTGGTGAAGCGGTGATCTCTTCAAAGGAGATTGTGAAGAGGCCGGTGCAAGCTTGTGAGTGGTTCGGTGTTCACCATCTCTCGGGCGGAGAAAGAACAACCATAGTGATTTGAGGAAGGCTTAATTCGTGGAGCCGGCTTGAGGCGTCAAGTTTCCTCAACGTGGACTAGTGAAGACCGGCAAGTCTTGATACCACGGAAAAACATCGTCGTGTCCTTGTGGTTATTTCTTGTCTTTACTTTCGCATTTATATTTCTAGCATATTATTGTGATTGTATTGTTTAGCTAGAGGTAAAACTTGTTTAGACTAAGTAATTAATTGGATAAATTGTTAATTTGTTAAAAGTTTAAAACCTCCTATTCACCCCCTCTAGTCGGTTATCCTTGATCCTACAAGTGGTATCGAGCTTGGTCTCTCATTGATTTAGACTTAACCGTCTAAGAGAGAAAAGGATGACTAGTGAGGAATTGCTATAGGAAAGGCTCCTTTATTTGATGGCTCAAATTATGCTTATTGGAAAATTAGAATGTCAATTTATTTAAAAGCCATGAGTCCAAGCGTATGGAGAATCGTAAATGAGGGTCATGTAATGCCTCTTGATCCACTACATCCCACGGATCAAGAGACGCGTAATGCTCATTTAGATGCTCAAGCTATGAATGCTCTCTTTGGCGCTTTGAGCGGATGAATTCAATAGAGTGAGCAACTTGGAAAGTGCTCATGATATTTGGACCACTCTATCGGAAATTCATGAGGGTACATCCACGGTCAAAGAAGCCAAATTGCATAGGCTTCGGATCAAATATGAGACATTCATGATGTTGCCTCATGAAAACATCAATGAGATGTATTCACGACTCAACAACATTGTGAATGAGCTCAAAGGCCTTGGTACTAACCTTCTTGATGTTGATATTGTGCGCAAGATGCTTAGGGCTCTCCCGGACAAGTATGAGACGTTGGTGACTCTATTTCTCAACTCACCCGAGTTGACAAGGATGACACCAACGGGGCTTTTGGGCAACCTCATCACAAATGAGTTGTTCAAAAAGGACAAGGAAGAGCTCTTGGAAACATCCTCCTCAAGAAAGAAGATCACCGCTTTCAAGGCCAAAGCGGAATCAAGTGATGATGAAGATGAAGAAGAAGATACCGATGAGGAGTATGCACTCCTTGTGAGAAAAATGAAGAGGTTCATGAAGAGGCGCCCAAATAGAAGCTATAACCCGACAAGTACAAGAAAGGGCAATCCTCAAATGACAAGAAGCGTTATAGCAACATCCGATGCTATAATTGCGAAGAAGAAGAGCACATTGCTTCTCATTGTCCCGAAAAGAAGGATGACAAGGAGAAGTCATTCAAGAAAAAGGAATACAATGGCAAGAAGAAGCTTTTCAAGAAGCTTCACAAAGGTGGCAAGCATGAAGCCCATATTGGAGAATGGGATTCAAGCGATGAGTCAAGCGACTCGATTCCGATGAAGAAGAGTCCCCAAGAAGAAGGGACTAGTCGGCATCGCCATCAAGGAAGCACCATCGCTATTCTCCACTCCTACATGCCTCATGGCAAAAGGAGATAAGGTAAAATCCATTATTAATGATGAACCAACATATGATGAATTAATGGATATGCTTGATGATTTAAATGAATATCTTGGAAAGGAAAAATCAAAATATAAGGTCTTAAATAAATAATACAATATTCTAAAAGATTCTTATATGGAACTTAAGGAAGCACACAACTTGCTCATTCAAGAAAATTCAAATAAATCGTGTTCAAGTATAGGAATCACATGTGATATTATTGATAAAATGCCTAGTATAGAAATTGCTAAGACTAGTGCATCTACTTCATGTGATGATCTTCTCGCTATGCCATGTTGCTCTAATATTGATGCTAGTCATAATAGTGTTGAGCAAAATGATTCAAAGATTGTTCATGAGAACAATGAGCTAAAAGAACAAGTGACCAAGCTAAGTAAGAGCTTGGAAAGATGCTTCAAGGGCAAAGCCACTCTTGACAAACTTTTGAGTGAGCAAAGGTGCTCATTCAACAAGGAAGGTCTTGGGTATGTGCCTAAGAAAGGTAAGAAGCTGGCAAACATGCCCACAAGATTTGTGAGGCAAAATGGTAAGCAATGTTTTAAATGCCGGGAAATAGGACATACGCAACAAGATTGTCCTAAGGGTAAGACCCCATCCATTGGAATGTATGATTCTTGCTATATGCTTAAAAGGTCTAAGGATGATAAAATAATTGCTCGTTTTGTTGGCACTTCAATTTTAGGCGCTAAAAAGAATGCTATTTGGGTGCCTAAATCCTTGATTACTAACCTTCAAGGACCCAAACAAATTTGGGTACCTAAAAGGACTTAATTTCTTGTTTTGTAGGTGAACTATAAAACCAGTGGAAAACATTGGGTGCTTGATAGTGGATGCACACAACATATGACCGGTGATAGAAAAATGTTCACCACATTCGAGAATGGTCAAGGAATTGAAAAAAATCACTTTTGGAGACAATAGCAAAGGAAAGGTATTAGGATTGGGTAAAATTGCTATCTCAAATGACCTTTCCATTTCTAATGTTTCTTTAGTAGAATCATTAAACTTTAACTTGTTATCCGTTGCTCAAATTTGTGATCTAGGACTAATTTGTTCTTTCTCAAGTGAAGGTGTTACCATATCTAATGCAAAGGATAGCTCTTTAGCTTTCAAAGGCTTTAGATTTGGAAATCTTTATTTGGTAGATTTTGGTTCAAGTGAATCTTGTTTAAAAACTTGTTTAATGGCAAAAACCTCATTGGGTTGGCTTTGGCATAGAAGGCTAGCTCATGTTGGAATGATTCAACTCAAAAAGCTTTTCAAACATGATTTAGTTGTTGGCTTGAAAGATGTGAAGTTTGAGAAAAATAGACTTTGTAGTGCTTGTCAAGCCGGTAAACAAGTCGCTAATTCTCATCCTTCCAAGAGTATCATGTCAACTTCTAGACCATTGAAACTCTTACATATGGACTTGTTTGGGCCAACAACCTATAAGAGTATCGGGGGAAATAGCTATTGTTTAGTCATTGTGGATGATTACTCTAGATATACATGGGTATTCTTCCTAGATGACAAAAGTGAAACCTCCGGGATTTTCAAAAGATTTGCAAAAAGGGCCCAAAATGAATTTGATTTCAAAATAAAGAAAATCCGTAGTGATAATGGTTCCGAGTTCAAAAATACCAAAGTTGAAGACTTTTGTGATGAACTTGGAATAAAGCATGAACTTTCCACAACCTACACTCCGGAGCAAAATGGAGTAGTAGAAAGGAAAAATCGTACATTGATTGAAATGGCTAGGACAATGCTTGATGAATATAATACTTCCGATGTCTTTTGGGCGGAAGCTATAAATACCGCTTGTCATGCCATAAATCGCCTTTATTTGCACCGTCTTTTGAAAAAGACTTCCTATGAGCTTCTTGTAGGAAGAAAACCGAACATCTCTTATTTCCGAGTTTTTGGTTGCAAGTGTTACATTTTAAAGAAGGGTGTTCGTCTTTCAAAATTTGATAGTCGTTGCGATGTTGGTTTCTTGCTTGGTTATTCTTCAAATAGCAAGGCTTATCGTGTCTTCAACAAAAACTCCGGTTTGGTTGAAGAAAAACACGATGTGCAATTTGATGAAACTAACGGCTCTCAAGAAGAGCATGAGAACTTGGAAGATGTAGGTAATGAAGCCTTAAGAAAAGCAATGGAATATATGCAAATAGGTGACGTCAAGCCTGAAGATGATCCAACATCCTCCACTTAAGTTGAACCAAAATCATCTCATACAAATCAAGTTCAACTTAGTGAGGAAAACGATAATGAAGATAATCAACCATCCAACCAACCACCAAGGATTCATAATGCAATTGCAAAGGATCATCCAATAGATCAAATATTGGGTGACGTAAGTAAGGGTGTTCAAACTCGCTCTCGTATTGCTTCTTTTTGTGAACATTACTCTTTTGTCTCTTCTATTGAGCCAAAGCATGTAGAAGAAGCACTTGAAGATCCGGATTGGGTGAATGCTATGCATGAAGAACTCAACAACTTCACCCGGAATGAAGTTTGGACATTGGTGGATCGACCTAAAGAGCACAATGTTATTGGTACAAAATGGGTCTTTAGGAACAAGCAAGATGAGAATGGTTTGGTTGTTCGGAACAAGACAAGGTTGGTTGCTCAAGGGTTTTCACAAGTTGAAGGTTTGGATTTTGGTGAAACCTTTGCTCCCGTAGCTATGCTTGAATCAATTCGGATATTACTTGCTTTTGCATCATGCTTCGATATTAAGTTATTTCAAATGGATGTTAAAAGTGCTTTCTTAAATGGTGAAATATCCGAACTTGTCTTTGTTGAGCAACCTCCCGGTTTTGAAGATCCTAAAAATCCAAATAATGTCTATAAACTCTCCAAGGCGCTCTATGGTCTTAAACAAGCTCCTAGAGCATGGTATGAATGCCTTAGAGATTTTCTAGTCTCAAAAGGATTCAAAATCGGGAAAATTGATTCAACTTTATTCACTAAAGTCATAGATAATGAATTCTTTGTATGTCAAATTTATGTTGATGATATTATTTTGGGTCTACTAACCAAGATTTTTGCGAGGAATTTGGTGATATGATGTCTAGGAATTTGAAATGTCCATGATTGGAGAATTAAGCTATTTCCTTGGACTTCAAATCAAGCAACTAAAAGATGGGACTTTCATAAGTCAATCCAAATGCGTGAAGGATTTACTTAAAAGGTTTGGCATGGAAGACATAAAGCCCATCAAGACTCCCATGGCTACAAATGGTCACCTTGATCTAAATGAGGAGGTAAACCGGTAGATTTAAAGCTTTATAGATCCATGATTGGTAGTTTGCTTTATCTTACCGCATCTAGGCCCGATATCATGTTTAGTGTTTGCATGTGTGCACGTTTTCAAGCAACTCCAAAAGAGTGTCATTTAATGGCCGTTAAAAGAATACTAAGATATTTAAAGCATTCCTCTAGCATTGGCCTTTGGTTCCGAAATGTGCTAAATTTGATTTAATTGGATATTCGGATTCAGATTATGCGGGTTGCAAAGTGGATAGAAAAAGCACCTCAGGTAGTTGTCAATTCTTAGGAAGATCTCTAGTATCATGGTCATCCAAGAAACAAAACTCGTAGCATTATCCACCGCCGAAGCCGAATATGTTTCATTGGAAGTTGTTGTGCTCAATTGCTATGGATGAGGCAAACATTGATGGATTATGGAATAAAATTTGATAAAATGCCTCTTTTGTGTGACAATGATAGTGCCGTGAAAATTGCAAATAACCTGTTCAACACTCAAGAACCAAGCATATAGATATCCGTCACCATTTCTTGAGAGATCATGTGAGCAAGGGAGATATTGAGATTAGCCACATAAGAACCGAGGACCAATTAGCGGACATTTTCACCAAACCATTAGATGAAGGCCGCTTTTGCAAATTGAGGAATGAGTTAAATATAATAGACTATTCAAATGTTGTTTGAACTCTGCATCATGTTATGTGTTTCATTTGATGTTATTTGAGTATTTTATGAAAATATTTCCCAAATCTTTATTAAAAATTAGCTATGATCATACAATCATGTTTCTTAATAGACAATAGTCTATTCTATGCACAATGATCCTTAATGATATTTATTTGAGTGCAAAACTAGGGATCATTTGCAAAATTATTTCAGTTCCTAGAAAATCCAGAAGTTCCCAGGATAATCGGAACGATAGTAGTTTATACGCGCCGCGGAACGATCATTGTCTTGATCTGACCGGCGTTATAACAAATGATACGATAGGAGAGCGGAATGACCGACGGTATTTGGTCGGTACGACCGCGACGGTTTGAAAGAAATTCTAACTCCTTTGCGGTTGCGTTTTTCTTCTCTCTCTCTCCTTTTAACCCTCGAACGGCACGACCGCTCTTCTTCTTTTCTCTCACCCGCGCCCGTCCGTGCGTTTCCAAACCCCTCTTCTAATTCAATCCAAATCTCCCAAAATCCTTTGTTTCTTCGTATTGGAAGCCTCTCCAAGGTTCATCTCCTCCGATCTCAAGGTAAAACGTTGTTTAATTCGCGTTTTATCTCCGTATGGAACCCTAGGTTATCCATTTAGGGTTTTGTTGAAATGTGATGAAATTTCGAGATTCTAGTTGGGTAAAATGGTGTATTTTGGTGTATTATGATGATTAGCATCGCCTTCTTGGATTCAATCCATTAAAATCACCAAAATATGCAAGTTTTAGAAGCCCTAGAACTCGGTCGGGATAATCGAACGGCCGGTTCTTGGCGTGATGCGACCGCGATCTTGATCGTCGCATCGCCAATGAACGGCGGTACGACCGATTATCCTGACTGAAAAACAGAAACGTCATTTCTTTTCAACTAAATTTAATTCCATTCATTCCTTTGAATATCTTGTAACCTATTCTTTGGTTCTAAAGATGCCTAGGATGAGGGTTGCGACGAGGAAACCAATTGGACCTCCTCGAGGACAATCTTCTCCTCAATCTTCTGCGGCTCCTCGCAATCGCCTCTTAAATCGACGACAGTCGGCTCCAGTCAGCAAACTCGCTCGATTAAGTCAAAAGGTCGACACGGCAAAGGAAAAGGGCCACCTCGAATATGAAAGCGAAGCAAGTGAGGATTATGTCTCCGAGGATGAGACTCATTTCGAGCCCAATTCAAGAAGAAGGTACTTTTGATAATTTAGGAGAATCTCCACCACCTCCACAAGATTTGAGACTTCTTTCACAGATGACTACGCAATAAAAGGCATGTCAATCAATATCTTCTCAAATCGACTCGGTAAATCCAAGGTTTCATCTTGTTTTTCAAGAGCAAGTATATGAACAACTTTATGGAAGAAAGCAGTAAAATTTGTTGATCATAAGTGGATTAAGTGGACTCACTTAAATGATTTGGACAAATATAGTGGAGTATATCGAAGTTCTATGATGTAGGTCTTCACGACCTTGTGGCTTTAAAACAAAACTATGATGATGAGCTTATTCGACAGCTTTTACGCCACAGTTCATGTGTCGGTGATTCTGATCCTTTAGGTGGATTTACGTGGCTAGAGATTTGCAAAGTACAAAGGAAGAATTTGAACAAATCTTAAGAGTACGATCCATTCTTGGGAGAAAATCTTTGATAGTCCAAACTTTACTTGCTCTGCTTGGGGTGATTATTATGACTCAAATGTCAAATTCAAGCTAGGAACCATCACGGACTTAAGCCTTTGCCGAGCATAATTAATAGGATTATCAATCACACCTTTTATCCTAAGAGCGGCAATTTTGATGCTATCGGGGACATGCTCGAACATTATAGATCATATTATGCGAGGCATAAAATTTGATGTTGTGGATGTTATCCTTGAGGCATAGTCTCATCCAAGAATGATAGAGTCAAGAGAATTTACTATGCACCTTATATTATGGCTCGATTTCGAGAAGATAACATATCATGGTGGTCTTGGTTCGATTCATAAATCTTATAGACCACGAGGCGGCGTTCCTCCTCGACAAGCTCACGAGGATGATCCCATCAACGAGGCGGTGCCTCTTCGCTGATCCCATTTTCAATGAAGGCTCTATTGCACGATTCTTCGAATCAAGAACTCATTCTTAGTGCTTTGCAAGAAATAAAGGTGAACAGTGAATTTGAGAATGAGACTCGAGGAGATTACTTGAGATGGAGCAGACTGAGAATGACTTTTTCGATGAGACTCATAACAGATGGCTGCACTAGTAGAGAGCATGACCGACATAGAGGGAATTTTGAAGACTCCTGGCGCTTTACTCGACGGCCTCCTATTTCGAGGCCATCTCCTGTGCCTCTGTCCCTCCTCCGGCTCCAGCCAAAGCACCTACACCTCAGATGATTTCTGCCTCTGCTACTTCTCCGGCTCCAATCCACCGAGGTCATGACTCGGTTTCAGCTTCAGCGTTAGAGACCTCTTCCTCTGTTCCTTGACTTCTCCTCCAGAGCAGTCACGTTACTCAGACTCCGCTCCACTTGGTCACATTTCTCAGATGTTATCCCTCCTCCTCAGACCCGACTCCTACTCCTGCCACAGACCCGATTGCTCAGACGTTGTTCCTCCTCCTCGAGATCCCACTATCTCGAGTCGTTTTGGTACCTTGATGCCAAAGGGAGAGAAGTGAAAAGATATAGAAGACATAGCTTTAGGGGAGCAAGCGCAAGCTTTTGCTATATATGGACTTATGTAATGTTGAACTTATGTGCTTGTAATAGTTTAAAATATCGCCACTTAACTTGTTGAACTTGTTGATGTTTTATTATTATCTTAAATGCAATCATACTTATCGTTATATCTTACTATTGCATTTCCTCAAGTTCAAATTTGCTAAAGAAACTCCACCCAAATTTCTCATATTTTCTACAAAATGCTCTATCTCTTTTTGCACACGTTTAGGGGGAGCTTTCTTTAAAATAGACTTAACAAGAAAACTATTCTCATACATTCTCTCATGCTTATTGCAAAAATTGTTTTATTGTTAAGCCACAAATAGAATATACAATTATGGTATATTCAAACCAATCTTTCTCACATATTATTAGTGTTGTCATCAATTACCAAAAAGGGGGAGATTGAAAAGCATCTAGGCCCCTAAAAATTGTTTTGGTAATTAATGACAATATGTGAATATGGGATTAACGAGTTTATTGAGTATTTACAAGGTTAAGTCCCATTGGTGTACTTGTTGACATAAAGATGCATGCCAAAGAAGAAAATGAAGATCCACAAGGCTTAAAGACAAGGTACTAGCAGTCTAGGTTCTTTTCTATTTTACCGGTCTTGGGAGTTTGGTTGGAAGACCGGATTATAGGATAAATGCCGTACTATTAAGAGGGATCATGGCTAGTAGCTTGATAGCATGTTCTGATGCAATATGGATCAACTTAGGATCATGCATGCATGTGTACTTTAACTTGAAATTGATTTGAAAAATTCTAAGTCTTTTGTTCAAAATCGGTAGTACCTTAGATTCATCTTCTTGATCGTATCTGCGCTTCAGTCTTGATATGACCGGTCTCTACTCGGCGGTAGTACCGCATTTTGAAGGGAACAACCAATTAAGTGTTGAAGCGGAACGACCGAGTCCTTAAACGGTCGTACCGCTGTGCGATCATTCCGTATTTTAGTTGGCGGTTCAATTAAACCAGAAGCGTGGTAAATTGCCTCAGACTTTCTCATGGAAATCGGTCGTACCGCCCGTGACTAACGGTCGTACCGTTTTGCGGTCGTTCCGATTTTTATGAGGCGGTTCAATAAAAACAGAACCAGTGTAAAATCGCCGAAACTTATCTCGAATTGGACGTTCGCTTTTGGGAACGGTCGTCAAACTTCATGATCTTTCCGATTTTTATATGGCGGTACAAAATTCCGAGAACGATGCAATCCTTGAGTAAATCGCGAAACCCTACAAGCGGTCGTATCGCTCGTAAAAGCACGATCGGGAAATCGGACGTACCAAGACGTTTACTGCGGTCGTTCGACCGAAATTTCAACGGCTACTTTTTCTTTTTTTAGTATCTGGTCTAGCCGTTGGTGTGTTTCGATCGAGTTCGGTCGTCTCGCCACTTACTATGATCGTCCGATTTCGCCTGACTTTTCTGGTTTCGTTCCCAACGGTCATAATTGCTTGTGGGGGTTATAAATACCCCCCCAACTGCTCAAGTCAAGGCTGCCAGTGCACATTTGACATTCATAGAGCCTTTGAGAGCCTTTGCATTCACTCAACACTCAAATTACTCTTGTGCATTCATTGTGAGGTTGTTGAGATACATTCAAGTGCATTCATACTCTTAGTTGATCCATTTGCACTTGAAGTGTGATCAAGCGAAGACGTTGGTCTATTACTCTTGGAGTGTTACCGCACTCCTAGACGGTTGGTGGTGAAGCGCGGTGATCTCTTCAAAGGAGATTGTGAAGAGGCCCGGTGCAAGCTTGTGAGTGGTTCGGTGTTCACCATCTCTAGAGCGGAGAAAGAACCATAGTGATTTGAGGGAAGGCTTAATTCGTGGAGCCGGCTTGAGACGTCAAGTTTCCTCAACGTGGACTAGTGAAGACCGGCAAGTCTTCGATACCACGGGAAAAACATCGTCGTGTCCGTGTGGTTATTTCTTGTCTTTACTTTCCGCATTTATATTTCTAGCATATTATTGTGATTGTATTGTTTAGCTAGAGGTAAAACTTGTTTAGACTAAGTAATTAATTGGATAAATTGTTAATTTGTTAAAAAGTTTAAAAACCTCCTATTCACCCCCCTCTAGTCGGTTATCCTTGATCCTACACCAGCGTCCTCCAGCCTCGGGCCACCCCCATCGCGGCGCGGCACCCTCCGAAGCCACCTCGCAGCTCCAGGCGCCCGTGCGGTGCCTCCGCTTCGGCCGCCCTTTGGGCCACCCACTTTGCGACGCGGCACCCTCCGGAGCTACCTCACAGCTCCGGCTGCCCATGCGGTGCCTTCATTTCAGCCGCCCCTTGGGCCACCTCCGAAGCTCCCGTCGGCGTTCTTCACCCTCCAGAGCCCCTCCACCCTCTTGCCAGCCACCCAGCATCCTCCGGCCTCGGGCCGCCCCCTTCGCGGCGCGGCACCCTTCGGAGCCACCTCGCACCCCCTCCTCCGGCTAGCGATGCCCTCCGGCCCGCCCCCGCTCCGGCCGCCCGTACGGTGCCTCCGCTTCGGCCGCCCCTCGGGCCACCTCTGGAGCTCCCGTTGGCGTCCTTCGGCCTAGAGTGGCCCCACCACCTCGCACCCCCTCCTTCAGCCAGTGATGCCCTCTGGGCTGCCCTCGCTTCGGTTGCCCCTCGGGACCTCCGAAGCACCGTCGGCCCCAAACCATCTCCGCCGCCTTGCACGGTCGCGCGGCACCTCCACCTTGGGACCTCCATCTCGCGGCCCCCCTTCGCTGGCGCCCCCTCGCGCCCCTCTTCAGGCTAGCTCGCCACCGACTCCGGACCACACCCATCAGATGCACCCAGCCCGAGGGCCGCCCCTTCGAAAGACAAAGAGGCACGACATTCCCCTCGGGCCCCTTCGAAGCCCCCACCCCTATGGAGCCCCCGGCCCGAGGGTCGCCCCTTCGATCGCGGAATAGGCACTGTGGTTCGGCTTGGGAGCCATGGTCTGGAGCACTTTCCTTCAGCCGAGGAACATCACACTTGCGTCGGAGTCCCCCTTGGGTTCTGCCTTCGTCACCTGTAGTAGCACCCTGTAGTGGAGGGATAAGCTCACGCTATGCTATGGTCTCGGTGTATAAGCCCACAAAGGACCTCCATCTCACCTCCTCCTCACTGGCTTTGGGCTCTCAAACGAGCTCAATCAAAAAAAAATTGAGGGACGACGACTGGTTTTGCCTCCCCCTCGCTAGCTTTGGGCTCTCAAACGAGCCCAATAAAAAAAACTTGGGGGACAGCGATCAGCTTCACCCCCTCGCTATCTTTGGGCTCTCAAACGAGCCCAATCAAAAAGTTGGGGGACGGCGATCGGCTTCGTCTCCCCCACACTAGCTTTGGGCTCTTAAACGAGCCCAATAAAAAAAGTTGGGGGGCGATCGGCTTCGCCTCTCCCTCGCGAGCTTTGGGCTATCAAACAAGCCCAAACAAAAAAAGTTGGGGGATGGCGATCGGCTTCGCCTCCCCCTTGCTGGCTTTCGACTCTCAAATGAGCTCAATAACAAAACACAACAACAAAACCCTTCGGCCCCTCCAAGTCACAGGCACACTTGACCAGGAGCGGCCGAAGGGGGGACAGTACTAGGCCCCCAGCAGGAGCGTCGCAAACGGTCACTTCGAAGAAATAATCAAAATACGAGGGTAGCGATGACTGCCATGACACGCCGCCCGCTTAGAGGGCCATGCCTCGGTGTGGCGGCTCCATGTCGACTTCGCCCCCACGGGATCCGCCGCTACCCACCGTCCGCCTCGAGGCTATCGCCTCAGCGGGGCGGCCCCGACGCTCCGCCCGCCTCAAGGGCCATGCCTCAGTGTGGCGGCTCCACGTCAACTTCGCCCACATGGGCTCCACCACTGCTCAACGCCCACCTCGAGGCTGTAGCCTCGGCGGGGTCGTCCCGACGCGCCGCCCGCCTCGAGGCCCATGCCTCGACGGGGCAGCTCCGCGTCGACTTCGCCCACACGGCTCCACCACTACTTACCGCCTGCCTCGAGGCTGTAGCCTCGGCGGGGCGGCCCCAACGCGCCGCTGCCTGGAGGCCCATGCCTCGGTGGGATGGCTCCGCATCGACTTCGCCCACACGGGCTCCACCATTAATCACCGCCTGCCTCGAGGCTGTAGCCTCGGCGGGGCGGCCCCGACGCGCCGCCCACCTCGAGGCCCATGCCTCGGCGGGGCAGCTCAGTGTTGATTTCGCCCAGACAGGCTCCGCCATTGCTCACTGCCCGCCTCGAGGCTGTAGCCTTGGCGGGGCGGCCCCGACGCACATCTCCCTCCGGAGCCCCCTCGGCGCTCGGCCTCGGCCGCCTCCGGAGCCCCTTTGCGGTCCACTCGGCTCGCCGCCCCTCGTGAGCGGCCTAGCGTCTTGCCGCCTCAAGGGCCACACCTTGGCATGGCGACTCCATACCGCGGTATCGACTCTGAGGCCGAGGGTGACAGGATTGCGTCCGCTCGCCCCTCGGGATCGCGGGACCTATCATCGCAACCTTGGACCATGCAGACGAGGGAGTTGTCGTAGCAGGATACCAAGGGGTGCCCTGCACCCTAGGGTCGTCAGGAATCCGACGTGCCGTTGGGGATACTGTACATATGTAGACTTAGTCTGTATAACATATTTAGGCAAATGTACCTAAATACCCTCCCTCTCTCTCAACATTGTGAGGGCAAGAAAGTAAATGTCCCTTCTTGCCCTCCTATAAATAAGACCCCCAGGGCATGTAGAAAGGGGGCTCTCCTCATTAACACAGGAGGAATACACATACATATTGTACGGTCTTTGGCTCCTCTCCCTCCGGTCCATTCCCCAGACAAAAAGGTACCCTGTACCCACTGTCTAGTCTTTTTGCTACGACAGAAATCAAACAAAAAAAACTAAAATTCGGAATAAAAATAAAATAAAATTAGCAATTTGATTTCAATACGAATTCCAACAATTATAATTCAGAATAAAAATTAAACAATAATTGGTAACTAGATTTGTATATGAAATCCAACAAAAAAATAACTGAAATAAGGAATACAATTTAATTTAATTTAAATTTCAATATGAATTCCAAATAAAATCCCTAGATACATGTAATTTAGATTTTTTTTAAAAAAAATAGCAATTGGATTCATATACGATTTTTTAAAAAGTGAAATTCGAATAAAGAATAAAAGAAAATTTGTAATTTAATTTCCGTACGAGTTCCAAAGTAAAATCCTTAAATAAATAAATTTGAGAATAAATTTAGCAATTTGATTTGTATACAAACTCCAATAAAAATAGTTGAAATGTTGAATAAAAATAAAAGTTATAACGAGGATGGCACGAATGGTATCCAAGGAGGCACAAAAGAAGCCACCAACGTTTGCTCTGGGTCACGTGTTTCTATTGTTGCTTTCTACAGAATAAAAATAAAAAATAACTAAAATTTTAAATAAAAATAAAATTTATAACGAGGACAGGACGAATGGTACTAGAGGAGACCACGAAATAGTGCAATGACATCGATCTATCATGCAAGAAGACCTTGACCCATAGGGAAGTAGAAAGCCAAGGCGGCGACGACGGAAATGAGGACAATATTGTGCTGCTCACCTTAGCCGTTCAATGAGGATAATGTCGTGTTTCTCGCCAGAGCCATTGAAGAGAAAGTTCTGTGTTGAAGGAGCCAAGGGCCACGATGACAAGTGGTGAGCGTTGACATTATTGAAAAAAATTAGTAGTCAAATAAGCTCGATGATGGGGAAGCCCTGACAGAGAGGGGATGGAGATTTGCATTGAAGATGAACTTTGGACGATATGGGGCCATCGGGTAGCTAGGAGCATTCCATCACTGGTGAGGGGCACGTCGTTGTCGGCAATGGCGAAAAGATTCCTATCGACGATTGAGTCGCTGATCTTATGAAATAAAATAGAGGAAAATGACACAGATTTCTTGGGAGATAATGTGACTGCTCTTTATTGATATGAACTGGATGTTACAAGGGGTGTCTACGACCCGGCGGAGGACTAATCAAAGTTACACTGAGTATGATGCTTGCTATGCTATTCAATCAGACTTAAAGCATGAATCCAAGGCTGCTTGCGCTGATTTAATCTGATGCCCCCTATCGTCCTCCTTTCGTCTGCACTCCATCCATAAATAACTTCCAAAGAGGTGGCGGTTACTCCTGGAAAAGACGTCCCTTGCGAAGTGTCGCGACTAGTCGGAGTGAGGCGATGGTTGATAAAGTATTAACTGCTCTGCGGTTGAATGTCTGTGAGACACTCAACTGTGCGGTGATTGTTGTCAGTGTCTTAAGATTATGTAACGTCGCGTGGTATGGAGTATACAACACATGTTCCATTCATCACACGGTAAAGAATATACCTAGAGTCAAATCCAGATACCAGTTCATAGCTTTTCCGAACAGCCACCTGGTCGGAGACAAGGTACAGGACCTTGTCCGACCAGGGTACCCATTATGTAACCTTTGGAATCCTTACGACCAATGAGGTTGTTAGCCTTAGGGGTTACGACCATGAAGACGTATGGTCTTTTATTATGTATTAAAGTAATATATAGATATTTTAATCCTCTTCAATTCCCCATATCATTAGACAACAACTAAAGCAGACATACCGACATCAGTGAAGATGGGAGGTTGTCACAGTTAGTGAGGAAGCCATAACATTAAGTTAGCCAACGTGAATAAGAGGAGCGACCGACATGAGAGAAGAGGACATCGAGTATATATAAAATCATGCACGTGTGTGTACATGCAAGCATCTGTACGAATAGAAACGCGAGCATACAGAGGCAGAGGAGCAAAAAGCTTGGAGTAGAGATGACACAGTCATTGGGAATATGCTCGGGGTCAACAGAGAGAGCGTGACACGTGTCCTCAGCTGGGATCGACGACGGTTGCATGTGTCACTACTACACAAAGGGTCATCACAGACGGTTCAGAACCGTCATCACAGACGGTTTTTGAACCGTTTGAGATTATATGTCTGTGATGATATGAGGTCATCATAGACGGTTTTTGAACCATTTGAGATTATATGTCTGTGATGGCCTGTGAAAAAGCTATCACAAACGGTTCAAAACAAGAACCGTCTGTGAAAAAAGCTATCACAAATGGTTTAAAAAAAGAACCGTTTGTGGTAATTGATTATCACAGACGGTTCTTATTCAGAACTGTCTGTGATAGCTTTTTCACATACGGTTCTTGTTTAGAATTATCTGTGAAAGCTTTTTCTATTGCAAAAAAAAAACCCGAAAACGGGTGTTGAAACTTCGGAGGCTGTTTTGAGGCCCTAAACGACGTTTTTTGGGGGTTTTCACTTCGTCTGGAGCTTCCTGAGCCTCACGAATGAATCTGATATGGGCTTTATGGATTTTCGGATTGAACTTTTCGTTAGCTTTCCAACGAGCCAAAGAACGTTGCAATCCGAGTTTGTATGCAAAAGTTATGGCGGTTTTACCAGACAGTGCGTGATCTGTCATCTATATTTTTGCCCAAACCAAATAACTCAACATGAACTACACATGCACAAAGAGCTTCCAACAATAACCACAACATCACCCACATCATAGTAGCATTAACTCAATCCATTCACATATCATTAACACTAGCTCTCGGTAATCCACTTCACAGAGCAAAGGGGGGAGTAGAGAGAGTGAGGTCGTGGAAGGCTAGTGTGACGAGGTCGTGGGAGGCCGGCGACGACGAGGCTGGGGCGAGGTGGAGGAGGCCGCGAACGACGAGCTCGGGGGAGGCCGGGGCGACGAAGTGGAGGAGGCCGGGGGCGATGAGGTTGTGGGAGGCCAGCGACGATGAGGCCGGGGCAAGGTGGAGGAGGCCATGGGCGACAAGCTCGGGGGAGGCTGGAGCACAAGGTCAGGGCGAGACAGTGGCACTCGGTTAGAGGAGAGGAGGAGATAGAGGTGTGAGGTCGTGGGAGGCCGGTTAATATAAAGTGAGTTTCGGCAGCCCGCCTATTAAGTCCAAATTTTCGTTTTTTCGCCCAACAAAACAAAAGTATCATAAACGGTTTTTTCTACAAAACCGTCTGTGATATGATTATAATCGCAGACGGTTCGTGAATAGAACCGTCTGTGATGTCTCGATTATCATAGACAGTTCTTCTTAAGAACTGTCTGTGAATTATCACAGACAGTTCTATTCACGAACCGTCTGTGATAGTTACGTATCACAGACGGTTCCAAAGGAATCGTCAGTGATGGGGCGTCTAGTATAGCATGTTTTGTAGTAGTGTGTATGTGTGTTGATGTTGCAACGGTTAAACAATAATTGGGGAGAAGTAGAAGACAACCAGATGGTAATGTATTGTATTGGAAGGGGCAGCAGCTGAGAGAGATCGATCAAGATTTGTGTTTACTGTTGGATATTGAAGTAAAAAAAACTGAGACGACGAGAAGAGATAGAAGACACACGGTTTAGTGGGGCAGTCGACGTGTGAGGGAAGATAAGTTCAAGGTAGGTTGCCTATGCTGCATCAGTGTATGCGTAAGCAAGGTACTCTAATACAATGTAAACTAATAAGATGATTTACCATACACATAATCAACGTATTACTTGAGATTAAATAGAGGTACATATACATGCATACAATTTGAGAAAAAAATAACTAATAGAGTAAAAATAGGGGGATACAACTATATGATCTATGCATAATAGAGAGTGATTAGTTTCTAAGAACCCCAATAATTTATTATGCTCAATGATTTTCTTCCATCAAGCTTATACTTCAATTAAGTTCCTCAAGTTGTAATTTTCTTTAAGCTTCTATTATCATTTTCAATGTTTAGAATATCTTAAAAATCTAAAATACCCTACAAGAATACGTACATATATTCTCAAGTATCTGTATAAATTTTAAAATAAATTTAGCCGCACAAATACACGGATCACCCTGCTAGTTAGAAGCTATGTGTAGGACTGTAGGGAATGGAGCAAACTCGGCGGAGGTTCGAGGGTTGCTTTAGCCTGTGGTGCTACGTGAATGGCAGGATGGCCTACGGCCACAAGAACTCCATCTGATGTAGCATCATCTGGCAATTCATTTTGCAAGGCTTGCCATGCATCCTTTGATTGAGCCCATAACCCCTCTAGTGTTCTGTATTCCATGCTGCCCAACCAACCAGACTGAACTATTTCTCCAAAGCTGTGCAGAAAGAAAGCAAGGAATTGTTATTATCCACCCAAAATGCAAAAAAAAGTTCTAAAAAGCTTCAAAGTAATTAGCCAGTATGCACGTGAGACAGTTTTAACAAGAAACACATGGTGACCGTTCATAGTAATTTTGAACACTAGATGTCGCAATTTGCAGTGTCTTCATAGAAGACCTTCAAATCATCTATGAGCTAGTGAAGCTAGTGTGATGCTTATCATATACCATAGGAATTGGAAATGGTTACACCTTTTGCTTCGTTTGAAAGGCATCATCAATTTCGAGTTCTAACAATTTCTTCATTTCCACATAGCGAGGCACGCAGTCAGCACCTAAAGCAATCTGCAGCCTCTTGGACCTGCAAATAACTTTTGATCAGATCAAGCACGTGAAAAATAGGTAGAAATAAAATAGAACACAATTAACCGAACTTCGCGGTTAGTTCAGATTATAGTCACCTCGCATATAGTAGCTGCAGTACCAACAGCTGCAACGTGTGGACTACAGAGAATACTGTTCACCTTCAGATCTAGAAGTAGTTCTGCAGTCTTCTGAGACTGAAAGTGTTTCTCCAAAAATGAGCTCAATTGTTGTATTGGAAATAAATTAGTGATGTAATACACAAAGTGAATTACCCCATTCCAGCTAAACTAATCTGGAATTCAAAGCAAGGAAAAGTATATACAATTATACATAACTCAAACAAATGGTGTACCGTGTGGTTCTCTATATTCTCAAATTCTTAGGAAATTTAGGTTACATAGTTTTCATGCCATAGGTTACATTAGATTAAATTGTATTGGTTCACTTGATTTTCGTAAGGTAATTTCAGGAATTACCAAACCAGATCCTATAAAAATAGTTGGTGTGTCTTGATCCATAGAACAAGTGCATATTTGTTCGTTCACACACAAGAAAAATCCATACCTCAGGACTGTTCAGTGTAGCCCCTTGACAGGCCAAAATGATCCTCTTACTCGTCTTTCTGCCCCCAATACTTCCCGCAGCAACAGGAGAATTCGGGGTCTGTGCCAAATACAAACATGAAGAAAAGATTAAACCCCATGTTTTATTTATTTGATTACTACATCTCTGCCTTGTCTTGAAATTCCTTTAGTCAAGAAGTTGATACAGAGTAGCAATATTTCACACGACCACAAACAGGCCAGGAGTAGAAGGTCCATTTCATAAGCATATCTTACTCATAAAAAAGCACAAGTCAGTGATTCAAACGAAGTTACACTCACCTGATTCAAGCTGTTAAGACATACACTTGGAGGGCCTCCACCAGTCTGTGGGGTGAAATCCTGCACACTAGCGCCACAATTGATTTGGAGCAGCATCCGAAAGTACTCTGTGCTAAGTCCTAAACACAAAAACCAGGATCCACGCATCAATTGCGAACACACCCTTAGGCCTTAGCATTACGACATCCACATCAAAACCTAGCAGCACCCACCCAACGAAGTGGGGACGAGCGCCTGGTTAACTGCATCGTGTGCAACCACAAGCACCGACTTGCCCTTATGTGCCAGGATCCTCTCCCAGGCCCAGCAGCTCTGTGCGCGGCCCCACAGCTCCCGAACAGGGTAGTGCCCGTCAATGCTGAAGTTGGCCGCGTTTTTCCGCCACTGTCGGTACAGAACCCCGTACCTCCCCTTCATGCTTCAAGAGTTCCTACAAATCAGAACCGTCAGTTCATCACTAAGGCATTTCCACAAGCACCTGCCAAGCACCCATCAAGAAACCAACAAGCTAGCGGCACTGTTCAGGTATTTGTACAAACACCCAGCGAGCAACCTAATAACCAGAGCAATTTCCGACCTGGAAGGAATAGAGGTCGATCTCGCGGAGGTCGGAGTCCGGGATGAGGTCCTCGTTGCGTCCGGCCCAGATGATCTCGGCGGTGCGGCGGGAGCGGGCGAGCGGACTGATGAAGCAGGCGTCGAAGGAGTCGGAGAGGAGCATGAGGCGGGAGGTCTCGGACTGGGACTCGCCCTTGGGCGTGAGCACGGAGATATCAGAGCTCCCCTGGATGCGGCCCTCCTCGTTCCACGTGCTCTGCCCGTGCACCACCCGCTTCGCCTCCCGCGCCCGGATGAGGGCGGACCTCTCCAGCTCGCGCACGCTAGTGCAGAGGACGCAGGGGTTGACTCTGCTGAGGCTCCTCCGGCCAGCAGCGGCCGCGGGGTGGGAGTGAGGAGGAGCATGGTGGAGAAAAGGTGGGATTTTTGTCCTCCGTTTGGTCACGGCTATGCTTTGTGGAGGTTGTCCATAGCGAGAGGCCGCGACCTCTCGCGACGAGTTGTCTGAGTTGAGCCGTTAAGCTTCGCGCGAAGATTTTCCTGTAGAAAACCGTAAGAGGCGTATTCCAGGATTGCTTCTATTGGTCATTATTGAAGTGGTAAGTATATATGGTAACCCCATTTTATGAGCATTTGTACTATCTATTGAACTTGAGGTTCAGTTGTACACAAGAAATACACCATGGCCTATTGCTGGTCGGTCATGGCCCCCTCCTGATTGAAAAATCGTTACACTGACGTCAAGAAGGGCCATGGCCTAAGAGTGGAAACGAGCTTTGGCTCGGCTTAAGCCAGGCTCGCACAAGCCCAGATAAACAGTAGGCTCGGCTCAATTCGAAAACGAGCCAGGGCAGTGCCTCGGTTCGGCTCTAAACCAAGCTCGAACGGACTCGCGAGCCAAGCAGTAGACGAAGCTTGAAGGTGAGAACTGGGCATTCACGCAGACGTTCACGATGACAACCACAGTAGCGAGATGAGATGGGGGTGAATAGAGCAGAGGCGGAGCTGCTGCTCGAGACCCACATGCGCGGACGCCGGAGGCGCCGGCCTTCTTGAGCCCCTTCTTCTTGACGATGAAGCTGACGCCGATGAAGAATTTGGAGGAGAGCGCCAGCAGCCCTTGATGTTGTCCGCCGACATCCCGTGTCTGACACCACCCGGTTGCCAAACGCGCCCGCCTGTTCCGCCCATGTCGGAATTCGCCACCGCCATGCCGGCACCCTAGTTCCTCTTCCTCCGCACTTTTGCGGCAGGCTTTATCTGATGAGATCTGGATCTTTGTTCGGTTTAGCGGTCTCCTGTTAGTTTTCTCTATTGGTGGCTTGGCTTTTCACCTGTCTGTTGCTACTCTTTTGGCCGTGTGGCTGTGGGGAGAAGCTGTTGAATGGAGCGGCAGAGGCCAGGGGCGGATCTAGTATAGGGACATGGGTGTACAGATGTACACCCATTATTTTTGGAAAAAAAACCTAGTATTTATTAGGTATATTAGGTATATATACTAGTAAATACATGAAATAAGTATTTGAACTGCACAGGAACTCCTCCGATCGTGTTTTACGCAAGACGCAGCCCACTTGCCAAACACGCTTGCTTTACCCACCACCACCACGCCCACAACAAAGCGGCCGAGCACCTCCTGTGTCACGCCCTCACTCCGATCGACACCTTGACCCCAACCAAGCACCGAGTCGAGTAGACAAGCAGTCACCAGATCTAACCCATCCAGCCATCCCATTCGACCTTCATGAAATCCCCAAGCTCTGTGGCGGCGACGAATCAAGACAAGGGCATCTTGCGGCAACGATCGTGAGCGATGGGCGGTGGGTGAGCCGTGAGGTGAGCCCGTGTCCCCGTGAGCGCCGAGCCGCCGATGCGAGCCGGGATGGAGGAAGCCTGTGGCGTCTTGGCGGCCGAGGCCAAGCGAGACCACCCCCGCACCGGCGCAAGGAGCAGCGGCGGCTGCAGTCAAGGTGAGCTCCTCGCCTCCTTGGTTGCCGGTTGGTTTCTTCTTTCTTGCCTCGTCTCATGCCGCCGCCGCTTCTTCGCCATCAAACCACCGACCCCCAAGGCCGTGGCATGGATGGGGAGGGGAGTGGCGCCTTAGAGCACAAATGGTCGAGTCGAGCGAGCCAGCGGCTGCAATGGGAGGAGCCCGACGGGCGCGGTCTCCGGCACCGTGGGAGGCAAGCGGGCAGTGGTAGTATGCCGAAGGCGGACACTGCCACTGGGCAAAGGGGAACCAAGAGGCAGGAGGAAGCAGTAGCACCTATGGCGCCGGGTCGGAGGAGAGAAGAGATAGGGTTGGTCGATTGGGGGAAAAGGAAAGCAAGAAGAACTGAAGATGGATGGGTTGGGATTTGGGGAGTTCGGCTGGATTGAGGGAAGTCTGATATTTATTGGCATTCAGGGACTGTTGGCATTGAAAGACTTGTAGATGAGTAGATATTCATATTGGCATTCAATATTTATTAGCTTTCTTCATATAGTAGCTCAAGCTGATCGGATTGTAGAAGCATTAGAATTGGGTGACATTGAAACTGGCCGAGGTTTGCATCAAGAGATGGGCCTAGGTAGGCCGGGTGATACTCGTTGGGGTTCCCACTATAAAACTGTTATGTATGTTATCTCTTTGTATCCTTCAATCCAGTGAGTTCTTATAAAGATAGGAAAAGACCACACTTCAAGCAGAGAGGCTATACAAGCTCAAACTATGTTGACATCATTTGAGTCATTCGAGTTTGTTTTTATGGCACACTTGTTGTTAACCATATTTGGGTACACAGATGACTTGAGCAATGCTTTGTAAAAGAGGGATCAAGATATTATTAATGCTATTGATCTTATTTATTTGACAAAGACTCAGTTACAGTTATTGCGGGAGGATGATGGATGGGAAACTTTTCTTAAAGATGTCACTTCCTTTTGTGTGAAGCATGGTATCAAAGTTGCTAAAATGGATGATTTCTATATACCAGTTGAAAGATCCAAAAGGTTCTTAAAAAAAATCAAGAATCTCCATCGCTTCCATGTTGACATGTTTTTAAGTATCATTGACAGACAACTTCAAGAGCTTAATGATAGGTTTGATGAGGTAAACACGGATTTGCTTCTTTGCATGTCTTCACTCAATTTGGTTGATTCATTCACTACTTATGACAAGGACAACTTGGTTATGCTTGCTCAGTTTTATCCTAAGGATTTCTCAAGCACAGAATTGATACATCTTCCATTTCAATGTACACATTTCATTGCTGATATGCTTAGAGATGAAAGGTTTAAAGAAGTAAGAAATCTTACCGAGCTTTCCATTATGCTTGTTCAAACAAGGAAGAACCACCATTATAAAATTGTTTACAAGCTTCTCAAATTGGTGTTGATTCTTCCGGTAGCAACTGTTAGTGTTGAGAGGGTATTCTCTTCAATGAATTATGTGAAGAATAAGCTAATGAATAGGATGGGAGAACAATACTTGAATGATTGCTTGGTTACATTTCTTGAGCGAGAATTTTTTGTGCAAGTTAAGGATGATGACATCATATCTCGCTTCCAAGCCATGAAGGGACGTCAAGTTAGATTGTAATTTTCTTAATTATTTTGTAATTTCTTTAAATTATTTGACATGTTGTCTCTAGTAAGAACAATTTGAACTTTGTTATTTTTTATGTTATGACTATGAACATTTATGTTTTACATTATACAACATGTTTATAACTTCGAACACCTATTTTGAAAATCCTGGATCCGTCACTGGCAGAGGCAAAAGCTAAAAGACGACGGCGACGACGTCGTCAAGAAGGAAGCGGGGGAGGCTGTGGGAGGCGGGAGAGAGGGGATCTGTGTGGGGGAAAAGGGAATTGGGGATTGGGAGTAGGGTGGGAGGTGGGAAATTTTGGACGGACGGTGAATTGGCGACCAGGTAGTCAACCTGCACGAGCCAAACTGGCTCGTGAGCGGCTCGTGCTCAGCTCGATTTTTTTCCGAATTAAACACAAGGCTCGGCTCGAAATTTCATGAGCTAAAGCCTACTCGTCAGTCTCGAGCTATTTTTCTAACCCTACCATGCTCCCCTCCTCCTGGCTTTGTGTCCGCTGCAGTTGAGTTTAAGTAGCCTCCATTACAACGTATTTCTGTATTTATATTTCTTATTAAACATCATGCAAGATTGTTAATGACAATCAGAGATGAATGAATGATTGTGAAGAAATTTTTCTTGTCAGCCTGTAAAAATCACTAATACCAATTGTCAGCACAACCAAAGACGAATCTCACGCTCGGCAAAACCTGGATGCTCGCTGAAGACTGATCCTCGGCCGAAGGACACGCTCGGCAGAAAGCGATCAGCGCTGAAAGTTCACGTACAGAAAACTAAACTCAAGCCGCATGTCACAGCCCCTCACGTAATCTCTTGATCAAGCTTCAGCACCTAATCCCATATTGCAACCTCACGTGAACAGCAGCCCAACCAAGTCACAGCCAACAACATGGCAACCAAAAGCACATGGCAATTTTCAATTATCACGCGTGCATGCACGTTGCATAGCCCGTCCCTGTGTTCATGCACAGCTGCCTCAACAAAAGCGCCGCCGCCAGCAGTTTTTCTAGAAATCCCGCTACAGCCGGTGCCCCCCGTTTCTAACCCTATCCAACATAAATAGCCTTAGCACCTTATATGTGACACACATGATCATCTAAACACCTATATACGATCCAATAGTCCTAGAGCCTAATACATGGGCTTTTACACTAGATTACACAACCAATTTTGGACACCCCAAAATTGTCACATGTCGTAGCCTCCGGACCGCACCTCTATAGCTTCAACACGCATCATTCATCTTTGATCTCTACGGCCCCAACTCGAGCCCGATCGTCTCCTCCAGCATCCTCGACCCTCTGGACCATGACTTCTCACCAAGCCATCTTCTGGTCACCGTCGTGGACCACGATCGCCTCCGAGTTATCCTGCATATGCAAAGACCAAAACATCATCTTTTCCCAGCACAAGTTCTTCCTAATTTGACCGACATAAGTCCACACACACCACACACCTCAGATAACATCAGTACCCAACATTGTCAATTATTCATCTACTAAAATATACTAAACCTAGCCACATGGTCTAACATATCCTCAAGGTTTTTATCATGGAACTATATTTAAATTTTCACCTTTACAAACTAATGAGGTGTTGTATTGGCCAGCAATCTTGTTGCAGCAACGATTTTGCAGTTTTTGATGAGCTCAAATATGGGCATGTATGCACTTCTTTTTCGACGTCGTTTACGAAATCGTAGGGCTGCACGTGTATTTGCCATTGAAGATGGGATAGGTAAGAGCATCTACAACAATCCACCTCAGCTGTTACTAAGAGGTTGCCACATCAGCTTTTAGATGATGTGGAGGAGAGAAGATGAGGAAAGAAGGTGAAGCTGTTTCTACATGAAGAAACTATCAGATTGTTAATACCAAGACGTAAGAAACAACAAAAAACTCTATTGGAGGCTTAGTTGTTACCTAAACACTCATTTTGTGGGTCCCATTGCCTACCAACAACCAACAAGCTTGTAGCAATTAAAGTTTTAGATACAAGCTTAAGAAACAATCCATTGGAATGGTTGTTTCTTTTTATTAGATTGAGTACTCTCTCTCCTCTTAGTAACAAGCTAAGAAATAAACTATTGTAGATGCTCTAACGACAACACCTATCCTTTAAATCATTGGGTTGACTTTTTGGAACCTATTTTAGTGATTATAGTTGTTTCTTTACAGATCGCAGCAGCATTGACATTCACTACATCATGCACATCGTGTGGCATTACCATCGCGATTGAAGATGACTTTCACATATGTGCGATAAACAATTGTCCAAGATTCAAATTTCCAACTGGGCAAAAGAGTTATCTAATTACCCTATACCACCCTTACAAAACATTATCATCCATTCTACAAGTTTTTTCATCAAGGCTTCTAGCTTGAGACGCTCCTCCTCTTTGCTTGCCACCCACCAACGCTGCAAACATGATATAAATTGGAATATAACTTCAGTTGATTGCTTAGGGAAATCCCTCTCAAAAACCATCTTATTTCTTAATTTCCAATGCGTCCAAGCCATTGCGGGAAAACTGAATAGGCAAAAGTTATTGTGGCTAGCACCCCTTATGTCAAGCCAATTACAATGAAAATCTTCAAGTGATTCTGGACACCTCTTCCAATCGAATGCTTCCCTACAGCAGGACCAAGCAAATTTAGCAATAATACAGTTAAAAAGAACATGACTTGCATCCTCTAACACCCCACATAGAATACAATTCGGTTCCCCTTTCTAGTTTTTAGCCCTAAGTTGATCCAACGTTGGAATCTTATTATGGTAAGTCTGCCAAATGAATATTTTAACTTTTAAGGGGATCTTACTAGACCACAGATTTCTCATTCTCATATCTAAAACCCCACCAAAGGCAATTCTTCTATAGAGAGATCTTCCTGTAAATTTACCTTTGCTATCCAAACACCAAATCAATTTATCCATTTCTGCAGTGAGCTCCACCCCTTCTAACATTTTTTTTCATATTCCCCCATTGATTTTGCTCATTAACCCCAAAATTTCGAACAAAGTGAATATCCCATACTTCATTCACCAAGCAGTCAGCCACCTTAATGGCAGACTCTGCACAAATGGCATACAACCCAGGAAAGCAGACTTTTAACGGACAATCACTCACCCAAGTATCATGCCAAAAAGACGTAAGTCTTCCATTACCCACCTGGAAATAAACTCCCAAATTGAACAAAGATTAAACCTTATTAATGGATTTCCAGAATTGAGTGCTTCTAGTCGAAAGAGCATTTCTGAAATCTCCCAAAGGAAAATACTTAGCTTTGAGAATGCTAAACCAAATCTCATCAGTGGCATTGTTCATCTTCCAAAACCATTTACAAAGAAGGCATTTATTCATCAGACTAGTATTAAGCACCCCTAGTCCTCCAATATCATTTGGTCTGCACACTGCCTCCCATCTGATCATGTGATATTTGAAACTATTACTTGTTCCTCTCCAAAAAAAATTCTTTGTCTTCAATTACTTTTCAATAGACCCTTGACTACTGGCATAGCTAATCCTATGTTGCGCTCTGCCATTTCTATCTATATAATTATGTTGGTTTGTGTCAGGTATGTATAAGATGAAGATATCAACCGTGTTGTGTATCAATCTCTGTATAGAGAGCTAATTTATTGCTTGATAAGTGTCTATTCAATGAAATATCAATACATCATTAATGGTTTTGAATTAGGAGGGGGCCATGGCCCTCCTTGAGCTACATATAAGTCCTACAACCGTGTTTTTTTTGCTTGATTTATGTTGGTTCTATATGTTCGTGAAGTGCCAACCAAACTTTGTGCTTGTGATGATTTGGTTCTGATTTATGGTGCTTGTGCATTAGTTGTTACCACTATTTCTATTACCATATCATCAATAGTTCATCTAGTTCAACAGTTTAAAGTTTAAAACATCCTCATGTTCTCTAGACATTAGAGGGAATAATTTGTGCTTAGTAGATCAATATTTTAGTTCTATGAAGCAAATTTGATATGCTTCATGTGATCTCAATAGTGTTGCCCAACATTAGAACCATCTGACATTTTTTCTTCTTTTTACAATAGCATCTCTCCAGGTACTTCGTACTCCAATTATTCCTACTAGATGTAGGATGCCTCCCATCAGGGATTGTTTCTTTGAGCAGAGACCCATAAGGGATTCAAATCCAAATTCACGTCCTCAACTTGCTGTTGAATTTGGATTTCTTTTCTCCATTGCTAGAGTCTACATTGAAATGCGGTTAGTCGCCATCAAATGAGCACTTACTGGATGTTGTAAAACCACTAGTATGCGTTGTAGGATATTTTACAATTGGAGGTAACATTGCCACTTCGCTTCATGGCTCAATTTTTTCGCCAACATTTGCGCCCATAGTAAGAAGACGGAGAAGGCTTCCCCCAACACATAGACGTAGAAGGCGAGAAGATTAAATACACAATCGGAGTTATAGTTGATTTATGTGCATTTGAAAATACATAGTAACTGTTAGTGTTAGAATAAGGTATTAGAATAGGAACTCTTTTGTATTCCTTATCTGACTTTTGTATTGTCTTATCTGTATATAATATACACCCCTTGTACACCCTATATATATCGCTCATTGGGCCTCTGAATACATACACACAATATTCATAACATAGTATCAGAGCCAATGTTAGGGTTAGGGTTTACCGTTGTCGTCGCCGCCGCCTCCTAGCCTTGACTCGTCCTGAGCTGCCTCTGCCCCCGGGTGGATCAATCTTCGCTCCCAAGGGTGGCTTTGCCCGACGTCGCCCGGCACCCGAGCATGGCGCTGCCCCTGACGTCACCCCCATCGTCACCAGCTGCGCCTCCTGTCGAAGCTTTGCTCTGCTCCGCTTCTTCTCTGCGCCGCATAAGCTCTCCCACCGCCAGATCCCACCGTTGAAGCTTTGTTCTGCTCTGCACTTCTCTGCGCCGCTGAAGCTCTCCCGTCGCTCGGTTCCTCGTCACCTCTGCTCGGTGGCATCATCCTCGCCGGATCCGGGGACCCGACATCGCCGCCTCGGATGCATCGCCACTCACCAGAACTGGTTCAACTTTGGGGGCGTCATCTTGCTGTCGTCTCTGCTTGACCGCTGCGCCCGAGCTCTTTGGATCTACCGCTGGTGCGGCGCCTCCAACTGAGCGACGTTCTGCCAGCAACCCTATGGATCCACCGCACTCTCTTCGCTGTGTGGTCGCTGATCTCCTGTGCTTGCGCCACCCTAGCCTCGCCCACTGAAGGTGGCCTCCCAACCCGGAATCGCTCTCACTCGGGGACTCTCCCTCTTCATTGCTGGTCCTCCCTTTTCTACGTCGGTTCTTCGACCGACTCTGCTTTAGGAGTGAGCAACAGTGGGGAGAAAGCGGAAGAGGACAGACAAGGAGGTGGTCGATATGGTTTTATGTGCCGCTTTGGCTCCACAAGTTTATTCCTCTTCGAGTCGCTAATCCCCTTTGGGATGGCTCGGTTGCAATTGCATCTTTGGCTGCTCTACATCTCAAGGATAGTGTGAGTCTTTTGCTGCTAGTTGCTAGTCTAGTTTGCTTGCTGTTGGAGGATAGTGCGAGTCTTTTACTACTGCTAGCTATTCTTGCTGCTACTGTTAGCTATTATTTGTGTTTTTTTCTTCCGTTGCGTCCATCCAAGTCCATATCACTCAATTTTTTAGTTCGTCTAAGCTACACGAGTCCACAAATTTATTGTCAGTCATAGAAGCATATGAATTCTTTTTGCATGGCAGCAGCCACCGCTTTTTTCTTCGAGCCGTTGCAAATCATAGAAATCGTTATGATGCCGCTGCTTTTCTCTTAGCCGCCGCCCCAAGCTTTTAAGGCCGCCGCGCTTCTTCCGCACTGTGTCTCCGTTGCGTTTTTTGTGCACTGCGACGCTGCCTTCTTGAGCTATGATATGCGTCGCCATGCTTCTATCTATTCCTTTTCGACTTGATTTGATAGCTTTCTATATTTGTTGGTTTTATCATCTTCTTCGTCGTGTTGCCGCGGTCGACTTTGCTCCCGCACCTGGTGCTTTATGGGCTGCCGCACGACACCGGATGAGAGATCTTTTGATACTCGATATATTTTTCAAGAGCTATATTCTACGACGACATTATCAAGACTCAGATTTTGGATTTTGCATAGTTTAGTGTCAACCCTTTCTAAATGCAATGCTATTGCATACACCTTGTATTTGAGAGGGGAGGGTGTTAGAATAAGGTATTAGAATAGGATCTTTTGTATTGCCTTATCTGTATATGACATACACCTCTTGTACACTATATATATATATATATTACCTATTGGATCTCTGAATACATACATAATATTCATAACAGTTAGGACTTATGATGAAGAATTGTAGGTACCTGTGATGATGATGATAGTGGAAAACGGATTATATGTCTGTCACAAGGCTCACTGCTGTGAAATAAAGATTTGATTTTTTTTTAGAAAACAGTGAGCGTTTCCACCCCAGTTCCATTTATTAATGAACTAGAACCAGTTTACAGTCTTCGAAAAGATTAGCAATTCATGTACTCATGTTCGAAGATTGATCGATCTACTGTGTTCTTCACCGAGAGGTATACTGTTGATTGAACATACATGCTGACAAACAGAAAAGGTGAAAAGAAAGGGAAAGAAAACTCTAAAGAGCAATCATAAAAACTACGCAAAAATAGCTTTGAGTCTGAATGTCTGGTACCGACGATCAGAGAGCAGAACAAGGGCAGGGGAAAGCTATAAACGTGCGTGGCAACCCTGACCACACCTCCTATCTGCAGCCGTTCTCTTCCCCAAACTACGCAATTCAGTGAGGAGAGTACTGAGCTCACATTGCTCAACACATTCAATCCGGTCACAACAACTGTCGAATCGATCGATCACGCCTTGGACGAGTTGTTAGAGCGTCCCATGGACTTGAGGTCCTTGTACGGCCCCGGCGTCAGCTCCTGCTCCATCCCCGGATCGCCGGCCCGCCGTCGCCGCCTCTTCCTCTCCCACAGCCGGTACCCTATGTACGCTCCGGCCACGGCCAGGCTCGCAAGGATCAGCGACAGCACCACCGTCACGACGGTCGCGCCCGCGGACATGGCCGGCCGTGTCGGGCTCTGCACCTTCCTGACCTTGAAGTAGCCCACCTTCCGGTCGTCGGCCTCGTACACCACTGTCTCCACGGGGAAGTCGATGAGGTAGCAGTAGCCGCTCGCGCCGTTGTACACCGCGCCCCAGCAACTGCAGTTGGCCGCGCACGCCAGCTTGCACTCGTCCGGCGTCTTGTACGTCTCGAACGGCAGCTGCTCCTTGTACGCCACTGATACCCGCTTCCGCTGCACCATGTCGAACAGCTGGCCGCCGCCGCAGAGGTCAGTGGTCTCCTCGGCATGGCACGGCGGGGAGGTGGCGATGCTGTTGATGAGGCACTGGCACTGGGCCTCCCCGGGGACGCACAAGCCGTACGCGCCGCACGAGGTTGGAAGCTCGCACGGCCCCGGGATGGCCATGTAGTCGGAGGTCCAAACTTTCAAGTCGTTTTTCCAGTAGTACGCGCGGAGGTTTCCGTCGTCGTCCAGCGTCATGCGCCGGAAGGCGCCGGTGAGGTTCTGGACGAACGTGTCAAATGAGAGCACGTCGACCTTCTGGCCGCCACCCTCGAGGTACAGCCCGAAGAATCCGCGGCCATCAACACGGCCGTAGATTGGTGGCTGCGTGGCGTTCTCCGGCTGGACCTCGAGAGCCGTGTGCTTCCAGTACGTCGGTGTCGTGCGGCCTCCGTAGAACTCCATCCGCAGCGACATGTACGTCTTGGCGAGGCTCAGCGCGAAGCGGTGGTTCTTGGAGATGAGCGGCGGCGACGACATGGTGAAGTTCTGGTCCAAGACGAGCGTGTCAGACGGGTTGTCGAAGCTCTGCCACGCCGGACCGTGCTCATCGAAGCGCCTGATGACGAGGTTGGAAGAGTTGAGCAGCGTGACGGTGTCACCAACCACGTTGAGGGTCTGCCACAGCACACCGGCGTTGGAATCGGTGAGGACCAGGCGGCCGTCGAAGGCGAGGGTGGCCGGGCGCGACCAGGCCCCGACTCGGGCCGGCGTGGCGCGCCAGAGCGGGAAGGAGGAGGGGAGGTGGACCACGGCGAGGTCCAGGGACGCCGTGTCCACCCGGAGGAAGCCAAAGGCGAAGACACCGTTGGGCGCGTACAGCACCGGCTCGAACGGCACCGAGGGGTCCGTGGAATGCGTCGCGGTGAAGCCGTTCGACAGCTGCGTCACGAGCTCGTCTCCCTTGGCTCCGTCGACAAGAAGTACTGCTGCCGATGCCAAGCAGAGTGCGGCGAGGATGGCGGCGATCGCCGGATCACTCTTGCCTTCCCTCATTGCAGAGAAAGAATGCGGTAGAGGTCAAATGTTTGGGAGAGAGTAGCATATAATCATGAGAATGTCAACGGCCCGTGTGTACGCAGGCAGGCAATGCCTTCCTCCATTTGGTCTGGTCTACGCCTATCTCATGTAATCGATGGCCAACGGCATAAAAGAATGCAAATTACATGGCTGAGTTTGTGGGCGAGATGAACATGCATGAGGCCGAAACTCTGCATCATCTGCAAGTTGTAAGCTGCAACTACTCGCAAACAATGTAGTTTTATGAACTGGCCAAAAGTCAACCCTCTGTTTCTGCCTACCTCTTTCTCTCTCCTTGGAATGGCTCTGTAGTAGACGTGGAGAAAGATACGATATTACTTGCTGCTAGATCGTTCTTATTTTTTTTACGAATGATAGTAGGGGAGGCTCCTACTGTATATGTATATATATACTAGTAGTATACCCGCGCGTTGCAATAGAACCTTAAAAAACAGTGATATATATCAATTTTTTTTCACAAATATATAAACAGAAACATTACCTCCGCCTATCGCATCGCCTACTACTACTACCCGTAAATTAAAATTTTGAGTGCATAGATTGTTTACCTTTGAAAGTTGAAGTTGATGCCAACTTCCCTCCCCGATGCGCTACCCATTTCCAGCCATTGTTAGTCGGCAAGGAAGAGGGCCACGCATTGACGGCCACCTTCTACCACCCTGAACCCAAGCCACGGCTCGGTTCTAACGGCCATTGGCCTCTGCAGCCCTTGTCGGGCACATCGCGGCGAGGAGGTGGGAGGCCGAGGGAGGAGGCGGTGGCAGCGTCATGGTGGTAAGCTAGGAGAAGGCGGCGTTGCTTGCTCAGCCGATGCAGAGCAGGAGGTGAAGGCAGCGCAGGAGAGGATTAGGATGAAGAAGACAACACAAGGAATGGATCTTCATCCATCAGACGCAAGGAATTTGAGATGAGTATGATGGGAGAGCTCAACTACTTTTTGGGGCTTCAAATCAAGCAATGCAAGGAATGGATCTTCATCCATCAGACGAAGTGCACCAAGGATCTGCTCAAGCGCTTCGAGATGGGTGACTGTAAGCCGATCGCCACTCCCATGGCGACTTCGACTGCTTTGGATCCAGATGAGGAAGGAGAAGCCGTGGACCAACGCGAGTACCGCAAAGATGATCGGCTCTCTTCAGACTGACGATTTTAAGACCGGACATCTACTTGCATCGCTTCTCAGGCGAGGTTTCAGGCGTCTCTAAGGACTTCACATCGCTAAGCCGTTAAGCGCATCTTCAGGTATTTACACTTTACCCTCCAGTATGGCATTTGGTATTCCTGTTCTTCTTCGCTGTCCATTCGAGAGTTTTCTGATTCTGATTTTGCGGGCTGTCAGCTAGATAGGAAGAGTACTTCTGTCACTTGTCATTTCTTAGGCACTTCTCTTGTCTCTTGGTCGTCTAGGAAGCAGTCTTCTGTTGCACAATCCACTGCTGAAGCTGAATATGTAGCTGCTGCTAGTTGCTGTAGTCAGATTTTATAGATGGTGTCCACTCTTAAGGACTTTGGGTTAAATTTTGCTAGTGTTCTTCTTTTCTGTGATAACACTTCTGCCATTAACATTGCTAAAAACACAGTGCAACATTCTAGGACCAAACACATAGACATTCGCTATCACTTCCTTAGAGACCATGTCGAGAAGGGTGATATTGTGCTGCATTTTGTGAAGTCCGAGGATCAGTTGGCCGATATGCTTACCAAGCCTTTAGACCCAACAATGTTTGCCACCTTAAGTGAGGGGTAATTTATCCCTATGGGTTGGTTTGAGGGGGAGTTGGATCTTTTTTGATCTTATCATGTTCATTTGATCTTTTCTTGATCTTCTTTTGAACTTTTTGATCATTTTTTTATCTTTTTAGGCTTTTTGAGCTTTTCATGCATCTCATTGTATCATATTGCATTCATATGAAAATCCAAAAAGAAGCATTGTAATATAAGCTTTTCTGCTTTTCTTTTAAAATTGATGAAGCTTTGCTTATTACCCTTTGGAGTTTTAGTATTTCAATTCTTGCTCAATACCATGTCTAGTTCTTTGACTTGCTAGAATTATCACGCTTTCACATGTATAGCTAAGTCTTTGCTGAATGAGCTAGAACTCTAAAACAACTTGAACTAAAAACTGCAATTTGTGGATGTTTTAGCTAGTTGTGCAATTAGTGCTCCTTTTGTGACATTGGCCCTGTCAAAATTGATTTGTTAGCTCTTGAATCTAAAATTGATCATTACTTGAGCTTCTTGTGCTTCTGAGAATCTAAAAACTGCTCTTGTGCAAAATGAAAATGAAAAATCAATTTCAAGATTGTCTTATGCTTAAATTGTGCCAAACTACTCTCACGAGACTGCATGTCAAAGATATGAACTTGGAGATAGTTTGATGATCCAGACGATCTCATGGGGACTGCTTGTCAAAACTGACATGAACATCAAGATTTGTCGCCCTAGTAGAAGCTTAGGAAGAGTTTGTGGATAGCTCCTAGTCCAGGATCTTCTTCACTAAGATATACCTTTAATCAACTTCTGGTCGAAGCTTAGGAAGAGTTTGTGGATGGCTCCTAGTCTAGGATCTTCTTCACTAAGTTAGACCATTAGTCAACTTCAATATTCATTACAAATGAAAAACTGTTAAAAAAAATGGGTGTTTGAGAAAATTGAGCAAAATAATTCAATTCAGGATCTGTTTGTCTCTTAATGTGGTCATTGTTAGCTTTTTGATCTTATATTGACATTTTGACATGGCCAGTATCATTTTAGGATCTCTGTTGATGAACTTGCTAAATTTGAAGTTTTACTTAAATTGATCAAATTCATTGCTTTATATTGAGCCTTCGAGCTTAGCTGTGATATATATGTATTATCATGATCTTGCTAGCGCTGTTAGGCTTGATATGTTGTTTGTGCAATATTAGAAATGCTAGCTTGTTCTTTTGGGTAATCTCCGAAGCTTCTTGTAATCAAAAATTGAAAAATACAAAAAATGAAGCCACTCCACTACATTTCATACATGCTCCTTCTTTTGCTTTTTCCTCATTCTACATTTGTCATCTCTGGACGAGAGGAAGGTGTGATTCCTTGATGACTTCATTGTCATAAGCTAGACGTACATCTGAGTATTTAACCAAAACCACATAAACAAACAAATGTTGAAATTGTTAGCTTTGGTGGGCAATAGTTGGTGGAACCTAATCTAAGCTATTAGTTTACTACAAATAGATAAAACAATAAAAGATATCATAGTATGTGTGGAAATGATGAAAGCACTGGAAGTGGTGGTCACATTTTACATATATAGATTCTTTGCTCTATTCAGTGCTTGGTAAGTTGATCAACTTGCCTTGTGAGACCTATTCCAACCTAAAGAAGCTTTTTTGCTTTGAACGAAAAAGGATTGAAGAAAAGACATTCCTACATTAATGGGTGCTATTTGATTATGTAGAAAATGGCACAACAAACTCCATCACTTGATGAATTGCTCTGTATCCATAGACATACACTGTTTTCCATATTTCATGGGTATATATCTGCTAATTAACATGTTACGCGCATACTTACATAATTTCATTTGCTGCACAGAACACAGTCGAAGTACAAACCCGAGGCCTAAATCAGCTCACTAATACTACTTTTATTGGAAAAGTGCCAAATATACCTGAAATGCATTGTGGGATCAGAATAAAATCTACCCTCCACATTTCACATCGAATACTGTTTTTTCCCATGATGATTATTCTTTAATCTGAAAAGAAGAAGAGCCCATTACAAATCAATTCAATATAATTTAATAAGTATGTGGACAACAAGTCAATTGTTTCTCACATAAGGCTAGTGCAAATAGCCGATGTGGTGAGACAGATAGGTGCTACTCAACATGCAATGTATTAAACTCTCAGTTTCTTGCTGCTATATTAAACAAAAGCTAAACTAAGCATGATTAATTTGTTATTTGGCTTTCCTGCGTGAATACTGCATACTTCGACCGAAATATAGCGCACCTTCGGGAGGAAAAGACTATTTAGTGAAAGGACAGGAGCAGCTGAACGAAGAAGAGGCAAACATGGCACACTTTGTAGCTCCAAGACTATATGGATTTTACATCTGCCGTGACACCATCTAGCATCCTACAAGAATATATGCAAAGCTATCGTATGTACAGCTCTAAAAAACATAGGAGGATTAAGAAGCAGCACGCGTAGCAAGAGGTATGAAAGATAGGTTATTTGGCAAATTGTTCATAAACCAAAGACCATATTGTAGCCATTTGTCAGAAGACCATAAGTGATTTAAGTACCAATCTTAGAACAAATACCTAGCCATTTGTCAGAAGACCATAAGTGATTTAAGTACCAATCTTAGAACAAATACCTAATTGATTTAAGTACCAATCTTAGAACAAATACCTAATGTGGCAGCATCAAAATACATTTTGGATAGTAACATTAAATACCGAAGTCTGAAAGCCACTCTAGCCAGAGACGAGGAAAACCATCCTTCATCTATCCCTAAATCTGGCTATATCACATTTTGCAACACTTGGTTCACAGGCTATATCACGGAACGCTAAATTGGTTCATAGAGCACAAAATTAGTTCAAAGGTCATTTATCTCCTGACGATGATCTAATAATCCTCAATTAATTATTCATCTGTAATTGTTATTATAGATAGCAATACCTTCATATGTGGATATCATGGGGATATGTGTACGATCTTAGGATGATGTTACAATTGGCAATGTCATTAACGGTTTGTCGAAACACACGTTTTCATCAAAGTGTGGATTGCTGATCATTGGCCAATCGGTGGCGATGGGTGTTGGATTAGGTCAAGTTCATGGGTTTCATGGCATATGTGTTGCATGATGCATGTTTTGACTAACGTGGGTCAAGTTGTGAAGAACTTATTCCCGGAATCGATTTCTTTATCTATTGTTGTGTAGGCTGCTTGGAGGTCAATGACAGTCAACGGCGAGGATGATCGGGAATAAGCTTGGAGAGCTGAGGTTCAGAACGATCGGGGATGCCAAGTGAGGTCAATGGAGTCAAGCATGGCGCAAGAGAGACAAAGGTGACCGAATGGGCAGTTCGGTGCGACGGGTTGGATCAAGCGCCGCGGGGGTCGGTGCAAGTGCGATGGTGGTTTCGGTGGGAGCTGGATGGGAGAGACTTGCCGACATGATGAGAGCTGTTGGATCAACCTACACGTAGCGAAGCATGGAAGTGCTTCACAAAGATGGGACTCGGTCTTCGCAAAAAGATCGAGAAGGGGTATTTTGGTAATTTTACCAAATACCGCCTTGGTGACCTTTTGCCAACCCGCGGCGCAAGACGGCACATGATGAAGCGGATTAGGTCAAGAGGAGATGAAGACGACGGTTTAAAATGCGTGCGTGTGTGACCCATTTGTGTTGGGCCTTAACGGGAGCCCATTAGGGTTAATGCCTCTAGAAGGTCTAAGCCTCCACTATAAATAGAGGAGGGAGGTGGCTGCACCCCCTTCAACCCTTTTATTTGTTTTGAAACCCTAGTTTGCTTAGAGAGATGATTAGTGGAGGTTAGGGTTCTAGAGAGTTGGATTTGATTTCGTGCTCATGTATTGAGTCTTTGTCCTCCATTGATGGAGTGGCTGTAAACCAATACCATATCAAATCAATCCAAGGAAAGATTGTTCAAAGATGTGTCTCTTTGCTTTTCTTCTTTCTATTTGATGATTTTAAGTCTTCTTTGATCCACGAGTTTTTGATTGGTTTCTTGCCGTGATCTAACTTGCTGTGACATGTGGTAATCCATCTAGGGTCATCTTGATCATCAATCACCCACGAGCAAGTCTCTAGATCATATTTCGATTTTGACTCGGTTTTGGAGCACACTTCGTTCAAACTGAAAAAGATAGGAACTTTGGCATGGATCTCTGCGATCTTTCATTGGAATAGGTTCTTAATATCTTAGAGAAGGTGTGTCTCAAATTTCGTGGGTTTTGGCCTTACGGATCAAAAGTTAGACCAATTTTTGTTTTGATTTTCAGGCTGTCTGCCCTGTTCATCTTAAGGCCGGTTAGTCCGCACTTTTTCCTGAGGTTAGTTTGGCCTCCGGTCAGTCTGCACTTTTTCTTGAGGTCAGTCTAGCTAGAGAGGTCAGTTCACACTTTTGCCTGAGGTCAGTCCGACCAGAGAGGTCAGTCCGCACTTTTGCCGTCAGTTAGTCCGGCCCTCTGGATTAGGGTTTGTGATTTTCTGTTTTGGTCTTTTGCTTTGGGGATTTTGGATTGGATTCAATACTAGTCTTCCGCTGTACTGGTATATTGATCTTCATAGCTTCCATAGCTATTGGAGTGAAATTTGTGTTGAAACTGATCAAAGTGAAAAAGTGAGCGTGCTCCTATTCACCCCCCTTCTAGTTGCCTTTTCGGTCCAACATCATAATATTCATAAGTATACCCCTTACTATTCATAAGGGAAGAGTTTAGCTGGGTGGTCGTAAGCCTTTCTGTGACCACCTTATGATCGTAAGCCTTACTATGACCGCCTCATGGTTGTAAACCTTATGACGATCGCCTCATGAACGTATGCCTTACTACGATCGGGTCAATCACGATCACCCTATAGTCGATAAAACCTACAGACATATGGGCCCAATTGACTAGGGACTCTTATACATTGTGTTTAAATACACACAACAGTTAGTATACACTATTATTCTCCGGGATAACTGCACGTATTACGCCTCTGTCCTTGACGTAACTGTAAGGTGACGTGGGGTGCAATTTCTTTGACAATAATTATCATCAACGTGTACAATTCATCAAGCGTTGAGGCACCTCTTGGCATGGAGTAACTACCACCCCTTTACGTGCTATATAAGGGCTAAAGTCAATGGACATAGGGGCAGAGCGATCGGACTTAACAACAAGGGGTAATTAAACCTTAGTTTTAGTGATTTCCTCCCGATTGTAAGAGCATTGCGAATACAAGAACACATGAGTAGAGTTATTATTCTCCTAAGAGAAGTCCTGAACCTGTCTAAATCCTTGTATCTCTTTCTGTGTGGATCTAACTCAAAGGAAGCCCTAAACATTCATTCGTAAGATCGATATTAGATCATCGACGTCTCCCTAACCAAATATTGATAACTCTGGAGGGATTTACCTAACAACCCACTTGGTCCTAATTGAACTCCTCTGCGACGACAAATGAGAGAGCAGACCAATTAGCAAGCATGGCTATGAGATCAACCAAATTCTCACATTAATTTCTAGAAATATTTGCCTAAAACGAGAGGAAATGTTAACCAAGTCAGACGCAACTAAACCAAACAAACCAAAAATGGTGAAGGCTGCTCACTTGGTGCATATATGTGGATGAGGAAGAGACGGAGTGCGGGAAGGTAAGGACACCGAAGTGTTGCCACCGGTGTGGCTTCCGCCACCAGACCCTGTGCAGTTGTGCTGACCGCCTCTTCGCCTTGATCGGCCGAATCGGCGAGCAGCGAGGACAATGGGGAATGGAAGGAAGCAGAGACAGCAGGAAATGGAGAGGGATGAGAGGCGCCCGTGATGGGGGAGGCGAGTGTCGGACCCGGGATTAACACCCCAGATCCTCTGTGCATTTCTGAACTAGTCCCATGATCAGTAGTTAGTTCACACAGTAAACAGATATGGTAACATCCATAAATTGCACAATTTTATTAATAATCAATAGAGTTTATTACAAAAGAGGCTTACAAGCCAACAGTAAAGAACACAACAGAAGACAAAGAAGTAGTGGAGTCCAGCTGATCTGCCACAGGCAATCGACTAGGGTAGCGGCCTAGTCGTCAAGATCCATACCGGTAGCGCAGTCCTTCTCCTCTGAAATTTGTTTGCATAAAGCAAGTATGAGCGCAACTACCGTGCTCACAAGTTACACCCAATAACAGAGTTAATGCATGCAAGGATATAACAAAGGATGGCTTATAGGGTTATTTTCGCAAAAGCAATATTTGACATTTTAAATACAATACTAAGTTCAAAAGAAGTTATACTATATCTAAAATCAAATTTTATTTTTGTATTCATTGTTTCTCGAGTGTAGGATAAATCTCTGTACACAAGTGGTGAAGGACTACCTCCCTTGCACCAGGCTTTCTGCCAAATTTTCCACATGGAATAGACATCCATAAAATCATTTTTGTCAAACCATTTTTAAAACAACACAATAGTCTAATCCGCGAAAGGCTTTGCTCAGCATGTCCATGACCGTGGACACGGCTATTCGAATAGATTGACACTATCCAGAGGTTGTGCAGCTTTACCCACATGACATGAATTCTCTAGTTTGTCTGGCATCCGTCGATACCATCACTCACTACCTTAGGTAAGCAGTCTAGAGCATGTGTCAAGGCTTTTACAAAGCTTCATCCCACGGTAGTTATACCTCGCTAAGGTTTTGTTATCGTGAGCTTCGCGTCAAACGATAATCCCCTCCTACGCCAGTGGGAATACATGTAAGTAGGTCATAAAAGACCACCCACTCAACCGAATGGAACGACCATGGTGAGATGTTGCAAATTAGTCGGCCAGGTCCCCTCCCCATACTCAAGACATGTGGTCGTATGATTTTAGCTTAACAATCCGCAGCATGCAGACCGGTCCTTAATTGAGTGGGCGACTTTTAAAACAATCCCTGGGCCTCAACCATTCTTGAGAAGAGCCTGTGCATAAACTTGCACTCACCAACTATCCATTTCGCCCAAGTCCAAACTAGTTTTCAATTTGATTTGATTTTCCAAAATCATTTGCAAACTTCCATGGCACACCGATGCTATGGATACATTTTAAACAACATTTGATTTTTTGGCTGAAAATTCCCAAATCAAACATTTTTGGTCTAAACATGGCTAAGCATAATTTTTGCCAAAATATTCTAGTTCATACTATTGCATAAACTAGATTTTCATCTAAGGTGACAAGGTATGAATTATTTCAATATCAAGATTGGTAGTACAAAGGATTTAGGCATAACTACAATTTAAAATAGGTATTTAAATTACATTGAATAAAAATAAGCATGCAGTAATAATTTAAAATAGAATTTAAATAATTTGAAATAATGGGTTCAAATATGATCAAAGATATAACTTGCCTTGCTTGCTTAAACTTTGTTCTCAAACGGTGTTGAAATCTAACTCTCCGAAGTCATCGAAATCTATACGTGAAATAAGCCAAATTCAAATAAAGATTCAAATTAACTTTAAATTAAATAATATTAGCTTAGATAGCTAAATCTTGAATTTATAAGAATTTAGCAATTTGAATCGACGAAATCGGAGTTCGTATGAAGAAATACAATCTCTTGGAAGTTTAAACCCTAAAGAAAAACCCTCAAAAGGATTTTCCTGGAATTCTTGATTTATTTTGTAAAGGGAAATTCAGAAAATGACGCCGGATGACGTTAGTGCCCGAAAATCTTTTCAGTGGAATTGTTTTTCTTTGGAAAACTCCACTGACAAGTGGGCCCCAGAGTAAATGGACCGAAACCATGGCACGGTCAACGGTCCACCGTGGACTGGTTCACGAAACAGCAGCTAGGGTTGACGTGTACGCTGACGTGTGCGTAGAGATGATTTGGTGGTGATGTGGCGCTGACAGAGCCGCCAGGTGGTGCCACATGGGCAAACACGTCATCACTGGTGAGAGGTGGAGCTCAACCACAATCGTCGCCGGAGCCACACGCTACGGCGATGGCCGGCAAGGGCATGGGCAGAGAGAGGAGACGACGGGGAGTCTAGGGCTCACCACGGCGACGAAGGTACGCGAAGCGGTGGCTGGCGACGAGGACGAAGGCGGCGACGCTTGCGGGTTCGAGGCGGCGAAGGCGATGCGGCGGGTCTCCGGCGAAGGCGAGGCACGCACCGGGTCCGCAAGGTGGTGGCGATGCTGTTGGTGGGGGAGATGTGGCCATTTCTCCACGGGAGGCAGCGTTAGAGGCGGCGAAGGCGCACAGTGGTCGACGGCGGGAAAATCCCAAATCCGGCGAGGAGAGGAGGGGTGAATGGTGGAGGTGGGATGAGCAAAGGGAGGGGCACCTCGTGCTCCCTTTTATAGGGGCGGAGGGGGCCGTGAGGAGGAGATTGGGCATGGGTCCTCCAAGAAGGATGGCACGCAGCGTTCTGGAGATTTCGCCGCGTGAAGGGGGAAATGGCCGGGAGCGGGCACGGTGAGATTAGGGGGAGTTGTTGCGCACACAGGCACGGAAAAAGGGGAGAGATTGGCGGTGGAGACGAAGCTTTACGCGGCCGCTAATGGCGGCAGGTTGGCTTGGCCGCGCGGGGAAGAACGCGAGGAGGAAGAAGGAGTGGGCGAGCCCACCTGCAACGACTAGCCGGAGATGGAAAGGGGCGGGGCGCGGTTGGCCGTCGGATCTTGATCCGATGGTCAAGATCGTGCGTGGATGAGGTGGTTGGGAAGGGCGTGCAGGCGAACGTGTCAACCGTCCGATTTAAATCGAACAGTTGAGAGTGAGAGGGCGGAACGGGCCGAAAGCGGAAATGGGCCGCGCACATGTGGAGATAAATGGGCCGAGGTTTTGGGTTTCAGCCCAGAACAACAAAGGAATAATGAATTGATTTATTAATTAAAATAATCCGATTAATTCATTTAAGCTTTAGAAAATAGCAAAATAAATCCAAAAATTCTAGAAAAATTCACAGAAATTCCTAGAGTTATTTTGGACTTAAATAAAATACTTCCAACATATAATTGGTAATAGTTTTTGCACATAAATTATTTTGGCTTTAAAATAATTAAGGAAAAGCTTTTACAATTTTGGAAAATTTTAGAAATTAATTAAAATTTTATTTTTCAATTTAAATCCAATAAAACTTCAAAGACTTCAATAAATTTTATTTTTGACTTTTAAAACTTTAGAAATTCCTTAAAAGCAATAAAACTCTTTCAAATTTCATAAAATAATAACTTTATTAATTTTTATTTTGGTAACAAAATTTTGGGATGTTACAGCAAGGCCATGGGAGATGAAGGCGGCGTCGGCGTGCATGAGCCAGGGAGGCAGGAAGAAGGAGGGGAATCGGGATTAGGATAGGAGTTTGAGCTAGTGCCTTTTGCAGAGATGGGAGACACTGGCATCATGGAGGCAGCGAATCCTTGCAGCGGTGGCTCGACGGAAGCTCGCCGACGTCGGCGTCATCATCAATGTTGGCTGTGGTGGAGGCAATGAGAAAGGAACTGGCAAAGCTTGGGTGGCGGCGATGATATTAGAGCTTGACCCGCGGTGGAGAAGAGGAGGTGACGCTTAATGGAGATGGATCGGGAGGTAGGATAGTGGTAGAAGTGACGGATGAGACACACATCACACGATCGAGCAGCCAGGGAGGAACGAGAGATGGAGCGTGCGTTTCTTCAGGGTTTCTTCGGGGCGGGGCGATTCGTGCATGTGGGGGTAAATTCATTCTTTTATTAGTTAAGATAAGATAAGATAGTAAAAAAAAATTACGTTCAACATAAAAGCGGTAAAACTTACAACCCTCTAGAGGCAAAGATCATCACGGAATTGTTTTTAACCAATCAAAGATTATTTGTCTATGTTCTTCCTTTACTCAGTGCACATATAACACAAGTTCATTCTTGAGAAGGCATTTCCATGTAGAAATATTTGGCGTGATATTATTGTTCTTACTTGTTGTGCAGACCTTAACAATAGTTAAACATTCAGGTGTCCCAATCCTTCAGTTCATCGGTCCATGTAGCTAACTGGTGAAAACTTTGATTTGTGAAGGCGTTTACTTCGATAAATTTGCTCGTTGACCTTGAATGGCTTGAATAGAACTGAAAGATGTGTACTATATTCTTCAAATTGTTTATCATCAAATAGTTATTAGTCACCTGTGATAAGGATCTAATGAGCACATTCGCAGTATTGTGTTACATAACAATTTCTCTTGGAAATCTTGATGCAAACTTGGTTATCAATGAAACACCCATTGTGATGTATGCAATATTTAGACCTCATCTGTTCATAGGGATAATCAGATATATAAAACCGTTGTTATTTATCCAGCTCACCTCTGCAAGGAAGTATAGGGATTATTACATGCATAGAACCCATCAAATTCTTTTTGGAACACATCGCATTCTTTAATGAAGTTTGGCTGACTTTCCCAATTAGAATTGGGAACCCATTTTTCTAGGGGGAACGTGTGGTGAGGTTAAAAAAAAGAAGTGATGAGCTTTATCTAGAGAATGGTCTTATGGCTTTCCCCATGTTCCACGAGAAGAAGGAATCGTAATTTGAGAAAAAAACAATGCCCATACAACTTTGGTTGAGGTTTGGTGCCTAGACAGCCGACTGTTGCAGGATTGTAGTAATTCCGGCTCCATTTATAAATCACAGATGATAGAGATTGATATGCTGTTACTTCTGTATACCAGTAGATCCTCCAACAAACATGGTTAACATATTTGGAAATTGGTTAGATGGAATTTCTAAAATGCTAAAGTTACAACTCCTGGTGGGAGTTAGTGCTTTATGTTGGTCTATGTGATTATGTCGAAATAATGTTGTTTTTTATAACAAAAATTTAACTAATCCGTTGCAGGTTATCTTATTGAGTGGATCATGGCTGAATGCATGGGCAGTACTGCAGAAAACAAACCAGAAGGAGACCATGTTGGATAGAAGCCAAAGGCTAGGGTTTGTGGCGAAGCAAATCCTTAATTTTCGTGAGTGGTGGCTTAGTCATGGAATTTACAATGATTGAGTTTGTGTTTCAAGTGTTTTTAGGTTGTAAGGCTGCAAGCCGTTTTTCTTGGTTTGTTTGTCACTTAAAACACTTAAATAAATTGAGTTGTGTGCATCGTTGATGCAGAGACCGGAAGAGATTATTCTCTTCCATTATCTAAAAAAAAGTAATTCTGGCTCTTGACCTAAGGTATTACTCTGAACATTTCTGTACCAGTGGAAGAACACTGGAAGTTCAGATAACCAGTTCTAACGTGTTAATCCTGCAGTGCAATTCTGCCATGTCAAAATTTCAAGACGGATCAAAATCACATATTGAAATAACATCATTTAATCGTACATTATACACCAAATTAATCTCTGACTAATGAGATGGGCCGGCCAGCCGCCGGCCGAGCAAACTCAGTTAGTAAAAAAAAAAAACTGTTCCTTGGCTATGTTGGGTTGCACTTCGCTGGGCAGCGCATGGCGGCAGCAGGGGCACGAACGACCCTGCACCATCCACTCGACCAGGCAAATCTCAAGAAACCTGTGCGAACACGGCATCACCATCAGATCGTCGCCGGCCTCGAATTCCTCAAAGGCAGATCATACATCCTGCAGCAGTGGATTCACCCATGCCGTAGCTCCCATCTCCTGACGCCTCACAGTACTTCTGCTTCTCGAGATTGGCGATCGCCACGGCGGAGGCAGGGACGCCTCCAAAGCTGCCGTTGCGGTACGCTTCGCCAAAGACTCGTAGTAATCGATGAACGAATCATCATTGTGCGAAGGCTCTATAATGCGGTCAGTCGGGAACCTGCTATAATCAGAATTTTTTTGCATTTCAAGTTTTAATTTCAAAAGTAACTCTCTTCCATCATAATTTGTAAAATTAGTTTCTACAGTGCTCCTACCACAGGTACCGGAGGCGGTAGGGAACCTACCTCTAGCCCGGTGTGCAGGACCTACCCTGCCCCAGACGTGCAGTCACTGCCCCTGCGCCGGGAGGGGCAGGCCACCTGCCCCATATGGGGACGCGGCAAGAAGAGGAGAGAGGAAATGTGAAAGAGGAAAAGAAAAGAAAAAAAGGGAAAAAATTCGAAATTTTTTAAAATTATTCTAAAATTTCAAGAAATTTACGTAAAAATCCTTTGAATATGAATAGATTTAATAAAATATTTTTGAATTTAATTGAAATTTATTTTATTCATTTAAAATGATTTCCATTTTCTGGGATTTTGCAATTAAGCTTTAATTAATCCAATAAAATAGAACTTATTTATTTTTCTACAGTATCTAGATGACGATTTCATATGAATTTCATTTGGAGCTAGTATGTGAAAGTTATAGTAGTTTGAAAATTAGATTTTCTGGAAAATGCTGAAAAATAGTGCTTCGGTTACTATTCATCCGAATTTAATTATTTAGTAAAATTTTGCAGGACAGAGGTGGAGAAAATGATTACATAGCTAAATAGATAATAAAAATATAAGACCAAAATAACTTGGTACAACTCATTTGGAGTTTATATGAATTAGTTAAGAATTTTCAAATTTTAAAGCATTTTCCTGTGTAAAACTAATTCGGTTATGGATCAATTTCCAAAAACTATTTTTTTGGGACAATGAAATATTTGAAACGTATTTAAAAATAAAATTAACTTAAAATAAAAATTATCAAAACTGGTTTCACAAGATTTTGAGTTGAGATGAATTATTTATGCATTTTTTGAAGTTTATTGTATTTTCTAGTGGAACAAATAATTCGTTTCGGGATTTCCTAAAGTAATTAATACATTTTGTACCAAGAACTACACTAGTATCATACGCTGACAATGGGACCCGCGTGATTTTCATTTCTTTTTCATTTATTTTCCGAATTTAAGCGTTCTAACAAGTGTGGCCCATGGTTAATGTTCGAAACAATCCGTCGAGTGGTCTGCATTTGGATGGTCCGATCGAGCATTCGACAAGCAAGTAGTTAATGTTCGGACGGTCCGATCGGAGCCGGGTCTATTTGGACGGTTCGATCGGCCCAAGTCAACCTGACCAGTTACTGTTTTAACTTCAAACCCCTTAAGTTTGACCGGGCTAAAAAAAGCAAATAATTTTCTAAAATTCTAAAAATTTTCAGAGGTGTTCCTGCAATAATCTAGTACCCAAATAAAACTTATCAGCTTACTATTCAAGATTTATTATTCTTATTTTAATTCATTAATAGCAAGGGCTTTTAGAACTTGGTTTGAATTTTTACATGGTTGAGTTACGTTCCAAAAATTTGAGAAAAAATATTTATTCATGATTAATAATATAAGGTTTAATTTCTATTTTATTAGATTAATTAAAGTTTAATTGCAAAATTTTAGAAAATGAAAAACATGTTAAATGTATAAAATAAACTTCAATTAAATTCAAAAATATTTTTATTAAATCTATTCATGTTCTAAGGATTTTTACTTAATTTTATTAAAATTTTGCAATTTTTTTGAAAATTTTCTCTCCTCTTTTTTTATTTTCTTTCCTCTCTCCTCTTCTTGTTGCGCCCCCATATAGGTAGGTCTGCCTCTCTGGCGAGGAGGCAGGTGCCCCCCTCCCTGCAGGCGGTGACTGCTAGTGCGGGGCAGGCGTGTCCTGTCGCGCCCGGGGTTGGGGTAGGTTCCTGCCGCCCTGCACCATGTAGGAGCACTATGTAGAGGCCAATTTTGCAAATTATGGCGGAAGAGAGCTACTTTTGAAATTAAAAATGACTAGAGGGCCAGAAATGCAAAAAAAATTCCTATAATCAGGCGAGCCATGGTTGCGCGGTTCGAAGGTTACTACTAGTATTTGCATAATTTGATAAATACTTGTGCAATATTCGCTTGTTTATTTTTTTCAAATATATGAACAAATCAATAAGAATAAATCAAACAAATTAGCTATTGTCTCTATTCGATCCATTGACGCAGACACCCAGTTATAAACTTACAATTAAAAAAAATCAGAATTCAGAACTTCAGAAGACGGTTAGGCACTTACGTAGTCACACCGCGCCGCCCTCCTTGATAGCTCACCGCCGCCGCCGCTCGCCCTCGCCCTCGCCGTCTCCCCAGCATCCCCGCAACGCCCTCGCGGCTTGCCGCAGGCGGTAGTGGGTCGCCACGCCCTCGCGAAGCCTCGCGACATGCATCGCCTGTCCTGGCTTGCCTTGTCCTCACCAAGCCACCGCCACAACACCCTTGCCGCGCTAGCACGTCGCGCCCTCACCAGCATGTTGATCCGCCACCGCACCATGCCCTCTCTTTCTACCTCTACGTCTCATCGTCTAGGGTTCCACCGTTCGAGTACGGAGTGCAAGAGGCAGCATGCTAAGTTTAATTGCAAATTGAGCCTCCAAGCTCCAACTAGCAGCGGCCCACCAAGACACACGACCTAGGAGCCCACAAGACCTTCTTCTTTCTTAGCCACCCAAGCACATGTGTTGTGCCACCTCCATACCTAAAAACCTACGCCGGTGCTAAGAGAGATACTAGGTGTTCGACAACTGGAGCTAGGGCTGGAGCCCCAACTAGACCGAACACTGGCTCTGCCCCTAGTGAGCTGATGACTCAATAGGATGTTCTTCGACTTCTACCAGCAGTCGTCCGATGGGCCTGATCGCAAATTACTGTATAAAATGATTGCATGAAGTCACGATCGCCGCACAAGATTTGCACATCCATAGCTCAGGTTTGATCGAGGGCAGCAACGTGTGATCAGTTCACTATCCCTAAGCAACTAATTATGCCCTAATCAGATGTTAAGGACATGTATAATGGTATAGACAACTGTTGTCTATAGTATCCATCCATGTCATCTATAGATAACACTAAAGATAGCTTGTCGAACTCGAGAGTAGAAGGATCCCGAATTTTCTATGTTTCTCACACTAATATAGGAACAGCTAGTGTACATAGTTAAACAAAAAATGATAACAAGTCCATATCACATATTTTATTCATATTATTAGAGTTTTATTAAAAAAAAGCATGAGACCAAAAGAAAAGTCCAGCGAAAACATAAAGTAGTAGTAGTAGGCCACATGATACGCTACAGGTAATCATCTGGGACACAGCCTAGTCGTCCAAGTCCTCACCAGCAACGTAGTATTACTCCTATGATCAACAAATTATTAAGCAAGGTAAGGACGAAACGTACTCCGCAAGTTACACCCAATAACAGGATATAATGCATGAATGTATGATAAAAGATGGCTTATATGGCTAAGTTTGCATAAAGCGATATTTTTATATTTAAGTATCTTTACTAAGTTTCAAGGCAATTATACTATATCTAGAAATTGATTTTTTTAATTTTTAATCATTATTTTGAGTGTAGGATAAACATCCATACACGATTGGTGAATGAATAACCCCCTTAACACCAGGCTGTCTGCCCAAATTTTCATTTGGACAAACTATCCAAAAAATATTGTGTTAAATCATTTTTAAATAAAAATACAAAATCTAACTTTGAGTGGTTTTGCTCAACATGTCCATGACCGTGCACACGGCTATTCGAATAGTTTTCTACTCTGCAGAGTTTGTACAACTTTACCCACAAAAAATAGTAAGCTTAATAAGTCGGCCAAGACACGTTTTCGTAGGTGTGCGACTAAGCGACTATCACAAGGCCTTTACCCTACACAATCCCAACATAGTTAAGTTCGCTAAGGTTTCGCTACCGCAAGGTTTCACACCATAGGATTTTTTGACCCATCAAATTTCTCTATATTCGCTGGTCAAAATTGTGGTGGCCAGCGGACTACTCGAAGGTCGGGCGAAAATACCCGACATCCGGTAATAATGTCATGATGCCTCCTTTGCTAAAAAGAAGGGTTAAAATCATGAGACGATCGTACGCGACAATACTCAGTGGTAGGTGGACCTGAGCAATCATAGGTTTCAGTCCTACGAGGGTAATACTACTCGTATTCCATATGCTGTTGCAAATTCCTTGGAAGAAGTGGTGAACGACCACTTTGTCTAGGGACTTGTTGATCACTGGTTGTTCGCAGGACTCTCCTCTGACTGGAGTCGTAGTTGGGAGAACGACTAGGCCTGTTGCCTTGACATTCTCTGTGAGGAGAGTCATTTGAATGACTGGCGTTTGACGGAGTAGTTCCGGTACGACTTCCAGAATAGTGTCGCCGAGTCCTGGTGTTTGATGGTGATCTTGTTCATCGCTAAAGGTGTCCTCGCCATCATCACGAGAGTCCAAAGTGAGTGTGCGATAGGAAGCATCTCTAGTTCTTCCTCTTGGAGAGAGATTATGATCTGAGGGGAGGACAAAGACCTCTTGGATGCTATTATCCAAACTCGCGCTTGAGTCCTCCTGACTCGAGGAGTGGTCCAGAGACAGCGTATTGCGACTTGCACCAATCCCCTCCAAGAAGGAGAATTTTGGGTTACAACCGTTTCCAGTCGAAGGTGAGCCCTACGAAGGTGTGGTCGAACTTGCAAGAGAAGCGGGCTCGACATCGCCCCTTGTGGGGGTAACCGAAGGGTGACGGTTACCAGATGATGGTTGAGTCTTGGAATGATAGATTCCAGGACTTGTCGTGCTAAATCGGATGTGCTCAGACAGGGTTGAACGGTTGGAAGGGGAGCCCTCGTCATGCTCTGTGCCCACCTTGGTGCAATCCTGACCCTAGTCAGATGGACTCTTGCCCCTTGAGGAATCTGGCTCCTCATCCATGCGTAATATTGTGGGTGGGGGGGGATCCCTCATCAACCTTGTCTGTGGCATGGTCTCCTGGGTCTAGTGAAACATCCCTGGAGGCAACATTGCCATCGGACGAAATAATGCTTTGCTCATACTCGTAGCAGACATCCATGTCAAGTTCTGTGTAGTCTACCAAGTTGAACTAGTTCTCCTCGTTCCACTCTCCTGCCATGAAAGCACCAGAGTAGAAAAAATGAAAAAAAAACTTATCGAAAACGAAGAACCGGAAGATCCCCATGTACGACGCTAACTGTCGACGATCTTGTGTTGATCTTGCGAATGATTGTTTGGGGGGTTTCCTATGAAAAAGAATCACACAGAAAGAGAGACAGAGATTTATACAGGTCCAGGACTTCTCCTAGGAGAATAATAACCCTACTCATGTGTTCTTGTATTCAATACGCTTGTTACAATAAGGAAGAACTCACTTAGACTAAGACTCATTGATCCCTTGCGACTAATCTCGATCATCCTCCTTCTTTTGCCCATTGACTTCAACCCTTATATAGTATATGAAGGGGGTGGCAGATACTCTATGCCAAGAGGCGCCTCAACGCCTGATAAAATGTACATGTTGATGGTAGTTATTGTTAGAGGAAACTGCACCCCACGTTGCCTGACAGTTACATCAAGGACAGAGGCATAATACGTACAATTATTCTAGGGAATAACTGCGTACACTAACTACTCTGTGTATTGAACACAATGTATAAGAGTTCCTAATCGATTGAGCCCACATGTCTATAGGCTTCATCAATTACAGGGTGGTCGTAGCCGACCTGGTCGTAGAAAACCAAGACCACAAGGCGGTCGTAGAAAGGCTTACGACTATGGATTGGTCGTAGAAAGGCTTACGACCAGGGGGTGGTTGTAGGAAAGCTTACGACTACTCAGTTAAGCTTCTCCTTTATGAACAATAAGGGGTATACTTATGAGTAATATGAAGATATTGCTACCTATAATAATAATTATAGATAAACAGTTAATTGAGGATTATTATATCCTCGTCATTTGCAAATCTCTATGGCAAAACAATGCCATAGACTCATTTTTAAACTAACTTGAATATCTGGCTAAATTCCCAAATTAAATATTTTTTTTGGTCTAAGCATGTCTTTGCATAATATTTTCCAAATGTTCCTAGTTCATACTATTGCATCAACTAGGCTTTATCTAGGGTGACAAATATATTCGATTCAATGTTGATATTGGCCATACAAAGGATTTAGGCATAACTATAAATTTAAAACAAGAGTTTAAATTAAACTAAATATAAATAAACATGCAGTAGTAATTTAAAACATAATTAAAATAATTTTAAATATTAGGATCAAACATGATAAAAAATGTAACTTGCCTTGCTCAAATGGTTGCTGATCGGACTCGTCGATGAAAACTAGCTCTCCGGAGTCGTTGAAGTCTAAAATAAGCCAAATTCAAATAAAGTTCAAATGAACTCCAAATTTTATAATTTCATTATAGCTAGCTAGATTATAATTTTAGATGAATTTAAAATTCTGAATCGCTTGAATCGGAGCTCACATGAAGGAGAACGAATCCTCAGAAGTTTGAATTCTAAAGAAATTACCCTAAATTCATTTTCCAGAATTAATGAATTATTTTTCTAAAGGAAAACCTAAATATTGCGCAAGCATGAAGTCAGCAGTTGAATTTCCATTTTCTGGCCGAAGTATTTTTCTACAGGAAAATCCTAACAGTCACTAACATGTGGGCCCTCAGTCCATGGACTAGGTCCATGAAAGCGCACTGGTCTATGGTGGACCAGGCGTGCGGGACAGTGGCTAGCGCCACACAAGTAGCCACACAAGCAAGCATGTGGGCACTGACGAGGATGATGCAGCTGACGTGGCACACACGTGGCTGCTAGGTGGTGCCATGTGGCAGCCATGTCACTCTAGCGGCGGCGGTGCTCGGGACCAAATGGTCACCGGCGCTACATGCCACGGCGACGAGCATGAATGGGCGCAAAAGAAAGAGGAGTAGGTGCTGGACCTGGTGCGCACCAAAATGGCAGCGCGACACGAAGAAATGGCCGACGACAAGGAAGAAAGGCGGCAGCACGTTCGGCTTGATGGCGAGGTAGGTGCTCTAGTGTTCCTCCAACGACGAGATGACACACACAACGTAGAATGTGGTCCAGCGAAGCTTCCATGTGGTTGACAACGTCAAAGCTCCAACGACGACGACGTAATCGACGGCGGCTTCAACTCAAAATTCCGGCGAAGCGAAGGGGATTGAGGAGCTAGGGCTACGGTGTGAGCATGAGGAGGGGATTGCGAAGGGGGTGCTCCCTTTTATAGGGTGAGGGGATGGGCGGAAATGGAGGTCGTGTGTGGGCTTTAACTCGTCGGCGACGAACGTGAACATTAACTCGATTTTGCAACGACCGATTGATTGTGGGGGACGAAGTGCAGATCGTGGGCAATAACGAGCATGATCTTGAGTAGAAATGACTGGATTTATGCACGGAGGTGGCGAGAATGGTGGGGGTACGGGCGCGGCTGGAGGTTGATGATGGCCCTGACAGGGCGGGCCCACCTATCTACGAGGGAGAGAGAGGGAAAGACAGGCGTGAGCGGGACGGGCAAGGGAAAGAGAGAGGGGGAGTTGGGCTAGGCTAGTGGAAAGGAAATGGGCCACGGGTAAAGGGTTTCGGCCTGAATGTAATTTTTGGATTTTTAATGCTTTTCGATTTACAGAAATTGAAAGAATTCAAATAGGTTTTTAGAAAATAGCAAATAGAGTTCAACAATTCTGGAAAAATTCACAGAAACTACTTGAATTATTTTGAACTTAATAAAATTATTTATAACTCTAAATTGGTACTTATATTTACAGATTTATTATTTTGGCTTTAAAATAAATAGGAAAAAAATTTAAAAAAAATCTAGAAAACTCAAAGAAATTAATTAAATTTTCTTGATAACAGAAATGAAATTTTGGATTTTACGCAACTTCTACAATGGGTTGTCTTTTTACATATTTCAACAGACAACTCCTCTATGTACAGTATGTCTTGTTTCTCAAGTTACAGTCAACTATTGCATGAGAGATGGCCTAATTCTCTTTGCTCACTCTCTCTCCTCCACATCAACTCGTGTCCTACGTGTCAAAACTTACATACAACTAATGTTCACCTAGGCGCTAGGTGGGTAGTGGACTGACGTCTAGCGCTTAGGGCGCCTAGGCGGCTGACTCAGGGTGAAGGGGAGCAAAGGCGAGGGGGAGTAGAGGGGAGGGGGATGGAGGTGGTGGCGAGGGGGAATAAGAAAGATACGAGGGGGAGAAGAAGAAGTAGATGAGGGGGAAGTAGGAGGTGAGAGGGAAGAAGAAGGAGCTGGCTGTTGTGCTGGTCCGATCTAAAACAATCTCGGTCGTCCGATCTAAACAAATATCTAGCTCTCTCTGTGGATATCATGGGGATATGCTCATGATCTTAGGATGATGTGACAATTGGCAATGACGTTGAAGGTTTGTCAAACGCTGCGTTTTAATGAAGTGTAAGTTCTGTCAGTCATTGAAGTCTGACCGGTCATTTTAGCGGTCGACCAAGCCATGCCTCGGGTGGTTTTGCTGTGAGAAAGCTGGCGGTCCGACCGGCCAGGGCGGCGGTCTGACCGACCACTGTGGCGGTCTGACTGACTACTAATGAGTGGTCAGACCGGCCGTTAAGTAGTTTTGGTTTTTTGAGCTGGGCCAAAAATAGAGGGTGTAGGCAACAGAGGAGATTCTACTGCACTTGGTCTCATATTTTTTGGAGCTTCCAAGCAAAAGTTCTATTCATTTGAAATTTCCAGAGGAGTCTCGGTTTTCCAGGGTGGAATTTTGGCTAAGTCCCAGGGGGGCAGTCAGATCGGCTTTCAGGCGGTGGTCAGACTGGCCATGGGATGGTCAGACCGGCCTTGAAGTGGCGGTCTGACCGATTGTGTTCTGGTTCATCGTCCTTCATGGCGGTGATGTTTGTTCGTTAGTTCAAGATCATGGACTTCAGTGCATATGTGTTGCATGATGCATGTTTTCACTAACGTGGGTCAAGTTGTGAAGAACTTGTTCCCGAAAATGATTTATTGGTCTATTGCTGTGCAGGTTGCTTGGAGGTCAACGGCGAGGATGATCGGGACTAAGCTTGGAGAGCTGAGGTTCAGAACGATCGAGGATACCGGGTGAGGTCAATGGACTCAAGCACGGCGCAGAATGGACAAGGATGACCGAACAGGCAGTTCGGTGCGACGGGTTGGATCAAGTGGCGCGGGGGTTGGTGCAAGTGTCATGGTGGTTTCGGTGGGAGCTGGACGGGAGAGACTTGCCGACATGATAAGAACCGTTGATCAACCTACACGCGGCGAAGCAGGCGATTGCTTCACCAAATTTGGACTCGGTCTTCGGAGAAGGATCGAGAAGGGGTATTTTAGTAATTTCACCTGAATACCACCTTGGTGACCCTTGACTAAACCACGGCGCAAGATAACGCATCGAGAAGCGGTTTAGGTCAAGTGAAGTTGAAGACGACCCTTTAAAACGCGTGCATGAGTTAAACCCGTTTGTGTGTGGGCTTAACGGGTGCCAAATAGGAATAGTCTTCTAGAAGCTAGCCTCCACTATAAATAGGGGAGGGTGTTGTCCAGCACCTCTTAAGCACTTCATTTGGAAAAACCCTAGTGTGTTTTAGGGTTTTAGAGAGAAAGGTGGAGAGGTTAGGTTTCTAGTGAGATGAGTTGATTGTGTGCTCATGGTTTGAGTTTTATCCTCCTGGATGGAGTGGCTGTAAACCATCTTCTATCTCGAATCAATCTATGTAAGATTCCTCAAAGATGAGTCTCTTTTCGTTCTTGCTCTTTCTTGTGTGATTTTGGGGCTTTTGATGATCCTTTCAGTTCCTTTTGGTTTTTGCACTTCATCTAGCTTGCTGTGACTTGTAGGAACCCTTCTAGGATCATTTTGATCACCTCTTACCCACGAGCAAGTTTTAGATCGCGTTTTTGGTTTTGACTCGGTTTTAGAGCATCCTTCACTCAAACGGAAAAAGGTCGGAACATTGACATAGATCTACATGATCCTTGATTGGAATAGGTTTCTGACATCCTTAGGAAGGTGTGTCTCAAGTTTGGTCAAGTTTAGAGCCGTAAATCAAAAGTTAGACCATTTTGCGGGTTGTTTTTCCCTGTTCATCGTCAGGAGCGGTCAGACCGCACTTTCAACGCCAGTCAGACCGCCGAGCAGTCAGACCACCAGATGCACGCCGGTCAAACCGCTCAGCTCTGTATGCAGTGAGGTTTTGATGGTTTTGCTTTGGGGTGTTAATTGAATTCAACACAAGTCTTCCTCTGTGCTTGCATATTGATCTTCATAGCTTTCATAGCTATTGGAGTGAAATTAGTGTTGAATCCAAGTTAGGAGAAAAAGCGATCGTGCTCCTATTCACCCCCCTCTAGTCACCTTTCCGGTCCTACACTCTCTCTCCCTCACTCGTAGTCGCATCTCTCTCTCCCCTTCTCGGACGCTCCTATCTCTCTCGCTCTCCCTCTTCGGGCCGACCGCCGTCTCCTAGATCCACCACCTCCGGCAGCCTCTCATGCCACTGGCGACCTCCCCGCGATAGCAGAGAAGAGATCTAGCAGCGATAGCGATGGTGGCAGCAGAGAGATCTAGTGGCGACGGTGATGGTGACGGTGACAAAGATGTCATTCTCCCCCCTTCCCTCTTCTTTTCTCCCACGAGCCGCCACCCAGCCGCCACTGCGCCGTGCCCGCCTGGGTCAACCTTGGACTGGCATTGACTACCTAGGTGGGTCGAGCGCCTAGGGGGCTGATTGTGCCCGAGTCGTAGTGGCCAGCGTGCACCTAGCGTCTAGGCGGCGCCTAAGCGGCCAAGACGACCGCCTAGGGGAACACCATTGTACATGCTCGAAGGTGCTAAGGTATACATAGTTGAGGGTCATCCATTGCGTGTTATTGTGTTTTGTGTCTGTCGAAGATGGATTGCAGTGTCCTTCTTCCTTCTTTGGCAGCGCTTAATAATGTGTAGTAGAATTTTTTATATGTCACTGTCCTTGATCGAAATTATCAGTTCATGTAGCAATTGGTGAGAATTTTGATTTGTGAGGATATTTTCGGATGCATACGTAGATGCATTTTTGGAAATAATTGAAGAAAGTGAATAAGAAAGAGGAGTAGGGAATTGGATAGAGAATTTAGAGTGGACTAAATAATTTCCAAATTGGGCTAGTGGTTTGATGGGCCCAGTTGGCAACCTTGGCCAGCCCAACTGGCCTGTTGGCCCAGCCAGCCCCCTACACACACACTCTCTCTCTCTCTCCCGCATACTCTCTCTCGCTCTCGACTCCCTCCCTCTCTCGCCCTTTGCTCCTCGGCTGATGTTGCCCGGTAGAATCGCTGCCGTGCCAAGGCCCAATTGAATCCAAGTGGAATCCGACTGAAATCGTATACAAGTTTGAGGATTTTGGGGATAAATTGAAGATAAGACAAAGCTAGGGTTCTATTCTACTTTACTCTAAGAATTAAGAGACTAGAATTAGCTTTCTTCTTTCTTACGGCATTCATACGGAAGGAGGGGTTAAATAATCCCTAAGTTCAGAATTACAAGAGTGAATAGTTTCACTATTGAACAAGTTACTGAAGCTTAAAGCAAAAGTAACATTTAATATATATGGACAACTAGCAAATTCTCTTGAATCTTTCGAGTTGACACTAACAGATTGAGGCCTATCAGTACAGAACTCCATAGCAACAAGCATTGTAATATCCTTTAATTCGTATTTTGCAGTAAAAATACACACCCTGCCCCTACCAAAATTGTCTATCAACATGCTTTCCATATTGGTCAGAATATCCATTCCACTATACATCAACTGATTGCTTTCAGTCATGCAGTAGATGATTTCTTTGGCATCAAGTCCAGGATGGCTATGGCACTCAAAAATGTACTCACCCACGTGAGAGTAAAAACTACTTACAGTAATGTAGCTTCTTATTTGGCTGAGTTTGGAGCCTTTCACAACATACTCATTGTAGAAGCTAACATATTTCCTTAAATCTTCAACTAGAGCAATCCAACGAATCAAAGTTTCAGTCCATATATAAGGCCTTTGTGTCTCACTGCAAGTAAATACCTCAGAATATGAGACTATCTGTTGTGCTGCTCACATCTCCAATGAAGAATCCAAGTAAGGGATAAAAACCAAGTAAAATTGTGTGTTACTCGGGAGTTTCCAAGGTTTTTTCTACATTATTCACATATTCAATCAAAGTTCGCTAGTATGGATAGTAAAATACGGTAACAGGAAAGGAATGAATGTTCCAGAAAGAAGATTGCAAAACTCAGTAAAACTACAGCCAGAGGCGAATGGAAGCGGAGGTGGTAGCCATTCACTGATACCAACTTTAACCACTCTGTACTAGAACAAGTACAGTACTCAGAGGTGTTGATGGTGGCAATGCCTTTTATCATGCGATGCAAATATGCAATATTGGCGAATGAAAGAATACAATTTGCACACTTGAGTTTGTGGCGAGATGAACACGTGCTGAAACTCTACATCTTTGGCAAGTTGTAAGTTGCAGCGGAGTATCACTATGACCATACCAAAAGTGAACATTTGCATTTCAAAAAATCTATTAAAAAATCGTAGAAGTAGGAGCATGCAAGAATATGTGCACTCGCAAGAATTTCTACAAAAAGCATATGGTTATTTGTGGACTCTAATAACATTCGGTATTCATCTGGTCCAAGTGCACTTCTGGTAGGTTCTAGGGGAACTACAAGGAGCTCCAACAGCCAAGCTTGGCCAACAGACTAGCGGTAAATCTGTTCGTGGTGTATTTCAGTTGTTCAGGGTTTAGCTAGGTGCTAATTATGGACTATATTGTCAGTACGTAGAGAAGGAGGATCAAAGAAAGTCATGCCTAGTGGAAATGGGATCTGCGTTTTGGACTTCTGGTTTAGCTTCAGTGAGAATGTAGCATTCTATCCATCTCTGTATTTTCTTGTGTGTGCACCTCAGGCTAGCAAGCATATTTTTCAAGAGAAAATTGCAATGTAGGTCCCAGAACCTGCGAGGTTGTGTCACTTAGCTCTATGAACTTGTATTTTACTTTCTCAGCATCCTGAACTTGTGAGGTTGTGCCACTTAACTTTCTGAACTTATATTTTACTTTCTAAGCCCCGTGAACTTGCGAGGTTATGCCACTTTGCTCTCTGAACTTGCGTTAAAGAGAAGTTCGTCAAATGCGATGCACGCGACTTTGCCCCCTCCGAGTCTGGTGGACTCGTCGTCGACCCGTTCCGACCATGTTCATCGTCCCCTTCACCTTGTTGACAAAAATGGATTCTTCTGGCCCAGGAATGCACCGTGCTCGCATCTTCGCCAGAGCTTCACCATTACATTTTACTTTCTCAGCCCCCTGAACTTACGAGTTTGTGCCACCAGACTAGAAGGGGGACGAAGTCGCTGGCATTGCAAGTTCAGGAAGCTAAGTGGGATAACCTCGCATGTTTAGAGAGCTAAGTGGCAGAACCTCACAAGTTTAGGGATCTACAGTGCAATTTTCTCATTTAATACTTGGCACAAGGATGTTCTCAAGATCTAACGATCAAAGCTCTCAACACTACTACAAAACAGGCTATAGAAGACACCTCATCACAAACGGTTTATTTGGAACCGTCCGTGATAAGAATATCACAGACTCTGTGATACGTACCTATCACAGACGGTTCTCATTAAGAACCGTCTGTGATAATTCACAGACGGTTCCTAATAAGAACCATCTGTGATAATCTAGCAAATCACAGACGATTCTTATTAAGAACCGTCTGTGAATTATCAGAGACAGTTCTCATTAAGAATAAATGCTCGTGATAATCTAGCTAATCCTGAGCGGTTCTTATTAGCAACCATTCAGGATAATTCCTGAGCGGTTCCTAATAAGAACAAATGCATGATGAGAGCTGATCCTGAGCGGTTCTTATTAAGAACCGTCTGTGATATTTCTGGCATTATAAATGCACCGACAGAACCCCTGCTGCTGGCTCCACTCCTGCTACTCGCTCCACTCCTGCTGCTCGTCCCCCATGCGCTGGCTCCACTTTGTTGCTCCTCCCCCATGCGCCACCTCCTTGCCCTAGCTCCTCCACCCTGCTGGTCCTCCCCCATTGCACCAGCTCAGAGAGGAGAAGGTCAGGACCCCTGCCCCTAGTGCCTCCTCCACCCCGCCGCCTCCTCCCCCATTGTGCCACTTGCAACTTGCTTCCAAAAACCGTCTTTGATAGGTGAGTATCACATGCGGGGGCTTTTCACAAATAAGCTTGACTCGACAGATATTTGGTATTTTCATCGTGAGCTCCGAGGGTAACGATCTATAACCCTTAATGTTTGCTATAAATTAATCGCTAATCAATTTAAGTATGTTTGGTAAATAGAAAGCCCATTGCGCCGCCGACAAAGAGGGAAGGGAGGATAAGGAGAGGAGGAAGGGAGGAGAAGGAGAGGATTCTCGAGAGATATTTGGTATTTTCGTCGTGAGCTCCGAGGGTAACGATCTATAACCCTTTATGTTTGCTATAAATTAATTGCTAATCAATTTAAGTATGTTTGGTAAATAGGAAGAGTATGTACTTATGTTTTATTAATCTAATTTGATACTAATTTGTTACATGCGTGGCGTACATGGTGGCCAGAATGCGGTGTGAACCGTGTGAGTCAAGAGTACATTAATGGCGTGGTTGCTTTTAGAAGAGCCGCCGAGCAGGATATGTTGAAGAAGGGGATAAAATTTATGTACTATCCATGCATTGATTGCGGTAATCTGAAGATGTTTAACAACCCTTGTGGATCGAAGCGCACTTGATTGAAGGGTTTCAAAAATGGTATACATGTTGGACCAGTCACGGTGAAGAGCAGATTACACAGGAAGTTAATAATGACAGCATCGCCGAGGAAGTCAACGATATGCCGGATATGGACTGTGCTTTTGATGAGGATAGGTCGTATGATGACAATCTGGATTAGATGCTACGCGATGCAGAAGAGAACTACAGTGAGAGAGAGTTTTGTAAATTTGAGGGCTTAATGGAGGACTCGGTGAGACCTTTGTTCCTTGGCTGCAAGCCAGAATACACAAGGTTGTCAACCGTGCTTAAACTGCTTAAATTGAAGGCAAGCAATGGTTGGTCTGATAAGAGTTTTACGGCGTTGTTAGGTCTCCTAGCGGACATCCTTCCGGAGGGAAACGTGTTGCCCAACACCACCTACCAAGCAAAGAAAGTTCTTTGTCCATTGGGAATGAAAGTAGAAAGAATACATGCATGTCCGAACAATTGTATCCTCTACCGTAAAGAATATGCAGACATGCATGTATGTCCCGTGTGCAAAGCATCACGATGCAAGCGTCAGAATACTACTAAAGTGAAGCAAAGACAACCTGCTAAGATGTTGTGGTATCTGCTTGTGATCCCACGTTTGAAGCGTTTATTTGCTAACTCAAAGGAGGCAAGATTGCTATGTTGGCACTCGGAGGAGCGTAAGAGAGATGGAAAGCTAAGACACCCTGCTAATTCTGCCTAGCGGAGAAACTTCGATCAGAGTTTCGAAGAGTTCGGTGTGGAACCGAGGAACATAAGGTTAGGGTTGAGTACGGATGGAATGAATCCTTTCGGTAACATAAGTAGCCGACATAGCACCTGGCCCGTAAATCTATGTATGTACAACCTTCCTCCTTGGCTGTGTATGAAGCGGAAGTACATTTTGGTGTCACTACTTATCCAAGGGCCGAAGCAACCTAGGAATGATATTGATGTGTACCTAGCACCATTGCTGGAAGATCTTGTGACACTGTGGAATGAAGGGGTACAGGTATGGGATGCGTACAAATGAAAGAACTTCACTTTACGCGCCATGTTGTTCTACACCATCAATAATTTTTCTGCCCTTGGTAACTTGTCGGGCTTCAGTACAAAAGGAGCCAAAGTCTGTCTGCACTGCTTAGATGCTACGGAGAGTGTATGGCTGAACAACTTACGCAAAACTGTGTATATGCATCACCATAGGTTCCTTCCCGGGAGTCACCCATACCGCAAGATGAAGAAACAATTCGACGAAAATAAGGAGGACGGTTCAGCTCCAAGGGCTTTTAGGGGGAAAGAGGTCTATGATATGGTTAAGGATATCGATGTTGTGCTTGGGAAGGGATGTAAATTAAGAACCCGTCAGAAGAACATCTGGAAGAAGCGGTCAATTTTTTGGGACTTGCCTTATTGGGAACACTTAGAAGTTCGCCACTGCATCGACGTCATGCACGTAGAGAAGAATGTATGTGATAGCTTGATTGGTCTCTTACTGAACATTAGTGGCAAAACAAAGGATGGTGTAAACGCACGGCGTGACTTGGTTGATATGAATATAAGGACCGAGTTACCACCGAAAGAGACCGATACAGGATGAACATACCTTCCCCCAGCTTGCTACACTCTATCCAAGGCCGAGAGAAATGAACTGTGCTAGAGCTTACATGGTGTGAAAGTCCCGTTTGGTTACTCCGCTAACATTAAGAAACTTGTTTCTATGCAAGATTTGAAATTAATTAGTATGAAGTCTCATGATTATCATGTGCTGATGACACAAATGCTTCCTGTTGCAGTTAGGAGTATCTTGTCGAACAAGGTCCGAGTGGCAATCTTGAGGCTGTGTTATTTCTTCAACTCAATTGCTCAGAAGGTCATCGATCCCCAAGGACTAGATGCTCTGCAGGCCGAGGTGGTGACGACTCTATGTCATCTTGAGATGTATTTCCCTCCGTCATTTTTTGATATCACGGTCCATCTCATTGTTCACCTTGTGAAAGAGATAAAGATATGCGGCCCTGTGTTCCTACATCATATGTACCCGTTCGAGAGGTACATGGGAATTCTCAAGTCCTACGTACGGAATTGATCTCGACCGGAGGGCAGCATCATCGAAGGTTATGCAACCGAAGAGGTCATTGAGTTCTGCGTCGACTACATGGCTCAGGTGGAACCGATAGGTGTGTCTCTATCTCGCCATGAGGGGAGACTGGATGGTATCGGGACCATCGGAAGGAAATCAATCACTCCCGATCTGAATACGTACGCTCAAGCCCATTTCACGGTCTTGCAACACATGACCCAAGTGTCCCCGTATATCGACGAGCACAAAGACATAGTACGCTAACAGAATCTAGACCGGTTGGAGGTTTGGATCACGAGAGAGCACAACCGTCGGTTCAACGAATGGTTAAAGGTGCGAATCACTAGGAGGTCATCAAGTGATGATACGCTGCTATGGTTAGCACAAGGGCCACAATTTACAATTGTTACATGGCAAGGATATGACATAAATGGGTACACATTTTATACGACAGCTCAGGATAGGAAGAGCACAGTCCAGAATAGCGGTGTCCGCATAGATGCATTCAATACCGATGGGCTGAGGAGCTCCTACTATGAGCAAATAGAGGAGATATGGGAGCTCAACTATGTGCTTTTCAAGACCCCCCCTATTTCGGTACCGCTGGGTCCATCTCCCACAGGTGAAGGTCGATAAATACGGCATCACTACCGTGGACCTCGAACGTGTTGGATACAAAGACGAATCATTCATACTGGCTAACCAAGTTGTTCAAGTCTTCTATGTAACCGACCCCGCAAATAAGAAGCGCCACGTAGTTCTTCATGGAAAAAGGAGGATTGTCGGAGTTGAGAATGTAGTGGACGAGGAAGAATACAATCAATTTGACGAGTTGCCTCCTTTCGGAAATGGCATCAGGCTCGAGGAAGAACCTAGTGAGGAAGCTAGCTATATGTGCGTCGATCATCATGAAGGGCTATATTTTAATTAAGAATTTACTCGATTGTAATTAATTTATTCCATAATATCATGTGTTATGGACTTGTAATCTCTCATATATTTTGATGTCAACGTGAAATTGTCATATGTTAATGTGTTATGGACTTGTCATATTTGATATTGATGTCAATGTGGACGTTCATTGCAATTTTGGAGTATCAAAATTGGTTTCACTTGATTTGGAGTTGAGTTGAATTAGATATGAATTTTTGAAGTCAAATGTGTTATGAACTTGTCATCATACTTGTCACCAGGTTCATATGGACTTGTCATGATTGTCATCATACTTGTCACCGGGTTCATATGACAATCACTTGTCACCAGGTTTTGTTAGGATATCACAGATTGTCACTAGGTTTTTAGGCTATCACAGACGGTTCTATTATGGAACCGTCTGTGATAAGGAATCACAGATGGTTCTTAATAAGAACCAACTGTGATACGTCCCATATTACAGATGGTTCTATAATAGAACCGTCTGTGATAGCCTTTTATAAGGAAGGAACTGCTAGGGTTTTTTTCTCTTGCTCGTCACTTCCACTACTCCCGTGCCCCTTAAGCTCTCGCGCGCTCGTTCGCCTCCTCTAGGGCTCGCCGCCTCCCTGCTCTGACTCCAGCCTGACGACTGGCCGCCTCCCTACTCCGACTCCAGCTCGACAACTGGTCGCCTCCCTGCTCTGACTCTAGCCCGACGAGCGGTCGCCTCCCTCCTCCGATGCGCAGCCTCCTCCGACTCCAGCCCGACGAGCGGCCGCCTCCATCCTCCGACGCAGCCCATCGCCTCCTCTTCCACTACACATCGCCATCCTCCTCTCCGGCCTGTCACCGGCTCCCTCCTCGCGCTGGCTCCAGTGCCTCCTCCGGTACTCCCTCGCGCCTCCTCTGGTATACCACTCTACTCGCTCTATCCCACTCCCTCCCTTGCTCTGTGATGGGTTCTGTTGATGCTCTATGATGATAGTCGAAATCTGAAATCAAATAGATAATTAGAAAGCAGACTTGAGCTTAATCATATTGCTTTATATGGTGAGTTATAATTAGTAGCCTTTATACTTTACATTTTTCATTATAGCTAAATTAAGATTACACTTGTATGTTACGTGATCGATTGATATTACGTGAGATATTTGTATTTCTATTCTCAATCATCAATTAGGCCTCTTGTTGATATAAATTTGTGAATTATCTTGAAGGCATATGATCGGATGTTACATTTCTGAGAATGCTTTATGTCTTTGTTTTGTGATTTAATTTCACTAAGATAGTTAAATTGTAACATTGGTGAAAGTTTAACTGCTACTCGAGATAACTTGACATATGATAAAGTTGTAGTTTGAGCTCAAGATCTGTTTTGTAATTATCAAAATTGATTGGTAAAGAGATTTTGACAAAGGACTGAGATTGCAAAGACTATGTCTTATGCAATTAGTCAACTGAGAGCAATTGAGCAATCTTATTTGCTTAGCTTCATGTTGTTTTTAGTTGTTCTCATAATGAATATGTTGAGCATATTCTTGTTTTTAAATGGCATGGAGAAATTTCATATGTATATGATAATTTGGTCATTTAAATATGCAGGAATGTTAGGAGTGTTAGAATAGGAGCTAACTCGAGGCCTGAATTCAGCTAGCTAGCTCGCTCCTTGGGCGTTCATCCTAAACGTTCAGGTAAAACACAGCCTACTTCGTCAATCCTGACACACTTGAGTGTACGTTTGCTTCATGCCAATCCTCCACGGCATGAAGCAAATCGTACACTCCAGTGTGTCGGGCTCGATGAAGTAGGCTCAGGCAAAGATGGGCTCGGGTTCTATCTATGCAAAAGATTCGTATCACTAGTTTCTATCTATACAAAGATCACAAGAGATTGTTATATATGTGATTGTTATGTCAGTCTAGTTAAGCTTTGGATAGAGCTCAAAATCTGAATTTTAGTTTTCTTATCCAATTTATGAAGAGAATAGACCTTAGTGCTGAGATGGCCAAGTTTGTTTCTTATGCAACTCGCCCAAGTGGTACATGTTTTGCATTTCAATCAATTTAAATGACTTGAATGATTTACATTTGTTATGTTAATTTGGTCCTCCCTCGTGCCTTGTCTGAAATTAATTATGCAATTTCATTCATATACATGTGGTATATGTTTAGCAGTTTAAATGACATGGAGATACTTCATATGTATATGTTAATTTGGGACACTTGCAATCCATTTTATTGCATATGTAACTTATATAGATAGCAAGTAAGCGAGATGGCAGAGGCGCCGTCTTTGCCGCCATCACCGACGCCGCAGATGGCAGAGGCGCCGTCTTCGTCGCCGTCACTGACGCCGCAGATGGCAAAGGCGCCAATGAGGCCGCCGTCACCAACGCCGCAGATGATACGGAAGCGAGATGGCAGAGGAAAATCGAAAATGCCTGTGGGCCGACTGGTCATCACGGAGGTCAGTGACTTTGGGGTCCCTCTGAGTCCTAAGAGATCAGCGGCAAGATTCCGGACCATCTGCTGGATACTTGCAAGGGAACGGGTCCCCATCACCACACCAAGGTGGAAGGATATGACGAAAGAAGCGAGAGGCGCGCTGTAGACAGAACTTTCAAGCAAGTTCACTATCCTAGAAGCAGACATGGCACGCGTGGAATAGATAGCGATGTTCATGATGGATAAATTTTGGAGGACCTTCAAGAGCATTCTTGTCACGAATTACGTGAACACGGGTCAGGCGCCCTTCACAAAGTATGGATTCTTGACGCGGGAAGCATGGGACGCCTTTGTGGCTATGAAGACGACGACCGAATTTAAGGTGCAAAGTGTGGCACACAAAATTCTCCAGACACGAAACACTCACCCGCACAGACTCAGCACCGCTGGGTACGCGGGTAAATACGAGGAATGGGCGGCGAAGGAGGAGAACGCAACCAGGATATTTTCTGATATCACAGACCCGCGTTCCCTAAGCTGGTTAAAAACGAGGGCAAAAGTCTCGTCTTCGGGCAGCATCTCTTTCACAAACCCGGCAGATCAGGAAGTGTTCCAACGTGTGGTAAATACGTCGAACTACCTAGTTGTTAATAAGTCCATAACTTCATAGTGTCTATAATAACATGATGACCTCTTGCAGCGTGAATTGACTGCCCAAACTTCCTAAGGCTCCTTCCAAGCAGACAGGGAGAAGGATATACTATCTACGGCTCTAGGAAACAAGAAGCACCCGGGTCGCACGCGAGGCCTTGGGGTTAATATACCTTGGAGCCATGGATTCGCAGACAACTACTGCACATATAGGAGTAGGAAGAGATCCAAGGCCGAGCACGAGGACCGATTGGTACAGATGGTTACTGAAAAATTTGAAGGAAGGCTAGCAGCATTGCAGGATCAAATGAATCAACTCCTGAGCCAGTCGCAAGCCGCACCTGTTAATTTGGGAGCCAGTCCTACTCGACATCAGAGTAGCGTCGCGTCCACGCATAATTCTGAACATGACGACGTCCAATTACCGATAGACGATATCAAGGTAATGTACATCTATGAAATGCACCAAAGATAGACCTATATGACACCTTAGCTAATTGCGTATCGTTTTTTAGGGGCCGACGCTCTGCAAGCTCCAAGTGAGGATGGATGGGTCCCTTTCTATTGAGGCTGCGCGGGGGATGGTGTATCCATACCAGGAAGGGGTAGTGCAGCACGGTGCCCAGTTGGCGCAGGGTTACGCCAGGGTCGAGGTGGATATGGTACATGACAATTTTGTGGCCGTCCCACTAAAGATTCGCCCGAACGAAGACATCAGAACACTAGGGGATGCTGTGCACACTTTTATCTAATGGCCCAAGAAGGACATCGCCTTGGACCCAGCAGTGCCGCGATCTGGACACAACCATTCCTCTCCAAAGGGACCCTCGATGACTCCACCTATTGTTTCGCCTTAGAAGGCCACCTCATCGGTTCCCGTGGAGAAGACACCGAAGGAAAAACAAAAGCGTGCCGCCGTATCGGTTCCCAAGTCGTCTCACAGGAAGACGCTGCCAATCGTTAAGGTCAAATCGAAATCGATGAACGTTAAGGCGCCTCCCAAGTCCGAGAAGTCTGGGATGTCCGGGAACTACATCATCGGAAAACCGTTATGCTCCGACACAGTATTAATGCGTGCTGGATATGCTTGTCAGGCTTTGCATGCCTAGTACATGTAGAAGACCGCAAAGAAGGGGTGCGATACTGGAATCACCGTCAGATACAACAATGAGCATTTCTTCAACGGGACGAACCACTTCATCATGGGCTTCAACGACTTACATGACCTATTCAACCTCGTTGGCCTCGACGCCTCACTTCTACGATGTTGGACACTGTAAGTGCGTACAATCAAGTTCTACATTCACATAATACCGATAAATATTAGAACTCATTGCCTGTGTATAGATACATGTGGAAAAAAGTCCAGGAATGGAAAGAACCGGTGGGTTTCCTCGACCCACACGTGGTATCTTTGCAAACCATCGAAGCAGACCGTCCTTAAATCGAGAAATACATAAGCGGCGACATTGCTTCGTCGGTAGACAAGAAGTACAGTGGTGCCCTACAGCGAGGGTAAGTGTCACTACTTTCTATACAAATTCCATTTGTACTTTATCTGTGACCACGAACTTAGGTTTAATGACTATAGCGACATACATGAGTAGGTACCTTTGGATCCTTTTAGTCATTATACCAAAGAGGAACCATGTGATATACCTTGATTCCCTAATCCGCAACGACCACAAATTCAGCATTCTTAAAGGAATACTCGAGAGGTATACTCATTTCCTTCATACATAATTCTATTGTAGTCTTCATTCGTTTAAAATGGCCGAGGATAACTTTTGGAATCATGTAGGTCGTTCATCGCCTATGTTGCCAATGAAGGAATATACAATGGAAAGAGCGTCGAACTAACACACAGGACGAAATTTTCGGTACGCGCTACAACACGATAATCCTATATCATACTTCATAATAACGTGTCTCGAACTGACTATACCTATATATGTAATTCTATTTTTGCAGTGCCGCCAGCAAAAAAAATGATGAGTTATATGCAATCTACGTTTGCTATCATATGCAGCAAACCATTAGAGCTAGGAAGAAGGTGTAGGGATACGGGTAGGCTACAATAGCAACAATTCAAAATTTCTACCACGCAAACCAGGAAGCCAAGCAAGAAGATGATCACAGATCGTTACCACTAGACGCGCAGAGCAGCGGAAGAAGTGTCGAAGCAGCCTGGTCCGACGAAGAGCGCGTCGATGTACTGGTCGTAGTCGATCGTCCAGCGTCCTCGTGAGTTGATCGTCTCCTCCAGCACCTCTGCAGTTCCTTGCGAAGATCGCGGATCGTCCTTAAGCGCAACAACGTAGAAGCGCCTCTATGGTATCCACACGTCCAGGGAAGGAACAACCGTACGTCGGTGTGCTAGCACCAAATCGCACGGGGAGGCACTCAAGAAGATGGCGGCTAGGGTTTCGGTAGGGCAACTTGCGTCAACTCACCCTCCCAACAGCCTCATGCATCTCCTTATATAGGCCCGTGACGGATCCTATCCAAACACTCTTCTGAATCGTATTCGTCTTGATTTATTCAACCCGTTAAGTGTGTGACCCGTTAGGTTCATGTGTGGATTCGGTTGTGACTCGGAAACCCTTTCCGCCCACGAGTAAAAGCGGTTCCTAGCAGACATAACGATTCCCGAATACACATAAATTATATCGGACGAACTTTAATGCAATATGATCTCGACCGAGTCCTCATCACTTACGACCGGGTCCTATCTCTATCTGACCAGTTCGTATTTGATCATGACCAACTCGTAACTCCTTACGACTTGGTTTTGACCACTCTGTGATTACGTTCGACCGATCTCGACTTGCTTGTATCTCCATACGACGATCCGTGAGTGGTCGAACTAAGCTTACCTTCTCATGTATTCTCCCTTTGCCTCACGATATCTGGTTGAACTCGGGTGAGATGTTGTGTCATCCATGGATCTATTCAATGTTTTCTCGATCGAGTATCGGATAACCTTATGTGGTCGAACTTTTCGACCACCAGTGGCATGGCCATGCACTTTCTTTATCCGACCACTTCGAGGGGCCCAAAGATATCTCTCCTGTTATGTTAGGAGGGGCAAATCACATATCCGACCAGTCACATCCCTCTGCATGTTTCATAGCATACCCGAAAGCTACCTTTATAACCACCCAGTTACGAGTAGCGTTTGGCAACCCCTAAGAATGCTATTACACATGTAGGAAACCATGCTGATCTCAGGTCTAAGGATTATACATCATCATTGCTTGATACCAACTAACGACACATAGAATCATAACAATCTCAATAGTGTCTCAAGGTGGGTCTTATCCAACACCATGTTCTCTAACACGTGTCCATATTATTGATTCAATATCCCTATATCCATGACCGGTGAAACATGGTCATCAATCAATACATGTGCTGGTCGTAGAGTCATTAGTGTTCCGACCAGTGACTTTCGACCAGGTATACTTTTAGAACGACATCATCATAAGTTAAAAAGAGTTTCACCAACAAGTCACATACTCGTTAATCTTTATGACTGATGATTCATTCAAGGAACAAGATAACATATTATCAAATATTGTGAACATAATGAAATATAATCATCTCTACGATTGCCTCTAGGGCATATTTCCAACAGAAGGATCCCGAGGTTTGTCAATCTCGAAATAATTATTTCCTAATTATAAATTTAAATATATATGCTTACCACTTTACTCTTGCTAGCGACAGGATTTGTTGATACATTTGGATGGACTCGTTGCGGATGAGATCACGGACATTCAAGGGAAGCTCTGCGCCTTTATCATGTCAGATATCGTTAAGGACAACGGAGATTTTCACTCCGTCGCCGACCCAGAGCAGCACCCCGCCGACACCTCTCAACCACCTGCAAACAATTGACTCAATTGTAATCCAATTGTAACTATAGTGACAATACTTGAACAAATGCGATCTTTTGTAATTTATTTTGAGTAATGATCATTTTGAGTTTGTCAACAATTGATTATCTGTGATGTATCTGTTTTTGTGCATGCTTGTTTTCAGAGGGCATGGCTAGCAATTCTTGAGGCTAGCCAAAAAACAGCAAAAATATAGTTAGGATAATGAACTATCACAAACGGTTTTTTGTTGAAACCGTCCGTGAAGGCTAATATCACAGACGGTTTCCATTAAAAACTGTCTGTGATACGTAGAATATCACAGACGGTTATATTTAACAAACCGTCTGTGATATTTCTACGTATCACAGACGGTTCTTAAATAGAATAGTCTGTGATATTCTACGTATCACAGACGGTTTTTAATGGAAACCGTCTGTGATAGTGAGTATATCACAGACGGTTTAATTTACAAACCATCTGTGATATTTCTACGTATCACAGACGGTTCTTAAATAGAACCGTCTCTGATATTCTACATATCACAGACGGTTTTTAATGGAAACCGTCTGTGATACTAGCTTTCACAGACGATTTCAACAAAAAACCATGTGTGATAGTGAGTATCATAGACGGTTTTGAACCGTCTGTGATAACTGCTTGTTATCACAGACAAACAAATATAGACGGTTTGGAAACCGTCTGTGATGAGGTGTTCCCTAGTAGTGCAAATATACCACATATATACTCCCTCCAATAAAGAAAATGTCGTTTTGGCGTTCACATAGTCTCCAAAATGCGATTTCAACCACTAATCTGCATCGAATATATTTGTATTACCTAATAAAATAGTAATCTAAGATTAGTTTTTCGGAAATTTACTCATATAATTTCCCTACCACCAAATTAAATATTAAAAAAGATGCTATTTGTCAAAGTCAAAATAGTTTATCGCAAATCTCAACCAAAAAAGTTTATCTTCACACAAAATAGAACGCCTTTTTTTTCTTTGGGGAGGGACCGATATGTAGTTAGTGGTGATGCAATGCAAGCTTTAGCATTTAGCTAGGCAAATCGGTGTTTTTAGATGCACTACTAATCACTAATCAATTGCCTCTTAAGAAAAAACAAAGCAAGAAGACTAGGAGATTAATTGGTTACTCCATCCGTTTGGGAATATATGACGTTTTAGAAAGACTGCGGTCAAACTTACTTAACTTTGGCCACTAATATATAAATACGATTTGTATTGGTCATGTGAACATGGTATCATTAGATTAGTCATGAAAAAATATTTTCATAAGATAATGATTTTATATTATTTTATAGATATTCTTGAACAGAGGCTCCCTAACATATATACACACAATTTTGAGTAATGACACAGGGTAGATAACTAGTTTAGCCTTCTAGTGTAACAGTGGCGAATTCCTTCTAGCGATATCGCCTTGCAGATAAAGTTTCCTATCCATTCCTTTCCTTTTTCATTTTTTTGAAATTCCATTCCATTCCATAATCCGCATTGGTAGTTGAGCACGAGAGGACGCAGCACGCCTCTCCCTGCTCCATAAATTTGCACCACTAGTGCTCCGTCACGCCAATTCACGCTCCTTCCTCCTCTCAAACCTCCACTAAACCCTAGCAAACCCGTCAGCCTTGGCGCGATGGAGGCAGCGGACGTGCTTAGCTCCGCTGAGCTACAAGTTCGATCCCGATGACGACAGTGGTGGCGCATTTCCTCCTCCCTCGCCTTGAGGGCAGCGCCTCCCCTTCGACGCATCATCCTCGAGGGCGACCCTTGGCGAGCGCCGTGGAAGCTCCTGGACAAGCACAGGCGGAAGGAGGACGCGTTCTTCTTCGCGGTCGAGCAGGCGAAGAGCGGCAAGGGCAACATTGGACCAACAATTTTGTTCTATTAGTAAACCGTGCGATGACACAAATGACTTTCAAGTGAGATGTTTATTAGTTTCCAATATTTCAGTAAGTTCCTTTTACGAATTGAATCTTATTTTTTCTAACAGGAAATTTGACATTACTAAGTTCTGCAGTTTTGTTTAATCTACAAGTTATATATTTCTGTCTTAGGTAACAGATTTTTGGAAATGTCCATTGCATGGCATCATGCCCGCGATGGATTTTCGTGTTTCTTCCATAAATCTTCAGCACTTAAACCATCTACCCCTTTTAAGATTAGGAAATGATTTACTATTGAGGACTTCATCTGACAGCTTATATTTGCTTGATTGCCATATTACATTTACTTGATTTGTTCTGGGCAAGCTTGCAATTAATGATTGGGAATTGCTACTCCATGTATGTATCTGCCAATTGTTTGGAAGAGTTGGAATGTTACATTTTACTTTAATAATGCACTAGAAAAACTTTATTTCTCTTTTCAGATTGAGAAGATATGTTGATGGATTGGACTATTTAGCAAATTTGTGTGTAGAATGGAGAATGCTGGGGAATGAAGAATTTTTTTATAGAACCACAGGGGCATAGAGAACGAAGACTTTCCACTAAAAGTATAGACATGTACTTACATTTATGTTTTAGGGCGTATTATGTTATTAGATCATGATGGTACCAATAGTGCATGCTTCGAGTCTAGACTTGTGAAGCCAGTTGGAAATTCTTTGTAATGAAACAATTTTTTTGTTGATGTCAATGAAATAATTTTGTTATACATTTTGATATGTGTGTTTCGTTTAACCTCGTGGGTCCTAATTGATAAGCCCAGCCTGGACAAGAAAAGGACACCTTTTGCAATGATTAGATGCGTTGTAAACAATCCTGGAAGTGATTTGCTAGTGTCCAATGCCAACGCATATATATATGTTGCCACTATATCAAAATATGTGTTGCAACCTTACAACGCTTTTATTTACATATTACCAACACTTGTATACGTGTTGTCACAGACCTTGGCAACGGCCTCAATGGCAACGCATACTAAATGCGTTGGTATAGACCCTAACAACATTTATTTGGACTTCTACCAACGCATATATGCGTTGCTAAAGGGGTGTTCATCTTGTAGTGATGCAAGCATGTTTTTTTACTCCACAACATCTAGCACATCAAGCTATAACATCTATGACATCCAAAATTGCAGATTCATGCAAGGAATCTATATGAGCATGGCAAGTTGTTAATTTCCAATTTTGGTTAACAATTTTAAGATAAAGTAAATCAAGGGCAATTTCAACTTATACCTCTACATATTAGTCATTTTCATGCTTTGATCACCAAGATGGATTACTAACCATGCTTCTTGATTTATACAACTTGAGTAACATGACATGCTTGAGTTTATTTAGAAACTATATGCATGATCAAAGTATAAGAATCAAGGTGTCTAACACATAATTTGAGGTATCTTCTACCCTAGTTATGAACCATTCTTGGATTAACATAACTTATTAGTATTTTTGGAATCAATGACTTTAAATGTATGAAATTTGATCGCTAACATGTCTCGAAGTGCTCAAGATGAAACAATAGACGAATACATGAGTATAATGCAAGACTCATGATGCTCTAAATATAATTTGAGGCCTCTACTACCTCCTTAATATTTTGGTGCATAAAAGATGTGGTGAGAAAAAGAATGAGCATAAGGTGAGTAAAAAGGTTAGTTTGTAAATCAAATGGATATAGGGGGTAATAAAATGACACTAGGATGGATAAGGAATAAAAGATGCACATGACTTAGGGTTTTCTGAAATTATTTTGATAATTTGAAAATAATTTGATCGGAGACTTGCTAAAGCTAACGCCCATACTATTTTTAACCTACAGTCAGTATAGCTCTGATACCAACGCTGTGGGGACCCCCGGGTTTTTCCCATAAGACCGAGGCCTTCCTGACCTTATGGAAATAACTCTGGGCCTCAGAAGTTTGAAATCCAACTTAACTCCATCTAAGTGAGAGGACCCAGCTGAACTTAGAGCATGCATTTCCAACTACAAATTCTAGAAAAATTTCAAGCAAGCATATCGGAGAAGATAAACTCCAACAAAAACATTCCACACTTGAACTCTTTTTAGTTCTGCCCTCACTTCAAATTGAGCTTTTGAATTGGAGGAGGAGTAATGGATTCTATGTTTGAAATTCTAGTCTTTAAAAATCAAGGATTTCCAACATATGGTTTACAATACAAAGTTTTAAAAAGTCTAAAATTTCACAAATGCACATTAGATGCTTAACTAATCCAACTTAGGGACTTTGAGCTGTTACATATTTTTCTACGAAAAAAAATCCTAATAGTCACTGACATGTGTCCACGAGAGCAACTGGTCCACGGCGGACCAAGCGTGCGGAACAATGGCTAGCACCACGTAAGCAAGCACGTGGGCGCTAACGAGGATGGTGAAGCTGACGTGGTGCACATGGGGAAAAAGGAGGTGAGGGGGAAGAAGAAGGAGCTGGCTGTTGTGCTGGTCCGATCTAAAATAATCTCGGTCGTCCGATCTAAACGAATATCTAGCTCTCTCTCTCCCTCACTCGCAGCTCTCTCTCTCTATCCCTCACTTGCAGTCGCAGCTCTCTCTCTCTCTCCCTCTCAGGCTCTCTGATGCCCCTCTCCCTCTTCGGACTGATCGTCGCCACCTAGATCCACCACCTCTGGTAGCCTCCCATGCCACCAGCGACCTCCCTGTGACAGCGGCGGCGGCGAAGAGATCTTGTGGCGACTACAACAGGATTGGTGACAACGACGGTGATGAACGTGCCATCCTCCCCTTGCCCCCTTCTTTTCTCCCATGTGCCACCACCGTGCCTTGCCCGTCTGGGCCCGCCTTGGACCGACGTTGACCGCCCAGGGGGCCGATTGTGCCCGAGTCATTGTGCCCGGCTTGCGCCCAACATCTAGGTGACCAAGGCGGTCGCCTAGGGAAACACTATAGACAGCTGACATCACACCATTGTACATGCTCTAAGGCTCTAAGGTATACAACTGAGAGTCGTCCGTTGTGTGTTATTGTGTTTTGTGTCCATCCAAGGCGAACTGCAGCGTCCTTCTTCCTTATTTGGCCACGCTTAATAACGTTTAGTAGAATTTTTTATATGTCACGGCCATCGATCGAAATTATCAGTTCATGTAGCAATTGGTGAGAATTTTGATTTGTGTGGATGTTTTTAGATGCATACGTAGATGCCCACGGTTTGGTCATTGGGACCTTATAATAGTAATTAATATTTTAGGTTTAATAATAATTGTCGTAGGGGTGGCCCACCGGCCCCTACGACTAGGCGAACACCATGAGCGCGCCCACCGTGTCGAAGACCATGAAGGACCGAAGGGGCCTGAAGGCAGGCGAAGGGTCCCCGAGGACCCCGTAGGAGCACGAAGGGTCCCTCGAGGGACCCGAAGGCATGCGAAGGGCCCCCGAAGGAGCGCGAAGGGTCCTCGAGGGGCCCCGAAGGAGCACGAAGGGCCGAAGGGGCCCGGAGGCATACGAGGGGTCCCCAAGGGGCCCCGAAGGGGCCCGGACCTATAGAGCCCCAGCAAAGGACCACCGTACCGCTGAACCAGGTGTACCAGCTGGACAGGCCAGGTCCAAAAAAGTCCACCGTGAACCAAATGCTACACCTAGCGGTAGGAAAAACCCCTGCAGCCTCTACTAATATTCAGGGTAGGTTAGTAATATCATGTACTCAATGAAAAGGCTATAAATATTCACCCCTACTCATGTAATAAAGGGACTGAAATTTTGAGAGGCAACCCATACTCATTTTTTCCTTCTAGCGATATAGCCTTGCAACTAAAGTTTCCTATCCATTCCTTTCCTTTTTCATTTTTTTGAAATTCCGTTCCATTCCGCAATCCGCATTGGTACGCCTCTCCCCTGCTCCATAAATATGCGCCACTGGCGCTCCCGTACGCGCCAATTCACCGCTCCTCCCTCCTCTCAAACCTCCACTAAACCCTAGCAAACCCTACGCGCGGCGCGATGGAGGCCGCGGACGTGCTTGGGCTCCCGCCGGGCTACAAGTTCGATCCCGATGACGACGAGCTGGTGGCGCATTTCCTCCTCCCTCGCCTCCAGGGCCAGCGCCTCCCCATCGACGGCATCATCCTCGAGGACGACCCGCTGAGCGCGCCGCCGTGGAAGCTCCTGGACAAGCACAGGCGGAAGGAGGACGCGTTCTTCTTCGCGGCCGGGCAGGCGAAGAGTGGCAAGGGCAACCGGCAGAAGCGGACCTGCGCTGGCGGCGGGTGTTGGGAGGGGCAGAAGGTGTGCGTGGACGGAGAGAAGCTGCGCGTCCCCGGCAGCGGCATGGAGATCGGCTGGCGGAAGTACGCACTCAACTTCCACGCCGACGGCGAGAAGGGCAGCACGGGCTGGGTCATGCACGAGTACGGGGTCACGGCGCCGGCCGAGCTGGCCTCGTCGCCGCTGAGGCTGTACCGCATCCGATTCAGCGGTCACGGGAAGAAGCGTAAGAGGGCGGCCCAAGATTCGGGCGGCGAGGACGGTGGAGCGCGCGCCGCACCCCGGCGCGCGAAGGCAGAGGCCGCTCTGCCTCTGCTCGAGGAGTGCCCGTCGGCACCGCAACCCGTGGTGGTGGTCGATCTCGTCGATGATGATGACGGCGCAGATCTTGGAGCCAACGCAGTGCCGGAGGCGACATCGTCGGATCAGGATGGTCAGCCGCGATGGACGATTTGTCCTTTCTGGATTATGAGATTCCGGAGAATATACATGAGCTGCTGTCTTTGCCGATGACTTCATCTTGCCGGCAGCGGAGGGTTCTGGTGTGACAGCCAGTGCAGATTGCGCCGCGCCGACGATAAGCGAGCGCAGTGCGGCGCCGGCAGGAACGTCATGGTCGGATCAAGGCTCCTCCACCGTGGATTACGATCTGTTGTTGAATTTTGAGCTGCCGGAGAACATCGAGGAGCTGCTGCAGACCTTCAACTACGATGACTTCTCCGTGCCTGAACCGTGCGGCCTTGAAGCAGAGCAAGGCCCTGGAGCACATCTGGATGCCGATGGTGCAGGCACGAGCTTCTTCAGCGCAACAACGGCATGACCAAGACGGAGATAGGAGTTTTGTAGGTAGAGATTTGCTGATATTCCTTTATACTTCTGAAGCCCGACGCTTTTGTGACGGATTGTATTTATTGATTACGCGTATGCAAAACTATTTAGTTGATCTGAGCTAGTGTTTCCTTAAGAAGCTTATTTAATTCTCGTGTGGTTAGCCATATATTATTGTTGACTAGTTTAGTTTAATGTCATAGTCATTCGTGACTTGTTTCTGAACGACTCCTCTTACCTTGCGACTAGAGGTACATACAGGTAAACGTTTTCATGTTTGAAAAAAAATTCGCCAGGAACGAAACCACCGAAATCACCGAAATTTCGGTGCAGAGTTCAAACCGGTGTTTAAAAGTTGGACGAAATCAGAACGAAATCTGGACAAAATCAGAGCGAAATTTGGACGAAATTTCGTTCAAAAATAGAGGAAGCAGTTGAAAAATGAAAAGTCCCTAGCTAACTGGCTTCGTACTCCTTTAAATCACCAGATTGAGTAGATGTTGTATGGGCACTCACATAGTTAATGTGTAGTTTCATGTACTGCTTCCAACAAACTAGATTTAGACATCTATGCTGTTGGAGATATGCTCTAGAGGCAATCATGGAGATAATGATATCACGTCTATGTTTATGTGTTATTGAATATGTGTTATTCTGTTCCTTGAATGAATCATCAGTTACGAAGATTAATGCGTATGTAACTTGTTTGTGAAACTCTATATTTATGCGATGATTATTCTTAAACGTTCCCTGGTCGGAAACATATGATGACACATATGAAAAGACTAGCATATGTATTGGTTGATGACTATGTTTCACGAGTCATAGATATGGAGATATCAAACCAATAATATGGGCACATGTAAGAGAACATGGTGTTGGATAAGACCCACCTTGAGACACTATTGAGATTGTTATGATTTCGTGTGTTATCAGTTGGTCTCAAGCAATGATGATGTGTAATACTTAGACCTGAGATCAGCATGGTTTCCTCCATGTGTAAGAGCACTCTTAGGGCTTGCCAAACGCTACACCGTAACTGGGTAGTTATAAAGGTAGCTTTCGGGTATGCTATGCAATATGGGGAGGAATGTGACTAGTCGGATATGGGATTTTCCCCTTCAAACATAACAGGAGATATGTCTCTAGGCCCCTCGTTGTGGTTAAATAAAGAAAGTGCATGGCCATGCCACTAGTGGTCGAAGTGTCGACCACATAAAGTTATTCGACACTTGATCGAGAAAGTGTTGAATAGTCCATGGATGACATAATCTCACCTGGAGTTTAACTAGATGTTGTGAGGAAAAGGGATAATACACAAACAGGTCGTTCGGCTGATATCTGTTCTCCACATCTGGAAGACCTCCGGGTGGTCCTGGAAGACCTCCTAGGTGGTCATGTAAGACCTCCTGGGTGGTCGTGGAAGACCTCCGCGTAGTCCTGGAAGACCTCCTAGGTGGTTGTGGAAGACCTCCGGGTGGTCTTGGAAAACCTCCTGGATGGTCGTGGAAGACCTCCGGGGTAGTCCTGGAAGATCTTCGGGTGGTCCTGAAAGACCTCTTGGGTGGTCATGAAAGACCTCCTGGATGGTTATGGAAGACCTCCGGGGTGGTCCTAGAAGACCTTCTGGGTGGTCGTGGAAAGAACAAAATCACCAACTGGTCGTAAAGAGTTACGAGCTATTCGTAAGTGATAGAGACCTGGTCATAGATCATATTACATTAAGGTTCGTCCGATATATTCTATGTGTGTTCGGAAATCGTTATGTGCTGCTAGGTACCGCTAACGACTCGTGGTCAGAAAGGGTTTCCGAATCACAACCGATCACACATGAACCTATAAGGTCACACACTTAATGGGTTAGAAGAAACCAGTACGGATAAGATTTGTCAAACGTGTTTGGATAGGATCTGTCACAGCCACTATATAAGGAGATGCTTGAGGCCAAGGGTAGGAGGGTGAGAAAAACAGATAAGATACACGAAAGTCGTGAGTTGAGTTGTTCCTCTAAAACCCTATCCGCCATCTTCTTGAGAGAGCCTTCTGTGCGACTTGGTGCTAGCACACCAGCGTACGGCGTTCCTGCCCTGGACGTGTCGATACCATAGAGACGTGTAACATCCCCAAATTAATAAATGACAATTAGTATGCATCTCATTAACATGCACAGTGTTTTGAATCTTTTGCATCATTTATTGCACTTGGGTTTGTATTTCAAATGTATAAAAATGAGGAGAATTTAAAACTTTTGAACATGCATTGGTTTTTCTGGAGCATTTGCATAATTTGTTGCATTTGAAAATTTGAATTCAAAGAAAACATACACTTCAAATTTGAGTTCCAAAAGAAAATAGAAACAAAAACTTATGATCATCCTCTGGAAATAATTTATTCAAATAATAAAATCATTCTCATGAATTAATATAATTTTTCCAAAATTTTTGGAACTCTTTTTGACCCTCAGAAATTTCAAACTCAAATCAATAACCTATTCTAAGTTTGAATTTAAACTAAGCAAATAAATCTTGAATAGTGATGTTTAAGATTTTATTTGAGTACTAGGTTGTCCTAGGAAGCCCCCTGATTTATTGCAAGATTTTAGGAAATTTATTTCTATTTATAAGGCCTTGGTCAAACTTGAATCAGTTTAATTAATCTCAGTCAAACCCTAGACCTAACCAGCTTCACTATTCCTTGGGCTTGAGTTCGACCCGGCCACTTGATTCAGCCGAACCAACTAAACGCACCTCGCGTAAACCGTCCAATCTAGCATCGACGGCCCAAATCGCATACCGCTCCGGCCCAGTCCGAATGGTCATGCTCGTTGTCAACCGTTCGATCTTGATCCAACGGCCCACGCCGACCCACTCAACTGGACATCCATCTCAATCCGAACGATCCATTCTCAATCGAACGGCCCGAGTATTCCGACCCGAGCCCGACGCAACATGGTCCGACCCAACTGTCTTCGCTGCACCCCTTCGCTCACGATGCGTTGGCAATGGGCCCCACCACGCCAAGATGTTTTCTTCCTCCTCGGCGGAACGCAGCGAGCTCAGCGCCACGCGCCCGGCTCACTCGAGCGGCCGTCTGCTCCGTCCGTCTTGCGAATCCACCCACCGCCCTCGAGACCCAATGGATTGCGTCGCCTTCTCACGCAGCCTCCGTCTCCGTCAACACCCGAGCTTAATACTCCTTGCACCCCTCTCTTTTCGCCATTCTCCCTCTTAGTGGCCAAGGGAGAAGACGCTCGTTCTTGCTCTCTACTCGGGTGAGCTCCACTCCAATGTGCCCCTCTCCTTCTCCGTCCCTCACCGCCCCTTTGTGCTCTGGTTTGAGCTCTTGCCTTCGTGTGTAGGTCCTGGAACACAAAAAGCGTCACCATCTTCTCCGGAGCGCGCCCGAAGTTGCTCCATCGTGCCATCTTCGTCTTCGGTTAGGCTCTTCCTCCTATTTTCGCGTCATCTCGTGTTCCACCGTATGAGGAAGTGTTCCCCTCCACTGATTTTGACTTTCGTTCGCAGGAATGCCGGAATCGAGCTTTTCCCCATTTCCGGCCGCAAGTGCCCCTTTCGTCTCCATCTCAGGCACGGTGAGTTCCGGTTCAATTCCTCGCTTGTACACCATCTATGGACCCCACTGATACTCTCCCTACCTTCCTTTCCCTCCCTCTGTCCTCAGGTTGAGCCCTCCTCGGTGAAGTGCCACCGCCACCGCATCTAGATAGCACCGTGGCTGGAGAAGGCGGCCGTTGGTCCCCGTGCCGTGCCTCTACCGTATTGCAGCACCCCTAAGGGCTCAGATCCTGGCGCCCCCTGAGTTGAATCGGCTTCGCGCGCCCTCAACGACAACACCCGAGCTGCCTCCTTCGCTTAACTTTGCCGCCGGCGCACCACCGTGCATCTTTGCCGCCGAAGACATCTCCGGAAGGTAGCTCCGAGCACCAGTTTCCCATTTTAGTTTACTCTGAGCCCAGGGCACCGCTGCCTCACCGGCGACGAGCACGGCAACGGCGCAGCGTCGCCCTCCTCTGCGTTGTCGGAAGTCCCGACAGTAACCGTAGTGTTAATTAACCAAATCTCATTTAATTTAGCGCTAATCATTGCTTAGGCCATTTAAATAGTTGTCTTAAAGATTTGATGAGTCTATTACAAGTGGGCCCAAAGCCTTAAGTGCGCAGTAGTTGGACCATGGACCCATAGACCGAGTGCATAGAATTTAGTCCATGCACTATTCTGTGGACCATGAGTATGACGTATGGGACCCATCTGTCAGTAGGAATTTAAATCAGAGGTCAAAATGAAAAATGACACTATTCAATGGGCCCTGCTTGACATTCTCTGTGGCTAGGTCTCAGTCCGGTAAGAAAAGTCTTTAATGCCTTTATAATTTCCGAAATGAATTTTTGTTGAACTGAAAATTGGTATTAACTTCATAAATGCATAACTAATTCATCTTAACTCCAAAATGAATGAAACCAATTTTGTTATTTTTAATTTCACATGAACTTTATTTTAAAATAGGTTTCAACCTTTTCACTATCACAGAAAATATAGTTATTGGAGATTGATCCAAAACCCATTTGTTTATACACTAGAAAATGCTTTTAACTTTAAAAACTCCTAACTCTTTCATTTTAACTCATTTTTGGTTGATTCAAATTTTGTTAGCTTCCTTTTTAAATGTCCTTTAATATATAAATGGGTTGAACCATGTTACTATTCCAGAAGTCACTTTTGGCAAAATTACTTTAGGTTTAGTATTATTGTTGCACTAAAAATTGTTTTAACTTCAAAAATACATAAGTATTTTCCTGTAACTCCAATTTGAGTGAAATCAATTTTTTTGGATTCCAATGTTACTGTACTTTAATTTAGAATAGGTTTTGAGCATGTTACTATCTCTAAAAATCTTATTTTATGTATGTTTTGTGCACTACTTTCATGACTTTGAAAAATCATAGAAAATTCATCTTAGCTCCAAATGAGGTGAATAAAATTCTATTGTTCATCTCATGTGGTGCTCTGTATACCATAAAAATTTTATGTACACCACCTCTCTGTAAATGTTTACCAAAACATTTAATTCGGATGAACAGTAACATATAGCAATTTTATTGGATTTTCTTGAAACCTGATTTTCAAACTGTCATAACTTTTGCATAGAACATCCAAATCAATTTATTGTTGTTGCTAAATTCATTTAAAATGATGATATACCTTCTGTGAATTTTTCATGATTTTTGGATGACTTTGATTTTTTGAGTATTCTCGGTGTTATTCGTTCTTATTGGTCTTCTCGAATTTTTCGATAGGTTCCGACAAATTCGTTGTATACGAGAGTGATCCTCTGCAGCAAGTCGAGTATCTCTAGCAAGGCAAGCAGCGCCCCCCCCCCTTTGATCATATTGATCTTATTATTTTCGTTACAAAATATCTTGTTTGCAACTTGTATGTATGCATGCTCTACTTGAATGATTATTTTTCGTCAGAGGTAGTTATTCCTAGTAGATGCATGAGCTGTAGCAAATATTATCCCTTGCCACTGAACTTAGGTTAATAATTCCACTGGTGAATTAGAGCCCGGTGGATGATATATGGTCTACTTATGTTTATGCAATGTCATGCTTAGCAATGCTTAGAACGGTAGAATGGGGATCATCGCTTCGGCAATTGTCATTATTATCATCACTATACTTACTTGGGTCAGGGTACCCATGAATGTATTGTAATTGAGAAACTAAAACTGAAAACAAAATGTTTTAGACTTGGGCATATTGGTTGGATGGTGTGGTTATCGGGTGTGTGCTTGGTGCCTAAGTCAACAAGGACCAAGTTACTTGTGTCACTGATCCAAGCGTTTTTGCGTGCTAACCACATGAGAGGGATATGAGACCTCTCTTGACTTAGTACTTTGGCGTGTGTTAGCTCCGAGTCGCAGGAGGTTGTGTGTGTTGTGTGTGTGTGTATAAAAAGGAAAGTGTTGTGTGTGTTGGGCGTGACGGGGTGGAGTTCTGGGTAGGTTCTCCACACCGAAGGGCATTGTAGTTGTCCGGGGGCTTTACCCTATAGGGTAGTTGACCTTCAGCTTTACAATGACTCTGTCACAATGCATGGGGGTTTCCATTCCCATACGGATGACTCGTAGTTAATACACAATATTGGAAACGTCTCGTAGGACTTAGCCGTGCCGGCATACCTAAGGAAGTGTGCTTAATCATGTGGCGAAAAGGCGGTCTAGCGTGTGGGTACATTGGTACACCCCTGCAGGGTATAATCTATTCGAATAGCCTCGTCCTAAGTTATGGACATGCTTGGTTAGGTCGTGCAAGAACTAGACTTCAACATTTTCGATAAAACTTGAATTCGGGTGGTACGAATGGGTAATTCGTGCTATGTTATGGTGGCTGTTGGGAAGTCACCTCCAGGATGTTATTTATGCTTATAATTGTTGTCTCGCTGTTATTTAAACAAATAAAAATAGATTGCTTAAAATTGCTTTACAATCTATTACTCTATTGCAAAGGAAAAATTGCTTTATGCTGAAAACTCCTTAGTGTAGTAGCCTTCTTTTGACACAAGAATGCATCTATATATTCTTTTGCTTGTAAGTCTTGCGAGTACAACTTTTTACTCAGCTGCATTCGGTAAGACATTTGTTGATTCCTTGCTCATATAGCATCCTAAGATGATCCTTGAGCTGCTCCGACCACTCACTCCTGTTGGTTTTGCTCAGGATTTTCTCTCCACGTTGAAGCTCACCGCCGCCGTGAACCTCAACGTCGACAAGCCACCTCCGGTCATCTCAGCTTCTTCTCCTTGCTCAGGTAGCTCACTTGTAGTCCTTAGAAGCTTGGGCTCCCGCTGGATTGGACAATGCGAAGCTTTATCGTGTTTTGCATATTTGCCGTAATGGACGCCGCCGCTCTCCTTCGGCTCACCGCCGGTACAGGCCAGCTCCGCCGTCGAGAACACCACCATCGGGTGCGCAATACTATTGTGCTCCCATCCGTGCCCTTGGTTCGCACCACCATGGCGCGTAGCGCAGGCGAGCCGTCGGTGAATTGCGCGGGACAAACTTCCCGTTATCGTACACGGACATGCACTGGAGCAAAATGATTAGGAGTTACGTGGTAATCATTAGCATTTAACTGCTGTCTTAAAGAATAAAAGTTTCACTTACATGCGGGCCCCACACATAGAAAACGGCGGGGTTAAACGAAAACAAAGAGAGACTGACTTGTGGGCCCAAGGCCGTAAGCGCCGTGCGCTATACACGCACGTGGGTGGACCAAGTTCAGTGCAACGTCATTGATGAGCGGGCCCCACATGTCAAAGCTTAGGTAAATCCGAGAGTTAATGAAAAATGCATTGTTCTTTAGGTCCCACCGGTCAGCGACTGTGGCTAGCGCAGCGTCGGTGTAAAAAGTAGTAAATGCTTTATAAAATCCAAAACGTATTAATCTGCACACTAAAAAAATATGATTAACTTCAAAAATACATAACTAATTCATCTCAACTCCAAAATAGATGAAACCAGTGCTAATAATTTTTATTTTTAATGAACTTTATATTAAAATTGGTTTCAAACTTGTCTCTGTAGCAGAGAATCTAATTTTGGAAAGTGATCCATAAATCTACTATTTTTACAATAGAAAAAGGACGATAACTTTGAAAATGCATAACTAATTCATAAAAACTCCAAATGAGATGAACCCAGATATTTTGGACTTGTAATAATATTCTCTATGTGCCTGTATAATCCTTGTATCCCCTACTGCTATACAAATTTTGACAAAATAATTAAATTACATGAATTAAGGCTTATTGGAACGTGAAATTCGAAATGCTATAACTTTCACGTAATAAATCCAAATGGAATAATTCTTTCACCCATTTTCATCTAAAATCATGCACTAGCCACCGTAGGAAAATTATGCATTTCTAGCACTTTGGTTTTTGAGGTATTTCTCGGTGTTTATCGATATCGTTAATTCTATAGATTCCGAGGCTATTGATATTGACTCGTACGCTACCGAGAGTGAACAAATGAACTACCAGTAAGGCAAGCATTATTTGAAATTTCTTTTGCATCATATGTGATCCCAGTTTTGGTTAAGTTAGTGTAATGATAATTGCTTGCATGCTATTTTGATAATGTCGCTATTTTTGTGATGTGTAGAATAGCTATATCCTATTCATTGAGGTTAATCTTGAATTACTCCAGTACCACATGCTTAAGATAGGAATGTGTGAATTATGTTGTTTGAGTTTGCTTAGCCATGCAAGTCTAGAAACGGTGGTTTGATTGTCGGGAATAACCCGACAATTGTGGGAAACACTCACTTTCTTATATTCATTTTATTTCAGATCTTCGTATCTGTTTTATGAGATAAATTTTATCATTTTAAATGAGTTTTGGGGTCTGGACAAGTGTTTGCTAGTGAGGGAGCCTTCGTGCATGAGATCAGGTATATGGATGTCTTGTCCAGACCATTAAGGACCAAACTTTGGTAACGTCGTTGATTCAAATACACTCGTGCTACCACATGCGGGATATGGGTACTGTACGGTCAAGTAGGGGGAAGGTTTTGTTGGGTGAAGTCTCATGGTGGTGTAAGGGCACTTGTGTTGATCATTTGTCTGTGGAGCCGACGTAATTTTCTATAGTGTGTAAGTGAGCACCATTTTTCATCATTTACATTACACCGGTATTTCCAATACAACTTGTGAGCCTCCTAGCAAGTGCTATCTGCCGCTTGTACTAGGTAAGGGAACATCTCACATGGGGGACCTAACTCAATAGAATTTTCTTGCCAAAAATGAATGTATCTTGATTCTCCCCGGCCGGCATACCTAAGGAGGTGTGTCATTATTCCGGAAGCTTACAGGCTAATCAAGTCGTGTGGGTAAAGTAGTACACCTTTGCAGAGTTAAAACAATTTGAATAGCCATGTCCACACTTATGGACAACCGCTTGAGTTCGGGAGTTACTATTGTTAGACTTTGTATTTAAATTGTGGGTAAACTCGATATTCGGCATGAATGGGATGTTCATGCATTTTGTTGTATCAAAGTGGGCTGCCACTTTGGTGTTTGTTTGATTCATTTATTATTCAGTTCATCACTTGTTCACATGATTTACTTCTACTTCAAATATGTTTTTAAAATGGCAATTGATAAACTAGTATGTGTAGGTTGAAAATTGTTGCGTCTTTCGCAAAACTAAGCCAATATGAGCTATCATTTGGAACAACCTCTAGCATAACTAATTTTTATTTGTGTAAGACTTGCGAGCGCATTTGTACTCAACCCGAATGCTGCAATTTCAGGTGAGGAAGACTTTGAGCCCGATGAGCTCGTTAGTGTCGATTTAGGCGACACTGACGAGTAGTGCTATTATTTAACTCCCAGTCGGCTGCCGATGGGTTATGGGGCATACCATGCTGGACTTTTGGTTTATTTACATTGCTTCCACTGTCACTTTATGTTCTTATTTGAATTTAGCAGGTTGGCCACTTGTAATAGTTGTAGACTTGAACTATTATGATGTATGTCTTTTGAAATATGAATGTATGAATGTTGTATAGATGTGATCAATGCTATATGTGAGTTTGGGGCATGTTGGTCGCTGATCTTGGAAGCCAACATGATCTCATGCTCGCTGTCTGTGGCTTCCAATTTAATTCACTAAGTGTAGTGCTTGGACTGTGGGAGAATCGATTATCATGTAGTACTCGCAGAGGTGCAGTATGCATGATCGTCGGGGCTCTAGTTTTCAGTCAAGCCTCTCGCTTAGATGGAGTTAAGTTGGAATCCATTTACATGGGAGGCCCAGAGTTATCTCCATAAGGCCGAGCGGGTTTCAGTCTTACGGAAATAACCTGGGGGTCCCCACAATTTAACTCTATGTCCTGGTGACAACTGCCTAGCGACGTGAGAACGTTACTACTCGCACAATAATCTTCAGTAATGGCTTTAACATCTGAAGCGTTGAGGCTCTCTTTGGACTAGAGAAACGGCAGCCCACTTCGAGTATTGTATAAAAGGCAGAATCATCAGGAGAGGGGGGAGCGCAATCAGGAGCACAAGACATTACACTCGAGTCTTTCTCTTGATTTGTAACTAGCATACTCAATATATCCACACATGAGTAGGTTTATTATTCTCTCCGGAGAAGGCCTGAACCTGTATAAAAATCCATGTGTCTTTCTCTCTACGTGATTTGAGTCTTGGAGACCCCCCCCCCGAATCAAACAATCATTACGTAAGATCGGTTTTAAAACACCGACACCCCTTAAACAGAATCTCGTCCCGAGATTCCAGTAGTTCAGAAGCTGAAACGAAAGGTTGTGGCAAACCTAGCTGGGTTTGGTCACGGGGTCACATTTCAGATTTCGTTGCAACTGAACACAAATCCGAATCAAATGAGGTTGTTCCTAAGGTTTAGGTTCTATAGTGGGAGCTTTGTTGAAGGGTTTCTATAATCCTTTTGGCACGTGTTTCCTAAGCGTTGCTTTCCATTATGACGAAATGTGTCATCTGCTGTCTTGATTTCCTTCAAAGATAGAGCCGAAAGATCCCGACAAAGTCTTGACATTTGCTGACACATTTTCCTTTCCATTGCTTTGTTTAACCTTTTCATTTCACTTCTAACGTATCCAGCTTCACGTCGTCTTCTGGTAGGACGAAAGACACAGCTCCATTCAGTCGACCGAAAGAGGCATCGATCGATAGAACAGGGGGACTATTTAAATGGTAACCTAGCATCAACACTGGGATGTTGTGCAGAGAAGAGAAGATAAAACAAGGTTTATGGTAGTCTCACTTAACCCTTGCTTCTCTAGTTCTTTCTGCCCTGTTTGGAGAGGAATGCATTGGATGAATGCATGAAAGAATGGATAGATGTAATCAACTTTGTGACAAATTTAGGTTTGGTTAGTGATAGTGCAAATGCTCTCATGCATGCTTACATGATTCTATCAAAATGCAACAAAACAATATTCATTTTCGTTAGATGATCATATGATTCAACAAACAACAGCAATCCACACTACCATGACATGGTCCTTGTCATAGCAAGCAAATAATCAATGTGACAACTTGAATAAACACTCAATAAGGTCTACACATACTAGTATCATCACACCTAACACCTAGTTCACTTTCGATTCTACTTTAAATCCACTTGTGAGCAACTAAGGCTAGGGAAAATTACTAAATTGGCTAGAAAAATTCTAGAAAAATTCTGGGATATTTCTAGTATACCATAGATGCTAGAAACATTAACCCTACACATTATTCTCAGGTTTTAGTTGGTACACCAATTCAGACAAGGAAATAAGACCTAGGGCCCAAACACAAGTGAAATTAAGTTAAAAAATTCTATAAACATTCTGGCATGTTACTTAGGTGATACTAAACACCAGAAAATTGAGTCCTAGCATTTTAAACCTTCGTATTAGTCCCAAATTCAAAAATGGCTAGAACAGCCCTGCAAAGTGTTTGAATTAACTTCTTGGCAAAACGAGTTCAATAAATTCTGGAAAAAAAACATATTTATGAACTACACACCATCAGGTTCTCAAGTGAATATTCTCAGGACTTTTGAGATCAGCTAATGGCACTGGAGCACATTTCTTTCAATTCGGGTCAAAAATTGCACAATAACAAGGAATGTGTTTCACTTTGCATAAAGAGCAATTGATCACATAAGCAAACCTAGCATAGTTTGAACACTTTCAGTTGAGCAAACATAAAAGTGAGCTACTATCAGACCATATTATCATAATTTCACTTCTCATCAATTAACATGCAAGTATGTCTCTTTACTCCTCAACATCTAGCACATCAAGCTATAACATCTATGACATCCAAAATTGTAGATTCATGCAAGGAATCTATATGAGCATGGCAAGTTGTTAATTTCCAAATTTGGTTAACAATTTTAAGATAAAGTAAATGAAGGGCAATTTCAACTTATACCTCTACATATTAGTCATTTTCATGCTTTGATCACCAAGATGGATTACTAACCATGCTTCTTGATTTATACAACTTGAGTAACATGACATGCTTGAGTTTATTTAGAAACTATATGCATGATCAAAGTATAAGAATCAAGATGCCTAACACATAATTTGAGGTATCTTCTACCCTGGTTATGAACCATTCTTGGATTAACATAACTTATTAGTATTTTTGGAATCAATGAGGTTAAATGGATGAAATTTGATCGCTAACATGTCACGAAGTGCTAAAGATGAAACAATAGATGAATACATGAGTATAATGCAAGACTCCTGATGCTCTAAATATAATTTGAGGCCTCTACTAACCCCCTTAATATTTTGGTGCATAAAGGATGTGGTGAGAAAAGAATGAGCATAAGGTGAGTAAAAAGGTTAGTTTGTAAATCAAATGAATATAGGGGTAAGAAAATGACACTAGGATGGATAAGGAATAAAAGATGCACATGACTTAGGGTTTTCTGCAATTATTTTGCTAATTTGAAAATAATTTTACCGGAGACTTGCTAAAGCTAACGCCCATACTATTTCTAGCCTACAGTCAGTATGGCTCTGATACCAACGCTTTGGGGACCCCTGTGTTTTTTCCGTAAGACCGAGGCCTTCCTGATCTTATGGAGATAACTCTGGGCCTCAAAAGATTGAAATCCATCTTAACTCCATCTAAGTGAGAGGACCCAGCTGAACTCAGAGCATCCATTTCCAACTAAAAATTCTAGAAAAAATTCAAGCAAGCATATCAGAGAAGATAAAACTCCAACTAAAATATTCCACACTCAAACCCTTTTTAGTTTTGCTCCGACTTCAAATTGAGCTTTTGAATTGGAGGAGGAGTAATGGATTCTATGTTTGAAATTCTCGTCTTCAAAAATCAAGGATTTGCAACATATGGTTTACAATAAAAAGTTTTAAAAAGTCTAAAATTTCACAAATGCACATTAGATGCTTAACTAATCCAACTTAGGGACTTTGGGCTGTTACATATTTTTCTATGAAAAAAATCCTAATAGTCACTGACATGTGTCCACGAGAGCGACTGGTCCACGGTGGACCAAGCGTGCGGAACAATGGCTAGCACCACGTAAGCAAGCACGTGGGCGCTAATGAGGATGGTGAAGCTGACGTGGTGCACATGGGGGAAAAAGGAGGTGAGGGGGAAGAAGAAGGAGCTGGCTGTTGTGCTGGTCTGATCTAAAACAATCTTGGTCGTCCGATCTAAACAAATATTTGGCTCTCTCTCTCTCCCTCACTCACAGCTCTCTCTCTCTCTCTCTATCCCTCACTTGTAGTCGCAGCTCTCTCTCTCTCTCTCCCTCTCGGGCTCTCTGATGCCCCTCACCCTCTCTGGACTGATCGTCGTCGCCTAGATCCACCACCTCTGGTAGCCTCCTATGACACCGGTGACCTCCCTGTGATAGCGGCGGCGGCGAAGAGATCTAGTGACGACTACAACTGGATTGGTGATGACGACGTTGATGAAGGTGCCATCCTCCCCCTGCCCCCTTCTTTTCTCCCATGTGCCGCCACCGTGCCTTGCCTGTTTGGGCCTACCTTGGACCGACGTTGACCGCCCAGGGGGCCGATTGTGCCCGAGTCATTGTGGTCAGCTTGCGCCCAACGTTTAGGCGGTGCCTAGGCGACCAAGGCGGTCACCCAGGGGAACACTACAGACAGCTGACATCACACCATTGTACATGCTCTAAGGCTCTAAGGTATACAATTGAGGGTCGTCCGTTGTGTTATTGTGTTTTGTGTCCATCCAAGTCGAACTGCAGCGTCCTTCTTCCTTCTTTGGCCGCACTTAATAACGTTTAGTAGAATTTTTTATATGTCACGGACCTCAATCGGAATTATCAGTTCATGTAGCAATTAGTGAGAATTTTGATTTGTGTGGATGTTTTCAGATGCATACGTAGATGCCCACGGTTTGGTCATCGGGACCTTATAACAGTAATTAATATTTTAGGGGCCCCGTAGGAGCACGAAGGGTCCCCGAGGGACCCGAAGGCATGCGAAGGGTCCCCGAGGGGCCTCGAAGGAGCACGAAGGGCCGAAGGGGCCCAGAGGCATCTGAGGGTCCCGAGGGGCCCGAAGGGCCCATACTCCTGAGCCCCAAAGAAAGGACCACAAGATCTGCATTGAACTAGGTGCACTAGCTGGACAGGCCTGGTCCAGGAAGGTCCACCGTGAGCCAAAGGCGACACCTAGGGGGTAGGAAAAACCCCTGCAGCCCCTACTAATATAGGGCCCTGTTCAAGGTAGGTTAGTAATATCATGTACTCAATGAAAAGGCTATAAATAGCCACCCCTACTCATGTAATAAAGGGACATAAATTTTGAGAGGCAATCCATACTCATTTATTTCCTGTTAACATGTCCCCTCTTCGAGGACCCTTCGGTTACCCCCACGTATACTAGGGGTCCCCTCCTTCTACTGTTTAGCTTTCTTGCTACAACAATAATTAACTTTGATTTTTGGAAATAATTGAAGAAAGTGAAGAAGAAAGTAGAGTAGGGATTTGGTTAGAGAATTTCGAGTGGACTAAAGAATTTTCGGATTAGGCTAATGGTTTGATTGGCCCAGTTGGCAATCTTGATCGGCCCAACTGGTCGATCGGCTCAGCCGGCCCCCTTACCCCCTACCTTCTCTCCCTCCCGCATACTCTCTATCTCGGTCTCGACTCCCTCCCTCTCTCGCCCCTTTGCACCTCCGCCGATGGTGCCCAGTAGACTCGCCATCGTGCTAGGACCCAATCGAATCCAAGTGGAATCCAACTGAAATCATATACAAGTTTGAGGGTTTTGGGGATAAATTGAAGATAAGAACAAAGCTAGGGTTCTATTCTACTTTACACTGAGAACTAAGAGACTAGAATTAGCTTTCTTCTTTCTTACTTCATTCACACGGAAGGATGGGTTATATAATCCTCGAGTTCAGAATTACAAGAGTGAATAGTTTCACTGTTGAACAAGTTACTGAAGCTTAATTAAAGCGAAAGTAACGATGCTTGAAGTGCAGCATGACAAAATAGTGATTAATGAAATCCACTACAGCCGCTGAAATAGTGATTAATGATATCTTCATTACATCACTCTCTTGCAATTTCCACCTTTGCTTTCGATTTTAATTGAAGCCGCTGAAGTGTTTTCCTTAGCACCGACTTCCTTTGTATTCGGTTATCTTCAGAGAAGTTCAGAGTATCCATTTCGCTTAGGCAAGGAACCTGACAATACCTTCCCGTGACAAGATCCTTGTCTCAAGGATCATATAGATCTCAGAATAGAACTTTACAATGTAGACGAACAAGTAGACATGAAACCTTTCTGAATCCACTCTATTAGATTGGATGTCAGAAATACACATCGTCATGGAGGCAAAAATGTGGTTAACAAAACCTCCTGCAATTTATCCCCCTTAAGCAAACAACTTGGACCATTGAATGCAGCAGCAAGAACTGGTACTTGATAGCCAAATTTGACAGAACCATAGCATGTAACTCCAAAATCCAGTTTTGATATTGACTTCAGAGTTAATGGATTAAATTTCACTCCCATAATAATTTGAACTATTGATTCTGCGTTTTCTCTCTAAGTACATGTCCTAATCATATTGCACGATGCACGAAGTGAACGGTGTTTCATTGTAGATAACTCACTAGATTTTCATGTAATATCCTAATCACTAGTAGTCTTGTATTTGCTTCCAGTCGTTAAAGCACAAGTGCTTAGTGCCAATCTTTCTTTCCACTTGTCCTTGAACTTTGAAGTTCCTTGTTTGTATACCGGGCTCCCATGGTTTGTACCCAAAAAAAATACTAGGCTTAGAGTCATGTAAAGCAAATAATGTACTAAGCGAAAATAACACAAACGGTTTTTAGCGTGGAAAATAACACAGACAGTCGGTAAACAAAAACCGTCTGTAATTGTGTTTAATACAGACGATTTCGATGAACCTTCTATAATCAGACATCCAGTATTAGTATTTTTGTAGTAGTGTGTCTATATATATACACACACACGCAGAGACAGAGAGTTTTGAGTAATGACACTGAGTAGATAACTATTTTACCCATCTAGTATAACAGTGGCAAACTCCTTCCGGTGAGATCGCCTTGCAACTAAAGTTTCCTATCCATTCCTTTCCTTTTTCCTTTTTTTTGATATTCCGTTCCATTCCGCAATCCGCATTGGCAGTTGAGCACAGGAGTGGACGCGGCTACGCCTCTCCCCTGCTCCATAAATTTGCACCACTGGCGCTCCCGTACGCGCCAATTCACCGCTCCTCCCTCCTCTCAAACCTCCACTAAACCCTAGCAAACCCTACGCGCGGCGCGATGGAGGCCGCGGACGTGCTTGGGCTCCCGCCGGGCTACAAGTTCGATCCCGATGACGACGAGCTGGTGGCGCATTTCCTCCTCCCTTGCCTCCAGGGCCAGCGCCTCCCCTTCGACGGCATCATCCTCGAGGACGACCCGCTGAGCGCGCCGCCGTGGAAGCTCCTGGACAAGCACAGGCGGAAGGAGGACGCCTTCTTCTTCGCGGCCGGGCAGGCGAAGAGCGGCAAGGGCAACCGGCAGAAGCGGACCTGCGCGGGCGGCGGGTGTTGGGAGGGGCAGAAGGTGTGCGTGGACGGAGAGAAGCTGCGCGTCCCCGGCAGCGGCATGGAGATCGGCTGGCGGAAGTACGCACTCAACTTCCACGCCGACGGCGAGAAGGGCAGCACGGGCTGGGTCATGCACGAGTACGGGGTCACGGCGCCGGCCGAGCTGGCCTCGTCGCCGCTGAGGCTGTACCGCATCCGACTCAGCGGTCACAGGAAGAAGCGTAAGAGGGCGGCCCAAGATTCGGGCGGCGACGACAGTGGAGCGCGTGCCGCACCCCGGCGCGCGAAGGCAGAGGCCGCTCTGCCTCTGCTCGAGGAGTGCCCGTCGGCGCCGCAACCCGTTTGTCCTTCTGTGGTGGTGGTCGATCTCGATGATGATGATGACGGCGCATATCTTGGAGCCAACGCAGTGCCGGAGGCGACATCGTCGGATCAAGGATGGTCAGCCGTGATGGACGATTTGTCCTTTCTGGATTATGAGATTCCGGAGAATATACATGAGCTGCTGTCTTTTGCCGATGACTTCATCTTGCCGGCAGCGGAGGGTTCTGGTGTGACAGCCAGTGCAGATTGCGCAGCGCCGAGGATAAGCGAGCGCAGTGCGGCGCCGGCAGGAACGTCATGGTCGGATCAAGGCTCCTCCACCGTGGATGACGATCTGTTGTTGAATTTTGAGCTGCCGGAGAACATCGAGGAGCTGCTGCAGACCTTCAACTACGATGACTTCTCCGTGCCTGAGCCGTGCGGCCTTGAAGCAGAGCAAGGCCCTGGAGCACATCTGGATGCCGATGGTGCAGGCACGAGCTTCTTCAGCGCAACAACGGCATGACCAAGACGGAGATAGGAGTTTTGTAGGTAGAGATTTGCTGATATTCCTTTATACTTCTGAAGCCCGACACTTTTGTGACGGATTGTATTTATTGATTACGCGTATGCAAAACTATTTAGTTGATCTGAGCTAGTGTTTCCTTAATAAGCTTATTTAATTTACGTGTGGTTAGCCATATATTATTGTTGACTAGTTTAGTTTAATGTCATAATCATTCGTGACTTGTTTCTGAACGACTCCTCTTACCTTGCGACTAGAGGTACATACAGGAAAACGTTTTCATGTTTGAAAAAAAATTCGCCAGGACCGAAATCACCGAAATTTAGGAATTTCGGTGCAGAGTTCAAACCGGCGTTTGAAAGTTGGACGAAATCGGAACGAAATTTGGACGAAATCGGAACGAAATCTGGACAAAATCAGAGCGAAATTTGGACGAATTTCGTTCAAAAAAGAGGAAACAGCTGAAAAACGAAAAGTCCCTAGCTAACTGGCTTGGTACTCCTTTAAATCACCAGCAGGGGCGGATCTAGTATAGGGACATGGGTGTACAGATGTACACCCATTATTTTTGAAAAAAAAACACTGTATTTATTAAGTATACTATGTATATATACAAGTAAATATATCAAAAAAGTATTTAAGCTGCACAGAATGGCGTCAGATCGCGTTTTCTGCTCCTGGCGCCCCGCGCACGCAGCCCCTCGCCTTGCTCGCAGCCCACCACGGCACGGCACCACGGCCCACATTCCACAACCGGCGCCGGTATCATTTAACCAACCAAGCGCCGAGTCGAGCTCGAGACCTAACCCATCCGGCATCCCATTCAACAACCTGAAATCCCAAGCTGAGCTCTGTGCCTCGTGGCGGCGGCGCAACTGCGCAAGCACGCGGCGAAGCGGCGACGCAGCGGCGGTGGCGGCGAACCGAGCCGGGGATGGAGAAAGCCTGCGGCGCGGCGCAAGAAGACCAGCACGGCGCCGGCAAGGCGGCGGCGCGCGGTCAAGGTGAGCTCGGAGCTCCTCGCCTCCTCGGTTGCGCGGATCAGGCGGATGGGGAGGGGACTGGGGAGGTGGCACCACGCCGCCGCCTTAGAGCAGCCTGGGCCGGGGCCGAGCGCCGAAAGGCGAAGGGAGGAGCACCACCACCTGGGGCAGGGGAGGCGAAGGCCTTGAGCCGCCGAGCCCGGAGGCCGGACGACACGACGCTGCACTTGGTCGGAGGAGAACCACCGAACCAGTCAACCAGGGGCAGGAGGAAGAAAGCTGTTGCCTGCTGAAGGATTGGGTGGGATTTGGGGAGAGTTTGGGGCTGGTTGGCTGGATCAGTGGATTGGAATTGGATTAAATGGATTTGGCATTTGGGGATAGGGGGAGTGAGGCACTGAGGCTGCTGGATTGGATTAAATGGATTTGGCATTTGGAGGAGTGAGGCCGTGAGGGTGTCCACTCCATCAGTCCAATATTTATTGGCACATTTAGATTTAGGGACTGTAACTGTTCAGTTGGTATTGAATGACTTGTAGATGAGTAGATATTCATATTGCCATTCGATATTTATTAGCTTCATAAGTTCATATAGTTCAATAGACAATAATTGTATGTATATGTCATTGAATAAAAGAGAAGATTATTTTGTCCAAATGTCTAATTATTTTGTAGCTTGTGTAGCTTTAGTTGTTAGATAAAAGAGAAGATTATTCTATATAGTTCAATAGCTTGTGTAATTTCAGTTGTTAGATAAAAGATGATATTATTTTGTCTTAAATGTCCAACTATTTATGTGAAGTTTTTGTTTTCATGTAGACCGCAAAACATTCAAAACTGAAGAGGAAGCATGTAGATTTGAAATCTTTGTGGGATAGAGTTGGAAAGAAGCCAATATCTATTGAAAGCAAAGTTCAAAGTACTTCTCCTTCCATTCAGTTGCAAGCACAACATGAGAGTGATATCCGAGACGAAGTTCTAAATCCAGAGTCAATGCAACCAAGCATAGAACCTCCCCCATTGTCCCCACTTATAGATGACGACGAAGAAGATGATGATGGAGATGATGAAGCAGTTTATGATATTGATTTGCTTTCTCATGATCCCGGAAAGCGGATTCCAATCACACAGTATGATGTCAATGAACAAGATGTAGTCAGAAGGGGATACATTGCATTGGGGCCATGTCAACCACGAGAACATGATTTTCCAAGAAGAAATATTGGAGGTATGCGTCGATTCGTAGCTACTTGGTATGATGCTTATAATTGGCTTGAGTATAGTGTGGAACGAGATGCTGCTTTCTGTTTTGTTTGTTATTTGTTCAAGGACAAAACTAATTATCTTTGGTGGAGATAGTTTAGTGAGCGGAGGATTTAGAAATTGGAACCATAAAAATAGGTTTGAGAAACATATTGGTGGTATTAAAAGTGCCCACAATGAAGCAAAAGAGAAATATGATTTGTTCATTACACCTAGAGCATCAATTCAAGAATCTTTTGCTTCCAATACCAAACAAGACAAGATTCTGTATAAAACCCGGTTGACATGTTCACTTAAGTGCTTGAGGTTTCTTTTGCGTCAAGGGTTGGCTTGTCGTGGACATGATGAAAGTGAAGAATCACATAATAAAGGAAATTTCCTTGAACTTTTAAATTGGCTAGCAGAAAATTTTGAAGAAGTTAGCAAGGTAGTTCTAAAGAGTGCCCCAAAGAACAATCAAATGACTGCCCCTACAATACAGAAAGAGCTCATCAACTATTGTGCCAAAGAAACCACTAGGCTTATCATGGAAGACCTTGGTGATGATTATTTTGCAATACTTGCTGATGAATCTAGTGATGTGTACCTACGGGAACAATTGGCTCTTTGCTTGCATTATGTTGATAAAAAAGGAAAGGTAGTTGAGAGGTTTCTCGGTGTTGTCCATGTTGAAAACACCACTGCTTTGACACTTAAAACGGCAATTGAGTCTTTGCTTATGGATCATTCGTTGAGCTTGTCTAGGGTCCGTGGACAGGGATATGATGGAGCTAGTAACATGAAGGGTCAAGCTAATGGTCTAAAGAAACTAATTATGGATGAATCTCCTTCGGCTTATCATTGCTTTGCCCATCAACTCCAATTAACTCTTGTTGCTGTTGCTAAGGAGAATGGTGATTGTGTTTGGTTCTTTGAACAACTTTCATATTTGTTGAATGTTCTTGGGATGTCTTGTAAAAAAATACAAATGCTTCGAGTAGCTCAAGCTGATCAGAGTGTAGAAGCATTAGAATTGGGTGACATTGAAACTGGCCGAGGTTTGCATCAAGAGGTGGGCCTAGGTAGGCCGGGTGATACTCGTTGGGGTTCCCACTATAAAACGGTTATGCATATCATCTCTTTGTATCCTTTAATCCGACGAGTTCTTATAAAGATAGGAAAAGATCACACTTCAAGCAGAGAGGCTATACAAGCTCAAACTATGTTGACATCATTTGAGTCATTTGAGTTTGTTTTTATGGCACACTTGTTGCTAACCATATTTGGATACACAGATGACTTGAGCAATGCTTTGCAAAAGAGGGATCAAGATATTGTTAATGCTATTGATCTTATTTATTTGACAAAGACTTAATTACGATTATTATGGAGGATGATGGATGGGAAACTTTTCTTAAAGATGTCACTTCCTTTTGTGTTAAGCATGGCATCAAAGTTGTTAAAATGGATGATTTCTATATGCCAGTTGCAAGATCCAAAAGGTTCTTCAAAAAAGTCAAGAATCTCCATCGCTTCCATGTTGACATGTTTTTAAGTGTCATTGACAGACAACTTCAAGAGCTTAATGATAGGTTTGATGAGGTAAACACGGATTTGCTTCTTTGCATGTCTTCATTCGATCTGGTTGATTCATTCGCTGCTTATGACAAGGACAACTTGGTTAGGCTTGCTCAGTTTTATCCTAAGAATTTCTCAAGCACAGAATTGACACATCTTCCATTTCAATGTACACACTTCATTGCTGATATGCGTAGAGATGAAAGGTTTAAAGAAGTAAGAAATCTTGCCGAGCTTTCCATTATGCTTGTTGAAACAAAGAAGAACAACCATTATAAAATTGTTTACAAGCTTCTCAAATTGGTGTTGATTCTTCCGGTAGCAACTGCTAGTGTTGAGAGGGTATTCTCTTCAATGAATTATGTGAAGAATAAGCTAAGGAATAGGATGGGAGAACAATACTTGAATGATTGCTTGGTTACATTTCTTGAGCGAGAATTTTTTGTGCAAGTTACGGATGATGACATTATATCTCGCTTCCAAGCTATGAAGGAACGTCGAGTTAGATTGTAATTTTCTTAATTATTTTGTAATTTCTTTAAATTATTTGACATGTTGTCTCTAGTAAGAACAATTTGAACTTTGTTATTTTTTATGTTATGATTATGAACATTTATGTTTTACATTGTATAACATATTTATAATTTCGAACACCCATTTTAAAAATCCTGGATCCGCCACTGATCACCAGATTGTGTAGATATTGTATGGGCACTCACATAGTTAATGTGTAGTTTCATGTACTGCTTCCAACAGACTAGATTTAGACAACTGTGCTACTGGGCAAAGAATACATATATATGCAGGCATGATCGATCAATCAGATAGCATATGCATCAGATCGTACAAATAAGCATATACATCAGAATAACAGATCAACATAAAAAAATTTCAGTTTCAGACTTTCAGATTCAGATTTCCATGAGACCATCAGTTTCAGTTTCAGATTTCAGACTTTCATATTAAAGTTTCGGACTTTCAGATTTCCATGAGACCATGAGTTTCAGACTTTCAGATTTCCATGAGAACATCTGTTTCAGTTTCAGATTCCTCCATTTATGTTTAGAATAATTATGCTGGGTTTAGATTTTTAATTATCAACTTTCATTTCCATTTGTTTTATTTACCTATTAGGTTTGTGTTTTTAAATTCAAGTTCCAAATTGAATAAGAAAATTAAATAGGGAACCAAATAACCTCCAAAAATTCAAGAAAAATTTCAAAAAAAACATATCAGAGAAGATAAAATCCAACTAAAATATTCCACATTTGAACCCTTTTTAGTTTTGCTCCGACTTCAAATTGAGCTTTTGAATTTGAGGAGGAGTAATGGATTCTAGGTTTAAAATTCTAGTCTTTAAAAATCAAGGATTTCCAACATATGGTTTATAACAAAAAGTTTTAAAAAGTCCAAAATTTTACAAATGCACATTAGATGCTTAACTAATCCAACTTAGAGACTTTAGGCTGTTACAAATCTACCCCCCTTGACGAGGATCCAATAATTCTCATTTAATTTATTTATCTATAATTCTTATTATGGATAATAATATCGTCATATGGATCTTGAGTATACACCTTAATATTCATAAGGGAGACGCTGGAGGTCGTAAGTTCTTCTACGACCACCCCGTGGTCGTAAGTTATTCTACGACCACCCCATAGTCGTAAGTCTTTCTATGACTATCCCTTGATTGTAAGTCCTCCTACGATCAGTCTATGGTCGTAAGCTTTATTACAACCACCACCTGGTCGTAAGCTCTTCTACGACCAGCCCCTAGTCGATGGGGCTTACAGACATGTGGGCCTAGTCGATCAGGGAATCTTCTACACCATATCTTAATATATAGGCAGTTAATTACGTTGTTATTCTCTAGAATAATAGCATGATTTATGTCACATCCCCAAGTTAATAAAGAGGATTACTATGCATCTCATGAGCATGCATCATTGTTTTCATGTATTTACATTATATTGCACTTGGAATATCTTGTTCAAATATTGGACCTACACTTAAAGAAGTAAAGATCAATAGAAAACTGAAACAAATGCTACTGAAGTTCCCCTGAAAATAATTTATTCTAATACTACAGTAATTATCATGAATTAATATAATTTTTCCCAAATTTTCGGGATTAGTTCAACCCTCAGAAAATTCTAATACAATCCAATAACCTAATTTAACTTTGAATTTAAACTGCACAATTTATAACATGAATAGAGGGGTTTCAAATTTTTATGGGTACTAGGTCATCCCAGGAACACCTCTGATTTATTTAAGATATTTAGGATTTTTATTTCTATTTTTAGTAGCCTAGTCAAAGCAGCAGTTTAGATTTCAAACTCAGTCAACTGAGTTTAACTAGAGCCAATAGGAACCGTCCGATCTTAATTGAGCGGCTCTAACGTGTGGTCCGATCCGCACCAGGTCGGCCCAAACGTAAAACAGCCGCCTTTGGACCGTCCAATGGAAAATCTACGGCCCAGATCTATTGATCGCTCGGTCGGTCCGAACGTTCACTCGCGCTCAGAATTGTCATGTGTTAATGTGTTATGGACTTGTCATCTTTGATATTGATGTCAATGTGGATGTTCATTGCAATTTTGGAGTATCAAAATTGGTTTCACTTGATTTGGAGTTGAGTTGAATTAGATATGAATTTTTGAAGTCAAATGTGTTATGAACTTGTCATCATACTTGTCACCAGGTTCATATGGACTTGTCATGATTGTCATCATACTTGTCACCGGGTTCATATGACAATCACTTGTCACCAGGTTTTGTCAGGATATCACAGATTGTCACTAGGTTTTTAGGCTATCACAGACGGTTCTATTATGGAACCGTCTGTGATAAGGAATCACAGACGGTTCTTAATAAGAACTAAGCGTGATCGTCCCATATCCTGCATCGTTCTTATTAAGAACCGCTCAGGATTCCTACCAAAGCGGTTCTATAATAGAACCGTCTGTGATAGTCTTTTTATAAGGAGGGAACTGCTAGGGTTTTTTCTCTTGCTCGTCACTTCCACTACTCCCGTGCCCCTTAAGCTCTCGCACGCTCGTTCGCCTCCTCTAGGGCTCACCGCCTCTCTGCTCCGACTCCAGCTCGACGACTGGCCGTCTCCCTGCTCCGACTCCAGCCCGATAACCGGTCGCCTCCCTGCTCTGACTCCAGCCCGATGAGCGGCCGCCTCCCTCCTCCGACGCGCGGCCTCCTCCGACTCCAGCCCAACGAGTGGTCGCCTCCATCCTCCGACTCCAGCCCGACGAGCGGCCGCCTCCATCCCCCGATGCAGCCCATCGCCTCCTCTTCCACTACACATCGCCATCCTCCTCTCCGGCCTGTCACCGGCTCCCTCCTCGCGCTGGCTCCAGCGCCTCCTCTGGTACTCCCTCGCGCCTCCTCTGGTATACCACTCTACTCGCTCTATCCCGCTCTCTCCCTTGCTCTGTGATGGGTTCTGTTGATGCTCTATGATGATAGTCGAAATCTGAAATCAAATAGATAATTAGAAACAAACTTGAGCTTAATCATATTGCTTTATATGGTCAGTTATAATTAGTAGCCTTCATACTTTCTGTTTTCAGTTATAGCTAAATTAAGATTACACTTGTATGTTCTGTGATCTGATTGATCTTCTGTGAGATATTTGTATTTCTATTCTCAATCTGTCAATTAGGCCTATTGTTGATATAAATTTGTGAATTATCTTGAAGGCATATGATCAGATGTTCTGTTTACAGAATGCTTTATGTGCTGTTTTTGTGATTTAATTTCACTAAGATAGTTAAATTGTAATCTGACTGAAAGTTTAACTGCTACTCTGAGATAACTTGACATATGATAAAGTTGTAGTTTGAGCTCAAGATCTGTTTTGTAATTATCAAAATTGATTGGTGAAGAGATTTTGACAGAGGACCGAGATTGCAAAGACTATGTCTTATACAATTAGTCAACTGAGAGCAATTGAGCAGTCTTATTTGCTTAGCTTCATGCTATTTTTAGTTGTTCTCATAATGAATATGTTGAGCATATTCTTGTTTTTAAATGGCATGGAGAAATTTCATATGTATATGACAATTTGGTCATTTAAATATGCTAGAATGTTAGGAGTGTTAGAATAGGAGCTAACTCGAGGCCTGAATTCATCTAGCTAGCTCACTTCTTGGGCGTTCATCCTAAACGTTCAGGTGAAACACAGCCTACTTCGTCGATCCTGACACACTTGAGTGTACGTTTGCTTCATGCCAATCCTCCACGGCATGAATCAAATCGTACACTCCAGTGTGTCGGGCTCGATGAAGTAGGCTCGGGCAAAGATGGGCTCGGGTTCTATCTATGCAAAAGATTCATATCACTAGTTTCTATCTATACAAAGATCACAAGAGATTGTTATACATGTGATTGTTATGTCAGCCTAGTTAAGCTTTGGATAGAGCTCAAAATCTGAATTTTAGTTTTCTTATCCAATTTATGAAGAGAATAGACCTTAGTCTTTGAGATGGCCAAGTTTGTTTCTTGTGCAACTCGCCATATGAGAGCTCACATTAATTTCAAAATTTTGCGCTTTGTGCTAATTTCATTCATATACATGTGGTACATGTTTTGCATTTCAATCAATTTAAATGACTTGAATGATTTACATTTGATTATGTTAATTTGGTCCTCCCTCGTGCCTTGTCTGGAATTAATTATGCAATTTCATTCATATACATGTGGTATATGTTTAGCAGTTTAAATGATATGGAGATACTTCATATGTATATGTTAATTTGGGACACTTGCAATCCATTTTATTGCATATATAACTTATATAGATAGCAAGTAAGTGAGATGGCAGAGGCACCGTCTTCACCGCCATCACCGACGCCGCAGATGGCAAAGGTGCCGTCTTCGCCGATGGCAGAGGCACCGTCTTCGCCGCCATCACCGACGCCGCAGATGGCAGAGGCACCGTCTTCGCCGCCGTCAGCGATGCCGCAGATGGCAGAGGCGCCAATGAGGCCGCCGTCACCGACGCTGCAGATGATACGGAAGCGAAATGGCAGAGGAAAATTGAAAATGCATGTGGGCCGACTGGTCATCACGGAGGTCAGTGACTTTGGGGTCCCTCTAAGTCCCAAGAGATCAGCGGTGAGATTCTGAACCATCTGCGAGATACTTGCAAGGGAACGGGTCCCCATCACCACACCAAGGTGGAAGGATCTGATGAAAGAAGCGAGAGGCGCGCTATGGATAGAACTTTCAAGCAAGTTCACTATCCTAGAAGCAGACATGGCACGCGTGGAACAGACGACGATGCTCACGATGGATAAATTGTGGAAGAACTTCAAGAGCATTCTTGTCACAAAGTACGTGAACATGGGTCAGGCGCCCTTCACGAAGTATGGATTCTTGACGTGAGAAGCATGGGACGCCTTTGTGGCTATGAAGACGACGGCCGAATTTAAGGTGCAAAGTGCGGCGCACAAAGTTCTCCAGACACGAAACACTCACCCACACAGACTTCAAAGACTGATGCAGCGAAGTAAATACGAGGAATGGGCGGCGGAGGAGGAGAACGCAACCGGGTTATTTTCTGATATCACAGACCCGCGTTCCCTAAGCTGGTTAAAAGCGAGGGCAAAAGTCTCGTCTTCAGGCAGCATCTCTTTCACAAACCCAGCAGACCAGGAAGTGTTCCAACGTGTGGTAAATACGTCGAACTACCTAGTTGTTAATAAGTCCATAACTTCATAGTGTCTATAATAACATGATGACCTCTTGCAGCGTGAATTGACTGCCCAAACTTCCTAAGGCTCCTTCCAAGCAGACAGGGAAAGGGATATACTATCTACGGCCCTGGAAAACAAGGAGCACCTGGGTCGCACGCAAGGCCTTGGGGTTAATGTACCTTGGAGTCATGGATTCGCATACAACTACTGCACGTATAGGAGTAGGAAGAGATCCAAGGCCGAGCACGAGGACCGATTGGTACAGATGATTACAGAAAAATTTGAAGGAAAGCTAGCAGCATTGTAGGATCAAATGAATCAACTCCTAAGCCAGTCGCAAGCCGCACCTGTTAATTTGGGAGCCAGTCCTGCTCGACATCGAGTAGCGTCGCGTCCACGCATAATTCTGAACATGACGACGTCCAATTACCGATAGACGATATCAAGGTAATGTACATCTATGAAATGCACCAAAGATAGACCTATAGGACACCTTAGCTAATTGCGTATCGTTTTGTAGGGGCCGACGTGTAACGTCCCGTTTCTCTTAGGTTTTTGCCCAGTTTTTAAAATAAAAGTAATCATTTGGTTTTGTTGAGAACTCAAAGCTTAACCTGATATCTTGAAATTTTGGAGAGTTTAACTTGAATTAATCAAACCTTAACTAAGCTCCTTGTTGTCGCTCTCTGCTGGTTGTGGCTCTCGGTTGTTCTTCGCTGCCCCTTGGGTTGTTTTCCCTCCGTAGCTTCTCTGTGTGCCTCTGGGTGTATCTCTTCTCTTCTAACTTCCTTTGTTGGTTTGAATCTCTTTGAGGCTCAGACCTCTCCCCCTCTGTTTTGGACCTCCCCTTGCTTTGGTTTTCCTGCTGAGGATCCAGCTCGGGTTTGTGTTTCAAAACCCCTTTGATCTCTCAAAGCCAAGCTTGGCTTTGTTTCCTTTGGACCTCCCCGTGGACCTCTCCACGTTCACTTGTAACCCCTGAGTTCTCTTGGGAGTCCCAGAGTTCCTCTGGACCTCCCAGTGCCCTTTTGGAGCCTTCCTCGGACCTCCCTGAGTCCTATGGGGCCTACCTTTGTCCTACGGACGTCCTCTGCGTCCTTTAGGACCCCCCCCTTGTTGAGATCTGGCCGTTAGGACCTCCTCTCTGGAGATCTTAACCGCACAGACCTCCCCTTGTTGAGATCTGGCCGTTAGGACCTCCTCTCTGGAGATCTTAACCGCACAGACCTCCCCTTGTTGAGATCTGGCCGTTAGGACCTCCTCTCTGGAGATCTTAACCGCACAGACCTCCCCTTGTTGAAATCTGGCCGTTAGGACCTCCTCTCTGGAGATCTTAACCGCTCGGACCTCCCCCCTGTGTGTATCTGTCCGTTTTGATCTCCCTTTTGGAGATCTTAGCCGTCCAGATCCTTCCTCTGTTGGATCCAAAGGTCCCGACCTCCTTAGGTCCAAGACCTCCTTAGCACTTGGACCCACTGTTGGCCCCTGCGGCCGTACCGCTTAAGGTTTTGCCTTCATCACCTCAGGACCGTTTGATGCTGTTCGGACGGCCCGATCCTAAGGGCACGTTCGCTTGGTCCGAACGTCCCCTTTCCCTCCTAGCCATCCGATCTAAATCAGACGGCCTGGTCTCGTTGGCCTGTTCGCTCGGTCCAAACTTCCCTTTGTTTTGCGCCATTCGATCTTGATCTAACGGCTCAAGCGTGATGTAACGTTTGGATGGTCGAGCGTTCCTTTCTCTCTCGACCGCCTGGATTCCAATCGAGCGGCTCTGCTTTCTTCTTGCGTTTTCCTTCGTTCCCAGGACCTCTTCCTGGCTGTTTTGCAAGGACCACCTCCTCGATCCTTGCTGGTCTTTTTGTAAAGACCGCCCTCCTAGCCCAGAGTATTCCTGTTGGTCAGGACCTCCCTGCGCTTTTGATCTGGACCGTTAAGGTCCTCCTCTTTGAGATCTTGACCGTTAGACCTCCGTTTTGGAGATCTATTTGTCAGGACCTCCCTGCGCTTTTGATCTGGACCGTCGAGGTCCTCCTCTTTGAGATCTTGACCGTTAGACCTCCCTTTTGGAGATCTACTCGTCAGGACCTCCCTGCGCTTTTGATCTGGACCGTCGAGGTCCTTCTCTTTGAGATCTTGACCGTTAGACCTCCCTTTTGGAGATCTGAGTGTCAGGACCTCCTCTTGAGTCCTTGGACCTCCCCTCCAGGACCTCCCCTTGAGTCCTTGGACCTCCCCTCCAGGACCTCCCCCTTGAGTATTTTGGACCTCCTGTCCAGAACCTCCCAGTGGTCTGTTGCGGAGACAGCCCTTGTGGTGGGGCCACCTCTTTGACCAGTGGTGCACCCTTTTGACTGGCCCCACCTGCCAGCCTCACCCAACCTTGTTATTATTGCTCTTGCCTCAGAACTTTGTGCGCATTTAATAGGTGTCGGGTCACATTAAATGCAGTCACATCTGACGTACCTTATTTTAATTCTTTTAGGGCAAGCCCTACCCTAGCTGCCCCGATTGCCAACACGTCATTGAGCCTCCTCATGGTGCACTCTACCAACTCTGGCTATATATAGCCTGGGCAGGCTTTCATTTGCCACCTTTGGTTCATTTCTTGTTTCCTTGCCTCCTTCTTTGGTTCTCTCTGGTGCAGGACCTCCCCTGGAGCTCGTTGAGGTGTCTTTGAGCCTCTTGGTTTTCCTTCCTTGCCGAGTTGGTTTGAGTTCCTTTTGGATCTTTTGAAGTTCTTTGGCCTAGTGTGGTTTTGCTCATTTGGTTTTTGCGAACGTGTAGATCACGAGTTCGAGGAGTTCTTGGATCCAGCTCTTCCAGCTGAAGGTTCTCCACTGCTTGACCAAGGCAAGCCACAGACCTCCTGTTGATCATATTGAACCCAGCTTTACAAATGTATTTCGGTTTTACTTTATCATGCATGGCTAGCTTTATAAGAAAATGTTTGGGCTGTAGTTACTTTCCTACTTGATTTATGCCTCCTTCACAACTTGCTCAAGTCATGTTGTCATGTTTACCTTGTAAGCCTTAGGTTGGGTATTTAGTTGGTATTCCTTGTTATTTGCCAACATGGGGCCGTAGGTTATGTATTGCTTCGCTCTAGAAATCGTGGGACTGTGAATCATGTTTCATTCCTAATAATCTTGACTAATGAGCTATGGAACTGTAGTCGGTGCCATCTTTGTTAGCGACTATGGCGGGATGCCTAAGTCGTGTTGATGTGGTGTGAGGCCACTCTGTTAAAAGCTGTTGTGCGGGTGGGTGGTCTTTTGGCAAGGGTAATTACAAAAGGTTTCTTTGAGGCAAGAAGCAGGAGTGAGTAGTGGGTGCTATGCACATCTGGGTTTGTGGAAGTCTTGCCTTAGCACAACTAAGGACTCAACTTTGTGTTCTGTTGATGCAGGCCAATCGATTGCAACCACAAGATCATTTTATGGGAATGGTCCGGCTGAATAATTAGCAATGAGATGGCTTAGGGCTGTTGTGGTTGGCGTGTGATTAGTTGGCGCAAGAGGGCACCCCATAACCTGCGGACTTCTAGACCAAGGGGGATCATGAAACCTTAGTGGGCAGCTCGAGTCAGTTCAAAGCTTTGTAAAGGCCTTGCAGCGCTCTCTAGGATCGCTCACCTTCGGAAGTGAGCAAGGGTGACTGGAACCCGTCCCGCTAGAGAGATCGTGGATTGTGGGTAAAGTCAGGACCTCCTCTTTGCAAGGATTCCCTCAGCCAGGACCTCCCTCGATGAGATCTTGGTTATCAGGGCCCCTTAAACCCCAGACCTCTTCCTTGAACATCTGGACCGTTAAGACCTCCCCAATGGAGATCTTAACAGTCAGCATTCTCCCTTCTTTGACATATCTGACCGTTAGGACCTCCCCTTGGAAATCCTAACCGCTCAGACCTCCTGTCTGGAGTTGATCCTACGGCTCTAGACCTCCTTGCGGGTGAGGTTCTCCTCCCGCCTTGCGGACCTCCCCGGTTGCACTAAATCTTGGCCGTCGGACCTCCTCTTTGGAGATCCAACTGTCAGGACCTCCTCCTTTGACCCGGTTGGTTCTAAATTTGACTGGCCCCACCTGCCAGGCTGATCCATTCTTTTCCCCGCCACACTAGTACCATGGGCATTTAATGCATGTCTTGTTGCATTAAATCTGACTTTGAAAATGGATGCTTCCATTGAATGTAGTCATTTGACGACTTTGTTGGTGTCTTTTCTAGTCTTCTCCGCAATAGTGCACAATGTCCTTTACTATTTTTACGGGACATTCTCGCACCCTTTTTCCTACCCTCATGCTCATCAAGTCACGTCGCATTAAAATGACCCTTACACTCTTTTGACTATAACTAGCCCTGTGAGCCTTCCTTTACCACTTTTGCCCACACTCTACATTTGACTCACGATCGGTGGCTTCTGGAGAGCCCTTCTTCGCCGAGAGCATCCCTCAGAACGCCTTCATCGCACTTTCGCCATTGGAGGTTCATCAGAGCTTGGGCATTGACCCTAATTGCCAGATTGCCTTGACCTCCCTTCAACTCCTCACCTCCTCCTTATCTTGGTAAGTCCTCTTGTGCCTTGACCGTTCTTGATCTTATCTCCACCATAAGAGATTATATCCCTTCGGGACCTCTTCCTTGGGATTCTCGGTGGAACTCTATGGTTCTTGTATAAAGACCACCCTCCTGGACTTCACACAAGCGTTTTCATCTTGGTCTTCGCTATCGCCGCCCTCTGGTTTCTGCGAGGACCTTCCTCATTTGATCTCTCTCCGAGAAGTTGAGACCTCTCCCAAAGAACCTAATTTGAGTCTGTGAATGGTCTCTGTTAATTGAGTCTTAAGAGTTTCTTTTGAAGTTCTTCTTGGCTCTTTATTTGGAATTTGGTTTGAGTTGTCTCCTTTCTCCGTATAGATCGTGAGGACACCGAGGGCGTGAGACCCCAAGAAGAAGACTCTCAAGGCAGTGAGCAAGGCAAGTCATGCTCTTGATCATATTGCACCCAATATTTCAATTTACTTATGTTACATTTCAAAGGATAATGCATGCTTAGTTCTACCAAGATAATTTAATACTGTCTTTAAAACACATAGTTATGCCCAAATTCCTTCATATGGCCAACTTGACATTGAATCAACTCTGTTGTCACCTTAGACAAAACCGGTTAATACATTAGTGTGAACCGGGAGCAATTAATGAAAACATATGCTTAGGCGGCTTAGACCAAAAACATTTGATTTGGGAAAAATCTTTACCTTCATGACCAACTATTGTTTAAAATATTTTGACCATGGCATTTTGGATGTCATGGGAGTAAGGAAATATTCTTTGGGGAAGCAAAAAGGAAATGAAAACTGATTTGGACTTGGGCAAATTGGTTGCTTGGTTGGTGCAAGGTTGATGCACGGACTCTATCTGGTAAAGGTGGAGGTCAAGGGTTTGTGATTGTCGCCAAGTCGAGTTGAGGACCGGTCTTTGAGCCGCCAATGCTAGGCCTATGATGGGCTATGCCAAACCGTGCAACCACATGTCTCGGTATGGGCGTGGGACCTAGCTAAGTAAATTGCGAACTTCCACCATGATTAATCCAGTTGGAGGAGTGGGAGGTCTTCTATGGCAGTGGTCTTTTATGACCTATGTTCCCTTTGGTGCAAGAGGGGCCCAGATCTCATGAGTGAATCCAAAGGAGGCGAAACCTTAGCAAGGAGAGGCGTGGTGGAACAATGCATTTTAAAGGCTTTGTCATGAACTCTAGACCTCTTACCTTTGGTAGTGAGAGGTGGCATCGGCGGATGCTTGGGATAAACTAGAGGAACTCATGTCGTGTGGGTAAAGTGCACATCCTCGATCGAGTGTAAATCTATTGAATAGCCGTGTCATGGTCATGGACATCTTTGGCGTGCCACTCGAGTTAGATGTTGGTTTTGTGTTTCTAAAATGTGTAATAAACTGTTTTGGGATTTCTATCCCATGGGTTTGGGCGAGGAGCCTTGTGCAGAGGGTATCCTTCACCAATTTATTGATGAATGCTATCAACTGAAAATCAAATTTATAAAATGGATTTTTCTTCTATTAAACACCGCTTTGGAACTTAGTAATTGTAATTGAAAGAAACTTGGCTTTATGCAAAGCAACCATATTATGCCCTCTGTTGTATATCCATGTATGCATGTCATTTCTATTAACCCACGGGTGTGACTTGCGAGCACAGTGGTAGTGCTCACTCTTGCTCAATGCAAAATCTTATCAGGAGAAGACAACAGCGGAGAAGAGGAGGACCGGGGATTAGTAGGTTGTGCCCTCGACCATTTTGCACTGTGGTATAGTGGATGGACCTCTGTCTTTGCTCTTTTGTAAGCTTGCTTTTGGCCCAAGGCCACCTTTTGTAAACAACTCCTTGGTTATGTTGTAAATAAAGTCTTTGACGTGGATGTTACCCTTCTTGTTTGCTGTGAAGAGCTAGCTTAAGATCCTTGGGACTAGCTCAGTTCACGCTGGGAATCACAGAGTGATCCCCCAAGCCTCACGACCTCCTCAGGTCAGGTCCTGCGACCTCTCCTGTGTTGGCCGTGGCAGTTGGGGATCTCCCCGTGACTCCTACTTCCCTCAGTGGTAACCCAGAGAGGTCCTGACAGGGTCTCGATGGGTACTACCGGGGGCAGATCCTACTTGAGCCTCGGGAGGTGCCACCCGACCTCCTGGGAGGTCCTAAGGGACGTCCTAGGTTTGGTCCTGGGAGGTCCTCTCGGGTGCCCTAGGGTTGGGTCGCCACAAGAGTGGTATCAGAGCTATTTGAATGCAGGTCGCAACCTAATAGAATTGCCATAGAATTTCAAAGTTTATTTTATATAAACAAGAAGAATAAAATGTTCTTTCTTACCTGGGTCATCTCTCTACTCTTACCTCATTAATGGTACTCATCCGTACCCTAATTCAGATCTTATCTGGTCTCTTTCTTTACATTGATTTGCAATACCAAATGGACCTCCTTACCTTTGAAAAATTCTACTAGAGGTCTTTCGGGTTAGGCTTGGTGCTTAAAGACGCCCTCAAAATGGTAAGAAATGAGTAGAACGATGCTCTATTACTATAGTTTCTGAAAAAGTTCTTTTTGCTGTTTTCCTTGCATTGGATCTCCTTGTTGAGTTGGTTGTTTGGGTTAGTCTTACTTAGCCTTTGCTTTTCTTTCCTCAGACTCTGGAGTCTAGCAAAATGGTGACCACCAGGAATGGTAGTGGAAGTTCAAGCAACCAAAATAGACAAGCTGCAGGAGAACCTGAGAACCCAGCTTTGTGGAGTAACCAAAATAGGGGTGTTGATGGCGCAAAGCGGGACCCAACATCACACCGCCACCACCTCCAGCTTGATGGTCTTAGTTGGGCCCAAATAATGGCAAATCAAGCTCGACTTATAAGTTTGTTTGTCTCAATCCATTGCCAACACTCGGTCTTTGCAAGCGCAGCGAGAGCCCGACCTCAAGCTCAAGTTCCACCTCCTCCAAGGTCCAAGATTGCAGAATTTATGAGGTCGCCCTCCAACATTTTCAGAAGATCGAGCCAATAGAAGGCGATGATTGGCTCGAGCGAAGGGTGAAATTGGACATGGTGCAATGCATGATCATGAGAGAGTTCTTTTGCTTCTCACCGACTTAGTGGACCAAAGATCCGAGTGGTGGGATAACTTTAGTCAATCTCATGTCGATGCCTGTGCCATCACATGGGATGAGTTTATCTTGAGCTTTTCGTCGTGCCCACATTCCCTCCGTGTGATGTCTTTAAAAGGACAGAATTCGCACTTTAAAACAAGGCAACCGGCCGTGAATGAGTATTTGCATAAATTTAATCAATTGGCAAGATATGCCCCAGAGATGTTGCCACGGATGAAAGTAAGCAGGAGCACTTTTGGAAGGGCTTAATGATGAAATTTCATCCACCTTGTTTCTCGAGAGCATTTGATTTTCATCAACTTGTAAGCAAGGCCATTGGCAAGAAAGTAAGCTCCAACAGATGGAAGGCCGAAAAAGGAAGAAGTCGGCACAGAGGTTTGGCTCTGGAGGTTTTCCTAAGTCTAAGACCTCCCAGCCTCAGTCCTCCCATCATAAGGTCTCTCGGACCTCTTCTGCAAAGACCTCCAGCACAATGCAGCATTCAAGCAAATCAAACCATCATAAGGCCTCCTCTGGAAGTCAGTTCCAAAAGAAGTCCTCCACGACCTTTACTGCTGGAGTGACTTGTTTCTTTTGTAATGAGGTGGGGCACTATGCTAGTAGGTGCCCAAAGAAGCAGCAAGCACCTGCCCCAGCTCGATCTGGTCAAGGTGTCTCAGCACAGGGCAGCGCCTCAAGTGTGAAGCCAAAAACGCATCTCACAAAGGGCCGGGTCAATCATGTCACGGCTGAAGAAGCTCAAGCCGCACCTGAAGTAGTACTGGGTATGTTCCTTGTCAACTCCATACCAGCATTGGTTTTATTTGATTCGGAGCTTCCCATTCTTTTGTTTCAAGCAAGTTTGTGGGAAGTATGGGTTATCTATAGCTCCTCTAGCTAACCCTATGTTAATTCATGCTCGGGCTTGGATATGAGGACTAATACCCTCTGCCCAGACCTTACCTTAGAGATTTCTGGAGTACCTTTCCATGCAGATTTAATAGTTTTGCAATCTCAAGGTTTGGATGTGATTCTTGGGATGGATTGGTTAGCCAAGAATAAAGTGCAAATAGATTGTGCTACCGGTCCATATCACTTGTTAATGACCGGGGAATACAAGTGGGATATAAGTCCAAGACCTCCCTAGCACAAAACCTATTCGACCCGGTGTGAAGGAAGTGAAGATAGAAGACCTCCCAAAGGGTCGAGAGTACATGGATGTGTTCCTGAAGAGCTACGGTATGCCCCGACGAGGATATATCGTTTCTAATTGACTTAGTCCAGGGATGCACCCATCTCAAAAAGGCCTTATAGGATGCCGTGAATGAATTGGTAGAGTTAAAGAAGCGGATCAAGGAATTAAAGAACAAAGGGTTTATTAGGCCAAGTTCTTCACCATGGGGAGCACCTGTGCTATTTGTCAAAAAGAAAGACAATAGCCTGAGGATGTGTGTAGACTATAGATCACTCAATGAGGTCACCATTAAAAACAAGTATCCCCTGCCAAGGATAGATGACCTCTTTGACCAACTAAAAGGAGCAAGTGTGTTCTCTAAAATTGATCTAAGATCTGGGTATCATCAATTAAAGATTAGGGCAGAAGACATTCCTAAAACTGCCTTTACCACAAGGTATGGACTATATGAGTTCACTGTAATGTCATTTGGGTTGACAAATGCAGCAGCTTATTTCATGAGCATGATGAATAAAGTATTTATGGATTTCCTAGACAAGTTTGTGGTGGTGTTTATTGATGACATCCTCATCTACTCCAAGAATGAAAAAGAACATGAAGACCACCTTCGGATTGTTTTAGGAAGACTTAGAGAGCAAAGCAGACTCTCGCCAAGTTTAGTAAGTGTGAATTTTGGTTAAGTCAAGTAGCCTTTCTTGGTCACATCATTTCGGCCAAAGGAGTGGCTGTAGACTCTTCCAAAGTAGAAGCTGTGCTAGAATGGAGACCTCCCAAGACAGTGACTAAAGTGAGAAGTTTCCTTGGTCTAGCTGGCTACTATAGAAGGTTTATTGAAGGCTTTTCCAAAGTTTCTAGACCTCTCACCCAGCTCTTGAAAAAGGAGCAGAAATTTGAATGGGCCACCACCTGTGAGCAAAGCTTTCAGGAATTGAAAAAGAGGCTTGTCACAGCCCCAGTCCTAGTCTTGCCAGACATCCATAGAGACTTTGAGGTATTTTGTGATGCATCTCATCAAGGTCTTGGATGTGTGCTAATGCAAGATGGAAGGGTAGTAGCATATGCATCTCGACAGTTGAGATCTCATGAAGAGAACTACCCAACACATGATCTAGAGTTGGCAGCTATTGTGCATGCTTTGAAAATCTGGCGTCACTACCTTATTGGTAATCGCTGTGAGATATACACAGACCACAAAAGTTTGAAATACATCTTTACACAACCAGAGCTCAATTTGAGACAAAGGAGATGGTTGGAATTAATTAAAGATTATGACCTTGGGATTCATTATCACCCGAGCAAAGCCAATGTAGTGGCGGATGCCTTGAGCCGAAAAAGGTTATTGCAATACCTTGTTGGTTCAAGAACAACAACGAAGTTGTATGAAGAGTTGAAGTACCTCAACTTGAAAATTGTAAAGCAAGGATGTGTAAACACCTTAGTGGTGCGCCTAACTATTACGGACCAAATTAAAGAACATCAAGGAGAAGATGAAGACATCCAAGAAATTAAGAAGAACATGAGGAGAGGTAAGGCCCCAGGTTTCTCTGTAGATGAACAAGGGATAGTGTGGTTTGGCAATAGAATTTGTGTGCCCAATCATCAAGATATCAAGCAGCTCATCTTGGTGGAAGCCCACAGATCACCTTATTCTATCCATCCGGCAAAGACCAAGATGTATCAAGACCTCAAAGAAAGGTATTGGTGGGTTAGCATGAAGCAAGATATTGCCAAATATGTCTCTCAAGATGTGATGTATGTCGAGGGTTAAATTTGAACACCAAAGGCGGCGTAGGTTGTTACAACCATTGCCGATCCCGAATGGAAATGGGAGCAGTAGGCATGGACTTCATTATCGATTGCCTAGCACCCAAACGGGTTTTGATTCCATTTGGGTGGTAGTTGACCGTTGACCAAGGTAGCCCATTTCATACCGATCAAGACCACCTATAAGAGTGATAAGCTAGCGTAACTGCACATGGCAAGAATTGTCTGCTTACATGGAGTGCCCAAAAGAATAGTTTGCATGAGGGTCGCAGATTCACTTGAGGTTTTGGAAAAGCTTACATGAAGCTCTCGGTACTAAGCTCAATTTTAGTACCGCCTATCACCCTCAAACTGATGGGCAAACCGAAAGGGTGAACCAAGTCCTTGAAGACATGCTCAGGGCTTGTGCTTTGGATTTTGGGAAGAGTTGGGACAAGAACTTACCTTATGCTGAATTTTCTTACAATAATAGCTATCAAACTAGTTTACAAATGTCCCCTTTTGAAGCTTTATATGGTAGACCTTGTAGAACACCCCTCCTATAGGATGAGGTTGGAGAACATCAACTCTATGGACCAGACCTAGTTAAAGAGGCTGAAGACAAGGTGAAGCTAATAAAGGAGCGTTTGAAAGTGGCTCAATCTCGACAAAAAAGCTATGCTAATAACCATCGAAGAGATTTGTCCTTTGAGGTTGGAGATTTTGTATACCTTAGAGTGACACCACTTAGGGGAGTTAGAAGATTTCGGACTAAAGGAAAGCTTGCACCAAGGTTTGTCGGCCCATACAAGATCATGGATAGAATTGGTGAAGTAGCCTATAAATTGGAGCTCCCAGAGTCCCTCTCAGCTGTGCACAATATTTTTCATGTATCTCAATTAAGGAAATGTATTCGGGTGCCAGAGGATCACACATCTCTAGAGAATTTTGATCTTCAAGAAGACCTTACCTATGTGGAGCGACCAATTAAAATTCGGATGTTGCGGAAAGGGTTACCAGGAGCCGGATTATCAGATCCTACAAGGTGCAATGGAGTCATCATCCAGAAAGTGAAGCTACATGGGAGAAGGAAGAAGACCTCAAGGCTAATTACCCCTACCTCTTCACTGATCCTGTATGAATCTCGGGGTCGAGATTCTTTTAAGGGGGGTAGGTTTGTAACATCCTGAAATTTCAAACCCTTTTTCCTTTAAATTGTAAAACAAAATAAAACTATTTTTATTTTGGTGTAAATTAAAAGTTGGGTTTGTTGGAGAAGTTGAAGCTTCATGTTGTTACCTCCTCTGTGATGAAATCGGTTTGGACCTCTTGTGTGGCCCAGACCACCTCATGGCTAAGACGTGCCTACATGTTTAGGCCTTACTTTAGACCTCCCTTGGGACTCAGACTTTGCTCCCTCGGACGTATCAATATGTCCAGACCTCTTTAGGTCAGGACCTCCTTGTGTTCCAGTGGACCTCTTATACGCCTTTGGACCTCCGTGAGGCGTATCGACCTCTGTCCTCTGGACCTCCCCATCCATTTGACCTCCTTACTCATTTATCGTAGGAGCTCTGACCTCTGAAGACCTCCTCTCGAACCATTTGGACCTCCTATATTGAGATCCTCACCGCCAGGACCTCCCATCGTGGAGATCCTAGCGTTTAGGACCTCCCCTTGTCGACCTAGTCCTTTAGACCTCCTCTCAAGACTTCCTTGAGCCGTGGAACCCTCCCTTCTTGAGAGCCTAGCGATAGGACCTCCCGTTGGTGAGATCCTACAGTCCAGACCTCCTCTTTGCAAGGATTCCTCACCGGGACCTCTCGATGAGATCTTGGTTATCGGGCCCCTTAAACCCTGACCTCTTCCTTGAACATCCGGACCGTTAAGACCTCCCCAATGGAGATCTTAACCGTCCAGACCTCCCTTCTTTGACATATCTGACCGTTAGGACCTCCCCTTGGAAATCCTAACCGCTCAGACCTCTGTCTGGAGTTGATCCTCTGACTCTAGACCTCCTTGCGGGTGAGGTTCTCCTCCGCCTATGACGGACCTCGGTTGCACTAAATCTTGGCCGTCGGACCTCCTCTTTGGAGATCCAACTGTCAGGACCTCCTCCTTTGACCCGGTTGGTTCTAAATTTGACTGGCCCCACCTGCCAGGCTGATCCATTCTTTTCCCCGCCACACTAGTACCATGGGCATTTAATGCATGTCTTGTTGCATTAAATGCAGCTTTGAAAATGGATGCTTCCATTGAATGTAGTCATTTGAGGACCTTTGTTGGTGTCTTTTCTAGTCTTCTCCGCAATAGTGCACAATGTCCTTTACTATTTTTCTGGGACATTCTCGTACCCTTTTTCCTACCCTCATGCTCATCAAGTCACGTACGCATTAAAATGACCCTTACACTCTTTTGACTATAACTAGCCCCAGGAGCCTTCCTTTACCACTTTTTGCCCACACTCTACATTTGACTCACGATCGGTGGCTTCTGGAGAGCCCTTCTTGCCGAGGGCATCCCAGAACGCCTTCATCGCACTTTCACCATTGGAGGTTCATCAGAGCTTGGGCATTGACCCTAATTGCCCAGATTGCCTTGACCTCCCTTCAACTCCTCACCTCCTCCTTAATCTTGGTAAGTCCTCTTGTGCCTCGACCGTTCTTGATCTTATCTCCACCATAAGAGATTATATCCCTTTCAGACCTCTTCCTTGGGATTCTCGGTGGAACTCTATGGTTCTTGTATAAAGACCACCCTCTGGACTTCACACAAGCGTTTTCATCTTGGTCTTCGCTATCGCCGCCCTCTGGTTTCTGCGAGGACCTTCCTCATTTGATCTCTCTCCAAGAAGTTGAGACCTCTCCCAAAGAACCTAATTTGAGTCTGTGAATGGTCTCTGTTAATTGAGTCTTAAGAGTTTCTTTTGAAGTTCTTCTTGGCTCTTTATTTGGAATTTGGTTTGAGTTGTCTCCTTTCTCCCGTATAGATCGTGGAGGACACCGAGGAGCGTGAGACCACCAAGAAGAAGACTCTCAAGGCAGTGAGCAAGGCAAGTCATGCTCTTGATCATATTGCACCCAATATTTCAATTTACTTATGTTACATTTCAAAGGATAATGCATGCTTAGTTCTACCAAGATAATTTAATACTGTCTTTAAAACACATAGTTATGCCCAAATTCCTTCATATGGCCAACTTGACATTGAATCAACTCTGTTGTCACCTTAGACAAAACCCGTTAATACATTAGTGTGAACCAGAGCAATTAGAAAACATATGCTTAGATCGGCTTAGACCAAAAACATTTGATTTGGGAAAAATCTTTACCTTCATGACCAACTATTGTTTAAAATGTTTTGACCATGGCATTTGGGATGTCATGGGAGTAAGGAAATATTGCTGGGGAAGCAAAAAGGAAATGAAAACTGATTTGGACTTGGGCGAATTGGTTGCTTGGTTGGTGCAAGGTTGATGCACCGGACTCTATCTGGTAAAGGTGGAGGTCCAAGGGTTTGTGATTGTCGCCCAAGTCAGTTGAGGACCGGTCTTTGAGCCGCCAATGCTAGGCCTATGATGGGCTATGCCAAAACCGTGCAACCACATGTCTCCAGTATGGGGCGTGGGACCTAGCTAAGTAAATTGCAGAACTTCCACATGATTAATCCAGTTGGAGGTGGGAGGTCTTCTATGGCGGTGGTCTTTTATGACCTATGTTCCCCTTGGTGCAAGAGGGGCCCAGATCCATGAGTCAATCCAAAGGAGGCGAAACCTTAGCAAGGAGAGGCTGTGGTGGAACAATGCATTTTAAAGGCTTTGTCATGAACTCTAGACCTCTTACCTTTGGTAGTGAGAGGTGGCATCGACGGATGCCTGGGATAAACTAGAGGAACTCATGTCGTGTGGGTAAAGTGCACATCCTCGATCGAGTGTAAATCTATTGAATAGCCGTGTCCGCATGGTCATGGACATCTTGGCGTGACCACTCGAGTTAGATGTTGGTTTTGTGTTTCTAAAATGTGTAATAAACTGTTTTGGGATTTCTATCCCATGGGTTTGGGCAGGAGCCTTGTGCAGAGGTATCCTTCACCAATTTATTGATGAATGCTATCCAACTGAAAATCAAATTTATAAAATGGATTTTTCTTCTATTAAACACCGCTTTGGAACTTAGTAATTGTAATTGAAAGAAACTTGGCTTTATGCAAAGCAACCATATTATGCCCTCTGTTGTATATCCATGTATGCATGTCATTTACATTAACCCACGGGTGTGACTTGCGAGCACAAGTGGTAGTGCTCACTCTTGCTCAATGCAAAATCTTATCAGAGAAGACAACAATGAGAAGAGGAGGACCAGATTTAGTAGGTTGTGCCCTCTAGCCATTTTGCCTCGTGGTATAGTGGATGGACCTCTGTCTTTGCTCTTTTGTAAGCTTGCTTTTGGCCCAAGGCCACCTTTTGTAAACAACTCCTTGGTTATGTTGTAAATAAAGTCTTTGACGTGGATGTTACCCTTCTTGTTTCTTTGTGAAGAGCTAGCTTAAGATCCTTGGGACTAGCTCAGTTCACGCTGGGAATCACAGAGTGATCCCCAAGCCTCACGACCTCCTCAGTCAGTCCCGCGACCTCTCTGTGTTGGCCGTGGCGATTGGGGATCTCCCGTGACTCCCACTTCCTCGATGGTAACCCAGAGAGGTCTGACAGGTCTCGATGGGTACTACGGCGGCAGATCCTACCCGAGCCTCGGGAGGTGCCACCCGACCTCCGGGAGGTCCTAAGGGGCGCCCTAGGTTTGGTCTGGGAGGTCCTCTCGGGTGCCCTAGGGTTGGGTCGCCCTGATGAGCCCCTGCATCAGCTTGTCTCCACCCCCACCTCCTCCAGTGGCAGCATCAGACCCGGGTTTTGGGCAGTTTATGGCAGCATAAGCTCAGATGATGGGCTCTATGATGCAGAATATGAACCAAATTATGGCTCAACAAAGCCAGAGCACCAATGCTTTACTTGCCATGATGAGCCAGAATAGTCAAGCTGCAGCAGTACCACCACCTCCACCCCCAGCTCACCATCAGTCAAGGCTATCAGAGTTCATGAAGACGCGCCCAACTACCTTTTCAAGTTCCCCTGAGCCCTTAGATGCAGATGACTGGCTGAGATCAACAGAGAAAAAGCTGGATATTGCTCGCTGTGAAGACAGGGAAAAGGTCTTGTTTGCTTCACATCAATTGGAAGGGGCTGTAGTTGAGTGGTGGGACACATTTTGTGCCTCACATGTTGACCCCCAGAGGATCACTTGGGCATAATTCACAGCTGCGTTTCGCCATTCTCATGTTCCTGATGGGAAGGTAGAGATGAAGAAGAATGAGTTTAGAGATCTCAAGCAAGGCAGCATGTCAGTGAGTGAGTATCTCACTAAGTTCACACAATTGTCACGTTATGCCCGAGGATGTGGCTACAGATGATGCATGCGGCAAGCGCTTAAGCGAGGCCTCCATCCCAGCTTTAAAAGTTCAAGTTGTTGGCAACGATTATCCCGATTTTCAGACATGGTGAACAAGGCAATGCTCATTGAGGAGTCCGAAAAGAACTTTCTGAGTCCTTCAAGAGAAAGGTGCCACCCTCCAGTGCCCAACAAAGACCTCCCCAGCGTGCCAAGACATTTGTGCAGTATCAACACAAGCGTCAAGGACCTCCTGGATCCTCTAGGACCTCGGCCAAGACCTCCCGCCCACCCCGATCGGCCCAACAACGCATCCTTTGGCAACACCAAGCAACCTCCGTTGACCTCCATAGCAGCTGGGATCACCTGCTTCAAGTGTCACCAAGTGGGGCATTTCGCCAATCAATGCCCACTGAAGACTGAGCAAGCCGCAAAGACTTCTACTTCAGGACCTCCCTCAGCCAAGACCTCCCAAGCAGTAGGACCTCCTCAAGCTAGGACCTCTCAATCTTTTGGAAGAGAACGTGTGAACCATGTTGCAGTGGAAGAAGCTCAGACCTCCTCAGATGTGGTTCTAGGTATGTTCCTAGTAAATTGATGCAGTACCGTAGCTTTTGTTTGACTCGAGCTTTCCATTCGCTTATTTCTCGGAGTTTTGCCGCAAAGCACCAGTTTCGAGTTGTTGCTCTTAAGTCTACCTTGTTGGTTCAATCCCCCGGTTCGGAATTAAGCACGAACCAGGGTTGTCCACAAGTTAAAATGGTCATAGAAGGAGTAGAATTTCTAGCCAACCTCATTCTTTTGGACACCAGGTCCCTAGATGTGATCTTGGGCATGGATTGGCTAGCTGACCACCATGCAATGTTGGATTGTACTGGTAAAAGCATCTCTTTGACCAGCCCTAGTGGCATCACTGTGAATTTCAGCCTTCTCAGAGAAGCTCAAAGGAGCCCTATCTTGTAGTGCTCAAGTTCATACCTTGGAAGATGTCCCTGTTGTTAAAGAGTTTGTGGACGTGTTCCCTGATGAGCTCCTAGGAATGCCTCCAGGCAGAGACCTTGAGTTTGTCATTAACCTTGTCCTAGGAACCTTCCCCATCTCCAAAAGTCCTTGCAGGTTACATGTTGATGACCAAGTGGAGTTGAAGAGGCAAATAGAAGACTTGCAGAGCAAAGGTTTTATTAGACCTAGCTCCTCACCTTGGGGAGCTCCAGTGATTTTTGTGCCCAAAAAGGATGGCACTCAAAGAATGTGTGTGGACTACAGAGCTCTTAATGATGTCACTATCAAGAACAAGTATCATTTGCCAAGAATTGATGATTTGTTTGATCAATTGAAGGGAGCTGCTGTGTTTTCAAAGATAGATTTGAGAACAGGATATCACCAACTCAAGATCTGAAAAGAAGACATCCCAAAGACAGCTTTTTCAACTAGGTATGGATTGTTTGAGTTCACTGTCATGTCTTTTGGGCTGACCAATGCCCCTGCCTATTTCATGAATTTGATGAACAGGGTGTTCATGGAGTACCTTGACAAGTTTGTCATTGTCTTCATTGATGATATTCTTGTATATTCCAAGAGTGAAGAGTAGCATGCAAAGCATCTCTTTTCGGTTTTGGAGAAGCTGAGAGCTCATCAGCTCTTTGCTAAGTTTAGTAAGTGTGAGTTTTGGTTAAAAGAAGTGGTCTTCTTAGGGTATGTTTTGTCAAAGGAAGGGGTATCTGTCAACCCTAGTAAGGTTCAAGATGTACTCAATTGGGAGCCTCCTAGATCTGTGCCTCAAGTCCGAAGTTTTCTTGGTATGGCAGGGTACTACAGAAGGTTTATTGAAGGCTTTTCCCGAATTGCAAGACCTCTAACTCAGCTGTTAAAAAAAGAAAAGAAGTTTCTTTGGACCTCTGATTGTGAACAAAGCTTCCAAGAGCTCAAGAAGAAGTTGACCTCTGCCCAGCTTTTGATTCTCCCGGATGTCGTGAAAGACTTTGAAGTCTATTGTGATGCATCAAAGCAAGGACTTGGCTGTGTTCTAATGTAAGACAGAAGAGTGGTAGCTTATGCATCAAGACAGTTAAAGCCTCATGAGGCAAACTACCCTACTCATGACCTTGAGTTGGCTGCGGTGGTGCATGCTTTAAAGATTTGGCGCCATTACCTCATTGGTAATAGGTGTGAAATTTATACTGACCACAAAAGCTTAAAATACATCTTTACTCAGGCAGATTTGAATTTGAGGCAAAGGAGGTGGCTAGAGCTAATTAAAGACTACAATGTGGGAATTCACTACCACCCAGGCAAGGCCAATGTGGTGGCAGATGCCTTAAGCAGAAAAGTTTATGCCAATACATTGATGATCAAAGAGAGCCAACCTACCTTGCAAGAAGAATTCTTGAAGCTTAGGCTAGAGTTAGTTGAGGAAGGGTTTTTAGTAGCTCTTGAAGTGCAACCTACATTGCAAAAACAGATCAAGGCAGCTCAAGTTGAAGATGCTGGCATCCAAGAAATCAAGGCCAACATAAGAAAAGGGAAGGCTGCAAGGTATTCTGAAGATGATCAGGGTGCGGTTTGGTTTGATAAGAGGCTCTGTGTGCCCAATAACACAGAGCTCAAGGAAGTTATACTTAAAGAAGCACATGAGGCATTGTATTCCATTCATCCAGGAGCTACAAAAATGTATCAAGACATCAAGGAATTGTATTGGTGGCCAAAAATGAAGAGAGAAATAGCAGATTTTGTGGCCAAATGTGACACTTGCCAAAAAGTTAAGGCGGTGCACCAAAGACCTAGAGGACTTTTGGTGCCTTTACCCATACCCGAGTGGAAGTGGGAAGAGGTCGGGATGGACTTTATAACTGGTCTACCTCGTACCCAAGCTGGTTTTGACTCTATTTGGGTCATTGCGGATAGGTTAACTAAAATGGCTCACTTTATTCCTGTGAGGATTACCTATTCTGGAGACAAGTTGGCCGAGATTTATATGGCAAAGGTTGTATGCTTGCATGGTGTCCCAAAGAAGATAGTCTCAGACAGAGGAACTCAGTTCACCTCCAAATTTTGGCAAAAGTTACATGATGCCTTGGGCACAGACCTCAACTTCAGTACAGCATACCACCCACAAACAGATGGCCAAACTGAAAGGGTTAATCAAGTCCTTGAGGACATGCTGAGAGCTTGTGCTCTGGAAAAGCAATCTAGTTGGGACAAGATGTTGCCATATGCAGAATTTTCCTACAATAACAGCTACCAAGCAAGCCTTCAAATGTCCCCTTTTGAAGCTATTTATGGGAGGAAGTGTAGAACTCCTTTGTACTGGACCGAATCTGGTGAAGGCCAAGTTCTTAGGCCAGACCTCTTGAAAGAAGCTGAAGACCAAGTAAAGTCCATAAGAGAAAAGCTAAAGACTGCTCAAACTCGGCAAAAGAGCTATGCAGACATTAGGCGTCGAGACTTAGCCTTTACTCCAGGAGATCAAGTCTACCTCAAGGTGTCACCTCTCAAAGGTATGCGGCGGTTTAGAGTCAGTGGAAAGCTTGCTCCAAGATTCATTGGACCTTTTCCAATTCTTGCCCGAAGGGGTGAAGTGGCCTACAAATTGGACCTCCCTCCTCAGCTTGCTGGAGTTCATGATGTGTTTCATGTGTCACAATTGAAGAAATGCTTACGAGTGCCAGAGGATCAAATGCCTTTAGAAGCTGTGGACCTCCAAGAAGACCTCACTTACAAAGAGCAACCCATCAAGATCTTGGACGTGTCTGAAAGAGTTACAAGGAACAAGACCACCAAGCTGTGCAAAGTGCAATGGAGTAACCACTCTGAAGCCGAAGCAACATGGGAATGTGAAGAAGACCTCAAGAAGGAGTTCCCCCACCTATTCTCTAGCTGAGCCTGAATCTCGGGGTCGAGATTCCCTTAAGGGGTGAAGGTTTGTAATGTCCCGTTTCTCTTAGGTTTTTGCCCAGTTTTTAAAATAAAAGTAACCATTTGGTTTTGTTGAGAACTCAAAGCTTAACCTGATATCTTGAAAATTTGGAGAGTTTAACTTGAATTAATCAAACCTTAACTAAGCTCCTTGTTGTCGCTCTCTCTTTGGTTGTGGCTCTCGGTTGTTCTTCACGCCGCCTTGGGTTGTTTTCCTCCGTAGCTTCTCTGTGTGCCTCTGGGTGTATCTCTTCTCTTCTAACTTCCTTTGTTGGTTTGAATCTCTTTGAGGCTCAGACCTCTCCCCCTCTGTTTTGGACCTCCCCTTGCTTTGGTTTTCCTGCTGAGGATCCAGCTCGGGTTTGTGTTTCAAAACCCCTTTGATCTCTCAAAGCCAAGCTTGGCTTTGTTTCCTTTGGACCTCCCCGTGGACCTCTCCACGTTCATTTGTAACCCCTGAGTTCTCTTGGGCGTCCCAGAGTTTCTTTGGACCTCCCAGTGCCCTTTTGGAGCCTTCCTCGGACCTCCCTTAGTCCTATCGGGCCTACCTTTGTCCTACGGACCTCCTCTGTGTCCTTTAAGACCTCCCCTTGTTGAGATCTAGCCGTTAGGACCTCCTCTCTGGAGATCTTAACCGCTCGGATCTCCCCATTGTGTGTATATGTCCATTTGGATCTCCCTTTTGGAGATCTTAGCCGTACCGCTTAAGGTTTTGCCTTCATCACCTAAGGACCGTTCGATGATGTTCGGATGGCCCGATCCTAAGGGCACGTTCGCTTGGTCCGAACGTCCCCTTTACCTCCTAGCCGTCCGATCTAAATCAGATGGCCTGGTCTCGTTGGCCTGTTCGCTCGGTCCGAACTTCCCCTTTGTTTTGCGCCATTCGATCTTGATCTAACGGGTCAACTGTGATGTAACGTTTGGATGGTCCGAACGTTCCTTTCCTCTCTGGACCGCCCGATTCCAATCGAACGACTTTGCTTTGCTGCGTGTTTTCCTTCGTTCCCAGGACCTCTTCCTGGCTGTTTTGCAAGGACCACCTCCTCGATCCTTGCTGGTCTTTTTGTAAAGACCACCCTCCTAGCCCAGTATTCTGCTGGTCGACCTCCCGCGCTTTTGATCTCGAACTGCTAAGATCCTCCTCTTTGAGATCTTGACCGTTAGACCTCCCTTTTGGAGATCTACTCGTCAGGACCTCCCTGCGCTTTTGATCTGGACCGTCGAGGTCCTCCTCTTTGAGATCTTGACCGTTAGACCTCCCTTTTGGAGATCTACTCGTTAGGACCTCCCTGCGCTTTTGATCTGGACCGTCGAGGTCCTCCTCTTTGAGATCTTGATCGTTAGACCTCCCTTGTGGAGATCTGAGTGTCAGGACCTCCTCTTAAGTCCTTGGACCTCCTGTCCAGGACCTCCTCTTGAGTCCTTGGGCCTCCCCTCCAGGACCTCCCCCTTGAGTATTTTGGACCTCCCGTCCTGAACCTCCCAAAGGGTCTCTGCTATGAGCGGCCCTTGTGGTGGGGCCACCTCTTTGACCAGATGGTGCACCTTTGATCGGCCCCACCCGCCCTCACCCAACCTTGTTATTATTGTTTTGCCTCGTAACTCTGTGCACATTTAATAGGTGTTGGGTCACATTAAATGCACCACATCCGAGGTACCTTATTTTAATTCTTTTAGGGCAAGCCCCGCCTAGTCAGCCTGGATTGCCAACACGTCATTGAGCCTCCTCATGGTGCACTCTACCAACTCGCTATATATAGCTCAAGGGAAGCTTTCATTTGCCACCTTTGGTTCATTTCTTGTTTCCTTGCCTCCTTCTTTGGTTCTCTCTCGGCGCAGACCTCTCTCGAGCTCGTTGAGGTGTGATCGAGCCTCTTGGTTTTCCTTCCTTGCCGAGTTGGTTTGATTTCCTTTTGGATCTTTTGAAGTTCTTTGGCCTAGTGTGGTTTTGCTCATTTGGTTTTTGTAACGTGTAGATCACGAGTTCGAGGAGTTCTTGGATCCAAATTTCTTCCGGTAGAAGGTTCTCCTTCGCTTGACCAAGGCAAGCCACAGACCTCTGTTGATCATATTGAACCCAAATTTTACAAATATATTTCGTTTTACTTTATCATGCATGGCTAGCTTTATAAGAAAATGTTTTGGCTGTAGTTACTTTCCTACTTGATTTATGCCTCCTTCACAACTTGCTCAGGTCATGTTGTCATGTTTACCTTGTAAGCCTTAGGTTGGGTATTTAGTTGGTATTCTTTGTTATTTGCCAACATGGGGCCGTAGGTTATGTATTGCTTCGCTCTAGAAATCGTGGAACTGTGAATCATGTTTCATTCCTAATAATCTTGACTAATGAGCTATGGAACCTATGGTCGGTGCCACTGTTAAGCAGCTATGGCAGGATGCCTAAGTTGTGTTAACTGTGGTGTGAGGCCACTTTGTTAAAACTGTTGTGCCAGGACTGGGTGATCTTTTGGCAAGGGTAATTACAAAAGGTTTTGCTGAGGCAAGAAGGCAGGGAGTGAGTAGTGGGTGCTATGCACATCTGGGTTTGTGGAAGTCTTGCTTTAGCACAACTAAGGACTCAACTTTGTGTTCTGTTGATCTGGGCCAATCAGTGCAACCACAAGATTATTTTATGGGAATGGTCTGGGCTGAATAATTAGCAATGAGATGGCTTGGGGCTGTTGTGGTTGGCGTGTGATTCGTTGGCGCAATAGGGGCACCCCATAACCTCATGGACTTCTAGACCAAAGGGGATCATGAAACCTTAGCGGGCGGCCCAAGTCGATTCAAAGCTTTGTAAAGGCCTTGCGCGCTCTCTAGATCCGCTCACCTTGGAAGTGAGCAAGGGTGACCGTAACCCGCCCCGCTAGAGAGATCGTGGATTGTGGGTAAAGTTGTACACCTCTGCAGAGTGAAAGATCTATTCGAATAGCCAAGTCCTTGGTCATGGACATGCTTAGTGAAAATGGTGCAAGAGGTAGTTGTTTCAAAAGTTTGTGCCATCGACACTTCAATGAGATGCCTTGGCTTTGCCTCAAGAGACCTTGGCCGCTCCAAAGGGGTCAGGGTTGGCTCGGGTAGTGGTCCAGGGGCTGGTGCGAACCTCTGGAGTGGGTGCTCTAGAGTGGTTTTTGGGTGAGGACTTGGTCACGGGTGTGACCAGACCTCCCCCATTTGGTTGTGGATGTGAGTTGGTGCTCACTCCACTTTTTCAAACTTCAAATGTATTATGTTCTAGTGTTTTAACTTGCTGCTTTTCAATCTACTAATGCTTTTGCTGTCAAACTTGGTTTTGTGCAAACTAACCATACAGCTCTCATTTGGTAAGCCCTAGCATGAATATTGTTGCATGAATGCTCCCTGTGACTTGCTGAGTACATTCAAAGTACTCATGGCTTTAAGCCCTGTGTCAAAGCAGATTACGAAGATGATCAAGTGCAGGGCAGTGCAGACCTCTTCAAGGAGGAGTTCTTCGACGACCCAGCTGCCTAGGACGTCCTCCACCTGACTGCCTGTGGGGCTTGTTGGATGGCTTCTGTGTGCTTTCGGTGTTGGAGCTTTAGAGCTCTTTGTTGCCAGTTGTAAGTCCTTGTTGGTTTTGTAAGCCCTCAGTGGCAGACCTCTTGTTAACAAGCTTGACCATAAGGTCCTGTCTTATATTAAGTTTAATTTGTCTGCTTCATCTTTGTTTGACCTCGTGGTTGTGATTCTAGCTTGTGTCCTTGTGTGAGCTAGCTTCTGTTGTCCTGGGACTAGCTCGGATGCACAGGGGCAGGACCTCCAGGAGGTCCTACGGGACTTTGCCTGGGAGGTCCTGTCGGACCTCTCTAGTGATATACTGGGAGGTGCTACCGAAGGGTGCCGGGCCAAGACCTCCAGGAGGACTTAAAGACCTCCTGGGAGATCAGCTGCGGGCCTAGACCTCCAGGAGGACTTGAAGACCTCCTGGGAGGTCCTAGTAGACCTCCTCGGGAATGCATCGAGCGGTGCTACCACTCCTCTATGTGGTGGCACCGCAGCGCAAAAAAAAATGGTCCTCCCGGACCTCTTGCGGTATATCACAGGGTGGGTCGCCACACGACGCCCTGCAAGCTCCAAGTGAGGATGGATGTGTCCCTTTCTATTGAGGCTGCGCGGGAGATGGTGTATCCATACCAGGAAGGGGCAGTGCAGCACGGTGTCCAGCTGGCGCAGGGTTACGCCAGTGTCGAGGTGGATATCGTACATGATAATTTCGTGGCCGTCCCGCTGAAGATTCGCCCGAACGAAGACATCAGAACACTAGGGGATGTTGTGCACACTTTTATCTAATGGCCCAAGAAGGACATCGCCCTGGACCCAGCAGTGCCGCGATCTGGACACAACGATTCCTCGATGACTCCACCTATTGTTTCGCCTTAGAAGGCCACCTCATTGGTTCCCGTGGAGAAGATGCCGAAGGAACCACAAAAGCGTGCCGCCGTATCGATTCCCGAGTCATCTCGCAGGAAGACGCTGCGAATCATTAAGGTCAAATCGAAATCGATGAACGTTAAGGCGCCTCCCAAGTCCGAGAAGTCTGGGATGTCCGGGAACTACATCATCGGAAAACTATTATGCTCCGACACAGTATTAATGCGTGCTGGATATGCTTGTCAGGCTTTGCATGGTTGGTACATACAGAAGACCGCAAAGAAGGGGTGCGATACTAGAATCACCGTCAAATACAACAATGAGCATTTCGTCAATGGGACGAACCACTTCATCGTGGGCTTCAACGACTTATATGACCTATTCAACCTCGTTGGCCTCAACGCCTCACTTCTACGATGTTGGACACTGTAAGTGCGTACAATCAAGTTCTACATTCACATAATACCGATAAATATTAGAACTCATTGCTTGTGTATAGATACATGTGGAAAAAAGTCCAGGAATGGAAAGAACCGGTGGGTTTCCTCGACCCACACGTGGTATCTTTGCAAACCATCGAAGCAGACCCGTCCTTCGTCGAGAAATACATAGCGGCGACATTGCTTCGTCAGGTAGACAAGAAGTACATAGTGGTGCCCTACAACGAGGGGTAAGTGTCACTTGCTATACAAATTCCATTTGTACATTATACGCAGCACGAACTTAGGTTTAATGACTATAGCGACATACTGGATCCTTTTAGTCATTATACCAAAGAGGAACCATGTGATATACCTTCATTCTCTAACCCGCAACGACCACAAATTCAGCATTCCGAAAGGAATATTCGAGAGGTATACTCATTTCCTCCATACATAACTCTATTGTAGTCTTCATTCGTTTGAAATGGTCGAGGATAACTTTTGGAATCATGTAGGTCGTTCATCGCCTATGTTGCCAATGAAGGAATATACAATGGAAAGAGCGCCGAATTAACACACAGGACGAAATTTCTGGTACGCGCTACAACACGATAATCCTATATCATACTTCATAATAACGCGTCTCGAACCGACTATACCTATATATGTAATTCTATTTTTGCAAAGGCCGCCAAAGAAAAAATGATGAGTTATGTGCAATCTACGTTTGCTATCATATGCAGAAAATCATTTGAGCTAGGAAGAAGGATCCCGAGGTTTGTCAATCTCAAATAATTATTTCCTAATTATAAATTTAAATATATATGCTTACCACTTTACTCTTGCTAGCGATGTGACTTGTTGATACATTTGGATGGACTCGCTATGCGGATGAGATCACAGACATTCGAGGGAAGCTCTGCGCCTTTAACATGTCAGATATCGTTAAGGACAACGGAGATTTTCACTCTGTCACCGACCCAGAGCATCACCCCGCCGACACCTCTCAACCACCTGCAAACAATTGACTCAATTGTAATCCAATTGTAACTATAGCGACAATACTTGAACAAATACGATCTTTTGTAATTTATTTTGAGTAATGATCATTTTGAGTTTGTCAACAATTGATTATCTGCGATGTATCTGTTTTTGTGTGTGATTGTTTTCAGAGGGCATGGCTAGCAATTCCTGAGGCTAGCCAAAAAACAGCAAAAATATAGTTAGGATAATGAACTATCACTGAGGGTTTTTTGTTGAAACCGTCTGTGAAGGCTAGTATCACAGACGGTTTCCATTAAAAACCGTCTGTGATACGTAGAATATCACAAACGGTTCTATTTAACAAACCGTGCGATATTCTACGATCACGACGGTTTTAATGAAAACCGCTCGCGATACTAGCCTTCCTGAGCGGTTTCAACAAAAACCGCTCGTGATAGTGAGTATATCACAGACAGTTTAATTTACAAACCGTCTGTGATATTTCTACGTGTCACAGACGGTTCTTAAATAGAACCGTCTATGATATTCTACGTATCACAGACGGTTTTTAATGGAAACCGTCTGTGATACTAGCCTTCATAGACGATTTCAACAAAAAAAACCATCTGTGATAGTGAGTATCATAGACGGTTTTGAACCGTCTGTGATAACTGCTTGTTATCACAGACAAACAAATATAGACGGTTCAGAAACCGTCTGTGAATACGGTTCTGAACCGTCTGTGATGAGGTGTTCTCTAGTAGTGCAAATATACCACATATATACTCCCTCCAATAAAGAAAATGTCATTTTGGCATTTACATAGTCTCCAAAATACAATTTCGATCACTAATTTGCATTGAATATATTTGTATTACCTAATAAAATAGTAATCTGAGAGTAGTTTTTCGGAAATTTACTCATATAATTTCCCTACCACAAAATTAAATATTAAAAAAGATGCTATTTGTCAAAGTCAAAATAGTTTATCTGCAAATCTCAACCAAAAAAAAAAGTTTATCTTCACACAAAATAGAACGCCTTTTTTTACTGGGGAGGGACTGATATGTAGTTAGTGACTGATGCAACGCAAGCTTTAGCATTTAGCTAGGCAAATCAGGTGTTTTTTTAGATGCACTACTAATCACTAATCAATTGCCTCTTAAGAAAAAACAAAGCAAGAAGACCAGGAGATTAATTGGTTACTCCATCCGTTTGGGAATATATGACGTTTTAGAAAGAGTGCGGTCAAACTTCCTTAACTTTGGCCACTAATATATAAATACGATTTGTATTGGTCATGTGAACATGGCATCATTAGATTAGTCATGAAAAATATTTTAATAACATAATGATTTTATATTATTTTATAGACATATTGATATAAAAAGTAATGATCAAAGTCTCACGTCAATTTCCAAAACGACATATATTCTTAAACAGAGCCTCCCTAACATATCTGCACACAGTTTTAGCCTTCTAGTATAACAGTGGCAAACTCCTTCCGGTGATATCGCCTTGCAACTAAAGTTTCCTATCCATTCCTTTCCTTTTTCATTTTTTTGAAATTCCGTTCCATTCCGCAATCCGCATTGGTAGTTGAGCACAGGAGTGGACGCGGCTACGCCTCTCCCCTGCTCCATAAATTTGCACCACTGGCGCTCCCGTACACGCCAATTCACCGCTCCTCCCTCCTCTCAAACCTCCACTAAACCCTAGCAAACCCTACGCGCGGCGCGATGGAGGCCGCGGACGTGCTTGGTCTCCCGCCGGGCTACAAGTTCGATCCCGATGACGATGATCTGGTGGCGCATTTCCTCCTCCCTCGCCTCCAGGGCCAGCGCCTCCCCTTCGACGGCATCATCCTCGAGGACGACCCGCTGAGCGCGCAGCCGTGGAAGCTCCTGGACAAGCACAGGCGGAAGGAGGACGCGTTCTTCTTCGCGGCCGGGCAGGCGAAGAGTGGCAAGGGCAACCGGCAGAAGCGGACCTGCGCTGGCGGCGGGTGTTGGGAGGGGCAGAAGGTGTGCGTGGACGGAGAGAAGCTGCGCGTCCCCGGCAGCGGCATGGAGATCGGCTGGCGGAAGTACGCACTCAACTTCCACGCCGACGGCGAGAAGGGCAGCACGGGCTGGGTCATGCACGAGTACGGGGTCACGGCGCCGGCCGAGCTGGCCTCGTCGCCGCTGAGGCTGTACCGCATCCGATTCAGCGGTCACGGGAAGAAGCGTAAGAGGGCGGCCCAAGATTCGGGCGGCGAGGACGGTGGAGCGCGCGCCGCACCCCGGCGCGCGAAGGCAGAGGCCGCTCTGCCTCTGCTCGAGGAGTGCCCGTCGGCACCGCAACCCGTGGTGGTGGTCGATCTCGTCGATGATGATGACGGCGCAGATCTTGGAGCCAACGCAGTGCCGGAGGCGACATCGTCGGATCAAGGATGGTCAGCCGCGATGGACGATTTGTCCTTTCTGGATTATGAGATTCCGGAGAATATACATGAGCTGCTGTCTTTTGCCGATGACTTCATCTTGCCGGCAGCGGAGGGTTCTGGTGTGACAGCCAGTGCAGATTGCGCCGCGCCGACGATAAGCGAGCGCAGTGCGGCGCCGGCAGGAACGTCATGGTCGGATCAAGGCTCCTCCACCGTGGATTACGATCTGTTGTTGAATTTTGAGCTGCCGGAGAACATCGAGGAGCTGCTGCAGACCTTCAGCTACGATGACTTCTCCGTGCCTGAACCGTGCGGCCTTGAAGCAGAGCAAGGCCCTGGAGCACATCTGGATGCCGATGGTGCAGGCACGAGCTTCTTCAGCGCAACAACGGCATGACCAAGACGGAGATAGGAGTTTTGTAGGTAGAGATTTGCTGATATTCCTTTATACTTCTGAAGCCCGACGCTTTTGTGACGGATTGTATTTATTGATTACGCGTATGCAAAACTATTTAGTTGATCTGAGCTAGTGTTTCCTTAAGAAGCTTATTTAATTCACGTGTGGTTAGCCATATATTATTGTTGACTAGTTTAGTTTAAGGGTAATGATATGCTGCTTACGTCCGGAGCGAGGATATTTTCCGGACACCTCGCACTCAGACACTCGTACAATCCACGTGGCACGTGAGATTAGTCCAACTTTTGATGACTTGCAGGGCTCGAAGCCCATAGAGGCTCACATAGAAACTGCATGTGGTATGGGAATTGTACTTCTAGCCACTATTGAAAACAATGTTGCATATTATTCTTTGGAATGTTGTATCTGTAGAAAAAAAATGCTACATATGTAGAAAAAAATGCTACATATGTAGAAAAAAATTGTTGCATATGTAGAAAAAAAGTATTGCATACTGTTCACGGTGATATTGTAATTTTTTTCAACGCGTTTTTTTTCCAGATGCTTTGTTTTGATTTGTGATGTTGCAACCGTTGTCCGGAGATATTGCAACCATTGTTTGGGGATGTTGCAACCGTTGTCCGGAGATGTTGCAACCATTGTTTGGGGATGTTGCAACCGTTGTCCGGTGATGTTGCAATCGTTGTCCGGGGATGTTGCAACCGTTGTCCTAAGATATTGATGTTGCATGCAGCGGCATACTTCTTTGCGATGTTGCATCTATATATAAAAAAATGTTGCGGTCCGTTAAAAAAATGTTGCATATATAGGAAAAAAAATATTGCATACTGTTCTTTGTGATGTTTTTTAAAAAATCTTGTATAATGTTCATCGTGAGCCAAGAATCTGTTGCAACACCACTAAGATTTTTTTGATGTTCACGAAGCAACACCACTAACATTTTTTAATTTATATTTGTCCGGTGATGTTCACGAAGCAACACCACCAAGATTTTTTAATTTATAATGTTGCATATTGCCTCGCTAGCACGAAAATGAGGGCGTACGGCGAGAACGGTTTAATCGGACGTACGGCCCCTAGTTACTACCTTAGTTTAATGTCATAGTCATTCGTGACTTGTTTCTGAACGACTCCTCTTACCTTGCGACTACAAGGTACATACAGGAAAACGTTTTCATTTTTGAAAAAAATTCGACACGGGACAAAACAACCGAAATCACCAAAAATCTGGATGAAATCGGAATGAAATCTGGACAAAATCTGAACGAAATCTGAACGAAATTTCATTCAAAAAAGAGGAAACAGCTAAAAAATGAAAAGTCCCTAGCTAACTGGCTTCGTACTCCTTTAAATCACCAGATTGTGTAGATGTTGTATGGGCATTCACATAGTTAACGTGTAGTTTCATGTATTGCTTCCAACAAATTATATTTAGACATCTGTGCTGTTGGAGATATGCCCTAGAAACAATCATAGAGATGATGATATCACGTCTATGTTTATGTGTTATTGAATAAATGTTATTCGGTTCCTTGGATGAATCCTCAGTTATGAAGATTAATGAGTATGTGACTTGTTTGTGAAACTCTATATTTATGCGATGATTATTCTTAAACGTTGCCTGGTTGGAAACATATGAGGACACATATGAACAGACTAGCATATGTATTGGTTAATGACTATGTTTCACGAGTCATAGATATGGAGATATCAAACCAATAATATGGACACATGTTAGAGAACATGGTGTTGGATAAGACCCACCTTGAAACACTGTTGAGATTTTTATGATTTCATGTGTCATCAGTTCGTCTCAAGCAATGATGATGTATAATCCTTAGACCTGAGATCAGCATGGTTTCCTACATGTGTAATAGCACTCTTAGGGGTTGCCAAACACTACACCGTAACTATGTAGTTATAAAGGTAGCTTTCGGATATGCTATGAAACATGGAGAGGAATGTGACTGGTCAGATATAGGATTTGCCCCTTCTAACATAACAGGAGAGATATCTATGGGCCCCTCGTTGTGGTTGAATAAAAAAAAGCGCATGGCCATGTCACTAGTGTTCGAATGTCGACCACATGAAGTTATTCGACACTTGATCGAGAAAGTATTGAACAGTCCATGGATGACATAATCTCACCTGGAGTTCAACCAGATGTCGTGAGGCAAAGGAATAATACACAAACAGGTCGTACAGCTGATATCTGTTCTCCACATCTGGAAGACCTCCGGGTGGTCCTGAAAGACCTCCTAGGTGGTCGTGGAAGACCTCCGGGTGGTCCTGGAAGACCTCCTAGATGGTCGTGGAAGACCTCTGGGGTGGTCCTGGAAGTCCTCCTGGTGGTCGTGGAGAGAACATAATCACCAACTGGTCGTAAGGAATTACGAGCTGTTCGTAAGTGATAGAGACCTAGTCATAGATCATATTGCATTAAGGTTCATCCGATATATTCTATGTGTGCTCGGGAATCGTTATGTGCTGCTAGGTACCGCTAACGACTCGTGGTCGTAAAGGGTTTCTGAATCACAACCGATCACACATGAACCTATAGGGTCACACACTTAACGGGTTGGAACAAACCAGTACGGATATGATTCGTCAAACGTGTTCGGATAGGATCCGTCACAGGCACTATATAAGGAGATGCTTGAGGCCAAGGGTAGGAGGGCAAGAAAAACAGACAAGACACACGAAAGTCATGAGTTGAGTTGTTCCTCTAAAACCCTAGCCGCCATCTTCTTGAGAGAGCCTTTTGTGCGACTTGGTGCTACCACACCGGCGTATGGCATTCCTGCTCTGGACGTGTGGATACCATAGAGGCGCAGCGTTACTGCGGTAGCTATTGCACTTAAGGATGATCCGCGACCTTGGCGAGGAAGTAGTTGGTTTTTGGAAGAGACGATCGACTACAGTGCAAGATCATCTACGACTACTTCACCGATGCACTTTTCGTTGGACCAAACTGCTCCAACTCTTCTTCCGCTGCACTACGCGTCTGGTGGTAACGATCTGTGATCATTTACTTGCTTGGCATCCTAGTTTACGTGGTATAATTTTTGAATTGTTGCTAGCGTAGCCTACCCGTATCCCAACATGTGCTACTCGGCAAAGAGAATATATATGCAGGTATGATCGATCAATCAGATAGCATATACATCAGATCGTACAAATAAGCATATAGATCAGAATAACAGATCAACATAAAATTTTCAGTTTCAGACTTTCAGATTCAGATTTCCATGAGACCATCAGTTTCAGTTTCAGATTTCCAGATTTCAGACTTACAGATTTAAGTTTCAGACTTTCAGATTTTCGTGAGACCATCAGTTTCAGTATCAGATTTCCAGATTTCAGTTTCAAACTTTCAGATTTCCTTGAGACCATCAGTTTAAGTTTCAGATTTCCATGAGACCATGATTGGGTTTCAGTCAGTTTCAGGTTAAAGATTTACATGACAATGCCATAAAAAGAAAAGGCTAGCATAAAAGTTTGAGTTTCAAATTTAGACTTCAGCTTGGCCTTGAACTGAAAATGGGAACTGCTGGGAGTCTGGGACATGCTTGGCAACTTTGGCCTTGAACTGAGCAAAAGTGTTGTTACAATTTGATAACGCGTGTTGGATGTGAGAGCAAGAAATGCACCTGAAAAAACCAGGAAGGTTTTGTTAAGAGATGCAATTTGGCATACTAAAGTACAAATATATAACAGAAATAAATAACTAGAATTGTTTCCATCATGCATTATAACAGAAATAAATAACTAGCAAATATCGTATTGGGAAAGGACTCGAGTATAAGCCTGACTTCATTGACAACATCAAAGATATCTAAGCAATAGAGGACAAACATAATCATTTATTTATCAACATACATCCTGTACAGAAACTTCTGTATTTAAGGATACTGCACAGCAATAGAGGAGAAACATAAATCCAATTATATACACTTATAAATATTTAAGATATAAAATGGCTGATGGCAAAATAGCTGGCCACTTACCACACAAAGCAGAAGTTTTGAGAAGAGGAGGAATAGGTACATTAGCCTTTACACTCCTGGAATACAAATTTGAAGGAAATAATAATTTATGAGATGCATAAAGAGTACACAAATAAAATAAGGACATATTACAAAATGTTGTCACCAAAATACTCATATTAGAATAACAATAATTAAAAAAGCATTGCGCTTTGTGGGAGGTAAAGCATAATTATATCATGTACATTTAAAATCAGAACTTAGATATCCTTAAAGCAAGCTGTGTTTGGAAAAGATCAGCTTAAGATCCTTTGTTGAATATCAGAATGACAAAAGAATTTTGAATTTTTTTTAAGGAAGTTGGCTTATATAAGAAACTGATCAAGGCTAATAGAGGCTTGAGAAGTCCTTCTTGACTGGCTTTGACCGTTGAGGACGATGACAGTGAGCCTCTCTATCTTCTGCAATCTCCCCATATTCTTCTCCTCCACTACCATCATCATAACCATCATCGTCATCATCCTTGGATGAGGTATCCTCAAATTCATCCTCTTCATCATCGTCTTAACTCTCCATAAATTCTTCTTCTTCATCCACCATTAGCATCTTTCCTTTCTTCGCCTTTTCCTTTCTTCCAGCACAAGAAAGCTTCCACTTTGAGTTCTCTCGATGTATTTCATCAAGAATGACCCAAGATGGGGATCCCCCTCATCAAGAGTCGGGCATGATTCACTTTGGGATTTATGAAGCCAATCCATGATTGGTTTTGATTGATCAAACAGTGCGGCATCCATTATTATTGCACATGAATCAAGGTCCTTCTCATCCTGTTCAATCTTGTTTTGCTGGATGTGCGGTTTCAAATTGTAATGGAGGTTGTTCCTATTCATGAGTCGCACATGACAGTCACACCAAATTGATCCCAGACCTTTTTAAATTTCTCAACATACACCTCCAAATCCTTACAGTTGGCTTGCAAGTATGTCCCATCAATTTCAATGCCTTTAGGGAGGTGCTCCACCATACCTTCCTCTTGAGTCACCCTCAACATTGCTCAAAAGTAAGGGCAGTTGGCTTTACGACCAGCGATGTCATTGGCATGAAACCACTTTGCCTAAGCTTGGCCAAGTTTTTCTTTCGACCCCTTCTTCAGCATGGTGTCAAACCTAGGCTAGATGGGCCCTTTGCTACGTGCTAGGTGTGTATCAAATGAGTGAGAAGCACTACCACTATGACCAACCCCTGCACCACGAAGCATTCTGATGAGTCGCGTTTCACTAGCACCACTCCCACTCCCACTCCCACTCCCAGAGCCATGCACAAATGTGCTACCCATCCTCTCCACTACATGCCGAAGTTGAATATCTCTCAATGATCTCGACATAGCCAACGGCACTCGGCCCTCTTCATCACTAGGCACATCAATTACTTCATTTTCCTCTAATTCATGCATAAGCTCATTTTCAAATCTAAGTTTGCTCTCCTTAAGTTCTCTTCTCTTTTGCTTCCCACTATTCTGAGACTTCCTCATTGCAATCCGCACTTCTCGTGGCACACGTTCATAAGATATCTCACTTCACCTTCTATTCCACCCAGATGCTCCCTTAGCCGGGTTGCACCTCCATCTTTCTTCGTCAACGAGCAGTAATGGCATATGAAGCCTTGTGAACCAATTCTGGTGGTATGATTCCAAACATTGTTAATGTTTCCATCGTTCACATGTCCTACATTTCCATGACAACATATTTCAATAATATTTTTCTATGACCCATACATGACTCCAAGCAACACATAAATATATAATACGCGTGACAATAATCAATTAACCACTGTAATGTTGTATTGATTTCAATACAAAATAATCATATATCGCAAATTTTACTTATATATATGTGCAAAGTAGTCCAGTCTCCAGTCCATCAAGAAGAAGAACAATAAGAGCCATCCACATATTGTTCACTAAAGATAAAAGTGAGTGTATGGTGTCTGCATCAAGAGGGAGACCTAAAGCATCCAATAATTTTGTTGAACACACATTAATCCAAGAACAAGCTACAGAAAAGGTTGTGCAACCCCAAATATACTAGCATGTCTCAATGTTCTAGCATGCAGTAATAACAGGAGAGCAACCAGTCATGGTTTGCAATGCAAGAGAAGCACAACACAACTATGATCATAAACGATGCATACCAAATATTTGTAGCGATTTTGTTTCAACAAACATGGTTGATCACAATGTAAACACTAATCAGGCAGACTACAAAATTTCCCGTTTATTGGACAAACGCCCACAGCCAAATTGCATCATATTCACCAGGCAGCAAGTGGCACCTTATAGTAATATTGTAAAAACAAAATTCTCCCCACAGCAGAGATATTATGTCAACACGGCGAGCGGCACAAATCTCATAAAACAATCCAATCATATTAGAACAAAGCATAAAAAGGTTTATATATACTAGAGGTTGCCTGCATAAATACGATTGGAAATTTCCTTAACCAAAACATAGCTCCAAATTAACTGACAGTCAACAATTCTGGACACAGAGCAAAACTAAAACCCACAGCCAAATTGCATCATACTCACTAGGCAGCATACCTTCCCCAGGACGAGGAGTTGGTGAAGCTGAAGCACCAGCGCTGCCAACCTCCCTGCCGGTGGCGCTACCCCTACCGCTCCCAGTGCCTACATCCAATGTGGCCTCCCTATCGCGGGAGTTTCCCCAAACCCCATCTCCGCCGCTTCCGCCAACCATGACCCGGCTCCCTAGTGTTGCACCGCCACCGCCTGGAGAGGAAAATGGAGAGGAGGCGAAAGGGGATGAGGCGGCCAGGCAGGTCAACAAACACAGGGGAAGAGGCAAAGCTCTACCTGGAGTCTTGGAGGTCAGAGGCTCAGCTGGCTCAGTGGATCCATGCTCCGGTCCGGTGCTCCCTGGCTGCCTATCTTAGTGGATCCCTGTAGCTGTGCCACCGCGCCACTTAGAGAGGGAAGGGGGAGGAGGCGAAAGGGGAGCGGCTGAGTGGAGGCGAGGGGAATAGGGAGACAGGAGTCACGGGGGGAGGTTAGGGGCTTATGGCAACATGCAAGGTGAATCATGGGCCGGGCCAATTCAAATGCGACGATTTTTTTTGAACGAAAGTGATTTATTTCGGAGGGGATGAAAGGGACAAAATTTTTGAAATTTTGGCAAAATTTCGTCGAAATTGTGAACCATGGGTACATAAGTCTAATGGTTCTTGCTAGGAGTCGATGCTTGACCTCGAGTTGGATTGGTTTCCAGGTTGAATTTCATGAGGGTGACTTGGAGATTTGGGCATCGATTGGCGAAGTGTCCTTTTTCTCTACAATTGAAGCAATGGAGATGAGCTGCCGAGTTGGTTGTAGCAGGTTGTCCGGTAGGGTGAGGGGTGCGGAGTACATTCCCACTGGGACGTGGGGCTGGAACTAGAGCTCTTAGTGGCGGGGCTGCAGCTTGCCTGAGCGATGGGTTGCCATGGTATATTGGTCTCTGAGGGTAGCTGCCTTGCGGTCTCTGGGTTGCCATCTTTCGCTTGTGGCTGGTCTCCATCATGCTTCTCTCATTTTCTAGAATGAGAGCTTTGTTGACCAGGTGGCGGAAGCAGGAAAAATCTTGAATAATCAGTTGCACTCTCATTTCTTCGTTCATGCCCTCTAGGAAACGATCGACCTTTTCTTCCTCGTTAGCTACATCACCTGGGGCACAGCGGACAAGCTAGTTGAATCTGGTAAACTACTTGTTGATAGACATGTTGCCTTGCTTCAAAGCTCAAAATTTATTTTTCTTCATCCTCATAATGCCAGCAGGTACAAAGTTTGTCCTGAAAGCAATCTTGAATTCAGTCCGTGGGATTGCCTGCCTTGTTGGTTCAGCTTCTTCTTCTACTTGCTCTTCATCATTCTCCTCTACTGCTCGTTCTTGCTATTCCTCAGCTTCTAGTGCTTCTTCTTCTTTGGATTCTTCATCAAGTATCAGACTTTCTCCTCCACAAGCGGCTAGGTAGTTTTCCCACCAAGTGGCTATGGATCCCTTGAGCTGATGGGTAGCGAAATCCACTTTATCGTCCTCTACACATCGTGCGAGTTGGAGTTTCTTCTCTGTGTCCCGAAGCCAATCTTCTGCTTCTAGCGGTTCATTTGCAGACGAGAAAGTCAAGGGTCTGGTCCTTAGGAAATATGCTAGCTTGGAGTTGCAGCTGACTGCTCTGGCTTGCTGACTGGCGAGCATTGCTTGACAGATTTGGGTCTGTTGAGCCATGACTTGGGCCATGGTTGGATGCACTGGCAGTGGGGGAGGTAGATTTGGTCCACGGCCATAGCCTCTTCCTCAGCCTGCAGTACTTGCACCACGCCCTCGGGCAGCGGCTCTCTTGGGGGCCATCTGAGAGAACAACTTAGGTTTAGGACTAGAGAGTATATATGAGGGTTTACTAGCCCTCTAAGGCACAACAAAAGAACTTCAATCCAAGCAAGAAGAACAACTAAATACAATACAAAGCCTAAGATGGCTGTATCACATTAGTAAGGGGTTAAGGGTTACAGGACTTCCGAGACATAGCATATATGCCATGCTAAGCCATGACACCAAGATACACACCACAACGTCTACTAAACTGGGTAACTCAAAAGAGAAAGTGCTTGTAACTCAAAAGACTACCCTAGCAAGCACTGCTAGCTAACCTAAACTAAACCTGACTACTCCTCCATGGGGTGCTGACCACCACATGTGGTGCAGTTGCCCAGGGAGCGGGAGCAGGAACAGCTGCAGGTGAAGCTGGGCGACCGAGAGCAGGAGTGGGAACGAGAGAGACTACGTCCTCAGCTGGAGTCTTCGATGTCAATGACGGGTGGCAGACTAGGACATCGCACGCTCTTGCGCGTTGTGATCCTGGTGCGGGGTCCTAGAGGTCTGGTGGGTGCCGGGTTGCTGGGGATGACGATGGGTGCAGGAGGAGCTGGAGCGTAGATCGTGGCAGCCACTGTAGTCTGCTCTAACTCGACAACGGTGGCAATCCTCTCCTGCTCCACAACAGAGAGGGCAGCCTCACACCGAATGAGCTGGTTGCGAAGGGTATCGAAGTGTTGGTAGCTAGAGGTGAGGAGCATACAGAGCTGACCGATCTCCTCCACGGCGCCGACGAGGGTAGCTACCATGGCCTGATTGAGCTGAACCTAGTGTGACAACCGAGGGTCGTCCTCCCTGATGTTGAAGACCTCAGGATAGCGCTCTCCCTCCTGGAAAGACAGGTAAAAACAGAATGGTGATCTCAGCAGGACGTCCTCATGCATCTGGCACAGGCGAGTCGAGGCAAGACGCGCCGCGTCCTAGACGGCATCCGAAGAGAGGCTCCTGGGATGCCTGATTTTGAAGGTGTGGGAGTCGAATTCCCCTTCCCTCGCATAGAGAAAAATGTCCATCGACCAAGATTTCCGATCCAAGATCTGGGTCTTCCGGCCCTTGAAGATAGGCTGGTGCCAATAGCCCAGATACTACATGAGCTTGCGGAGAATACCCACAAACTCTCTAACGTCCTCACCGTGAGAAAAGAAATCCCATGGGCTGTCGAAAGACGATCCGGCCATCTACAATTTTGAACAAGAGAGCGAGTAAGACACAGAGTAAAATCATAAGGAAAGTAAAGGTAAGTACAGAACTAAGAGTGATGAGTAAGAGTAATAACTACGCTATATTTTGGCCAAAGCTTTTCTTAGCTTTCGAAAATAAGACTCAAGTCCTTAGGCGTGACCAATCTAACTAAGGCTTCTACAGTCATATGCTCTGATACCAGCTCTATGGGACCCGGATTTAGCCAATCCATAATCCTCTATGAATCCACTGCACTATTCCCTGGATTAGTAGATAGTGCTCTACAGATACATCACTGAATCATTTCATATAAGACGTAAACCGTAACATACATTAATTACAAAATATCAGAGTTCACATAGACTGCATCGAGCCAAGTTTACAATAAGGCCGATCAGGCCAAAGGAATACATTACATAAAAGCGAAAGTAGAAAGGAAGCAAAAGGGTAGGGCACATCTCGCCACAGGCAAGCGACTGGGGTAACCTGTGTGCGATCGATATTACCAAAAGACTTGAATAATACGGGTGCGTGCAAGCACCGACTTAGCCAACCAAACTAGGGTGAGACCTAGACTACTAGAGACTAGTCTACTCGCCGTCGTCTTTGTTACCATCAGCTCCTGGAATGTTTTAGTATGCGTAGTGCTCTTGGTCCACGGGCTCTGAGAGATTTGGGGAGCGAGAGTGAGCACAAGCAATAGTGCTTTGTGAGCCAACACACATAATACAATAATTATATATGCAAGGTGTAACAAGGATGACTCGGGTTCTTTTATTTGCTAAAATCAACATTTTGAACTACAATAATTAGAAATTCCTATGACTTAGCATTTTAACCAAACCATATTTTACTAAAGAGAGTAAAGGTGTGCAATATTTATAACGGTGCAGGTTCCATCCACCTGCTACATGGTTCCATCCACCATATGCTTAATTTTGATTATTAGTGTTACATCCACCCAACTTAACATCACTAGATTACATCTACCCAGGAAAAAAAAATCCTAAATCAGGGTTACATCCACCAGACGAGTTTTCAACCCACCCACGAAGTTTTATAAAATAGAAAGTAACTCGAGCAAGTTCCCATGCCTGCCCTTGACTGAGGGCATGGCTGCTCGAACAGTTTATACTCTGCAGAGACTGTACATTTTACCCACAAGAGATAATCAGCCTATTGTGTTTCACACGCTTCCTTAGACATGTAAATCAAAGAGATCATCACAAGGCTTTTACAATGCATGCCCTAGTGTAAGTTACACCCACAAAGGTTTCATCTGAGGGTGGTTACGTCTACCACACCCAGACCCCCTCTTGTGCCACACGGCGGCTTACACTAGCGACACGACCCGTGTCCACAACGGCTTAAAACCAGCGACACGACTCGTGGGTCACTCCAATGGTGCAACTCGCACTGGTGGATATAAATTATTTAGCCAGGTCGACACCATTATAGACTTATGCTTGCACTATTTTACATTGGGAGGTCATCACGGGATTAAGTCCTTAAAGTCATCTGGGCAGTGCATACCACATACCAATATTTCTCGTGCTACATCCGCACCGACCATCATACCATCTGTCCAGATGTAGTAACAGTAAGTTGTTAGGGTTTTGAGAAGCTTGAAACTAGGTTATCTCAAATATACCAGTCATTTCCCTCTAATGACTGCCCAAAACAAGTTTTATGATTAAAAGATGATGATTATGGCAATTAATGCCCTCATACTTAAGGAAGACTAGCATGACGCTTAAGTACGACCTATAGATAGTAAAGTTACAAATAAATTATCTAGGGCAGCAAGGTTCATGTGATTTGAATGTCAAGGGATGGTGTAACAATAATATTGAAGTATCAAGTCGACTTGTATCTACATTAAAATTTTACATACATTTGCATAAGGAATTAAGCATGCAATTTGATAATTTAAATGAATATAAATTTGCACAAGTGTAGGTTCAATATGATCAAATGTTGACTCGTCTGGCTCAAAAGCATGTGGGTCTTGGAATTCTTACGCTTGCTCAAACGGGGGCTCTTCCGCGCCCTCGTACTTTACTCGAACGATCGCATCGAAAAACAGACAACAAACGAGCAAAGAAAATAAAAACAAAATAAAATTTAAATGAACTCTAAATTGAACAAAACCACTGCCAACAGATAACTCTTGAATTTATAAGATTTTAGAAACAACTTTCATTAAATTTGGAGCTAAAACGAGCGAGAACAGACTCTCCAAAGTTTAAATTGGAATCAAATCCAGAAATAAACAAAGGAAAGAGAAATTCTCTATCTGACAAGTAGGGTCCACTGAATAGTGATTTTAATTTTTTTTTTAATATTTTTCTAAACAACAACTATTCACTCACAAATAGGGTCAATCTGTCAGCGACTTGGTTCACATGAACAGTGCATGGACCAACGGTCCACATGCAATGTGTTGGTCCATGGCATGGTGCACACTGTGCAATTAAGGTGGTGGGGCCCGATCGTCAGCGACTCACAGCGAAAAACCAGATTAAATACCCCTCTTTAATTAAACTCAGGCCCACACGTCAATCTAACACCGCATTTAATTAAACAAGGAGGGCCCACATGTTCGCGGCTAATTAGCAGAAGCTAACTATGGTCATTAGGCACTTAACTACGCTCGGTTAAGCTAATGACTCCGCTACAGTGCTCCTCTCCTCTGCCCAAGGGGGCAAGGCATTGTCGTGCTTGTCGCCGGCAAGGGAGCCCACGGCGGTTGGCAGCAAGGCCAAAAATGGGTTGTTGGGACAAAGCCGAAGCTACAAGTGGTGGTGGCACTACCAGCGATGAACTGGAGCGGCGGCGAGGCTAGCTAAAAGAAGGCACTGGAAGCATCTACGAGGCAAGGGAACTCACCCGAAGCGATGACGGTGCTCGGGGAAGCTCGAGGCAGCACGGCAATGGAAGCCCGAGGCGACGACGAAGTGGTTGTCGCAGAGAGCGCATCGAAGAGGAAGAAAAGGCTCGTCGCAACTCGGGTCATCTTCGGGATGTCCACGGGAAGCTCCTGGCGCAGGTAATTGAACCGAGGTATTGCGAGGCTCGAACGGCGATGGCGGCAGCAAAATGACTAGAGGGGAGGAAGAAAGGGCTCTGGTGATGCTCGGGGCCAATGAAGGCGGTGGGGGAGCAATTGGGGGTAGGGCGAAGCTGAGAGGAGCCTTATATAGCCCCAGGGGAGGAAGGTGGCCGTTGGGCGTGGTGATGGCTGCGCAGGGTCCCGAGGGAGGAGCTAGGCGTGGCGCTAGGAAAGGGGGATGGCGGAGTCGGCGGGTACGACGGGCGCACGAGAGAGAGGAGTTAAGGGGTAGGCGAGCTCCAACAGTCGATAGCGAGATTCATGGGAGCAACAGAGGGAGGCGCGGCAAACTAAGAGGGAGAGAGAGAGGGCTAGGCGCAATGCTAGCTTGTGCGAGGATGGCGGTGCATTGGCGACATACAGGGACGCACAGGCGGTGCTAGCAAGGAGCAGGGTGGCGTGGCGCTGACCGGAAGCGGCGGGAGCGGGTCAGGAACGCGCACGGCATGGTGCATCGCGTCATGGCGCTTTCCAGGGCAGGCCTGGGGCTCGGTTGGGCCAGAGGAAGCAGAGGGAATTAAGATTTTGAAATTTTGGGCGAAATTGAGTTGAAGACTTTGAATTCAAATTAAATTTGAAACTCACTCAAATTTTCCCAAAATGGGATGTAGATAGATAGATCATGTATCCATGTAAAAGGGATCCTCTGCATTAAAGAAAAAAAATACAGATGACCTACAATGACATGTATTAGGGCAATATCTCTACCGTACGATCCAAAACAAATGATCTAGATTGAGCGCTACTGTCATAGCAAAAGGACTAGACAGTATAGAAAAGGGACTCCCGGTTACTACGAGGGGAACCATGAGATCCTTGAAAAGGGCCGATGCCAAAAGAAGTAAATGTGTATTAATTGTCTTGAAAAAAGGCATCCCTGATTACATGAGAGAGGTGGCTATTTATAGCCTTCTGATCCTGGCACACGAGATTATAGTTCTACCCCTAAAAAGACCCTACGCCTGTAGGGGCTGCAGCGGTTTTTCCTTCCTCCTCGCGTAGCCTTCGGTTCACGGTTGACCCTCCTGATCCTAGTCCACCTGGCCGATACGCGTGGTCCATCAGTATCTCCTTCCCTTCGCATCGTGCAAGGTGCCTCCAGGTTGAGAGGCCCTAGACATCCTTCGGTGCTCGGTTAGGTGGTCCCGGGCAGGGATCTTGGGGACTTCCAATACCCTTCGCCCCCCCCCCCCAAGGGTACGCCTGTGCCCTCCGGGGGCCTCTGGCCGCGCCTTCGGCCTTGGCCCCTGTGAGCCTTCTGGTGGCCTTCTGGTGGCCTTTGGGTGCCCCTCGGGACTCCCCCAAAGGTATGCATGTGCCCTCCTAGGGCCGCTGGCCGCGCCTTCGGCCTTGGCCCACTTAGGCCTTCAGGTGGCCCTCAAGACTCCCACAGAGGTATGCCTGTGCCCTTCGGGGGCCGCAGGCCGCGCCTTCGGCTTTGGCCCTCGGGGGTCTCCCGAGGTCTTTGCCCAGTCGCTGGGGCCGGTGGGCCGCCCCTACGACAGCTACAGTACCAAAGGGAACAGTAGAATCGATGCATTAAACATGTACTGTTTCTACTGTGTTTAGATACGGTATTGCTACAAAGACCTGTTCATGTAGACTCAAAACACTATTTTCACAGTGTTCTCTATAGTAACAGCAGAGAATTCAGATCCTATCCATGTGGTTGTGCAGGCTATCCACAGTAGGACACCTACCGCACTCCCCGTCAACAGCAGGTGTCCTGCCGCGCGCTGATGCCGGCACTATTTGCATAACTATTCAGCACTCTTTTACACTATTTAGCATTGTTTGCATTATTTGCATCACTATCTAGACACCTATTTGCATCACTATTCAGCGATGTAGCACATGCGATTTCTTTCGCTCCACGGATCGGACGCGCGGTAGGAACCTGCAGCGCATTCAATTCCTACCGCGGTCCGGAAGCATTGCAGGTCCTGTCAAGCCTTCTACAGTACTATTTTTGCAATTACATGCGACCGATGGCTACTTTTGCTATTTCAAATAAAAAATGTACCAAATCAGCCAAAAACTCTGGGAAAAGAAGCAACTAAAGCGTTTCCTCATGTAGTGTGATCACTAGCTTGCATTGCTCAGATAATGGAGTGGGCACTATTGGCCACTCTGCACGGACCAAAATACATCAACAAAAGAAGAGAAAGAAGCCTACCTAGTGGGCACAACCTCTGTAGGTGTTCATCAGTAGTCAGTATGCGCATGCAGCAATACAAGTGGACGATTGCCTGGAAATAGGTAAGATCACCAGACAGTGGATGTCTTTGCTCGAGTAGCTAGGTAGGCTTGGCAACATTGGCGTTGGCGCTCCATGTCTCATCTCATCACTTTGACTACTCATGCCTCGAGGGCTTTCGCGGCTACCACAGCAGCATCTTTGCGGAGAAGAAAAAAGCCATGATTAGCTTGCAAATGGAGAGTACTGTGTGAATAATTGGCGTCGCATGTGGGGGGCATCTTTGCATGTCTCCCTTTTCCTGATCAGCGATTTATCAAAGGAACTGTAGCTGCACGGTGTTGACTTTTTCCAGCTGCGATCATCTCACCCATCATATGGAATCTTGGAGAGCAGATACGATCGATGCAATCAGCCCAAAATTTACCACTGTAGACAGATCGATCACAATGGTTGTTTCTCTTGGACTGAGAAAAATTGGTTGTTCTCTTCGAGAAAGTAGATTGGGGACAAGCAGAGGTCAGGGAGAAATGTTTATAGGCAAGGAAGTCAGGGATTCAGAGTTTTCAGACAGGAGTCACAGGCAGACAGTAAGACATACAGATAGACATGCACCAGAAAACAAATGCAAGTGTGTATGCATACTAGGACTCTATTTTTATATATATAAAAAAAGCCCTAGCACTCTTTAATACAACAAGGAAACGGACGGATACTAATATACGCTTGTTCATTCACAACTTCATGTCTTCATATCATGATCATGACAAGCCAGACAGAACAACCACACTTGCATTGCATGCTAGTACATATGAACTTAGCTAGAGAGAAATCCTCACACTCTGAACAGTAGTAAGCAAGCAAACACTTGAAGAAAAGGATACCACCACCATGTATATTAGACTATTAGAGATGTACAGACAGATCTGACACACGCATATATTCCTAGACGGATCACGGATATAGCAAAAACAGCAGGTAGATTAGATATATTTTCATTAGACGATTCCATGTGTCAACTTAATTTCCAGCATGTACTTGCCCAGCCAACCAGCTAGCCCAACCGATGGAGATCTCTTCGATCTTCAAGGTTTGCCCTTGTGCTGCGTGTAGATGTAGTCGAGGTGCGCGTCGTGGAGCAGCCTCCTCTGCATGCAGTCCTCGTTCCCCTCCACACAAGCCTCCTCTGCTGCTCCCATCATCTGCCGTGTATATTGCACATCCAGAACAAGAAAGGTTAGTAGCCTGCCTACCTTTAAGCCTCTGACTTTGGAATGGATGGCTCAAAATGAAAGTAGTGCAATCAAACTTAGTTAGGCTTTTCTTCTCACCTCAGAGACCTCATCGCCATTGCCCTCCTGAAGCACTATGCCATCTGCAGTTGCCTTGACACCACTCTCTGCAAAATACAGTTCCGAAACATTGAGCCAATTATTGGATCAGAGAGGAATACATGCATATATATATGTACAAGTGAAGGTACTACCTTGGTGTGCACGAGGGGCAGTGGGCAAGAGGCGAGCAGCCGCTGTGCAGTGGAAGAAGCAGATGAGGAGAAGCAGGGCAACAGCAGCTAGCGGTGAAGAGATATTATAGCGCCTCATCCCTGACGATCGATCTTAAACTATGCTGCGTTGTCGAAGGGCTAGAGGAGAAGTGTGAGCGAATGGGTATGGATGGGCGGTGGTGGTGGTGGTGGTGGAGAGGACCTATTTATAATCCGCGAGATGGTTTTCAGAGTTGCAACTTGCAGCACAGAGAGAAAGCATGCACAGTGCACGGGGATGGCAATATTTTAGGGGTTTCCGATGGAGTCCACGCGCTCACGCACTGGAGTCGGCCGCATGTATAACACGAGTAGATTAAGGTTAATGCCGAAGAAACTACACCTAGTTCTAGCTAGCTAGGGTAACTGCTAGGGGTGGGTCTATAGCGTTATAGTAGAATACACAAGACACCGGGTCCAAAAATCAATTTTCATTGGATATAATTATGTATATGTAGTGTTGACACCCCTAAGAGCATCTTCAGAGTATTGAACTGATGTCGATTCAAAATCATATCATGTAAACATTATAGGAACTAAGCTTGTTTTTCTCTAATGTATTAAACTGATTCTTACTAATAACTGGGACCAACGTTACATTAAAAAATCATAAAATAATAATATCCCCTCTCAACCACACTCTCTCCTATGTAGTTGTTCAATGCTCATATGAGTTGTTTAATGCTTTGAATCGATTCCTAACTAGAGTCCGGTTCCATACATTTTTTTTTGTTGGAATCGACCCTTCTAATGTATTAAATCGATTCAATACTTTCTCTCTCCTTATTTGAACCGACTAAAACACAACATTGGAGATGGTCTAACTCAACATGAAAGAACACCCTAAGCTGCAACTCAACCGAACATGACATATCTTGTCTCAGGGACCCCCAATCATTTTCGTTTTGGATCCGCCGCTGCTAACTGCCAATATCACCTCCTTGTTTCAGTGTTAACTGCACAGTGCGCACGTTTTGTTCAAGGCGCAAGTAAGCTAGCCTCCCTTAGCTGATTAAACTCTGAAAGCAAAAACCAGTCTAACAGGAATATGACTGTTTACATGTTGTCAGCACTGATTTCCAGTTGTCAAGAAATTTATTTGTGTGTGACATGAATATACTTAAGGGTCATCTGAACTGTGAAGTGGAGTGTATTATTGGGATTGGGATCCTCCGTATCGGGCTATTAATGCAGAGGATCTACAATAGCATGGCATTAGGAGTGATCTTCACCGTCTGATTGAAAACCAAAGGTCCATATTAATTGCCACAGTATTGTTTGCCTCCTCACAAAACACTGTTCGCACATCATACCTCTGTAGTAATGCATAGTTGCCGCAGAGGATCCAGTACAACTCGGAAAGTACGTGCTCCCACTTTTCTGTGCACCCAGAAAACAATGAAACAGTAGAGCAAGGAAAGCAACAAGATACTATAGTATTTTTGAAGGATGCAAAGCAAAAAATAATGGGAGCAAGATAAAGGCGAAGGGCATATGCAATAGTCAATTGTTACTAATCGTGTCTTTGTCTGATTCCAGAAAACAAAACTCTTCGTCCACTAAAAAGTCTAAAAACGCTTACACAAGTGCCGTTTCTTGGATGTAACGTTCGAGCCAGAGATAGATTCGCTGGACTTCTCGGCATTTTGCAACGAGGAGTAGCACGAAAATTGAGGCCTTTCGTACGCTTTGTAACTGAACTTGCCTACTATGATAGTATGATACACTCTGTTATGCTTTCTTTCTTTCTTTTTCAATGGAAACCCGTTCGGTGGCGGAGCTAGAAAGTTTTTGATAGGATGCACACTTTATACATAAGTTTTAAATTTTGTTCAATAAATTTATGATTAGCCTTGTTACCTATATACTCTGTAGGTTTTTCAATGTTTTAAGTGTGTCGATGCATACCGGACACACTACCTAGCTCCGTCCCTGACCCCACTTGTCTGCAGAAGCAACCATTTCCTTCGCTCAGTTAGAGAACTGCTGCTGATGGCAAGCAAGATTCATGCTTAGTTGTTGTAGCTTAGTTTCACATTTTAGTAAATCAGATGCGTGTAAAACTCGAAAGGTGCAGAAGTAGAAATGCCATTATATATTTTGCTTTCTTGCTAGAGACCCAAAGACCGACCCTTGCACATCCCTTGCCCAAAAACTGTTTGTTGTTTGCTCTGTTGGATCATTTCCACACAGTCGCTCAAACGCCAGAGCCGGCAAGCAGCAGATTCAGACTCCCAAAGCTCGTGCATGCATGGGGCCCACGCACCGCCATGACTGGCGGGCCTAGTGGGCCCCACACCCACTGCACAGCGCAAGCCACGCAGTCCATAATGGAAGGCGCCGATCGAGTCTTTCTGGAGTGGGCGCATCATTGCTTCTGCATCTGCGTGCGTGCGTTCGTTCGATCGTGCCATGGTCGATCGTCGTTGTCGCCGCGTTGTGGGTCAGCCCACTCCAGCGCAGTCCGCGCGCCCACCGTCGAGCACTATCGTGACGATTCCGAACGACAGAGGCGCGGATGCGGATGAGAGCATGTGTCGTCTATTCGTGTGGTGATGTTATTTTTGTCAATTCGCTCACAGAAAGATGTATTGTTTTTGAAGTTTCGTATCGCAACGGCGGCATTTTAGCCACGAGCCAACGGCTCCCCTCCCCGTAGCTCTCAGGCAGCCGAGCATGCACGCAGGATGCAGCGATGGATGCCACTGGCCTACATCACAGGGAGACGAGTCAGGGACAGCCACAGACGTAGAGATCCGGGAGAGCTGGCACAAGTGCAGCGCTCGCATGCGACGCGGAACGGCGTCCCACACGACCGTACCTTGTCGCCGTCGATCGATCGAACCCTCGCCCAGTCACACGTGATGTACTATTTTGGAGGGAAGAATAACAGTAGAATGCTACAGCATCAGCGGAAGAGAAATCCATTTTCTCCAACCGATCTGAATCTAGAGATTATTACGTAGAGTAGTGGCGTTTGCTCGTGGAGGTCACTAGATCATTTTAGGAATTTTTGCACGTATGTCGGCGTGCGAATTCAACCAATCGGAGCTTACCGGCCGGCTACTGGCGTGCGAGGACACGCCGTTTTCCTTATCCAACAGGGCGCGCATGCAACTTACACTACTGCAGACAGGTCATTACAGACAGCTGGTAACCGCTATTACAGAGGGTTTTTGAATCGTCTGAATTTATGTGTTTATGATAACAGACAGTTATCACAGACACAACACAGATAGTTTTTTGTTAAAACCGTCTGTGAAGACCTACTATCACAGACGGTTTCCACTAAAAACCGTCTGTGATATATTGGATATCACATACGGTTATTTCTACTAACCGTCGGTTAGTACAAATAACCGTCTGCGATATCAGATATATCACACAAATTTGTTGGTGGAAACCATCTGTGACAGTAGGCCTTCACAGACGGGTTCAACCCAAATAACCGTATGTGATAGTTTATTATACCTAACTAGATTTTTTTTTCTAATTTTTGGCTAGCCTCAGGAATTACTAGCCATGCCCTTTGAAAACAAGCAAGCAAAAAATAGTTAAATTACAAATGAATCAATTTTTGACAACTCAAAGTGATCATTTACAATTCAAAATCAATTACAAAAGAATATGTTCAAGTATTGTCTTTAGAGTTATGACGGGGATCTAATAATCCTCATTTTATCTTTTATCTATAATTCTTATTATGGGTAAATATGATGTCATGTGGTCCCTAGGTATACCCTTGATATTTACAAGGGAAAAGCCTACCAGGTGGTCGTAAGTTCTTCTACGACCACCCCCATAGTCGTAAGTCTTACTACGACTACCTTATGGTCGTAAGTTGTTCTACGATCACCCCTATAGTCGTAAGTCTTGCTACGACTAATTTATGGTCGTAAGTTCTTCTACGATCACTATCCAGTCGTAAGTTATTCTACGACTACCCCATGGTCGTAAGCTCTTCCACAACCAGGTCAGCTACGACCACCTTATGATCAATAAAACCTACAGACGAGTGGGTCCAATTGATTAAGGAATCCAAGCAATCAACATATGCTATTATTCTACAGAGTAATAGCACGTAATACCCAATTATCTCTGACAAATAACTGTCAGGCGGCATGAAGGAGTTAACACTCCGGTGATTACTACAAACATGCGCCCGTTACAAGACATGATGAGGTGCCTCTTCACCTGGAGAAACGGCTACTCCTTCACGACTATATAAAGGCGGTGGTCAGAGAAGAAAGTGAGGGCAATCAGAGAACACGCCAAGCAATCGGGAAGACAGGCACAATCTTCTGTAATAGTTTTAGTCTTTTCTCCCGATTGTACAAGATACACTCAATATCATACACACACAGGAGTAGGTTTGTTATTCTCCCCAGAGAAGGGCTGAACCTGTATAAAAATACCCGTGTCAATCTCTCTGCGTGATTCCATTCTAGGAGACCCCCCGAATCAAACAATCTTTACGTAAGATCGATTCTAAAACACCGACAGTTGGCGCCGACCGTGGGGATCTTCCGGTAATCTCTTGTCAACATACTCTCTTTTTCCAAATCTCATGCACTCATGGCAGGAGAATGGAACGAGGAGAACTGGTTTGACTTGGCAGATTACGCATACGTCGACATGGATGCCGGTTTCGATTACGAACCGAGTATCGTCTCATCCGATGGTGTTGCTGCCTCCACAGATCTTTCTGCAGATCCAGGAGACCATGCCACGGATGGAGTTGAGGAGGTATCCTTATCACCCACAACAGTACGTCCAACAGAGGAATCAATTCCCTCAAAGGACAAGGGTCAATCCGACCACAATCAGGACTACATCCAGGTGGGCTCACAACACGATGAGAGTTTTTCCTCCAAGTGTCCAAGTCCCCCTAAGGCGGTCCGGCTTGGTAAGACAAGTTCTGGAAGCCACAATTCCAGGGCTTCACCAGCATCTGGTGGTCCTCTCTCTCCGGATAACTCCAGAGAGAGCGGGATCAAGTATGCTTTTTTCAGAATTCGACCATCTCTCGCAGTCACACCCAGGCGGAGATGGTTATAACCCGAGTTCCCTTCCTAGAGGGATTACTCCAAGTCGCCAGATGGTGTCTCGACTACTCCTCAAGCGGGAGGCCTCGGCGCAAGTGAGAATCATCAACGGGAGGTCTTCGTCCTTCCCTCAGATCAAGGTCACTCTTCTAGAGACCGAGCTAGGGACACTCCCCGAAGATCACGCACTGTGCCTCCTTGTGGCAATGGCAAAAGCACCACCAGTGACGGACAGAACCAACACTTTGATGAGCGTGAGGGAAATCCTCGACATAATCTTACTCCATTGAGACAGTCTCAAGGATCTGATGTGGAAGATCTTGAGGCTATTCGACGGAAGAAAATTGCAGTCCAAAAAAATCTGCCTGGACATATTCAGTATCAATCAGAGGAAACACAAGAACTCCAGCACATCAACGACTTGCTCAGAACCCTACTCGAGAGCTCGCCCGAGCGCCAGGCTACGACCTCTTCGTTGAAGAGATCGCACAAAGGCTTCGGACCACGATGGCAAGATTGGAAGCACCTCGCCAACATCATTCAGGAAATCGTAGCAATACAACTTTCTCAGCTACCAGTCGTTCGAACAATACCCCGCGTAGAGATCGGCGCAAAGACAAGTTGCATCGATCTCCTACTTAGAGAAATGTCCTTCGAACGTCAGATAATCAACAAGCCCCTCGGAGAGGTGATCGCTCACCATTCCGACATGAAAATCTGCAACAGCAGATGGAATATAAGGAGTATTTCTCTCGAAGGACCAAGACCTACTACAGGTCGGGTCAACCTGTTACTGGGTATCGTCGAATACGATCACCTGGTGATATCGACCCTTCTTTCCTGCAAAGGAGGCGTCAAGAAGTCATTACCGGATGTCAGGCATTCTCGCCTAACCTCCGAGCTGTTCGCTGGCCACCTCGTTTTCGACCAGTGAACATGGAGAAGTTCGATGGATCCTAAAATCCCATCGAATTCCTTCAAATTTATACGACAGCTGTCCGAGCAGCAGGAGGAGGAGAGCATGTAATGGCGAATTACCTTACAACTGTGCTCGAAGGGTCCACTCGATCGTGGTTACTAAACCAACCACTCGAGTCGATCTATTCTTGGCAACACCTCTGCGACCTTCTACTAGCGAACTTCCAAGGCACCTACAATCGCCCTGGGAAGGAGGACGACTTGCACCGGATGAGACAGAACGACCACGAGACCTTGCGCCAATTCATCAAGCGCTTTAGTCAGGTTCGTAATTCAATTCCGGAAGTTTCTGACTCATCTGTCATCAGGGCTTTCAAGCAAGGAGTCCGTAGTAGAAGGATAACGGAGGATATCGCTTTGAATCCTCCCACTACTGTCACCGAACTCTTTGAGATGGCTAATCGATATGCGACTGCTTCCGAGGCGGTCGAGTGGAACAACATCATTGATCAAGAAGACAATACCTCTCGAGAGTCAGACGAAGGTGGCAAGAAGAAGGAGAAGAAAGCGAAGAAGTCCAAGAACAAGGCGAAGGGTCAAAAACCTCAAGCCAACGGTTCTAAGGAGGTCTTGGCTGTAAATGATAAAGAGCCACGAAGCTCCAAGCCGTACTCTGACCGAGGCAAAGGTAAGCGCCCCGATCGGAAGAACGATAAGCCTAGGTGGTGTCCTTTCCATAAAAAGGAAAGACATGACCTTCGCAACTGCCGAGTTTTCCAACGAAAACTCGAGGACTACTACAACGGCAAAGGACCACTTCCTACTCTCGAGCAGGTAGGGCAAACAAGTGGTCGTAAGTCGTCGGATGATGATGAAGAGATGCCGTTCCAGGATCCGCAACATACCGTCGAGCACATCTACGGGGGATCGTCGGCATACGAATCAAAGCGACAGCTTAAAGCTGCCGAACGAGAGGTAAACTCCATAGACCCTCCTCTCGTCAATAAATTATCGAAGTGGTTGGAAGTCACCATCTCCTTCAGGATCAATGACCTTCTGAGCAATTGAGTTAAAGAAATAACACAGCCTCAAGATTGCCACTCGGACCTTGTTCGGCAAGATATTCCTAATTGCAACAGAAAATATTTGTGTCATCAGCATATGACAATCATGAGACTTCATACCAATTAATTTCAAATCTTCCATAGATACAAGTTTCTTAATGCTGGCGGAGTAACCGGACGGAACTTTCACACCATGCAAGTTCTAGCACAGTTTAGTAACGCCATGCATGGACAGAGTGTAGCAAGCTAGGGGAAGGTACGTTTTGCCTTTATCGGTCTCTTTCAGTGCTAGCTCAGTCATTATATTCATATCAACCAAGTCACGCCGTGCGTTGACACCATCCTTTGTTTTGCCACTAATGTTCAGTAAGAGACCAATCAAGATATCACATACATTCTTCTCCACGTGTATGACGTCGATGTAGTGGCGAACTTCTAAGTGCTCCCAATAAGGCAAGTCCAAAAAAATTGACCGCTTCTTCCAGATGTTCTTCTGATGGGTCCTCAATTTATGTCCCTTTCCAAGCACAATATCGATATCTTTAACCAAATCATAGACCTCTTTCTCTCTAAAAGCCTTTGGAGGTGAACCGTCCTCCTTATTTCCATTAAATTGTTTCTTCATCTTGCGGCATGGGTGAATCCTGGGAAAGAACCTACGGTGATGCATGTACACAGTTTTGCACGAGTTGTTCAGCCATACACTCTCGGTACCATCTAAGCAGTGCAGACAGGCTTTGGATCCTTTTGTACTAAACCCCGACAGGTTACCAAGGGCAGAGAAATCATTGATAGTGCAAAACAAGTTGGCGCGTAAAGTGAAGTTCTATCGTTTGTACGTATCCCATATTTGTACCCCTTCATTCCACAGTGTCACAAGATCTTCTAGCAATAGTGCTAGGTACATATTAATATCGTTCCCAGATTGCTTCGGCCCTTGGATAAGTAGCGACATCAAAATGTACTTCCGCTTCATACACAGCCAAGGAGGAAGGTTGTGCACACATAGATTTACGGGCCAAGTGCTATGTTAGTTGCTCATATTATCGAAATGATTCATTCCATCCGTACTCAACCCTAACCTTATGTTTCTCAATTCTGCACCGAACTCTTCAAAGCTCCGATCGAAGTTTATCCACTAGGCAGAATCAGCAGGGTGTCTTAACTTTTCATCTTTCTTACGCTCCTCCGAGTGCCAACGCAATAATCTTGCCTCCTTTCGGTTCGCAAATAAATGCTTCAAACGTGGGATTGCAGGCAGATACCACAACACCTTAGCAGGAGGTCTTTACTTCACCTTAGCAGGATTCTTACGCTTGTATCAGGATGCTTTGCACATGGGACATACATACATGTCTGCACACTCTTTAAGGTAGAGGATACAATCGTTCGGACATGCATTTACTCTTTCTACTTCTATTCCCGATGGATAAAGAACCTTCTTGGCTTGGTAGGTGGTGCTAGGCAACACGTTTTCCTCCGGAAGGATGTCCACTAGGAGACCTAATAACGCCCTGAAACTCTTATCGGGCCAACCATTGCTTGCCTTCAATTTTAGTAATTCAAGCACGGATGACAACCTTGTGTATTCCGGCTTGCAGTCAGGGAACAAAGGTTTCCCCAAGTCCACCATTAAGCCCTCGAATTTATCAAACTCTCTCTCACTGTAGTTTCATTCTGCATCGCGTAGCATCTGATCCAAATTGTCATCGTCCGACCTATCCTCATCAAAAGCACAGTCCACATCCGTCATATCGTTGACTTCCTCGACGATGTTGTTATTATTAACTTCCTGTATAATATGTTCTTCACCGTGACTGGTCCAACATGTATACCCTTTTTTGAAACCCCTTCGAATCAAGTGTGTTTCGATCTGCGCTGGGTTGTTAAACATCTTCAGATTACCGCAATCAATGCATGGACAGTACATAAATTTTATCCCCTTCTTCAATATATCTAAAAGCAGATACACCATTAATGTACTTTTCACTCACACGGCTCTCACCGTACATCTAGTTTCGATTCATCTACGCTACGCACGCAACAAATTAGTGTTAAATTATATTAATAAACCGCAAGTACTCTTCCTATTGACTGAACATACTAAAATTGATTAGCGATTAACCTAGAACAAATATAAAGGGTTACAGATCGCTACCATCAGAGCTCACGACGAGAATCCCAAATATCCTGCGAGACCCTCCTCCCTAGCTTCCTCCTTCCCTTCTCCTCTCTTTAGCTTACTCTTTTCCTTCTCCTCCATGCCTCCTTCCTTCCCTTCCTTCTCCTCTCTAAGGTGGCGCAATGAGGGAGGAGGCAGCAGGGGTGGCGGCTCAAACGGGAAGGGGATGGAGGCGTCAGGGGCAAGACCGACTGTCGGGACAACTGGGTATATATAAAGGCCGCATATCACAGACGGTTCTTATTAAGAACCGTCTGTGACGTTTTCACTATCACCGACGGTTCTTATTGAGAACCGTTTGTGATATGTCACAAATGGTTTTTAATAATAACCGCTTTTGACGTATGTTATTATCACAGACAGTTATTATTAAGAACTGTCTGTGAATTATCACAGACGGTTTCGTGCCATCAGCTAATACATTGATCATTTCATGTCCTAGGCGTGTACAAGATCCATCCAATCCCATTTGGAACATCCGCAAAGCCCAATGAACATGTTCAGAGGCGGAGCCAGACACAGGCCACGTCCCGAGCTAGACTAGCATTTTCCTTGGCTGAACCACTATCTCCTTTTTTTTCTGTCAATTTCTGCATAGCCTTAAGATCTTAAAAGACTAGATTGTCGAATCCGCCCTTGAAGCTGCTTGTGAGCATGTCAAGTAGTAATCGACGAAGCATGGCATCGAAAAGGAAGCTACGACTCGTAACTTACTGATTGCTTGTAGTGGGGAGGAATGGAGGCTACCATCCGTTCGTACCAAGTGCTCGACTTAGCTCTCGTTTTCAAGTGCTGTGTAGCATCACTCCCTTTCACACCCCAATTAAGGCCTAAGCACGACGTTGATGTATCGATCAGAGAAGGCTCAGGTAACTGCACGCGAGGAGATGGCATAATCTTGTGAGCACGACGTGTGTCTCTAAAAGCTGAAAATATCCAGTTTCAGGATCTTTTTTTGACATGCATTCCTCATGGTACGATGATCTCCTTTTTGGACCATGATGATCGATCCATCCGTTGCCAAGAACATTGCACGTACACAGATCCAACCGCATCTCTTGTACATGCCTCTCCAAGTCTCCATACGTCTACATATCCTTCTAGCTTTTTTAATTCATGCAAACAAATCAGACCGTAACCTACCCTCATGCACGGAAACAAATCCTGTGTCATTATGCCACAATAACATGATGTCATTGTCATAGTTGACCGTTAGATAAAAAAAGATCGTGAAGATTCATCCTGCACTATAGCCGCCAGAGGCATAGCCTGTCAGCGGCTGGGCCTCGGGCCATCTCAACCAAAACTTGCTATTCAGCCTAACCCAGCGGGAGACACATATGCAAAGTAGCTAGAATGTTTTAAACAATTAACATACCGGAAAGAAAGCATACACATGCGTGATGCGTGTACTTGAGCAATATATTGTGTGGCCTGCAAAAAGGTGTAGTTGTCGATCTCCAAATTGCGGGAAAAAAGGAGTGGGCGCAAAGTTTTTCAAGAAAAACTTAGACGATCGTACGTCAATCAATCAATCAAAACAGCACAACACTAGAAAGCAATCGAGGATGCATGATAGCACGGTAGATTCTCCCTGCCGCCTCATATATGCTTATGAGCACCGAATTCATGAGCATCATGATGCTGCTGGGCCTGGAAGGCTATGGCGGGCTTGCTAGAGATGTAAAGAATCAGGAATTTTTATTGGGCTCATTTAGCTCTTTTTTAAAAGAAATAGCAAATATAATCCCTACGATTGAAACGATAAAAATAACACCATAACACGTTAGGAAGGCAACACACCTGCTTAGGAGCGGTGCTATTTTTGTTATTTCGGACGTGGGTAGCTAGATTTGCTATTCTATTCTAAAAGAGGCCAAATAAGCCAGTAACTCAAAGAATAAGTGCCCTCCCTTCTTTGCGTGCCAACTCACTACCAGAAAGCGTCAATTTCCCGAGTGCCCGAAACACTCGGGAAAATACCAAAAACACTCGGGATACTCATTCCCAAAGGTCAGCCGTCGGGAAAAAACACTCGGGATCGTTTTGTCGGGTAAAAACTGGTTTTCTGATAGTTACACTTAGGAGAAATAACTTTCCCGAGTGTTCAGATTTACACTCGGGAAACATTAAACACTTATGAGAATAGGTGCCACAACAGGTTTAGCCACCGTAACGGAATAATTTTACCGAGTGTTAGCACTCGGGAAAATAGGGAAAAGTGTTCCGAGTGTATGTCAATTGCACTCGGGAAAGTAGGGAAATTGTCCCGAGTATATGTCAAGTTGTCAACTACACTCAGGAAATCTAGCCACGTGGCGACCTAGCACACATGCAGATTCGTAGTTTTCCCGAGTGTTTGTCAACTAAGAACACTCGGGAATTACTTGAACAGCATATGCGCTAATTTTGTACGTACAATGTATTTCATTTTAAACCAAGCTCAGGCTGACAGGAAACTCGGCAATCAAACAGACCATACATTCCACGGCAAGAAAAATACCACCAGTTAATCACAAATCATTACATATATAGATTCGATAACATTAACATAATGTTCGAGTTCACAATACAACATTCACATATATAGATCGGATATCCACAATATATTCGAGTTCAAATTCGAAAAGCTAGGCAGAAGGCATGATACATATAATAGTTCCAAGTAGTTCACGGAGTGAATGCTTGGTACACCAATTGTCGAGGTGCATGAGTTAACCTTCAACTTGTCGCTCCCAATGCTCAACTGCAAAGATGATGACCATTGATCAGTTATTGACTCTACGGAGTGAAATCATTACTCTATTTTATATTTGTGTAATCAACTATAGTACCACCACACATAACAACATCTTTAAAGGTAAATTGCTTCCAGTGTCGGCTCTAGTACAGCTAGACTAGAGGGGGTCAAACCTAGGTAAAGACACGTCTGTCTACTAGGATGAAAAAACTAAGACAGATGGAAAAAATCTTGAAAAGGAAACATAGATATATCATGTCTAATAAAAAAATGGTTAAACAAAGTATTTGAAGACAACCGCATGAAGAAGAACAAGGTAAAAACCCATCAGGATTACCTGTTGAGGTTGTAGGATCTTTTGACAATAAATTCGCAAGAAAAATATTGAGTAGAAAACAAGAAATTAAGGAAAGCATATTGAATGAAAAAGATAACCCGATCAGGGATTCTGTTAGGGAATCATGGGAGATAAACCGATCATGAAGCTTATAGTGAGATCTAGTGAAATGATTCGAATGATAAGACAAACCGAAAACGGATCTAGTGAGATCTCTCTTCCTCTTTGCAGAGCCTGAAGGGCATATAAAGCCAAAACAAGCTTCCAGTGGTGATTTAACCGATTATGAAGCTTATAGTATACTTGTTGGAACTGCATTCCATTTCAATAAATTCAGCAATTACAAAATTGCATATGAATGGTATATTAAAAATATATTAAATCAAATGATATATATCATCATCTGTATCGTTTAGTACGTCAGGCCAGACACCCTTTTTAGTTTTTATCGGCTAGTTTAGCTATCATCACACAAGATAATGAAACCAAGTTAAAAATACCAATTAACCAAGACGCCTCTGCAAGTGCATATCAGATAATGAGTTTCTTTTTGTTAGATCTCAAAATGGCTATTGATACTAATCTTATATCTAAAGAAGAAGAGGATTGCATCCATGATATATATGATAGCATGCTCCATGAATTAAACAATTATATAAAAGAAAAGAATGGATTGAAAAATAAAAGCTCCCTGGTTACCATAAACATACACTCAATAGAATCAAAGGAATTGGTGAATGAATCAACCCCAAAACCAAAATCATCAGGAAAACAAAGTAATAAAAAGGGGAGGAACAACAGAGCGATCGAAGCTGCACGGACGCTGCCTAAGAGGACTTGGTCGTGGCTAACCGGGCAGAAGTATAGTGAGTAGGGGCCGGGAACCGCGTGAGGGTGGGCGAACCAGAGGCACTGGTGGGCGCAGCGGCACCGACGGCAAGGCCAAGCCGGCGCAGGCACTGAGGACGGCGCCAAGGAGTCAGCCAGCAGGAGGAGCTAGGCGCATGCATGGCGGGCAGAGGCGGAGCTGGCGGCGACAGTGGCGAGCCGGCAGCAGGGTGGCGCCATGGTAGGGCGTCGGCTCCATAGCTGCTCCTCAAACCCCTTGAGCATGAGCTCCTTGTCCTCCCCGTCCGCCGCCATTTCCTGCCTCGGGAACGCCGAATAGGGGCACGAGCTGCCCGAATCGGAGCACTGCTAGGGAGGAGGGAGGAGGGAGCCAGGGAGGAGGGAGGCGGGGAGGAGGGAAGGTGCCGGGCGTGGGGGAGGAGAGCTGGGCCGAAGGGGAGAAGGAGGATTGGGGATCGAGTGGGTGGAGATGTAGGGTTAGCGGCCGAAAAAAAAGGCGCGGTGGAAAAAAAGGGGCGCAGTGCTTTTTCTTTCTCAAGTGTTTCAATCCAGACACTCGGGATTATATTTTACCCTGTTCCGAGTGTTATTGGAAACACTCGGAAAAGTTATTTCTACCGAGTGTTGACTTTCCGTCCCGAGTGTCCTATAAATCTATCCAGACACTCGGAAAACATATAGGCACTCGGAAACTAAGCGATTTCTGGTAGTGACTTGCAAAATAATAGTACTGCTACTACTAACACAAGCTATGTATTTTGGCTTAAACCGACTTTTAAGTGGTAGGTAGTCTCGATCAAGCATGTACTTTGCAATTTGTTGTTTACTCCTTATACATGTGCTCCTTGTTAGGCAACATTTTTTTGTCGGCGGCGAAGAACTGCGTTTTGCAGAGCGTGAGATGCTCATGAGCTGGAAAGGACTAGACGGCAAGTGTGTTCGTGAAGCGCCTCGAGTGGAGGCGTCCATCAGAAATGTTTCACCACGACAGGCTTCAGATTCAAGTGTGCATGTTTGTTCGTCGCTCAAGAACCAGATAAGAAGAACATTTCGTTAAGTCGACCATTATATTGGATCACTTACTGCACAAATACGATCAAAGATAATTGCTATCGTTTCGGAGAAATCAAGAAAATGAGAGCAAAGGTCGTCATCCAAATGGTCACATAACACCTTGCTGTGCATAGAAACTTTGCTGTCTTGCTGTATCGACATGCCATTTGCTGCATATATATGGTCCCAACTCAACAAGATATTCCACTAGATCGATCATCATCCATGCATCCATGATCCATCTAGCTCCGGCCTAAAAGGTTTGCTAGTGTGAGTACTAGGACCAATCCTGCATGACAAAGGCAGTCCAACGCAACAACCTTTACTTGTTTGTGTTCAATAAGCCAATCAACACAACTAGTAGTGTCGCCCAGCGATCCAATAGTCAATCAACATAACTAGCAAGCTAGAATAGCACAAGCAATTAGCAATAGCAAAAGTACATGAACAATGTATAAAGATCTGAGAGAGAGCAATTCAGCGATCTTCTTTATTGATACGACAATGTACAAAATAGATAGCATTTCCCCTATATTTATAGTCAACTAGCCTGAAGAGTCCTTCTGGTATACGCTCACATCTCTTCTTGGAAATGAAGTTGGAACCGCGGGGCACATGTCCTTGGCCAGATACCGCGACATGCACATGTCTCGTTAAAAACTCCTTTGAAAAAACCCAGTGAAAAAAATAGAGAAAATAGTACATTGCACAAGCAAGATGTATTGCACTAGTTATCTCGTTAAAAACCTTTATGAGAAAACTTCTAGTAAAAACTCACTTAAGGAAAAAGAGTGCAACTTTTTTGATCTCATTTAATATTCAAGATAAAAGAATAGGTGTGATCTTCAGGACCTAATACATATGGGCTCCATATTCAGGGAAGTGCTCCCCCTGAATTATGTACATCTCTAAGTCATCTCATTCAAATGCCACGTATACATCTTTCAAAGCTAGATGTTGGCAAGGTAAATAAATTTGCAAGATTTTTACAAGACTTGGTGTGCAGTGTCTTCACTTCATCTTTCTTCTGGAGTTCATGAGCAAATAATAAATTAGAAGCAATATGCTTCATGAGACTACTCTTAACATAACCCGTTTGCATTTGTGCAACACATGCAATGTTGTATTCATAGATAATTATGAGGGTTTGGACGATGTTCATGTCACATGACTGATGAATATGGCTAATCATCCATCTGAGCCAAACACATTCACATAAGGCTTCGTACAAAGCAATAAGCTCGGAGTGGTTTGTAGATGTAGCTACAATGCTTTGTTTCGCTTATCGCCAAGAGACAGTTGTTCCACCATACAGAAATACAAACCCAATCTGAGATATTGTTTTATGGGGATCATAAAGATATCCAGCATCTATATATCCCACCATGGTCAAGTCTTGATTCTTTTGATAAAACAATCCAAAATCTTAAGAGTTCTTTGGAGATGTCAGAGTATTGTCTTAATGTCAGTCAAATGTCTTCTAATTGGAGCAGCATTGAATCCTGCTAATAGGTTAACTACAAATGCGATTTGCAATTTGCAAGATACATTAGTGCTGCTATGACGCTTGAGTACATAACTTCAGGTCCTAATTCCTCCTTTTCCTCCCTTTGGTCTGAATGGGTCTCTCTACTTGGAGAGATCTAGTTACCATAGGGGTTCTTAATGATATGATTTTTCCATGTTGAATTTATCTAATACCTTCTTTGGTATAAGCAGACTGGAGTACTAATATTCCTTTAGGGAAATGTTATAGCTGCAAGCCTAAACAAAACTTAGTCTTTCCTAAATCTTTTATGTCAAACTCTGTCTTAAGGTGGGAGCTAGCTTCCTAAGTGTCTTTTGCAGCTCCAATGATATTCAGATCACCAGCATATACATAAATTATACAAAATCCGTTACGGGGCTTCTTGATGAACTCGCAGGGACAACCATCATTCTTAGTGTAATCTTTCTTCGGGAGAAAGGTGATACCACATTCTACCAAACTATTTTATCCCGTTCAGTCCACTGTATCAACAACACAATTCCTGTAAAGGAATCCGAAACAATAGGGAATGAAAACTGTACCCTTGGGATATAGCGGTGTCCCTAAATTGCATTATATATCAAGTATATAAATCATACAATGGTATATTGTTTTTGAACAACAAGGGTTTTGTCCAACAAAAGTACAAGTGGTGATTTCAGTAAAGTTGCAAACATGGAGTTTGATGAGGGATAAAATTGCGTGTAAGCACATTTCTGAAAGGTACTTTTCTGCTTATATAAAGAAGTACTTATCTGAGGCACGCAATAAATGGCATGAAATGAAGTTATTTCAGTCATTGCGACCTTTGCTCTGTTCATGTTGAGATTTGCTTTATTAGGATCCAGTGTTTTAATTCATCAGGAACTTTCATGTAAATATTTGTATCCAATGACCCATGCAAGTATATGGTCACTATATCCATCAACTACATTTTTAGATTCATATTCACTGTCATAGATATCAAGTACCGGAAAGTGATTCCACTCATAATAGGAGGGTAAGTCTCATCATAATCGATATTGGGCCTCTGCGTGAATCCTTTGTGCTACTAACCTTGTTTTATACCTCATCATCTGCTTGTTCTCATTTCTCTTACGGACAAATACCCATTTATATCCCACAAGGAATACTTTGGGAGGAGTGCAAGCTACTGGTCCAAACGCTTCTCTCTTATTTAGCGAGTGCAATTCTGCCTTAATTGCTTTTCCATTTGACCAATCTGAGCTCTTTCTTGCACTCTGGACTTTGGTTTTAGATCTAGATCAATACTATCAGCAATTTTCAAGGCAAAGTAAATATCGATAATATTAGTCTTTCTATTAGGAAATATTGAAGATTTGCCACTATGAATAGGTGTATTTAAGGATTTACCCATCGATGTCTTACTGACATGTGGGTCCTGGGGCTACATATCAGTGAAACATCGAGGGGTAATCTATCTTATTGGTAAATCCCTAAATTCCCCTTCTATTAAATAATTCTCTTGAATCCACATAGTTAGGGAAAATTTCTTCAATTATTTCTTCCTCCTGCTCTTCATGATTTCCCATAACGATAGTCAGGTATATCTGGTATCCCAACACCAATATGTGCGCACGATGTCACGTTGGGTTGTTCATCTACAGGATTATTCAAATCAGGTATTTTCCCAACTTCTTGATGAGCTTCTTCAACTGTCTTTAGGAAGCGAGGTACTCTGCTCAATCATTTGTTTATTGGGAATTGCTATATAACTTCTGACAATTTTTTGAAGCCAAAACTGACACTTCTCTGTTCGTTAGATATGCTATAAGATTCGTGTTGTTGATGTGCTGTAAGAAAAAAAAATCATAATAATTGAATTTTCATTCGTCCGATATGCTTTGAGATTTGCACTTTTTCCTATCTAATGAATTGGGTCCGAATTTATTATGATTTTTTTATTCAGCACATAACGGGTTCATCACATTGCCGTATTTTGTTGACATATTTTTTTTTTGTTTTTGTTCAACCTCTCAAAGTACATGTGAAGAATATAACGGTTCATCATATTGCTGTATTTTGTTGGTATATAAATTTTTTTTGTCTTTATTTTTGCTCAACCTCTCAAGTACATGTGAGATTTTGAATCATGTGATGAAAATATAAGTAATTAAGACTTTCAAGAATAATTACAGTGACCAAGAACCAAAATTACATAAATAATTCACTAGAGTTGTAAATGAACTTTCAGAATGTGACAGTTTTTACAAAGAAAACAGTCGAATTCTATATAGACAAGCCTATTTGGACGTCTATGAGAACTTTGGACTGGAGCTGCCGGAGCTTTCCTCGTCTTCCTAGGATTAGAGGCAAGAGTGCATGGTATTAGTAGCCTCTTCCCGTGTACTTCTACTCGCTCTGATGCATTAACTGCGAGTATATGCGACCTCGTCGGACATCTGGCGAGTATACGCGGCCTCGTCACACCTTTGTGATCAAGGAATGCATCTGGTAGGTTATTTGCTAAAAGTTGAAAATTAATTATCCTCTTGACCTCTTGTTATGCTTCCATAGTACGTGGATCTAATGCACGGATCCCATGGTTTCCCGCGTTATTTCATAGCATTCATTTGAATCTAGGTACTTTCCTCCCCAAATGTTAGGAAATGATCCTCGTTTAAAATACCACATAACTGCCGTGTGGCCTGTTCTATTTATCTTTGTAAAAACCCACCTAGATCCCTAATTTCCTGTGATGACGGCCGAATACTGTTACGTGTACGTTAAGGTGCGGTCATGGAGACCCATTAGGCTGGCATACAGGCCCAATATGTTCTTGCAACCCGAAGCGCAGATGATTTCCTCGATCCACTCCGTTACTGGGCCTGCGGCTGGAGGCTGGAGGGGGGCTATATTAGCAGAAGGGATGGTGGCGGAGCTCCGGCGGCGCTGTCTCCGGTGGCCGGTGGTTGGGAGAAAGTGTTCTCTACCGGAAGGCACGCCGGACTAATGGTCTTAACAGGAGTACTTCAACTTTGAATGTCGGTGGCGCCCATCATTCAGTAATCAGTACCGAGATTACTGAAATTGTTGACGACGTTAGATCGCAAGAACCGTAGTGTGAAATTGTTGACATTAGGCGACTACTGCTGGTCCTGGAGGAGTGGCGGCGCGACGTCGACCCTAGTCTCCGCCACCGCCTCCTTGGCCACCTCATCGCGATCTCCGACGTCACCCTCCTCGAAGTTGGGGTCGTTGCGGTCGATGGCGGGCGGGACGGGCTCAAGCTCGCTCTCGACGAGGCCGCCGCGGCCGGACTTGGGGGGCGGCGCGCCGATGCCGCGGGGCCCGTGGGCGGGGTGGCGCTCGAGGCGGTGCAGGCCCTGTTCCTCCAGCTTGCGTTCCAAGTGCTTGGCCGTGTCCGGGCGCCGCGTCTCCGCCACCTTGCCCTCCTCGTCCCGGTGCGTCACGCGCATGTGCATCATCTTGCCTTGTTCTTGCCTTCTGATGGTAGGTTCCTCCGGCTAATTGGTTGAGCTGGTGCTGAATTAACCTGTGACTCTAGCTACTGAGTTCTTGCTGCCATCGCAATCTGCCATCGCACGACCAAAACATGCACAGATTGAAGCCACAGTAATAATGGAACAGAAGTAACCGCCACAGTAACAGCAAAAGTCACAACGAAATGAACGAACAGTCCAACAAATTGGCATCTCCTCCTAAAGATCATCAGATTAGAGTACCTATCACATTCTATCAGATCTTGGCTAAATTGTCCTTACTCTAGCTTACTTTCTCCCCCAATTAACGTTACAGACAAAAAATGGCAACCAATCCTACTCCTGAGGAGTTAAGCAGACGTTGATATCAGGCGAAGGCCTGTGCCCCATGGACTGTGAGCTGACAGGCCAACCGACCATCGTGAAGCCGGTGGAGTTTGAGTTCAGGTTCATGGCGCTACTTGCACTGTGCTCCGCATTGGCATGGGCTTGCAGGGGTGCGGCGGATACCGACGGCGCATGGCAGCCGTTGCCAGGTGCTGCCTGAGAAATGGGCATTGCAGCTGTGAGCACAGGGGGACGAGAGGCGGCCGCTGGTAGTGCCGGAGCAGCAGATGATTGTTGTTGTTGCAGGCCCATTCTCCTCTGATGCTGCTTCAGGCTGTTGGGCAGGAAGCTCCCAACAACCACCTGTCGAGAAGGTTTGTGTTAGAGAACAAAGAATAGATGGCTACAAAGTTTGTCATCCGTATGCAGTGCGATGCATTACATATTCTAATGAACCAACAGAGATCAATGTTTTCTGTTTTGATGACCTAAGTGTGAGTGCATTGTTAATTTGGCACTTGTTGTTCGGTCCGTTTATACCTGAATAGGACTGGCAGCACGCAGCATCCCAGCCACTACACCACCAACTACACGGCCATCGGGGCCAGCAAGTGAGACACTGAGCCCACCGGTCCTCCTTCGACCACCTTCCTCGGCGATTGTGAAGGAGCCAGTCAATTGCAGAATCTCAAAATGACCCTGATATCAGATACACAAAATAATGCCATTTTAGAGGTAAAAAAACGAGCAGCATAAACACAAACATGTATGTGGGATGAGATATAGGACTACTTCACTATCCTAGACTGATACAGCCACTCAAAAGACTTTTGTTGCCATCTCTCTCATGCAGTTGGGAGACCTTAGAACAAATCCCATGATCATCTACCATTGACGGTTTTCTGGATGTTGTTACTGAGCCTCACTTAATATTTGCAGATTTATGCATATAAGCTAACACAAACTGCCCAAAATCAGATGCATATATGCTAACACAAATTGCCCAAAATCAGTGCGACCTATAATGGACACACAAAATAATGGGAAAAGAAAGCCTTTTTCAACAGAGTAGGCCTACCGTCTGGGAATCTGTGATATAATGTTTGATGACTTCTTCTAATGAAGTCTTTGAAAGTGGCTTATGCTGAGGTGGTTGAGAACTTGATATCATGTGAGAACAACAGACGAAATAATGCAAAACACCCATTCAAAAAAAAGCAAGAAATTCCTCTGTCCTTATGTAGATAGCCATTTGCTAAGTTGCCTTGCACTAGACAATACTAAGCCTAAATAAGACCAAATTGGTCCAGAGTACTCAGCACTAACGAAACACACATCAGAAATTCACAATAGCTAATAACCCTAGGCCGTAACTAGCAACATTACAGCGAGTGATAAGATACAAAGAGTAAAGTCTTAATGCGATTTCATACCTCGTAGGTGAAGGTACTGCTACCGGATGAGCCAGGCTGGTTCAACGCTGCATTGGAGATGGTCCCATTGGCAGAGAGGATGCACACCGAGCGTGGACCCTTCTTGGAAAAGGACATTATGCGCGCCGCCACATCCTACCAACAAATTGGACAAGAACACAGAGTGTTTCTCAGGCTACTCTCAATGGGCAGTATCTTAGTGTAGTTTCTTAGTGCATGAGGAGTGTTAGGATACTATCTTTCCAATGCATAGTTTCTTATGGTATAGTATCTTAGACTGTTTCATTTAATTACATGCATGACTATACAATAAATTTTACGTATTGGATTTCGAGCCCAAACTGGTATCTAAATTAGATACTAGAGTACTATCTCTCCTCATTAACTATAGTGCCACATCATCAATTTGTCTACATGACATACTTAAGATACTAGCCAAGGTGGAGCATTAGGAGCAGCCTCAAAGTGCCACAGGCATTCATCACCAGATCACAATGCCAAACTACTGAGCTATATGTGAAGGAAACTTAATATTGTGATGTCAAAGATGGCTGACCTCCCCAGCAGCGACAATGATGACATGAGGTGTGAAGCTCCCTCCAGCTGACAGCGCATACAATTCCCCTTCACAAGCATTGGACAATACCGATCAGGCAAACGATTGTGCATTTCTGAACTAAACTACAAGATGGTAGGAAACAGAAACCTTAATCACAGTTAATCTATATGAAATTAACCAAACCATGCAAAGGATTAGGTCGATTAGTTAATCCACCTAGGAAAAATCTCACGTAAGGTTGGTACGAAGAAAGGGGGAAGAATCATAAGAAGCATTTTAATAACATAGGAGAAGAATGCGACAATACAAGAACAGCAGAACTGTGCCAACGGATATTGACCGGACAGCCCTCTTCAGTGTAAAAGGGCAACATACATATCATCCCAACTGGACCCCATCCTAGCAATGAAACAGAAATCCAAAAGGAAAGCAAACATAGCAAGAACCTAAACAGCAAAAATGGAAACTTTGGCCTGCTCAAGAAGAAGAAGTTTTGCATTTCAGACTTCAGAGGGAACATACAGACCTAGAGTGGCTAGGATCTGGCGTCTCCCGGAACCGCGAGGCCGGCCCCTACGCCGCCCTGAGCTCAAGTTGGCATGCTCACTGAACCCCGCCATCTGCATGCCGCTGTCCCCTGCGGCCTCACTCGGCTTCTCACCACCCAAACTCCACGCAGGTGGCGTTGCGGTTGCATCCCCTCCATGGCCAGCCGCAGCCGGTGGCGGGGAAGGTGTGGGGGACGTCGACGGCGAGGAGGGAGAGGACTGGCACTCCTTTGCTGCTTCTTGTGCTTCTGTCATGGACACATCTGCTCTGAACAGACCAAGGCCGGCTTCATGGCCACCTGCCACTGCAATGCCCTCCCTCCCCTCCATGTAGCATGTGAGAAGAGCTCTTCTTGCTTGTGTTTCTTGGTTTGCTTGCTTCGACTCAAACGAGGACGAAGACAGACAAGAGGAGACACCTACTCTAGTTTTGCTTTCCCTGTGTCCAGGCACCAGTAGCTGGTTGTGCCAGTATTATACCGAAGCGAATGGGGAAAGATTTTAAAGATGGGAAAATGGCATAAATAAGAAAGAGATTTGGGGGCAGAATCTGCACAAGAATTGCGGGGTTCCTGCTCTCTGTAACTTTCTCTCTCCTTTGACCAACCAGCTGATTGGTTGGACTGCAAAAGTGTACCGGAGACGTACTTCCATTTTCCTTGAGCACTAAAAATAGGGAGCAAGACAAAAAAAAAACATGAGAAACAGCTCTAACTATAAAACAGTTAAAAAACTGTAGTGACTTAATTGATTTTCCTACTACTACTGTACTACGTCAAAATATACAAAGATTTAGAAATATACCATATATTTTCTTAAGCATGATAACTCAGGTTTGGATCTGCTATGCTTGTCCTTTATGTCTTTTCTTTCCTACTTCCTCCTCTTTTTCATCTGTTATTTTAAAACAGTAGCAAGCGAAAGAAAAGCAATCACATCGGTGGATGTGCCCTACATTTCATTTCTTGGAGCAGTAGTAGTCTGTCTACCCGATAGTAATAACAACAATACTTCAGCATTTCATTTTCATCTACGCATGGGCTGCAGCTTTCCCGATGTTCCTCTTTTTTGAATTTTCTGGCCTGCATATAAGACCACCTCCAAATGAGAAAAGAGAAGGTATTGAATCGGTTCAATATATTAGAAAAGTCGATTCTAACAAAAAAAATATATGGAATCGGACTCTACTTAGGAGTCGATTCAAAACATTAAACAACTCATATGAGCATTAAACAACTACATAGGAGAGTGCAGTTGAGAGAAGATATTATTATTTTGTGGTTTTTTAATGTAACGTGGGTCCCAGTTATTAGTAGGAATCGGTTCAATACATTAGTGAAAAACAAGCTCAGTTCCTAGAATACTTACGTGGCATGATTTTGAATTGACATCGGTTCAATACACTAAAGATGCTCTAAGGCATCAAATGTAGATTCTGGTTTCCTCTTCTTTTTGTCCACTGTTTCAAGAAAGCTTAAGGGTTTGTTTGGTTGGTGCTCTGGATTTCATGCTTGGAAGAAAATAGTGCCTGGAGGTAGCCTAAAAAGTAGATGGTTTTTGCCTGACGAGGCAAACCTGAAGATGAATTGTTTGGTTGAAAGCATGTGCCTGAAATTGGTGAATGAAAAATAGAATGTTGGATCGAAACTACGAACGGTGATCAAAGCTGTCTGGCTCCCAGGCGCTGTTTTTTAACGCCTGAGTGAGCGCTCTCGCCTGGCCTGGCAGCATAAGCAGGAATCCAAGCAAACAATCAACCGGCAGACACCAGGTTGCATCCCGACCAGGCAAAAAGCAGCCAGGTATCAAAGCAAACAAACCTTAAGATCATGTTTAAAGCTAAGAATTTTGAAGAAATTTCATAAAAGACAATTTGATTATTTCCAAAAAATCTTAGATAATTTCCACGTTTCAAATAGAGCCTACTAACAATGAGACTAATTACTACTACGGGGCAAACTCCGAATCCTCCAGCACAGTATGGTACTATTAGTAAGTGTGGTACTACTGACAAAATACTAACAACAAATGACAAAACCAAACCTGTTTTGTTTAGCCAACCTGCACAGCTGTCCAACTGGGTGGATAAGACCGAAAGGAGCAAAGCTTTGGCCTTTTGGGAAATCAGTAGCTGGGGTTTATTCAAAGTGAAAAATAAAAAAGTGCAGTCAAATCCAAGATGTGCTGAAACTGTAAAAGCTCGAAATCCTCGTTGTTATAAAACTAATAAATAGGCCTGAATAAACAAGGGCAACGGTGCTATGCTATCCATTTTAATACCCTGAGAAAGAAAAAAAAAACTACCACCGGCGATAAGGAGAGGACCCAACCATAAACAAAAACATTAGGGGCACTAGACTAGCAGAGAGGCAGAGACAAAATAATGGAGAATCAAGAGAAAGTAATTAGGCCTTTTTTTTACAAAAAAGAGAGAGTAGAGTATAGATTTTTTTTAAATAATATTTTTTTCAAAGATAATTACAAAAATAAATAGTCATCCCAAAAAAATACAAAAATGTGTCTCTGTCGCCAGTTCAACTGGCGACAGGGACCCGCTCGCCTCCTTGTCACCGGTCCAGGTACCACTGTCGATAGGTACCTATCGTTATTTGAAACGGCGACAGATACCTGTCGCCAGTTGAACTGGTGACAGATACCTGAAACCCTAATCTGATTTGTCTACTTGTGATTTTCATAGATTCTGAATAGTACGAAATCTATTAGACTCGCAATAACATTTTGTGATCGTCGTATGTTTTTCTAGTGCGGTGAATTTCTGAAGAATTTTGCGATGACGATTGAGGTACCAATGATTCGTAAGTAGGAAGGTAAATGATATTGCAATGCGCCCGAGAATTCATACACTTGCTCATGTACATGCACTGCATATTATGTAAAGAAACAAATATGAATTTTTCATTACCATCAAAACTACGATAAATCACACTGATATTACATAACATTCAGCAAAACGTCATAACACTTAATCAAAATGATAATTCGGAACATTAGCAATAACATATTACTACTGTCCGTGCTTTCTCGTGGTCGCATCATCTATCAGCAATCAATAATTCTTGAGCATGTAATCGTCTTTAAACCCAACAAGAACACCAAGCAATCAACTTGTTGCTTGGTGTTCTTGTTGGGTTTAAAGACAATTACATGCTCAAGAATGGTTAGTTGCTGATACATGATGCCACTTCCCAGTCAGAGTACCTGCGCGTCCACGTCACTTTCTGAACATAGCGACGTCCAATTACCTATCGACAACATCTAAGTAATTAGATGTCCTGACGCTCTCCTTGCATCCATACTTCTTAAACTTGCAGGGGCTCAATGAGGTTGCTTGTGGCTACTGTCTCATCCTTCTCATGCTACGTGGACGATCCCTCCAAAGTGGCTGAGAGACTACGAACAATATATATATAATATATATATATATATGATGCCGGTTTTATTGGCACAAGCAGCCACTGCTTAGGGCTTTATAGAGAAAAGTCATCACAGACGGTTTCGACCACAAACCGTCTGTGATAGGTTCCTATCACAGACGGTTCTCAGTTAATAATCGTCTGTAAAAGTATGCATCACAGACGGTTTGAAAACCGTCTGTGATGACCTCATGTCATCACTGACCCATAAACTCAGACGGCTCACAAAACCGTCCGTGATGATATTTTTGAACCGTTTGTGAATACCTTTTCTGTAGTAATGCATGCGGATTATGGACAAAAGAAAAGGAAATCCTTTAAATAACCTGGTAATGGCAAAATATAAAGAATGCAACTAGAGATGCAGTATATGATGTATTACGTTATACTTCATGGTTTTTTGTTAAATGCGAACAAAAGGTGGTATATGATCAATTCCCCATCTCAAAATTATTCAACTCTAGAGTGGCATATGTCTAAGGATAAACTTTGCAGTGGTATATTTCAAAATATGCAACTCTAGAGTGGCATGTATCTAAATAACACCTTTACAAAATGTTTGTTTGGCTCTTCTTTTCATATCAAAAGGAACAATGCTACTATATGCCACTTGCTATTCCGTTTTACTTTTTTTGGAATACTCAACGTTTGGAAATAGGTCTACAAAATAGTTTTTCGAGAACCATGAAACTTTAGCATATATTAATTCACTGAATGTAAATGCAAATCATGACTAATTGGAGCCCTAAATATAACTCAGTCTTCTCATGGCTGTTGGTGACTGCTGAACTACAACTATAAGAAAAGAAAGGAATTTTTTTTGTAAATAATCTATTTTTTATTCGGAAATACAGAAATAATACCGCTTAATTTTTTTTTCTGAAATAATCTCTAGTCGCCGTCCCATTGGGCGACTAGAGCCTCATGGGTATAGTCGCCAAACGGATGTACGACATTAGTGTAAGTCGCCCAACCAAGGCGACTTAGTTAAAGTCGCCCAACCAAGGCGATTTAGTTAAAGTCGCCCAACCGAAGGCGATTTAAGCTCCTAAACTCACAATTATGTAAACCCAATTGGAACAATTGTGTTAAAATAGATATTACATTTTGTAGGTATTGTATTTAGCAAATCGTATTATATGATGTTATTTTTGTAAAGATAAAAGTGTGGTGACAACGTTGGTTGGTCTGCATTTCTTATTTTAAGTAGAATATGAAGGGTACGAAATATGTCGACTCATAATAACATTTTGTGATCGTCCGATATTGTTGTAGTCGCCAAATTTTCGTAGAATTTTGTGAGGACGATTCAGATAGTAATGAATGGTAAGTAGATAGGTAAGTGATATTTGAATACTGAAATAATATAGGCTTGCTTTCATGGCTTAGCGGAGACACGGAACGAGAAGTACATTAAAGTCCGCGACGAAGCACATTACACGTAGTGACATGGCATGATGGTTCGTAATTGCTTTAGTCATCCTCGCTACTACTACGGTACACTATGATGTAGCATCCGGACCATATAAGTATACATGCCTTTAGGGATAATAAAAACAAGAGGGTATGACGGGTACTACTACGTAATGACCGACCTCTCTGCGTGGACGGGGCCATTTTCCTTTCTTGCTAGCTCGGCGTTGAACTCCTCGCCGCCTTCCCTTCCCTTGTCGCGGGATCGCCCACGTCGGGTCGGTATGTCAAGTCGCCCATATCTCGCGATTCGATGATGTAAGTGCACCGTATAATGAGAATCGTAAGAAGGATTTAACTTCTTCATAACTAACGTCGGATACGGATTCTGGCCGGGCGACCGGATACGTTGTGGCGGCGGGTTCACCAAGATGAGCCTTTCCTTGCCTTTGTCGCGGGACTGTACATGTCGGGCTGGTATGTCAAGTCGCCCATGTCCCGCGATTGTATGATGGATGTAAGTACACCGCATCGAAACCTTACGTAATAAGGACGCCACCGAGAACACTCTATGTGGGTTGCCTTATGTTCAATCTCCTAAAGCATGTAACGAAATGGTGGACGCGTTATTGCGGTTGCTTTTTATTGAGTTGACATGTTGTATTGATGTGTCGCGTGCTTTAAGTTATATGCATCGAAGAAATATGCAATGTATGAACGAGTTCTGAAAACCAAGCTATTCCATATTATCCGATAGAATTAAGATAAAACATACTAGCAGTTGGGTAGTTGCTTACAAGAACCAAAGTACAATTACGACACAATTAGTTTGGCATTTGCTTACAAGAACCAAAGTTCTGACTGAACTACAAGTTACAACAGAGTAGGAAATGTAATACAAGTTCCTACGTGTCGCCAGCGCCTTGCAAGTTCTCGACAAGTGTGCCCTTCTGGCGGCGGCACGCAACGTCTACCCGCATTGCAGCTTCCCTTCGTCCATATCGTTCGAATGCGACGACTCGCCGACGGCCCTTCCCCCTCTCAATAGGTCTAGATCTGGAACCCAAGTCCTATTTGCAATATCCAATGTGGAGAAGTTACCGACAACCCCGAAGCCTCTTAGCTCGCCGCACCACACCCGCTTGAACCTTTTCCTTCATGAAGTACTCGGATACAAAGTTAAATGGGTCCATGCGGATCGCCCCACACGCTTGGCGAGAACATGAGATCATGGCTTGTGAAGAAGCTTTAGCTTGTTGCATGTGCAGACTAGGTTCATTCACATGGTCTCCAAGGCATACCTCATGGGTAACAAGAGACCGAGCCGTCCTGAATCCGGCTCTGTCTCGGAGGATCACGTCGAATCGATGCTCCGTATTGCCCATTACGAAGACCGTGCGCGACTGAGCCTTCTCGGTCTTGGCTCGCATGTATGTACTAATCTTCGAGCAATAGGGTCGTGGGTTGGCCGCATGAAGTGCCGCATTGCATGTCTTTCCTGAAATATCCGATTGTACCATGCGTAACGCCTTCAACAATGGCGACAAGAGGTCGACAACGGAGGCCCCTAATAACCCAGCTTGTACACCTCTGCAAGGTTAGTGGTCATTATGCCATACCTTGCGCCGTCCGTGTCGTCGCAAGAAGGACCACTTTTCCAATGGCTCGCCTCAATCCAATGAGAGAAACACCGATGTCCCTCGAGGTCCTCCGCGTCAAATGGGGAGGGTCGAGCTCCGCAGCATGGTGTGAGGCGCTCATTGTGCCTCCCGGGAATGAGGGGACGCTTGTTTCTCTCGATGACATGCTTCTTGGTATGCTCGCCCAACATCCGCCACAATGCATCAAATTTACGTTGTTGGTTCTCGCATGGCAAGCCTCTTGAAAAGTTTCATCAAAGGTTCTTTGCTGAACTGCTTGAAGAAGTTGGCCCCGGATGGCGAATGCACCATCATTCCTCGTGTCCGCCAGGGAATGGCTCATTGGGGTCTTCTTGAAGTTGTCGGATGGCCTTCATCATCCCGGGGTGGCGATCATGGATTAGGCAGACATCAGGACGTGCCCCAACTACTCCCATCTTCAGATGCTGAAGGAACCACAACCAGCTGTCGTAGTTCTCACTTTCCACGAAAGCGATGGCTAAGGGTAGAATCTGATTGTTGCCATCAACGCCAATTGCTGTCAGGATCATGCCCTTGTATTTCCCAGTTAGAAATGTCCCGTCCACTGAGATCACTGGCAACATGTGTCTGAATGCATTGATGCAGGGACCGAATGCTAAGAAGGCCCTCTACAAGACCATAAAACCTTGCAGTGGTCTTTTGGCTGGCCGGTCCTTCACAGCAATGTATGTGCCCGGGTTCCTGTCTTGCAGCACCTGGAGCATACGAGGAAGGTTGTCGAAGATGCCTCAAAAGAACCGAACCTCCTTTCCAAAGCCTTCGCTTAGCACGCCATGCCTTCACAGTAGCTAATCTTGTACTTGAATTTCGCCGATAGCCACCATGATGTGCTTGGCCTCCGTGTCCGCTTCTTCACTATCTCTCCGTACATGACATTGGCTATGAAGGTGGATGTGAGGTTGCGATGCTTCGCAATACACTCTCGAAAGCAAGCGAGTGCGGCTCCACCTTCGAGACAATCCGGTGAGTCTCGTGCTTGGGTCTCCTTGCGTGCACACGCCAAGGACACCCAAACTTGCTTTCAGATCTGACGGTATCGCTTGCTCTGGGTGGATTTGAGTACACGAAACGGCCTGCGGGATGGGATCTTCGTCCTCCTCGGAAGAGTTATTACCATCCTCTTGTAAAGCTTCCTCCTCTGCTCGAGCTGTCAAGTCATCAATCTCCATCTGACGTACTATGCTGTCGACATGCTCCCCGTGATCCGCTGGCAGCGCTCGAGCTTCCTCTTCTGCCTCAGCCTCCTCTTCTGCCTCAGCCTCCTCTTCTGCCTCAGCAACATCGGCCACCGCGTGTTCGTCATGAACCACACGCATTGCGTCCGAGCTGCTCCCACCAACCCGACGGGAGCCGTCGGAAGGGCCTGCGAGGAGTTCCTTCGGACATGCCTGCACGAGTAGCACATAACATCGTAGCCACGGCGCCTACAAATTTTTGCAGATATGCCTTCCATGCAACCGTCGCATCACTCTGCTCAACTCCCACCGAATGTGCGTGGGAGACCTACTCAAACCCCTTGTATCACGACACTCCACACCTCGGGGTCCAATGAGAAGGTTCGGTGAGCGCTTTAGGACATCTCCGATTCGGGTATTCTCCAGATTCGGTGTACCAAATCGACTTCTGCGGAAATCACTTAGGTCAACACCGCACGGACCTTCACGAACCGTACCAACACCGTAATGCACTTTCAATCTTGTCGGCTCCGACATGACTACAAATATTACAAATGTTGCAACCAAGGATTTCTCAACATACATTTCCCATATACTTGCTAAACAAACAAGTAGCCGAGAATAAGAACAAACAAGAGTATTACCTTGAAGCGGAGACCTTCTCTTCAGAGGAACAAGCTCCTTTCCCGCAAACCGCCTCTCCCGAGCTCGCCTCGCAAGCTCCTCTCCTCCTCAACCAGATCTGCTCGCTTGTCCGCCGAGAGAAATGGTGAAAGAAACCATGAGGGACTGGTGGCTTTCTATATGACCGTGTAGTCGCTCATCCGCTGTAACGACTTGGCAGAAGTGCTGGCCCAACTGCTGAGCGACACGTGACTAGTCACGAACCGCTGTAACGACTTGGCGTGAAGTCTTGGCCCAATGGTTGAGCGACACGTGGACTAGTCGTTGAACCGTTGGATGACTTGGCAATAAGTACAGCCCAACGGTTCATAGTCGCTCAACCGCTTCCTAACGATTCAAACTAATATATTAATAAGTAATAGAACTATGGTAGAGGGAATGCATAGACAACCATATCATAGTCGCATTCTGAAGGAGAATACGCCAACACAAAATACAAGTTATATAACAATGGTAGATGGAATGCATAGACAACCATGTAATAGTTCCTACAAAAGACAATACGTAAACACAAATGACGTAATAGTTCCTACGAAAGACAATACGTAAACACAAATGACGAAACCCCCATCGCCACCATTGCGCCACCCGCAAAGACTCCGCTCCATCGCCGCCACGCCCCACACCCGTCCGCGCCAAAGAAGACGCCCCGCTTGGCTTCCGCGCTCCTCTTCTTCCCTCCTCTTCTCCTTTTCTTCTCCTCCTTTTCCTTCTCCTCCTCTTTTTCCTCTCTTTCTCCTCTCTCTCCTCTCCTCTCCTCTTTTCTCTCGCCGATTTCGCTACCGAATGGCGACAGTTCGCCGCTGCCATGATTTTATAGTCGCCCAAGTCGCCATACCGTATGGCGACTTGGTTGAGTTGCCACCATGTCGCCATACGGTATGGCGACGACCTTAAGTCGCAGATGCGGTATGGCGACTATGCCTCGAACCTTCAATGTCGCCTTCGGTTGGGCGACTTGATTCAAGAAGTCGCCCAACCGCACGGCGACTAGAGATTATTTCTGTAAAAAAAAATTAAGCGGTATTATTTCTGTATTTCCGAATAAAAAATAGATTATTTTAAAAAAAAATCCGAAAAGAAAGTAAGGAAGGCAAAATTGAAAGCTTTGAACTTCGAAGTTCTACATGTTTGTTACTACACAGGAATGAAAAATTAGAACAGTGTTTATCTCTTGAAAGGATTGACTGTAGCAAAACATCAAATTAACCTGAAGTAAGCTTGTTAGTAAAAGGCATTATATGGCCTTGAAAAGAAGCAAGATTCCTTTTCTGAATAATCATTTGATTGCTCATCACACACAACTTCCCATGATCATAATTCATAAGAAACTAAAACCGTCACAAAGAAAAAGGTCCCAGAAAAGATCAGATACATACTAGAATATAAAATGCGATTCGAAAGAGGTGTTTTTTAATTACATGAGGTGATTTAGTAATAAGTAGGAATTGTTCATCTTAAAAAGGAATGCCTTAGTTGTTATGAAGGTCCTTTGCAGAATTCTCAATGATATCTTGTATGAATTCTAAACAGTAAACAACCATAAACCACAACATGAATCTCCATTATTTGCAGAGCTAAAAAAAGGAAAAAGGAAAAGAATGGAAAAACCAAGTAAATATTATTAAAGGTCGTTGAAGATAATGAAAGATATGGATAGTTGTACTTGCTTCGAGAGTACTCACAAGGAGCCAAAACTCGTCTCCCAAGTTTTAATACAATAGAGGCAATTACCGATAAGGCTTTGATTAAAGATACATGATGGTAGTGTATGTTATCAATATAGTGTGTATGTATTCAGAGGTCCAATGGACAATATATATAAGGTGTATAAGGGGTGTATGCTATATACAGATAAGGCAATACAAAAGGCAGATAAGGAATACAAAAGAGTTCCTATCTCTAACATATCTCTAACCCTCCCCCCTCAAATGCAAGGTGTATGCAATAACATTGCATTTGGAAAGGGTTAACATTAAAATATGGAAAATCCAAAGTCCGAGTCTTGATAATATCGTTGTAGTATGCAGCTCTTAAAAAATATGTCGATAAAAGATCTCCTCCCATCTGGGGTCGTGCGACAGCCCATAAAGCACAAGGTGCGAGAGCAATGTCGATCGCGGCAACATCATGAAAAAGATGATGAAACCGACAAAAATAGAGAAAGCTGTCAAATTAAGCCGAATAGAAATAGATAGAAGCATGGCGGCGCAGATCATAGCCCAAGACGGCGGTGGCGTGGTGCATTAGAAGCACAACAGAGGCACAGTACAAAAGAAGCGCGACGCAATGCACAAGAAGCGTGATGGAGGCGCAGTGCGGAAGAAGCGCGATGCAATGCACAAGAAGCACAAACGGAGACGTAGTGCGGAAGAAGTGTGGCGGTCTTAAAAGCTTGGGGCGGCGGATCTACAGCAGCTCGAAGAAAAGAGCAGCGGCTGCTGCTATGTAAAGAAATTCCTATACTTCTATGACTGATAATAAATTTGTGGATTTACGTGGCTTAGACGAACTCAAAGATAGAGTGATACGGACTTGGATGGACGCAGCGGAAGAAACAACACAAATCAAGAAAAACCTAAGTATAACTAGCAGTAAAGCCAGAATAGCTAGCATAAAAGGTGTCATGCTGCACTTCTCCCCTTCTCACGTTTGGTCTGCCAACACATCACCTTCCCCTTCTCCCTTCAATCCACAGGCAGCAACTAGCATAGCTAGCAAAAGACTAATCTCCACCGACACTCCATCGACAGCAGCAATCAATGGCCTCTCCAGCACCTACTTCCCCCTCAATCGCCCAACTAGCACTCACGTTCGCCTTTCTTCTCAGAAGCAGGCGTCCAGGAGACAGCAGCAGCAGCAAAAGGCGGCCAAGCATCCCTCAATGAAGGAAGGCTCGCTGCTATGCTTCTGCTGGGGCGTCGTCTGTGCACGGCACGGGTAGCCCTGTCGTCGTTGTCCGGGAGGAAGGTGGCGGTCTCGCTTCGTCGGGTGCGGCAGCCGCAGCTTCTCGGGGGACTTCCTGGAGCGCATCTCCACCGGCTTCGGCGACTGCGAGCCCAAGCCCAAGACGGTCGCGCTCGGCCACTTGGGCGGTGCCCACGACGACGGCGACGGCGACTGCGACGAGGAGTGCGAGTACGCGCAGCAGCGGGGTGGATGTCCAGATCTGGACAAATCTAGGACCCTCGGGAGCGCGGCTGGCAATTGGATCGGCAGCGACGAGAGGCCACCCCCGGAAGCAAAGATCGGTCCTCCTGGGGGCAGCGGCAACGGAAGTTGGGCGGCGGTTACAGTAACCCTAACCCTAACATTTGCTCTGATACCATGTTATGAATATTGTGTGTATGTATTCAGAGACCCAATGGGCAATATATATCCTTGTGTACAAGTAGTGTATGGCATATACAGATAAGGCAAGAAAAAAAGGCAGATAAGCAATATAAAATAGTTCCTATCTCTAACAGTGTAACGTAATTAGCCATAGAAGGTGGGTATTCTTATATCACGTTTTTGCAGGCTTCTTGTAGATATAAAAGAAAACAGAAAGGGGGAAAGCAGCTCACACAGACACACACCTCTGTAGTTTACAACTTTTAATATGCTAAACAGGTGAAAGCAAAGCAAGAACCAAAATTATAAAGCTGCCAGATAATAATTAAAGTGAAAACAAACAGAGAATTCAGACCTAGAGGACCTTTTCCTACTGTAGACTGCCAAATACTATGTTATTTAATATAACCTTGCACATGGCCTTCAACTTCAAGCATCCTTCCAAGGTGAATTAGCACACCAGACAAGTAGCTGCACCATTTGGCTGAGCTCGGGGAAAAATGACCCCCAAAAAATACTGTATGAGTTTCATGTCGTCAAAACTGAGCTTTAGTGTGCAGCTTTCTTAACTTTTGCATGTCGTTCACTATACAAATAAAAAGCTTTGATGCTGAAAGATCAGGAGATGCATAGCTGCTTAATGTAACATTTGACAGAACCAATCAGGAAGGACCGGTTGATTGACTTTGCATTCATAGCATTGGGAATTGGCGATCTTAAGCGCATAGTTGAATTCATATATTTTTTTAGAGTGAGTTCAATGGCATGTAGTCCCTACTTTCAGACTGACTTCAACTTAAACGTTAGTGGAGTATATAAGTAATATAATGAGGACTATGATTCAGCTTTTATTGACCATGACCAACAATTTACTAGTAATCAAAGCAAAATGGAGTTAGGAATTACCTATGATGTTCTCATCCAAAATGGAGTACCTTCGCATGCGACCATTACAAGGAGTCTGGAGACCGAGTTCAGTATTTTTCTTCTTGCAACCCTAGCTACCATTTTGATATTTTGAAAACATCGAAACATTTTGCGCATCCATTGTAGGACAAATTTTGTATCGACTTTTAGAACTAGATAATATCATATGGACATGAACTGTTCAGAGATACAGCTAAGATTGAGAGGTTCTCTTAGATCTGAAGCAAAATCTTGAGATTGATCTATGTATAGTTCAGATCTGAGGGTGGCACTATGCATTAGAAATCATTATTTGTGAACAGGGGAGGAAATACCGTAATACACAATGCAAGCAACATGTGAGGTAAAATATAAACAAGAGAAAGATATAGTGGTCCAAGCTTACACCTTTAATCTGTATGTAATGAAAAGCGATATTTTTTACCAATTTCAAGGATGCCCTTCCATTACTCTATAAGCTTATTGTCTCCACACATGTTATCATCGGTAAGACCAACGTTTCTCTAGCTAGGTTAGTGGCGGGAAAAAGGGATAAACACATGTTGTCATCATGAAACAGTTTGCTCTCATATTGGTCCAATTCCTAAATTACGATTTTGGAAGCATTATTTACAGCCACTCAGTTCGAAACAATGAACTATAAAAGAAGTTCAAAACAACATAAAACGTAATGATCAACAGAAGGCCGACAACATGTATGTAATGCAAGGGGACTTCAGAAATGTAATACCCGGAATTGCATTGCCACGACAAAATGTAGACAACAAAAGTTGAAAACGTGTCAGCAAGGGCTTAATCCTTAACTGGATCAACCTCTAACAAAAAAAAAACCTGCGTTCCACGCGCAAATACTTGCAAAAGTTGTGTCTCTATCTGTGTTAACTTGGACATAATGTGGTGCTGGGGAGCTTGGATTGGATAAGAGGAGAGAGCTCCGGCCTTCCGGGGAAGTCACGGATTGGTCGAAGAGGTGAGATGCCCATTTTCTTCAAAAATAATAATTGGGGAAGGAGATGGAGCTAATATGCAGAGACAGTAAAGGAAGCCGGAAGGATTCGCCGGCGTTGGACAAGGTCGGCGAAAAGTAGCCGCGAGAAGATCGAGGTCGCCGGCTCTGTGCGACGGGGTGGCCGGTGGTTCCATCAATTTTATCTTCTTCAGTTTACGTGGACAAGTTTATATTAATTAAGATTACAGCTCGTCTAGACATATTTTTGTTTATATTTACAAGCGCAAAACTTTGTTCCATTTCAATGTTTCCTGTATAAATTATTGGTGGGGGTTAGCATACTTGTTAGTTTCTTGGATTTCTCTACTATCCCTAAGCTTATTGTAGCTTCGCCTTTTTACTCATTGAAAGCATGTGCTGAATATTTTATTTATAGGGAATAAATAAATGGAATTAAAACATCTAGCTAAAGATTTGGGGGAATTTGAGAAGAAGTAGGTTGTCTAAGCTTGCGTCTCACGGGCCATGCATGGGCCATAAGCAGCGTCGCGTCGACCTCCCATGCTCCCTGCTAACACCCAAGAAATAATGGGCTGACAACCTCACCGGACAAGTTGATGCCGCCGGCCAGCAAGGAGGAGTTTTGCGAGATCGCCAAGAGGCACCCCAGCACCGGCAACAAGATGCTCAACGACGGCATCAATCCTCTACAAATCTTGATCGGTCCTCGGTGCATCCAACACGAAAACGGTCAACACTGCATGCTTGATGGCGGCGAGGTGCGCAATGAGCAAGCAAGAGACGGAGTGTGCCCGTGTCGCGCTTATTGCCCTTAGCGCTTTGTTTGGGAAGTTTGGGAAGCCCATTCCTGACTGGGATGCATATGGTTGAGCCGAGAATTTGAACTAAAATTCTGATCCAACCATATGGATAAGCAGGAATATTAGTCTAACCAAACAAGACTTTAGAGTTGAAGGTTGTTCCACCGGTGGAAGTGTGGAGGACAACAGCGGCTTCTGAAGAACATGAATGTAAACGTCAGTTGTACTACTAGCAATGGCGCGACCGGGGGCATGTCGAGTTACATACATACATGCGACAAGAAAAAGAGGCCAAAACATACTTATGTTGGAAAGCGTGTCTATCCAGGGGCGGACCTAGCAATCGGGCATGCGTGGGCGGCTACCTGAGGTAGCCCGCGATGCCGGTACCCCCTCTTGTCTCTTGTCCATATGGCCTTGGTCTATGGAAGGTTGCTTGCTGCCTCGGTCTCGAGGAGGACGAAGCCAGGACACAAAGTGGTTGTTGGGTCTAGAGTACGAACATCTTGGGTGCTTTGGCGCGTGTCTGAGGATTGACTAGGCCCTGCCCACTAGCTCATGCCCACTACTTGTGTAACACCCTAGCTCAACAATGAGCCTAGATTGCTACTAAACTATCTTAACAATATACTTTACATCTACTTACAAAAAAAATTCAGTGAGCTTCTCATTATTAATTAAGCTAGCAGTAAACAAGATAACAATTACAAGCTACACTAGTCAAGCTGATAAATACCATGGATTGAATAAAAGGAGTCTAAGCATTTATCTAGTCCTTGCTCATCAATTTAGTCATAATAAATTATTCTATCATAATGAAGTAAGAGTTTCTCACTAGCTATAAGTTTCTTTTAAAAAAAAATTGACATGGTTTCACTTGGATTTATGACTAATCCAGATTATTGGAACAATCTAACATGTAATAGCTTGCTAAGTCAATAATGAAGGTTTAAAGCAAAATCAATAACAACCACATGAAGTACTCGACTAACTCAATTACAAAGTATGTAAGTCATCACAAAAGATGAACACAATCTTAGAATGAGAGTAAATAATGGGATCCCTTTAATTTAATCGCAAGTACCATTTTATTTGTCATGGTGAATCTCAATTGTAGTGCACCAAAAGCTACCCCTTCCCATACATGCCGCTTTCTCGAGGAGTACCTAAAGAAAACACCAACAACAAGCGTAAGTCTTCGACTCAGCAAGGTACAATCAATGTAACAAACTGAACAACATAAACAAATATCGAATGCTATAATGTTCACATATAACCATCAAGAATGATCAACATACACAAATATTGAACATTACAATGTTCACCTATAGCCATCAATACTGAGCATCATAATCAACCATTGAAAATTACCATGTTCACATATAGCCATCAATAATGAATTCATAAATTAGTCTCTTCTACTTTCATGCAATGCAGATGTCAAGAATGCAACTCTCTTCCTTCTTTGCAATTACCGGTAATACGGAGTAGTGCATCTGTCGATGCATACTTAAGCATGTGCCTTCTAGCACAGGGACCTCAAGTCCACACTCCACGAGTGTGGAGACCTCATACCCGTCCAATACATGACGGGGACCTCAAATGAATTAATACTTGGCTACCACGTAGCCCAAGACTCAAGGATGAATGCTTTAATGCACATGAGCATAATAACCTTAATCGAACATAAGCATATATCTTCTAACAGTAAGATCATGAATAAAATTCATACAAGTAATACAATGGCAATAACTTGAATTCTATTTCCTCATATGCTACCACTAGTTGCACTTGCCTCAACCGTGCGATCGGTGATGACGGGTAAAGAACTCTAACCCCGGTTTCTCACCATCACCTGGCATTCATAAAACATACTAAGAATACCATACAAAATCACACAACATAGCAATAAGACTAAATAAACATATCCGCTCCTAATCGTAATCCGAAATGATACCATTCTTTCCGAACACCATTCTATCCAAAACAGGACAGTCACCCTAGAAAAATCATAACTCTTGATTCATAGCTCCAAAAATCATTAACTCGGATTTTATAGAACCTACACACTTATACGCATACACACTTATACGCACAATATCTCAGGTGATCAAAAGTTCATATTATTTCGTTTACACCCTTGTTTTTAACTCCGAAGACAGATCTGTCATCTTCGGTATTTTCAACTTAGATATTCCATAACTTTTAATTGGTACATCCAAAAATAGTGATCTAAGACATTCTAGAATCCATAGAGAATTAGCTGCCATAATCAATTTAATATAATTTTTTACTCTACAACAAAAATTTGCTAACTCAACATTTTCCCAGCTGTCCCTAATAGAAAGACAGAACTGAATCGTATAGTTTAGAATTTCGTAACTCCTGTTATACTTGTCCAAAAAATGTAATCTTGGGCTCTTTGGAATCATGTTAAAGTTATATATCTAATTCATTGATACCAAAAGTCCAAATTCGTCCATTTTGAAATTTTAATTTGCATAACTATGTTCACTGCCCGAAACCCAGAGACTGAACAGGCACTTGTATTGTAAAAATCATAACTAATTATCTACTCATCCAAATAATGCAAACCAAGACTTTCCAGAAAGATAATTAAATTATCTACCTATCTCTAGGAGACACAAATCCCTAATTTCGCATGAAACTAATCCAAAACTACAGATCAACAGAATCTGCAGATTACCGATCTGCTAATAGTTTCTACCGAACAACGAACTAATAAACCAAATGGAGAAGAAATGAAAGGCCACCCTTAAAGACTGGGGTGAGAGCCGCTGAAATCCCTTGTGAGATCAACCCCTTCTTCTAGCCTCCATCCCTTTCCTCCTTTCTTCCTCTTCTTCTCCTTCTGTTTGATCTCTTGACAGCAACAAGAAGGAGGCATCGGCCTTGGGCAGCAGCAAGGAGGAGGTAGGGGGTGCAATGGAGGGGCTGGTCAGGACACAGGAGGGGAAGAGGCGGCCAAGGGTGGGAGGGCTAGGGGCGGCTGGAAAGAATGGGGGAGGGAGGGCGGCTAGGGTTAGGACCCTCCCTTGGCTCTCATATGGCCGGCCAAACCCCACATGGGTCAAGGGGCCATGGGCCTTCGGCCCATAATCTCTTTCCCTATCCAAATTCTGAAATTTCAGTATTGACTCCATAATATTTCCTTTCTAATTCATATAGTTCTCCAAGGTGAAACGGAATATTACAGCTTGAGAAGTGAGAGCACAGAGCAGAGTGTAGTAGTGACTCTCCTCTGTCTAATCCTAGCGAAGCGACTCAAGTGAGAGAGGTCTGATGCAGCGTGCGGTAGCACCGTGGCGGTGTCGAGAGACAGAGAGGGCGCATCGCGCGTGCATCGTGTTGCGGGCGACAGCAAGGAGCGGCGCACGGGTGCTAGGCTGCGGCCACACAAGGGCGCGGGAGTGGCTGCGATACTAGGGCAATGGGGTGCAAGGTGCGAGCTTTCTTCTCGTGGTTAGTTTAATTGTTGGTTCTTCTCTGTTGATGCTTATTGATGTTAATTAAACGGATGACCGTGACTCGGAATTTTAGTTAACCCAATTAAGGACCATTTCTTTACAGGGAGAGTGTGCTATTGCTCTAGTCTATACAAATTCAAGGTGTTTGCCGTCATACTCCTATATTGGTTTTGGTTAAGCTAGTTTCATTGTGGCAAATTTATCTCTTGTTTAGATAAAGGAGAAGGGCATTGTAGTTTTGGTTATTTTAGTTTGACGCTTAAGAGCTCATAACGGCTGTTGGTTCATCTATTTTTAAATACATATATACTCATTGAATCAATGTATCCTTATATTTAAGAAATATCGTATCACCATATCGACGAATTCATATCACCGTACTAGTATCGCGTATCGGAAGAACTTAGGATATTACTATTGATCCACAGTCTACTCTGTCTAACCTAAATTTGAATCCTGGGTCCGCCACTGTGTGTGTCTAAGCCATTTTGGGTACAACTCTCTAACCAATCTAACCTGATAAACATTTTGCTTAACTGGATTGATGTCACTAACCAATGTGGTAAGATCCAAATGAAGAATTAATGAACACACGAGACGACTACATACAAAGACTCTAGCATCACGTTCCATGTGACACTGGTACCGTTCCTTCCTACATTGAAATTCACTCAATCTTTTCCTAAATGTTTAAATCTCATTTATTATTTGGTTGAGGATTACTTAATAAGGGGCAACTTTCTTAGAGTCGGGAATGCCACAATCATAATACTCACAAATTATTTAGATATACAAAGTCGCTATCATTGTATACTCACATACAAAGCAAGGCAATGTTTATGGTAATTAGTAATTGCTACTCTTATTCCCAAAACGCTTCTACAATTTTTTCCATTTTCAAATATATTTGCTATGTTTTCTTCTTGTACATTGGAAACTAATTTTACATCTATCGTTGTTTTTAGTGTTCTAATGTAATGCAGTTGTTAATATTGTAACATGATTGATTTGTACCTTTCACATTAATATATCTTTAACCCAATGTATGCTTCTACAGTTTTTTCATTTTCAAATATATTTGCTTTTTTTCTTGTTGTGCACTAGAAAATTTACCCTTTTTTAGATAATGGAAGAGAAAACCTCTCCCGGCCTCTGTATCCAAGGATACACACAGCCCAAGGTTTATTACAAATACCAAAAAATTCATAACCAGGCTAAACAGTAGCCTATGAGCCATAATGAAACGGGAAGACTACAAAAACACAAACCAACGGCAAAACAAATGCCGTAAAAACAATAAACATCCTTATGAAAATAAACATCCTTATGGAAATAAACAGTGACTAAAAGTTCATCAAGCATCTCAAAGCCTATTACATAGCTTCCACCCATTCTTGTTAAATATCTCCCTTGTAATGACCTCCAATGCTTTGCTCCCAGCTACCAAGGGTAATGACCTCCAATGCTTTGCTCCCAGCTACCGAGGCCTCCCTCCTTCCTTGGCATTGCAAAGCTTACCAAGAATGGATTCAATGGATACATCTGAATATAACCTGCAGAGGATTGTTAATAACTGTCTTATTGAAAACAACATCATTACGATATAACCAGATAGACTAGCATAGTGCAGCCGCCCCCACCCAAATAGTTGCTTTTAAATCCAAATTAAGACATAATAACCAGTTCCCAAAGATATTCTGAATATTATTGGGTCTGTTAAGATTAAAAGCAATATGAACTATGCACTAAGCAAAACGGACAAAGCGACAATCAAAAAGCAATGTTGAATAGTCTCTTGCTGACCACAAAAGCAACAATTTGTGTCACCCCTCTAGTTCCGTTTTAATAAATTATCCTTAGTCAGAATAACTCATCTACAAATGTACCACCAGAAAAAATTTATCTTAAGAGGTACTTTAACTTTCCATAACTTTTTACATCGAAAACGACAATTGGCGTCACCCAAAAAAGCATACATAGATTTGACTCAAATTGTCCAAACCTATGCAAGTTCCACCGAACCGTATCCTTATCTATGGTAAGATGAGCATTGGCTATCAGCACCACAAGATTATTGAAGGCAAGCAACTTAGGGCCAATAATCGCTCTCCTGAAACTCAAATTTAAATGAGTAGTTCCTAAAACATCTATAACCAAAGCATGTTTCTTCTGACTACCTCAAACAATATTGGATAAAGTTCATAAAGAGGCCTATGTCCAACTCAAACGTCCTTCCAAAATCTAATTTGTTTCCTATCCCCAAGATTAAAAGAACAACACTGAAGAAAATCATGTTTTACCTTCATCAACCCCCTCCAAAAATGAGAATCCCCAAGTTTACTCTCAACTTGAGAAACAGACTTATCATGCAAATACTTATTTTTAAGTAATTGCTGCCAAACCCCATCCTCATTCAAAAGTTTGAATAACCATTTAGTCAAAAAGGCACTTATTTTTTAATCTCAAGGTTCTAAATTCCCAGGCCACCTTGGTTCTTGGGCCTACAAGGAATATTCTATTTAGCCAACCTATACTTTTTTATGGTTGTCGCTCCGCCAATAAAATATGGACCTAAAAAATCCAGTCTTTTAAGGACCCCCTTGGGTACTTCAAAGAAAGAAATCATAAACATAGGAAGGCCACTCAAAACCAAATTTATAAGTATTAGTCTACCACCATAAGATAAGTTTTTCTCTTTCCAATTGCTCAACCTTTTTTCGAAACAATCTTCCAAATCTGTCCATTCATTATTCCTTGGTTTACTAAAATGAATCGGAATACCCAAATATTTGAAGGGAAAAGAACACCTCCCACGTCCAAATATCGTTAAATATTGATATTCAAATTTTTAGCTTCACCAAAGCAAAAGATCTCACTTTTATGAAAATTAATCTTTAAACCAGAAAGATGCTCAAACGCACAAAGAATAAGCTTTAAATTTTTGGCTTGATCAAAATTGTGATCCATGAAAAGAACAGTATCATCAGCATATTGAAGAATAGAAAGACCATCATCAACCAAATGTGATATTATCCTACTAACATTACCCTCATTCTTAGCCCTTCCAATAAAAATGGTTAACATATCTGCAACAATATTAAAAAGAATTGGAGACAGAGGGTCCCCCTGCCTAAGCCCTTTCTTAGTTTGGAAATAAGACCCAATACTATTGTTAATCTTAATCCCCGCACTGCCCCCTGCAACGAAATTCTCAATTCAAGCACAACAACTTGGAGAGAAACCCTTCATTATAAGAGTTTGCTGCAGAAAATGTCATTTGGCCTTATCATGAGCTTTTTCAAAATCAATCTTAAAAATGATTCCATCTAATTACTTTTTATGTAGCTCATGGATCGTTTCATGCAAAACAACTACCCCTTATAATATTTCTCCCCAGCATAAAAGTGGTTTGAGATGGACGAACAGCCTTTTGAGCAATTCCCATAAGTCAATTCGTACCTACTTTAGTAAAGAAAAACTCACATTTAATAGGCAAATCGGCCGATATTGCTAAATTTGGCGTGCATATTCTTTTTTGGGGAGTAAAGAAATGACACCAAAATTGAGCCTAAAAAGAGGTAAATTGCCTCTATGAAAATCTCGAAAGAGAGCCATCAAATCATTTTTAATAATGTTCCAAAAAACTTTATAAAATTCAGCTGGAAAGCCATCTGGACCCGGAGCTTTATTATGCTCTATTTGAAAGTGCATCTTTCACTTCCTTTTCAGTAAACTCAGCAGTAAGATAGTTATTTTCAAAGTCACATTGACTTCTCCATGCCATTGACTTTTTCATGCCATTCATATAAAAATTCAATATGATTGGCTCAAAGCTCACAGGGAGCGATCGGAGAATCACATCAATAGCCAACTCTTGGCTAAGAGGAAAATAAAGCTTTTTCAAGCTCTCAAAGTGACCAATCATCTTGATCACATGAGGACTGACTGGGTTGCCATCCGATAGCCTACAAGAAAACAATGCCTCGGAGGTATGGAACCTCTGCCCTTGCTTGATCCTGAAACATACCTTTCAGACCTACAATCATATTTGTAAGCGTCTGTGGTCTCATATTGCTTCTGAAGCTTAGAGTTCATGGTTGCAAGCATAAGGTAGTGCACATCTACTACGTCATTACAATGCTTCTTATAAGCATTCTTTTCAGCTCAAGTTGCATCTGCATTCTGTTCCTTAGGAAAAGAACCCTCTAGAACATATTCCTTCTTTTCTTGTTTGAGAACAATTATCATATTACGAAACCAGTCAATAAAACCGGCTCCATTCATCTTTTATTTCTCAAGAATAGATCGCAAATTAAAGGTAGGTGCAGAAGAAGTAGTAGGTGCCATGATCTACAACAGAAATATATGCAAAAAAAATTAGCACTATGTTTATGTAAGATCTTCTATTAGACAATCATGTTGGTGGTTATGTTCGACCAGTCTACGACTAGCTCGTATCTCTGTACGACTAGTCTTGGCCTGATCGTATCTCTATACGACTAGTCTGAACCTAGTCGTATCATCATACGACTATTTCATGCATGTCAAACTTAATCATCAATAGTCAATAAAAGATACTCCCACTATATGTTCTAAACCATGTTTCCCTCTATCATATATTGAGTTCAAGATCCAAAAATCATTAAGTCCTAGTGAGCTTTGGCATCACTACTAGAAACCTAGTGATTTTAGATAGGCAACCTCTTGTCAATCATATCACATATGACTATTGTTTGTTGGGTGGCATCTCTATGCCCCGGCGACCAACATTATGCCCTAAGGCCCAAAACTATTTTGATAGCCTTATCAAGTTAAACCAATACCATGCATGTGAGTGTCCGATACCCCACCCCATCTTATTAAGATAGTTAATGGCACCCTACTTTCGTAGACCTGCCAATTAACGATGAAAATCGTGAGAGACGCAACAATTGGAAAGACATCAATTTTACTTAATTTTTCTTGAGAGATACTATTCTACCATGTTACAACATCTAATGATAAAACATGATTAATAACATGACATGAATAAATATTCACAGATAATCAAATTAAACTATGAAATAGTATGGCCCTTATCATAACGATCTCCATCACGATGCTTCCTGTCCTTCGACCATTATGTTTGAAATTTTCGACCGCAATCATCTACTAAGCAATTACTCCTAAAAGCTAGTATGAATTGCATAGGATAATATCAAGTATCATATGTCGGTACACAGACCATTATACAATAATATGTAGCTCAATGGCTATATCACAACATGACACGTAGGCCATGAAAATCCTTACATGCATCATATACACAATAGTCCATACTATTCACATCAATACTTGCAAAAACGAGTTATGCATAGAATCCAATTCTATCGGGCGATATGAACACATACTACTATATAACGCGGCTACGACCACGCCGGGCCCACTAGCCGGTTAGCGGGCGGGGTTCGAAGGAGCAACGCCCCTCGCTGGTCGAGGGCAGCGCTCTCAGAATTTTTTTTCTAGGACATGAATCTCATTCACGTAACCGAGCCTCGGAAATCATCGAATTAATCATATTAACCCTATTCCAAACAAATCTAATCATTGCCTTGATATGACCACACACTATGGCATACTCCGATGGCGGAATTCTGATCGGTAGGAGTGTTATGCAGTGTGGTCGTGAACAAGCGTAATAAATCATCTGGCCCTTTTAGCTCATACCTCCTCATAGACTCATTTACTATCACCGAAAACCGATCGATCTTATCGACCGGTGCCTAGATCGTTCCATCCATATGAACCGATCTAGGTTACCAGACCCGACCAGTAATAGATCCAATCTACCACTACCACATATCAAGTATATGCGACCGATCCAGATCAAAAACTATGCAGGATGGCTCTGATACCACTGAAGGGATACGGGTAGGCTATACTAGCTGGCAATTCAAAAATTCTACTACGTAAACCAGGACGCTATGCAAGCAGGAGATCATAGATTGTTACCACCAGACGCGCAGTACAGCAGAAGAAGAGTTGGAGCAGCCTGATCCAACGTAGAGCGCATCAGTGTAGTTGTCGTAGTCAATCGTCCAATGTCGAGCAAGTCGATGCAGTGGTCGTAGTCGATCGTCTCCTCCAGCAACCTATGCAGTTCCTTGTAAAGACCGTGGATCATCCTGAAGCGCAACAGCAACCGCAGTAGCGTCTCTACGGTATCCACACGTCCAGAGAAGGAACTGCATACGCCAGTGTGCTAGCACCAAGTCGCACGGCAAGGCTCTCTCTCGAGAAGATGGTGGCTAGGGTTTCAGTGGAGTAACTCACGTTATCTCTCATTCGTCTCACCCATAGCCTCAAGCATCTCCTTATATAGTGCCCATGACGAATCCTATCCGAACACGTTTGTTCCAACCCGTTAAGTGTGTGACCCGTTAGGTTCATGCGTAATCGGTTGTGACTCAGAAACTTCTTTTCGATCACGAGTTGTTAGCGGCTCCTAGCAGGACATAACGATTCCCGAATACACATGAATTATATCAGACCAACCTTAATGCAATATGATCTACAACTAGGTCCTTATCACTAACGACCAGGTTGTATTTGGTCTCGACCAGTTCGTAACTCCTTACAACTAGGTTTTGACTACTTAGTGATCATGTTCGACCAGCCTACGACCAGCTCGTATCTCCATACGACCAGTCCATATCTGATCGAACTGAAAGATCTGCTCATGTATTCTCCCTTTGCCTCACGATATCCGATTGAATTCCAGGTGAGATATTATGTCATCCATAGATTGTTCAATACTTTCTAGATAAAGTGTCGGATAACTTCACGTGGTCGAACACTTCGACCGCTAGTGGCATGGCCATATACTTTCTTTATCCAACCACATCGAGAGGCCTAGGAATATCTCTCCTGTTATGTTAGGAGGGGCAAATCCCATATCCAACCAGTCATATTCCTCTGCATGTTTTATAGCATACCCAAAAGCTACCTTTATAACTACCCAGTTACGAGTAGCGTTTGGCAACCCTAAGTGTACTATTACATATGTAGGAAATCATGCTGATCTGAGGTCTAAGGATTATACATCATCATTGCTTGAGACCAACTGACGACACATAAAATCATAACAATCTCAACAGTGTCTCAAGATGGGTCAATCCAACCCCATGTTCTCTAACATATATTCACATTATTGATTCGATATCCCTATATCCATGACCGGTGAAACATGGTCATCAATCAATACATGTACTGGTCGATAAGTCACTAGTGTTCCGACCAGGGATACTTTTAGAATGACATCATATAAGTTAAAAGAGCTTCACCAATAAGTCACATACTTGTTCATCTTTATAACCGATGATTTATTCAAGGAACATAATAACATTTATTCAATAACTCATAAACATAGACGTGATACAATCATCTCTATGATTGCCTTTAGGGCATATCACCAACAATAATACCCCCATCCTGTTCCAACTGAAAATTTTGTTGTTTCCTATGCTTACTATTAGCTATCAAATGAAAATACTGAGTATTACTATCCCCTTCAAGCATATGTTTCGTCTTAGCTCATTGATACCATTTCATTTCTTCCTCTCGTGGTAAATGTGCAAGACGCTTATTAGAACCGTATTTAAGATTAATTTCAAAATTAGATAACCATGTAGCTTCAGCTTTGTTATCAAGATTATCAATGATAGTCAAAAGACATTTTTTTTCTCTAGCGTATACGCACCACTAGTATTTTTAGCCCACCCTCTGAGAAATTGTCTAAGCACTCGTTTTTTCTCTAGCTTATACACACCACTAGTATTTTTAGCCCACCCTCTGAGAAATTGTCTAAGCACTCTAATTTGGCCTTGCCAACGATCAATTGCAGAATTACCAACATTAATTTGTTGCCACACCTGAGCCACCAAATAAAAAAACCAATCCCTCTTAAGCCAACCTAACTCAAATTTAAACAGATGTTGGTTCCCAGTATCAGCGACTACCCCCGTGTTAAGAACAATAGACATATGATCAGAAAGAACACGTTCCAAAGCATTTACAGTGGTCAAAGGGAATTTCTGTTCCCAATCCGTACTCACAAGAATACGATCATGTTTTTCAAAAGTAGGATTATCCAAATTATTTGCCCACGTAAATTGCTTGCCCGAAAGCCTAAGCTCTCTTAAGTCAAGGCTCACAATAACAGCATTAAAAAGAAACGGATAACGCCGATCAAAATGATCAGTATTTTGCTCCGCACTTCGCCTTATAATATTAAAATCCCCGCCAATTAGAATAGGCAATGTTTCCTTACTACACACTTGAACTAATTCAACTAAAAATTGATCTTTATAAAATGGTTGTGCAGCACCATACACAGCCACAAGGATCCATTGGAACCCATCTTCCTTATTACGTAAATGAAGCTTAATAAAAAAAAGTATCCCTAAAAAATGGAGCCAACCTAAAAAACAGCCATGTTCACACTAAGTAAAATACCCCCGAAATGGCCATGGGGAGGTAAGTAGTGCCCAAAAAAATCCATACCACCGCTAAGATGTTTTAATTTCGAATTGGAAAAATCCTTCTTAACAGTCTCTAAAATAGCAACAAAATCCATATGTTGTTCCCGAGCCAACTCCGCAATGTATCTATGCTTAGCTGGGTCGCCAGATCCCCTACTATTCCAAAAAACAACTTTCATTTTCTCTCTTGTTTATTTTTAAAGCGAGACTCAAATAACTTTTGAAAGTGCTTTCTTAGCACCTACACTTTTCTTTTTATGTGAGACCAATTGCAAATCATGATCATCACCTACAATCAGATCCTCATAACACAAATCACTACATAAACTATTTAGAGAGGATAAATCAAGGCTATCGGTTTCCTCATCCAAATCCTCTTGGGAGGTATGTTCTTTACTATTTTTTCCTGAACAAGCCAATCTACAAGCCAGCCTACCAAGTTCGATCTTTCTAATAGATTTTAAAGAAGAGGTCATTTTCAAACGATTTACTCCTAAAGAAATTCATACTTGATTCAAATTAGCAATAGCAACCTCATCTGGAATAGCCAAAAGTGAAAATGCATTATTCATATTAGTACCTTTGCTCTCCTCCAAATTTTTGAACTTGGCTCTTCGAACAGCCTTCACCAAGGAATCCTCATCCGCTCCAACTTTGTTCTCGAAATGTTGGCTCCACCTTGGCTCCTGATCAGAAACCATACCAGCCGTCCCCCCATTTTTGGCCCCCACCCCCGCCGACCTCCCCTTCTTCTGAACCAATGTCCATTCCGAAGCATCGGACAGCGGATCCCCCGTCGATCGCCCCCGCGGCATCTTTACCGCCACACCAGTCGGCCCTCCTTTCTTGGGCATATCCATCAGCGATAAGATTGCACCCTCAGTCCTTCCTAGAGATGGCTTCACCTCCCGGCCCGGCAGCGAAGCTGCCTCTAACGAGTCCACCTCCACATCTTCATCACCGGCCAACAGGGACCTTTGAACCGGTACCACCGATTGCCATAGCACCATTGTCCCCTGTAGCACGTGATCATTGACCCATGCTACTTTTGGTCCACCTGATCTCTCTTTTGCAACCTCCTGCTGCGAAATAGGAATGACACAAACGGGACTATTACCAAGAACCGAATCACTAACTTGAGACGACGAGGTCGTACCACTTGAATTCGGCCCCATCATTTCTGCAGATTTTTTTGCCCGCTTAGCCTCACGATCCTTCATTTCCTCATCTTGATCCCCCTCCTTTACCCTGACCATCTCCATTATTTTGCTCATCCCCCACCTTGCCTTGTCCCAATTGTCCATCTAAATCTTGCTCAACTTTAAAAAAATAATTCATAAACACCGTTACCAACAATAATATCAACACTCGCAGGGATTAGAGAAACATCTATGACCCCCACCTACAGCAGGACTAGATCGTTCTTCCTTGTACTTATCATGTCCACCTTAAGCGTAGCGCCAACAATAGAACCAATGGCACGAGGACTAAGGTAGTCTCTAACTTCAAAAGGAACCCCAAAAAGCACCCAGACAGAGCTAAGCTAAAACATCGAAGTAGAGCCTAGTGTCCATCCCTCAAAGCGTACCACCACCCCTTGCGCCTTGACCTGTATAACCCCAATCTGAACCATTCTTGACAATTCGATGGGCGTCGGAAATTGAACCAAAAAATAATTCGGACCAATTTCTTTCACATCCCACTACCAATCAATCGGGATGAGTCTTTTTAACTCCCCTATGACCCATTCAACGAACAGCTGCCCACCGACAATCTTTACCACCCCCAGCGTGCCCAGTTCATCCTTCAACCTCGATGGACCTATACAGGGTACCACATAGAACCCTAGACCCTCGGCCCCATATCCACATAAATTTGCCACGGGTTTTGGCAATTTGAGCAGAGGACATCTCGGTGCCAAATGATTGGTATGGTCACAAATATCACAGTGCAACACAACTAGACAAGGAGTAATGGTATGTCCCTTCTCCTTGCATCTGAAGCAAAACCTCTTAATCTGGTCAACAACCCCGTCCTTCACCGTCTGCACAACTTGATGAACAGATGGTCCTCCACTTTGCGTCGGCACTACCAACTGAGCTGACTTCCTCGGCCTTGACACTGCGGCCGTACCAGCAAATGAAGACAAAGCCATGCCCACTGTCCCATCTACCACCACCCGGGTCACACAAGGTTGCCCAACAACGCCATGTTGTGCCAACCTACCTGCCGACGACTGAGAAAATGCACCTTGTCCATGGTGCCCAGCTGGATCCTGAAACGCCATCCTGCTTGCCGAACTAGATTGACCGAAATTGATACCTAAAATTGCCATTGAAGCCTGGAATACCTCCTATCTGGGGTAGGCCTCGTCCCACCCCAGCATTGCTCACTACTCCTCCGTAAACTCTGCGGCTGGAAGTCCACCGTCCCCGACCGAATCAGCCCTGACTGCCCCCGAAGTTGCCATGTCCGCCACCCTTGCTGCCGACAAAAGTTCTGCCGAAAGCTCCACCTCCACGACCCATTGGAACTAACGGACGAAGGAGAGCTTCCACGTACGTGCGCCGGCCAGGGGATGCAGGAAGAACCAAAACCCTAGCTTGCCCTTTGAGATCGCTTCTCCAAAGATGGGCATGCTCACGTTTGATCGGAGGAATAACCGGTCTAACCGACCAACTAGGCTACGAATTAAGACCAGGCAACGCAATTGACATCTAAGACGATGGCCCTACCAGGTTCAAAAATTGAATCTGATGATGAAATCTCGGCTTGGAAATCTGATACTGAAATCTTGGCTTGGAAAGCACCTCCATGATCGGAGGGGAAAGTCTTGCTCTATGCTTCGTGGACCCTACCAGCAACCGAAACACCGCCCGCACTAAAGCATCCCCAAAGGAGAGTTTAGGCAATGATCTTTGTGGTGGTAGAGGGCCCTACCAAGGCCTTCCTATCGGCTTCTGCTATCTTCCCCTTAACGACGGCTCCTTCTGTCTACCATCCACCGACGATTGCGGTAATCCGATCGACGACGCCAATTCCTCACCGCCAGCACCTAAACTATGATCTGCAAAAAAAAATGAGAATCCCGAACCAGTGCCAGATAGCCTGCCACCTGCCGAGCCTCCTCCTCTAAATAGCCTGCTGCCCGCACATCGGCGTAAATAGCCATGGCCTCATCCTCTTCATTCTCTGAACTATCCCCATCGGAAGACTACCAAAAATGAGAACTCAGCCGACATAAGGTAGGAAGATCACCGTTGCTTTTCATTCCCTCCATGCTGTCGAAAGATATTGTAGCATATCTGGCACTTTCTGATGGATGGCAATAATCTAAACTTTCGCATCCCGGTGCGTCATCGACGGTAACGGAGCATCGTCGATGACGGAGTGCTTCACATGCAAGCAAAGAACGTGAGTCGTGGATCGAGCAATCGCTTGACTAGATAAAACTTGCTTCCTCTTTTGTATGGCTCTGTGGTGGAAAGGACTGTAAACAGCAAGCAGTGTAGTCACTTTGTTCTGAAGATCTTGCCTCGCTGACGACAAAAACTCGGCCGGAGAAGAATCAATGGAGGAGCCTCTCTTCCTTAAGCTCCGGGGCATCCACACCTAGAGGTGCGGAGGCACGGAGGGAGACGGCCCTGCTGCCGGGGAAACGGATCGCGGTGGCAGAGGAGGAGGAGCTCTTCTCTTATTCAGCGGCTCACTCCAACCCCTGTTTACTTCTCTCGATAGCACTCATATGTGTGTACCAAAATGGTTAGTCTCTGTCCACCGAAAATTTACCTCTATCGTTGCCTTTATTGTTTTGATGTAATGCAACTATTAATATTGTAACATGATTGATTCGTGGCTTTCACATTGATACATGGTTATACCGTAGGAATTATAAGAGTGACAAAATAAGACAACTGAGTTTGAAGTGTCGAGGAGGAAGAGAATTGAGACCCTCGAGATTGCTGCCAAAAAAATTCAACATATCCCTGATACATATGCATTTGATTTGACTTTACGATAGGATGATACAATTTATTTATTTCCTTAAACTACTCTTTATACAACACAAGACTTACACAATCTTCTCTCATGCCACTACCTAGCTTCAATTAGCTCTAGACCCTATCCCCCAATTGAGGCAACACTACATATTTATAGCCTTACATAGTTACTAGGCGGTAATGCGCGCTATGTCGCGCCGGTGAGCATAGATCGTTATGACCAGAATCATATGTTTGGAATCTTACATGACTTTTTCTTGCCTATCTATAGGATCTGTTATGTTATAACGATGTGCAAAACAAAGCGGATAGTATTAGCATGAAATCGAGAAAGATGATGTTGCCTAATGAAAAGCTAAACAAGAGATTCCATGATGGTTATATACAGTCATAGCAGTCTTGATTATGTACATAACGGTTAGAAAATTCATCCTATATAGAAACATGGTCTCTTAAAAACCAAGATGAAGCTATATAACTATTACATGGGTAATATTTTTTTCTTGCCTAGCGCAATTATAATACAGATAGTGGTCCGAGATTCATCATATAAACAACCACGCTATTGCGAGTAAGACATGAACATTTATAGACATTAAAAGGATGTAGCAGCTGATACAAAACAGCATCTCAGTTGTATTGGATCAATACCAAAAGGTATGTATAGTAGAAGTACAAAACCTAGAGCTAATGGGCCTCATGGGTCATATATATACATAACACCCCCCTTCAAACTCAACATGGGTCAGGAGGATCTGAAACATTGAGTTTGGAGAGATAAAAACGATGTTGCTCTCGAGTTTGAGCCTTGGTGAAGAAATCAGCAACTTGAATCTTAGAGGGCACATACTGAAGAGCAATGATCTTCTGTTGACAATGAGAACGAGTGAAGTACGTATCCACACCAATGTGCTTAGTAAGCTCATGCTTCACTGGATCAGTAGCAATCTGTATAGCACTAGTGTTGTCACACAGAAGAGATGCAGGAATATCGCATGACACACCAAGATCACCAAAAGCCAACGGCCAAACAATCTCTGAAGTAGTAGTGGCTAACGTCAAGCTCACCTCAAAGACTAGACCGTGATATCGCATTGCTTTGACTTCGGTGCAATAAGCGAAGACTCGTGAAATATGCAATAGCGAGAGATGATCGTCTATCATCAGGATCACTCGCCCAAGTCGAGTCGAGTAAGCATGAAGTCAAGCCGAGTCGATCGAGAATAAAAGAGACAACGATCAACGATCCCTCATAGATAGCGCAACACACGAAAGGTGAGCATAGTGAACAGACGTGGGAGCAGAAACAAACTGGCTGAGCACATGAACAGAATGAGCAATATCAGGACGTGTCACTGCAAGATAGACAAGACTCCCAACAATATGATGATAATGAGAAGGGTCTTCAAGCGAAGTGCCATCAGTAGGACGAAGCTTAAGATGAAGCTCCATAGGAGTAGCAGCTGTCCGACTGTCAGTGAGACCAGAGCGAGCAAGCAAATCCTGAAGATAACACTGCTGAGAGAGATAGTAGCCATCATTTGTGCAAGTAAACTCAATCCCCAGAAAATAACGGAGAGGACCCAAATCAGACATCAAAAACTGCTCACTAAGCCGTTGCTTAACAAAAGTAATGTACTCCTTATCATCCCCAGTAATCAGCATGTCATCAACATAGAGTAATAGCATAGTACGACCACATGGAGATGTATGAATAAACAATGCAGGATCATGATTACTCGGGGAGAAACCAGCAGCTAACACAACTGAACTGAACCGCTCAAACCAAGTGCATATGTATCGCTGCCACTGTTATCGCTGTTACTCGCTGTTCTTTCCACTTCTGCATCTTGCATTTGTTCATCTACTTCATCAGGAAAATCTTCAACAGTTGGACGAGGAATGGACGATCGACCAGCGGTGATCTTGCGCGGCATGGTCACTGAAATGGATTACAAGAAATGCAAAGATATGTCAAAGGAATATCAAGGAATGAATTAACAAAGCATTCAGATTGCCATTCCTCATTTCTGTGTCACGGGCGGTCAGACCACCAGGATGGGCGGTCAGACTGCCACTGACACAGGCAAACTGATCTGGGGTGAAGTCCACAAAAATTGCAATGTGGGATAATGGCATAATGGATATGTGTTCATACACCCCTAGTCCACTTGCAGGTCAAGGATTTTCCACCAAATTGACAAAGATATGGCACATGCATGACAAACCCTAGAAAATTTGGGGGAAATCATAATGTGGATAGATTGCAAGTGAAGAGTTGAGGGATTACCAAGATCAAGAGATGAGGAATCCGAGGAGAAGATTCCTTGAGGCAATTAGGGATTAACCTTGTCGGATTTGACACAAACTCCCTCACCTAGGGTTTCAAAAATTGAGAGAATGAGTTCATCAAATCTCAATCCAACTGGAGGAATAGATAGAGGAGGTGAGGGGGAACATTAGGATTACCTCAAAGCACAAGGGCCACAGCCGGAGAAGGAGATCTGGGCAGGAGGTGATGAACCGGCCAAGAGCTAGGAGAGAGAAGATGGAAATCAGTTTGAGGAGGAAGTGGGAGAAACTACCCCTTCGGGTGAAGTTAAGGATAACTTCCACGCGAAATCGGTCAGACCGCTAGGCACAAGGCGGTCAGACCGAAAGGCCGGCGGTCAGACCGCTGGGTTTGGCGGTCAGACCGGTTGAGGCCTGAACCTGACAGCAGATTCCAGCACAAGATTTTGGAATTTGAGTGAATTGTTGTACATTGCTCCAAGTTTTCACACAATCAATCAAACAAACATCTTTGGAGCATTTCCAACTAATATAGCCCTTTAAAGTCCAAATATTAAATAGTTTTTATGAATTATTCTTTTGTTTTCGCAAATGAAATCTCATTTTCAAGAACTTTCTCCAAAAGATCCAAATTGAGCAATTTGGGATAGTTCAAGCAACCAATTGCATGTATGAGTCATTAATACCATTATAGACCTATTCATGTGAATAATCTTGGCTCAAATGGCAAAACTCACTTAAGTGCTAGAAAGTGACCTTTTAGGTCAGACTTGAATTTTGGATGAATTTTAAAATCAAATAACTTTTGATAGGTTGGCCTTTTTAAAAACTTTTGAATACCAAAAATGTTTAGAATGGCCAACTCTAGGTTTTTCCTTTTGAGATCAATTTCAAATTCCTTTTAGAATAGATTTTACATGAAAATCTAGTTTAAGTCAAAAACAAGAAACTAAGATCTACAATTTTGGCTAGAAACTCATTTTCGTTTAAAATAGGTTTTTCTTGAGCCAAAACTTTTGGGAAACCTTTGAAAAGCATCTGTATACATTTTGCAATTAGTTTTTCAAAGTTTATACTAATAATTTCAAGATTTTGACTTTTGGCTAAATGGCTCATTTTTTAAAAACTATGCTAGCACTTAATTTCTTTAGGCACATTTTGGGATGTAGTATACATGATCATGATTTAGCACTTCCCCTTAATGTGCCACTTATTTCTTGCTCAAGAAAACAATAAACAAGCTTTAGCACAAGAGCAAGAACAACCCTTTTGAGATTTTACATGAATGCAACCTACACAAGGCATAAGGGCTAGATACTTCAATGTAAATTCTTGTTACCGAGATAGCATTGGTTTATAATATGAATTGATCTTCATCAAGCTTGGCTCCATATTTGCATATGATGGAATCCATCTCTTTATGAGTGAGCCAAACCTTCAATGCTTCTCCAAGTACCTATTTAACATTTTTAAGCATCTTTTGGTACCCACACTCGGTTGGGTCCTTGAATGTTAGTCATAATGGATTTGGGCACCCAAATGGCCCTAGCATTAGTTTTATGTAAACTAACATTCCTAGCAAACACATTGCCATATTTATCCTTCCTAAGCAAATAATGATTATTATAAATAATTGGCTTAGGAGTGATACCTTTGGAACATTCCTTACTAAAATATCCTTTTTCCCGGCAATTGTAGCAAGTAGGGCTTTTGCTTCCCCTTGATGTCTTCTTATCTTGCTCAATTCCAGTTTGCCTCTTTGTTGAATGTCTTGGCTTGACATCCTTTTGATTTGGGCACACCGAGGCAATGTGACCATTCTTTTTGCATCCAAAGCACTTGACATTTTTAAATTGTCTTCCATTTTGCTTTGGGATGTTCTTCATCTTCTTCTTGGTGACGAAACCAAGTCCTCCCTTGTCATTTTCCTTATTAGGACACACGGAGGAAATGTGACCCTTCTCATGACAATTAAGGCACTTAATATTCTTCGTGTGTCTTGCATTGTGCCTCATCTTGCTATTTTCCTTCTTCTTCTTGGGAGTAAATCCAATGCCACTCTTATCTTGTAAGCATATTTGCTTTCTCAATATTTCATCGAGAGTAGCCTTCCCTTTATAGCTTCTATCCAAGTCATTTTTCAAACTTGAGACTTGGGCCTTGAGCTTTTTGTTTTCCTCTACAAGGTTAGTCTCAACAAGTATAGAGGAAATAGGTACATCTAATTTTGAGCAACAAGGCATATCAATTAAATCATCACAAGAAGTGGATACATTAATTTTAGATGAATTGCAAGGGGTAGGAGCAATATAAGGCAAATCATCTAATAGATCACATGTAATTCCTATATCCACTTTAGAGCTAGTATAACTTTTAAGAAGGAGGGTTTCATGTTCATTTTTTAAAACATCATAATTTTCTTGAAGCAAGTTAAATTCTTTCTTCAAAGCTTTGAATTTTGAAACCTCCTTTCCCATAAAAACATTTTGCTCTTCTAGTATATCAATCAACTCATCATATGAAGGCTCATCATTATCATCGCCATCATTATTTACCTTCTTTTTACCTTTTGCCATAAAGCAATGAGGCGATATTGATGGAGTTGAGGATTCATCATTGTCTGAGCTAGAGGTTGAGCATTCTTCTCCGGACGTCCATTCTTCTATGCAATCATCACTAGTGGAAGTGGACTTTTCATAATATTCTTGAAGATGGGTTCACATCTCATGAACATTCTTGAGATCGTGATATGGCATCAAACACATCTACACTCAAAGCACTAAATAAGGCGTTAATTGCTTGAGCGTTGAGATGTAAGCATTTCTCTTCCTCTTTGTTGGAGCAAATTGATCCAATGGAGGAGAAAAGCCAACATCTACAATCCGCCATATATTTAGGCCCATGGCCTTAAAATAACATGACATGCAGATTTTCCAATGAGCATAATTTGTGCCATCAAATTTAGGTGCTTCACCAAGGTGCACTAAATCTCTAGTCGCCATCCTTTACTCTCTAGACGGTTAAGTCTAATAAATGAGAGACCAAGCTCTGATACCACTTGTAAGATCGAGGTGGCCGACTAGAGGGGGAGTGAATAGGCGTTTTAAAAACTTCTTTAGCTAAAACCGATTTCTAATGCGGAAGCTAAACAAATACGGTTTTGCACAATTAAAACCTAAATCAACTAGGTTCAACTAAGTGCACCAACAATATGAGACTATATAAATGATAGCAATCATACACATACAATTTAGCAATTTAAATACAAGTAATGTAAATTGCAAAATGTAAAGCACAAGTAATCAAACCACAATGATACGGCGATGTTTTCCCGTGGTGATCGGAGACTTGCCGGTCTCCCCTAATCCACGTTAAGGGAAACCCAAACCAATTGAGCCGGCTCCACGAATTAAGCCTTCCTCCGAGGTAAGTCCAATCACTTGAACCGGTTCCAAACCGAACCAACACCTCGCTCCACTAGGGTTGCTCTTTCCTCCACTCCGGAGATGGCGAGCACCACACCACTCACAAACCGCCCGGGTCTTCTCACAATCTTCTTTGAGAAGCTCACCGGTGCAATGACGCAACCACGCCGTCTAGGTGTCGGCAAACACCAAGAGTAACAAGTCTCCAACGCTCACTTGAACCAATCAAGTGTCTAAGCTCAAATGGATACGAAATCCACTACCTAAGGCAACACATGCACTTAGGGTTTTCTCTAACCTCACTAAGTGCAATACATGCACAAAAGAGAATGAGAGGCTTGCTCTTTGCTCAAATGAAAGTCTAGGGGCACCAAAGACACAACCAAAGAACCTCTCCCAACCACCAAGGTGGCTTTATATAGCCCACACTCAAAAACTAGCCGTTGGGAAAAGATTCCAGAGCTCTGGACAAAATCGGTCGATCCGTGTAATGTAATGGCGGTCGACCGCTTCTTGGCTCCAACGGCTATAAAACTAGCTGTTGAGCCTACTACGGCCTCGCCACATAATGGCCGGTCGACCCCCACCGTCGATCGCTTTATAAACGCGGTCAAACCGCTCCACAAAGTGTCAGACCTCGACATCAAGGCGGTCGAGACCAAAGACCAACAAGTGCAATTCTGATTTGTTTCACAACTCAAATTTGTAAAAACATATTTTGCTAATTTGATGCAAGATGCACACAAAGTTAAGGACAAGACTCTCAACAAGTTGCAAAACATATTTGCCAACTTTTAGAATCAATGCCTCAAATTTGCATTCCGCTTCAACTCAATTTACAAAACACATTTGCCAAATTGACGCGCGATGCAATCAAGATCTCAAGTGAGATTCTCAACAAGTTGCAAAACACATTTGCCAACTTATAGAATCACACTACAAGGAATAAGGTACATGGACTTACACCATTTGCAAAACACATTCGCAAACTTAAGTCACATGCTACAAGGGTTATCCACGAGCCACAACTATTTGCAAAACACATTCGCAAATATTGGCAACATGTTAAGATGAGCTAGAGCAAACACAATGAGCTATCGACACATGACTAACTCAAACTACTAATCAAGGACCCCTCTTAATAGTATGGCAACCTATACTAGCAATCCGATCTTCCAACCAAACACCAATACCGGTAAAAGACTAGGAACAAATCCTTAGCCCTAGCTAGTCATACCTTTGCCTTGCACAACCACTTGAAGCTTGATGACACACATCCTTGCTTCAACTTCCGGGTTCTTGACTTAACATGCATCAACTCATGATGCTTCACTTGACTTCCATCAACACATGATGGGTCTTCATTTGACTTGATGATCAACTCATGATCATCTCCTCTTCATGAACATCATCGACACACGATGATTTCCTTCATCTTGAACTTGATGCACATCAACACATGATGCATCCTTTACACTAAGCTCTTGACTTGATGACCATCAACACATGATGTCATCCCAAACTGTCAACCACATGGAACATAACCTATTTCACACAACTCATAGAAAATGTTAGTTCCAACAATATGATTATCATTAATTACCACACCATACCATTAGCTCATAATGGTTTGGGACAAGATATCGCAATCTTTCCCTCTTTGGCAATTTATGATAATCACTTCAATAGCAAATAATTGAATATAGATTGGTATGAGTATATAAGCACTACACAAGTTGTATATACTCATATGAATATATATAACTACACAAGTTATATATACTCAAAGGATATATGAGCACACGTGTCTCATATACACACATGAATATATTAACTGCACGAGTTATATATATTCAAGGATATGTGAGTACACAAGAACTACACAAGTTATGCTATACTCACATACAAGTATATTTAGACTACACAAGTGTTATATACTCATATGAATATATTAACTATGCAAGTTAAGTATATTAACAGGATATGTTTCAAAGTAAAGATCCCAAATATATGTGGAAACAGGAATATGGATCAATACTAATGAAACCTCAAAATATAGAGTGAACTCCCCCTGTATGTGTGCATACATGAATATGTAGTAAGAACATATGCACATATTTAGGTTTATCCTTTTGGTGAAGTTCAACCTATATTTTGGATCCGAGGAATACAACAGGGTATAAGAATACAAAGTAGAATGCATACCTCTTTTATTCTTTATACCCAAGCGAGACTAATAATAAGATATAACAATAAGAGAGTTAGTATCATAAATAGATTTGTCATTATAAATGCATACCTGTTTGGATTTTCCTTTTGTTTATCCAATGAATTTGATTTGTCACTAATCACATACATGCCTTCATGATTATCACCTTTATATCCAATTGCGACTAAACAATAAGTATAACAAAAAACATGTTAGTCTTAAAATGCATTTGTCATTAATCACCAAAACACTCCATTAACATATAATGGCGAGCTAGATTCTTCACCGCACCACGGCGACAACGATGAGATGCAGGTCGCAGCTCTGGATGAAGACGATAGCACCTCTGAACAGGATGACCAAGCTTCTTGCAATAAGGGCATAAAACCTGATTGGATGGAGCATCAGGAAAAGGAGCAAGCTGATAAACCTCCTAACGAGGTGCCGCAAGAACAGACTGAGTTCCTATACCAAGAGAATGAGCCATTTCACCACTTCGGCGTCGAACAAGTCTCAGCACAACATAGCTCAGATCAGAGGACCGAGGCTACCCAACCAGGCGGCACAGCAAACCATCAGAGAGCACACAGAGAGAACTAAATTTTCATAGAATCTAGGAATATCCATGAGACATCCTTGATCCAACTGATACAAATCCAGCCGTGCGGCACAGCACACATCCAAGAGCCTTGCGGCGGAAGACCAGGCGGCGGCTCGGCTCGGGAACAGAGGCTCAACGGCGGCGCAGTTGGTGTCGGCTCAGCGACTCGGAGGCAGGGTCGGTGTCAGCCCGAGGGGTGGCGCGAGGCAGGCGACAGCGACGGAGGAGCTCCGGATCCAAGTCCGTCCGATCATCTCCGGCGACGGCGACGCAGATCCGAGAGCAGGGAGGCAGAGGCCGCACGGATCCCAAGGAGGGCTAAGGGACGGGCGACGGAGGAAGACCACGCACAAGACGGAGAAACGGCGCGAAGTCGCATGATGGCGCAGGCACGGGAGGAGCGGCTAGTCGGCGGCGGCCAATGCGTGTCGGCAGAAGAGCAGAAAGTCGCGACGATGGTGGCGGCGAGAAGACCCCTAGAGCTCGATACCATGATACAAAACAAAGATCTCGGTTGTATTAGATCAATACCAAAAGGTATGTATAGTAGAAGTACAAAACCTAGAGCTAATGGGCCTCATGGGCCATATATATACATAACAGCAGCAAACAAAGTAACGTAAGTGGAGTCGCATTCCTTGAAGAGCGGTATTGGAGCAAAAGGCTTATATCACAAATGGTAGTATTGACAGGATAGACATGTTAAATGTCCTGCAAAATAAGGAAGGTTTTAAATGTAGCAATGATGAGTATTTCATAGAGTAGTGGTAAGATAATGTGATGTAACCTATTGGTTTGGGTTAGTCGAATTATGTACAGCATTTTGTCTGCAGTGAAAAATCTATTTTTTGTTGGTGCATGCAATGCGGAGATACAATGGATGCAACAAGCATGACTACTTTTCACTGTTTCGAAGCTGTCCTGTGCAATGAGAAATACTTGAAAAGCGTAAATGTGGTTTTTTTTGTTCTGTAGAGATTTTGTTTAATACTGATTGCGACGAAAATGCAATAAATAAAATTCGTTAGTACAAGAACAGCTGTCTAAGTAAAGATGGCAACATATAGAAGGGATCTTAGCAAAACGAAAAACCTGGGACAGTATCCAAATGTTTGAGCAGATCAGCAGAACAATATAATATGTGGAGTAGCATAATGGTTTGTTTCAATGAGTACAGTTCAAGTAACCAAGAAATCCTAAGAACACTGATACGCTAGTTTGAACCCAAAAGAAATATTTTGACGATAGGAAAAAATCACAACGTTGATTACATGCTGCAATTTGATACGCTCGAGAAAGAGTGTGGGAGTAATCTTAATTTGAGTATCTGTAGAGTGACGGTTATAATGTTCTCAATTTACCAGGAAAAAGGCACGCACTAAACAAAACTATCCTATTCATGCATGCACATTGCATCATTAGGTGATATGCAGCTATGATAGTTTTTCAGCTGTGAAACACCTATAGGGCAAAGTTTTCTATTGTATAAAAGGTATATATCTGTGTTATGCACAAATGTAGTACCTATATGTTGACATGTTGATATGTAGTTTTAATGCAAGCACATTCCCAGATGAGAAGAACTGACAGAGAGGGTACACAAAATGTAGGACAAAGTGAATAAGCATGGAAATGTTGACATACATTTCAATTGGGACCAAAAAAAGAAGTCAGAAACTAGCAATCAAGTCAGAAGTACACGCAATACTGATATATCACAAGTATTCTCGGGGATTATCGATATATTAAAAAATCCATAATTCTAAACAGTTAACAAACATCATAGATAAAAGCTTGCAAGCGAACTACTAAACATATATAATAGCACAATTACTAAAGAAAATGGAAACGATACCTTTAATTTCAACCTCATGTAAGTTGGTCTTTGTGTTTGAGTATAGACTTTTCCACTCGTCAAGTTTCATCTTGCCTTCAAATGACCCCCAAAAAAATCATCAGCTTTCTTTTCTGCTTCCAAAAAAGGCCTCCTGGTTACAAATTAAAGTACATGACAATAACACGTGGGGGTTGGACCTACCTAAAGTTACATGAATGTTCTTTTTTAAAAAACCAAGGCCAATGTTGAGGCGTTCTTTGGAAAATTTTGCAGACCTTACATCCTAAAACAAACTAGATCTTAAAGTCGGAGGACCAAACTGGACTTTTCCCAAAGGAAATTATGAAGGGAGTAAAAATATACATCATCGGAAGGGTTAGCTCCAGTTTCACACAAGGTGCCACAGAAACCATGCTTGTTTCGGATTCGATGTTTTTCCCCGTTGTAGCTTCAAGCTTATCCTTTTTTTGCTTTTTAAGAGAACCACCTGCCTTCCGCCATCAAAGGGTTTTCCTTATAGCAACAATAATAAGCAAGAAATGAAGTTGCAATACTAAGAAATAAAAATCGTGAATAGGGAATACAGACGTTCATAGTGGAACCAAGCAACGAACATTTGCTATCACTATTCATGTTTAGCTACAGCCTACAAGCTTGCATATGAAGCATCAAGGTTATTCATGTTCTCAATAATACTGTTGAAGGAAATAAAGAGGGAAAAAACACTTGTTGCTGATAGCCTGACACACAAACAAAAGGAATATTCATGTTTCAATGGTCGAGAGTGTAGCTAGCACAATGTAACAAACGTACCATACTACAAAAAGAGTTTCTTGCCTTGTTATCTTCAAGGTTCGCATCCTTGCTTTTCGCTTCAGCTTTTATCGATTCAAAGTGTCCTCTCCATAAGGTCATCAATCGAATACGCAAGCTGCGTGCAATTTTAATTCTAACAATGGCAAGCGACTAAATAAAAAAAGTGGTGGAATGCCACCAAATATGAACTGTTTGATCTCAATTATTACAATCATTCGATCCAAATAGGTAACTATCTAATACTGAGAAAATAGGAACAAATAGAATGATAATCGATGAGTAGCATAATTGTACCTACATATCTTCGGTTCTATGCGCAAATAAGAAGTCTCTGACTCAAACACATTCGCTTGCATTCCGGCCCTGCTTTTTTTAAAACAATTTTGTGATAAACGTGATGATTAGTATCCATTGACGTAAGCAATCTGATGGCCACCAATTTCCAACAGATCCATTTCTCCGTCAATGGCGTCTATTATATAATAAAAGCTAACGGCGTGTTCTACAACTACTAAGAGAAAAAGAGAAACATGCTACAAATTCTCACAAAAAACAAAAACATCTGTCCCTTGGTTAGATGGACCCTAACTAAAGCTGAGTTATAGTAGACAGAGGATGTTATTTCTAAAAAGAGAAAGAAATATGTTACAAACTTTTTTTAAAAAAAAAGCAAAACATCGAGCCCTTAATCTGTTCGAACATAATTAAGTTTAAACTATAGCGACCATTGGATGCTACATATTACTATACAGGGCTTTCTATATATTTTTCTCATAACTTCTTAGGCATGTCTTTTTTTTTTCCATTAGGCGTTCTATGATTTGGCATGCAGATTGTAAGCAAATTATATGAAGCCATATGGAATGAGTGAATTAACTGTCATGATAAGAAGCAATGAGGTAGACTATATTTGCTAGCTTTGAGGCATGCGAATTCTTAGTAAGCGAGAGCATTGAACGCCAAAATATATAGAAAGAAGATGTGCACAGAAAGAAACATCTCTGTACTTACATGAGATGAATTCTAGAAATCATTTAAATCGGCTCGCTTTTGTTTACCTCAGCCTCTGTAACACTAAAAAATAAATGGTGATTTGTCTGTCAGGTTACCAAAAACAACTCGTGAAGGAGGTAGGCACATGACTGTTTACAGCAAGATAATTATTGGCAAATCTAATTGGCTGACTTTGTCTCCACAAACTCACAAATCTTCTTACAGTTTTTTTTACATATTTTGTCACAAAAATGGGCAATGCCATGGTATGTTAAACAAGTTTCACTTTCTCTATATATTGAACTTGGGAGAAAGAAAACAGCATCAACTCATCTAGCCCTGTTTTATGAGGTACTACGTTGGAGAATTTGTGAGGATGATGAGGTCCCTTCCGTAGTAGCGCTGTTATGGTGTGGTGAAAGTTTTTAAGGGCTAATTGTAAGCGTCTATAGAGTGACGTCTATCTCGAGAAAGAGTGTGGGAGTAATCTTAATTTAAGTATCTGTAGAGTGACAGTTATAATGTTTTCATTTTAATGAGAGAAAAAGGCATGCAGTAAACAAAACTATCCTATTCATGCATGCACATTGCATCATTAAGTGATATGCAGCTATGATAGTCTTCTAGTTGTGAAACACCTATAGGGCAAAGTTTTCAATTGTATAGAAGGTATATATGTGTGTGTGTTATGCACAAATGTAGTACCTATATGTTGACATGTTGATATGTAGTCTTTATGCAAGCACATTCCCAGATAAGAAGAACTGACAGAGAGGGTACACAAAATGTAGGACAAACTGAATAAGCATGGAAATGTTGATATGTAGTCTTTATGCAAGCACATTCCCAGATGAGAAGAACTAACAGAGAGGGTACACAAAATGTAGGACAAACTGAATAAGCATGGAAATGTTGACATACATTTTAATTGGGACCCAAAAAAATAGTCAGAAATTAGCAATCAAGTCAGAAGTACACGCAATATTGATATATCATAAGCATTCTCGAATTATCGATATATTACAAAATCCATAATTCTAAATAGTTAACAAATATCATAGATAAAAGCTTGCAAACAAACCATATATATATATATATATATATATATATATATATATATATATATATATATATATATATATATATATATATATATAAATAGCACAACTACTGAAGGAAATGGAAACGATGTCGTTAATGTCAACCTCATGTAAGTTGGTCTTTGTGTTTGAGTATAGACCTTTCCACTCATCAAGTTTCATCTTGCCTGGTGGCAGTAGATCAAGAGGATTCTTTGGCCTGGGCTTTGGTGCCTCTTCAATGCAGCAATATAAGACTCCTCAGTCTGCACCGGTAAAAATTATACTATAGTAGCTTGGCAATGCCTAACATGGAGAATTCTGATATACAAATCCTACAATCTACCATAGGATTGTAAACACCATAATTAAGCCTTGGGTACAACCACCTTGCAAGATCGGCATGAACCTATGTGGCAGAGACGCCCATCCATTGGTCAATATGGGTCTGCAAGAACAATAAATAGATAAGCACTAAAACTTGTTGAGCTACGACGACAATAGGAGCAATTGGATATATCACTTACATATTCGATAAGAGAAGAATCGTAAAGATAGTTGTCAACCTTCAAACGTGCAACCTAAGGAAGAAAAAGAGACACAGTGATTCATTTGATGAATATAAAGGTAGGAAATATATCGAATGAAAAAGTGTAAGGAGCTGCCTAAATCCTACACGATGACCTACGAATTGCATACAGTATAGGCTTGGCATAGGCATGCTCGCATTACGCATCAAATTAAGCTAAGCACACGGCACACAGCCTCAAAATCCAACAATCCTAACAACATCCGAGCATATCCCAATATATTTATAGGCAATCTGAAATAAGCAACAACTACTGAAGTAAGAAAGAAATTGATGAGTACAATGAACTCACAAGCGCCATGTCGGCAGGAGCTGTCTGCCTTGGCCAATCCAAATCTCACATTTGCACAAAGGACGAACCAAAAAAATAAGAAAAAAGTGAGCTCAACTACGATTGGCACGAACAGCAAGGACAGAAATCGTAGTTAGCATCTGTAAGGTTATTTTCCCCTTTTGACCGGATGTAGGTTGAAGTGCAGAGACTTAATCCCTGCGCGATTTCTGAAGTTTTGGTTGCGATTTCTGGAGGTCTTGTCACGAGGGCGTCACGGACAAAAGGGGAGGAAGGAGCGCCGCGGGCCAAGGAGAGTAGGGGGTGTCGCAAGCGGTGGGGAGGAGGGAGCGGCTCGGTCGATGGGGAGGAAGCTTTGGTTGTGATCTCTGGAGGTTTTTATATTTTCATATATTCAGCTACAAGAGAAGCTACTTCCTCTCTTTTCTTCTGAATTTCTTATGCAGATTTCAAACTTAGATCAGGAACTAGCCTCTCCAAATCCACAACATCCTTGTAGAAGTGCTTCAACTTGATGAACAAGGTGCCAACATTGATAGCTATAATAGATTGGAGAAAGGTCTTCATGGATTGTACCATCTTCGGGAGGTGGTCGACAATATGCTTTACTTGAGCTTTGATGCCGCCGACCAGTTCTTCAACCGATGGCTCATTTTTACAGCAATAGCCTTTAGCTGTGATAAAATAAAAGTAAGAGCTGTAGAGTTGGCTTCTTTGCTATTCTCGGTGAGAGCTGTAGAGTTGGCTTCTTTGCTATTCTCGGTGACTTCTATGAGAGCTTTCTTTTCTTTCTCAAGCTTTTCTCTTTTCTCATGAAGATCATATCGAAGTTTATCTACTTGTTTCAACTCAAACCTTGCCTTGTCGTGTGGACCCCCTTTGGTCTCTCCCATTTCCTCCCTCCTTCCCGACCCCATCACCTCCCTCCCATCTCTACCGCCATCGCCGCTGCAGGCAACTCCTCTCCCCCTTGTTTCGTTCTTAGCACAGCTGGTCTGATTTGGTGGGTATTGCCTCCCCAACCCTAGAACTGTTGGAAACTGCAGATCTAGAGAATGCCATATATATCCTAATTCAAGTTGCTGCTTTGGTGGGTATTGCCTCCCCAACCCTAGAACTGTTGGAAACTGCAGATCTAGAGAATGCCATATATATCCTAATTCGAGTTGCTGCTTTGGTGGGCATTGCTTTCCTAACCCTAGAACTGTTGGAAATTGCAGATCTAGAGAATGTGGGGTGTGCGTGTGTGTGTGTGTGTGTATCATTAAAACTTTCTACTCCCAGGAGTAGTTACTCCCACCTCTGATATATCACCTAAAAGAACTTAACATACCCCTTTATCACTTTGGGTATACTTATATACTAATTATAAGATACTCCAATGCGAACCACATGAAAAATTTACAAGAGAGTCCATAGTTTGTAGCATATTTTGTAAATACCTTCATATTCACATATAAAAAGGAGTATATCTAAAAAATTATGCATGCCACCTCTAAAAAAGTGTAAATACCACATAAGTGGTCTTATATGCTCGTATACTACACATACATACTCTCGGTTGCACAAGATACTCTCTGCGTTGTGAGATACGGAATATAGAGTAACTACTCACGAGAGTAGAAAAAAAAGCTTCATATATATATATATATATATATATATATATATATATATATATATATATATATATATATATATATATATATATATATATATATATATATATATATATATGAAAATGGAGTACTCTGGAGTACGTACTCCCACCTCTCATATACCACTTAAATCGTATGATGATACATCTTTATCTATTTGAGCATACTCCAATAATGATTATAAGATACTCCAAAGTGAGTTCCATGAAAAATTTCATTAAATTTCACTTTTTATAGCAAAATTTCTGTATATACTTTTTAATATATGAAAAAGGGTATATGGCCAAAAAAAGGGCTCTAATGAATTTTTTCAATTAAGTCGTATTGGAGTATATTGTAATTAGTATTTAAGTATCTTGAAAATGATAAAGAAGTATAATATATTTAAGTGGTATATTGAAACGTAGTACATACTCACAGGAGTATGTAATGTGTGTGTGTGTGTGTATATATATATATATGTATATGTACACACACACACATATACATATATACACATATATGCATATACATATATACATATATATACTCCCTCCGTTCTTAAATACATGACGTTTGACCAAACGTGCGGATCAAACTTATATAACTTTGACCATTACTTTTCATATAATTTTGTTAGTAAAAATTATAAAATTATTATATTATGAAAATATTTATCATGACAAATCTAATGATACTATTCACTCATGATCAATCTAAATAGTTTTTCATATATTATTAGTCAAAGTTAGATAATTTTGACTGCACGTTTGGTCAAACGTCATGTATTTAAGAACGGAGGGAGTATGTATGTATGTATTGCATTCCTGAGAGTACGTACTCCCACTTCTCATATACCACTTAAACCGTATGATGATACCTCTTTATCAATTTGAGTATACTCCAATAATGATTATAAGATATCCCAAAGTGAGTTCTACGAAACTGCTGCTTTGGTGGGCATCGAACTTAGGACCTGTCTGACACTTTTGAAGTGATGAAGTGGCCATGGTCAATTTAATCATGTGTTTTCTCCTCCATGTATGTGTTGTTGATGCTATAGTTCTGCTTGTTTTGTTTGCATGGAGAAACGAGGTGAAGAAATGAGTTTCTGCGTCTCTGTTTCCGTGGAGAAATGAGGTCAACAAATGAGTCTGCTAGTTTGTTTGCATGGAAGAACGAGGTGAAGAAATGAGCCGATGCGTACAGATGCAGAAGCAAGCGGCGTGAGAGAAGCAGAGGCGCGTCGGGATGGTTTGGTCGACCGAGATGAGGTGGGGTGGAAACATTCACCTAACTAAGTAACGAGGCGGAAGTAGTATATTGCCAGATATCTGTATATATATTTCGGTGGTATTAAAGTGAACTAAGATTTTATTATGGTATTCTGCACGGTTCAGTGGTATTAAAGTGAACTAATACTTTATTGTATACTTCCTCTAATTCCAAATATAAGTTGTTTTGGATATTGACACGGTCTTTCAGATGGCACTTTGACAATCAATTTTTATGAAAAATATATTGCTTCAAATAAAAATAATCATGCATTATGATAAATATATCTTATGATAGATCTAGTGATACCTATTTCATGTTATCAATCTTGGTGATTCTTTTTATATCGATGATCAAACCTAAAAAAAGTTTGATCAGCACAGATTCTAAAACAATTTATATTTTGAATGGGAGGTCGTATATGAAAACCGGTCAAATTTGGGTTATATGCACCCAATTTTCTCCTTGAATTTTGTAGGGGCTTCAGGGTCACACGAAACATGGACACATAATTATTTATTAACCACCCCTTGTTGAAATTCAGGGACATGCATGTTGGTCGTATGGACTATGGAGTATAATTGCTGGCAAATTAAACCGTTGTACTCGCTACTCCCGCCGGTGTATCTAATTGGACTGGAGAAAGTCCGAGATCTGGGCGATATACATGGTGCATCCGATGGGGTAAACCACCCATGGTCCACGCAAAGGGCCTGTTTGGTTCAGCGCCACAACAAACCAAACCAAAATTCGATGTTGCTCTAAAAATTTAGCTAGTATTTAGTTCAATATCAAAATTTTGCTTTGCTATAAAAAAATGGTAGCGCTTAGCTTTTCCCAGTCAATTCCTTTGGCTTCGCTCGGGTCCAAATTCAGCCGCCAAAAATTTGGCAGCAACCAGCAGCCAACAATGATTTGTAGACATGTGGCGGCGGCTGGTAGTGACAATGTTAAGTTTGATTCAAGGTCTTAAAATGATCATATTTTTTAAATTGAGTATCCGATTTGTGATCCGTTTAAACCGTTGTGTTCCTTGTCATTTAATCAACAAAATAAGACCTATATTGGCATATTTTGATGCAAAAAAAATAGATATCATACGGATCCACATGTCATACTCGTATTTTAGTAAATTTTGGCATGATTACAATCCAAACATATCAATTTCGGCATTGACCGTGAATTAGTATAGCTACGATCTAAACATTATTTTTCAGTCTGATTTTTTTTTGTATTACCAAAATTTTATTATTGCCAAAATTTTAATATAGTTGCTGGATGAGAGACCAAACAGGCCGTAGCCACCGAGAAGAACAAACGCCTGCCTGTCCACTTTTGCCAATCATTAGAAGTGCCGCGCCGGCGAACATCCCAAGCTCCGACACACGCACGCAGACACGCGGAGATCCGGACGCGCGTCCCCATCCACGTCTCAATCTCTCTCGCCTCCCGACCCACCGAATCAAAGCAAATTTGCCAGCTTTTTGCCTCCACCACGCCTGTACGAGCCGAATAATCCCTCCCGATGCCGCAGAAGCCGCTCGGTTTCAACTCCCACCAAGGCTGAGATATCGCAATATTGATTCCAAGGTGCTGTTTGGTTTTGGACATAGCTAGTTTTATCAAAATTTTGGTAATTTTAAATTTTAGGTAATACTAAAATTTGAGTAAAAAAATATTGTTTGAATTGTAACTATACCAATTCACAGGCAATACTGAAATTGATGTGTTGGATTGTAACCATACTAAAATTTGCTAAAAATATTAGTACGACATGTGGGGTTCGTATGACATATATATTTTTTGCACCAAAATATACCAACAGTGGTCTTATTTTGTTGATAAAATGACAAGAAACACAGCGGTTCAAACGGATCATAAATCAGATACTCGATTTAGAAAATATAATCATTTGAATTTGATTAATCAAACTAATGAAACAATTAATGCTTTAGCCCTATGCAATCATCATTTGACACCTAGCAAGCTCGGGTTGCTAGCCAAATTTTTGGCCGCCCAAAATCTGCCTAGGATTTGTGAAGGAAAATTTTGGTTTTACCAAAATTTTGAAGGCATGCCAATTTCTCGGTAACAAAACAAATGCTAACCAAAATATTAAGACATTATCAGATATTGGACTTAGCTACTCGAGGTTTCAATCCAAACAGCCCTGAACTTGCCAAGTATGTTTGTAGCATCTTCCCGCCTCCCGACCCGACCCGACCCACCGAATCAAGCAAATTTGCCAGCTTTTTGCCTTCAGCGCGCCTGTACGAGCCGAATAAGGCGATTTTGGAAATATGCCACTCCTGAGTTTGTGGTTTTGAAATATGCCACTTCTCAGTTTTTTCTTTGAAATATGCCACTCAAGAGTGGCATATTTCAAAACCACAAACTCAGAAGTGGCATATTTCAAATTATGCCGCCGAATAATCCCTCTCGATGCCGCAGAAGCGGCTCGGTTTCAACTCCCACCACACTGCCCACTGCCCACTGCCCACCCCGTGACACTACCTATGCAGCGCAGCTATCGCCTATCAGCCATGCCATTTGCTTTCCCACCACCATCTAAAACCATTGGCGCGCAGGTGCTCTTGACCTCACGAGCGCCGCATACATAACTGCCGCCTACCACTAACATCTCGGCGCCGTATTCTGCCGCTGCAAGATGCGGAAGCTGAGCACCCCGCGGGGCAGCGGGGAGAGGGTAGGCGTGCTGGCCTTCGAGCTGGCCGCGCTCATGTCGCGGGCGGCCAGCCTGTGGAGCGCGCTCGGGGACGCCCAGGTCGCGCGCCTCCGCGGCGAGGCCATCCGGCTCGAGGGCGTCCGCAGGCTCGTGTCCGATGACGACGCCGCGCTCCTCGCCCTCGCGCTCGCCGAGACGGCGGACGCCTGCCGGGACCTCTCCCGCGCCGTCGCACGGCTCTCCGGTCGGTGCGCCGATCCGCTGCTCCGCCGGTTCGACGCCCTCTTCGCCGGCCTCGTCGAGGGCGGCGCCGACCCGCACGGGCTGCGCTACGCGGCGCCCAAGAAGATGGACCGGAAGGCACGCAAGATGCAGCGCCTGGTCGCCGCCACCGCGCTCCTGTGCCAGGAGCTTGAGGTGCTCGCCGAGCTCGAGCAGGGGTTACACCGCCGCGGGCAGCGAGTGGCCGGTGGAGGCTGCGAGACCGCGCGACGCGCGACGCGGCAGAGGCAGGAGGTCGACCGACTCCGCGCGGCCTCCCTCTGGAATCGGAGCTTCGACTACGCCGTCCGCTTGCTTGCCAGGTCGCTCTTTACAATCGTCGCAAGGATCATACAGGTGTTCGGGTTGGAGTCCAACAATGTTGCCATGGTTTCGCTCACCGGTACGCGGTTCTCCCTCTCCTGGGGCAATTCTTTTGTTGAGAGTGTGCAGTCAGTGGTGTATCCTTCAGATTTTCCCGTGGATACTGCTCGGACGTTGATGAGTGAAAAATCTGGTAAGGTTGCTAATGGCGACGTTCGTCGGTTTCTACTGTCCAGGAGCCAGAGTTTGAGGCAGCTCAAGTGGCCTGAGGCTGGTAAGCACCTCATAGGATGCATGGTCAGTGGGAGCAAGTCTCCGGTCAGTCAGAAGTGGGTCCATGGAGAAGGTGATCTTCCACTGAGTTTCAGTTATGTGTCAGCAAGCAATGTTGATTTCAGCCCCAATTACCAATTCCAAGAGGATCATATGAACACAAAACTTTCGACGTCCGTGTTTGAATCGTCACACAATGTGCTTGTCAACGCACCTGAGGCGACCCTCGGTGCCGCTGCCTTGGCATTGCATTACGCGAATCTGATCATCTTCATTGAGAAGCTTGCCGTTTCGCTTCATCATATCTGCCCAGATGAGAGAGATGCCCTGTACAACATGCTGACTGATAGGATACGGGCATCTCTCAGAGCGCGCCTCAAGCCGTTCGTGAAGAATATGTCCTCTTCTTCTGTTTCTGATCCTATCCTGGCTGCTGAGTGGGCCGACACGGTACAAAGGACTCTAGCATGGTTAGCTCCACTTGCTCATAACATGATACGCTGGCAATCCGAGAGGAATTTCGAACAACGGAATGTTGCTTCAGGTACAGGTGTCCTACTTCTGCAGACACTCCATTTTGCAGACCAGAAGAAGACTGAAGCTGCAGTAACTGAGCTGCTTGTTGGTCTAAATTACCTGTGGAGATCTGGGAGGGAGCTTGATGCAAAAGCCGAAATAATAGAGTCTACAGGTAGAGGAAACTACGATGATTGCTCAAGATTACATAGGATGACACATGCCAATAGCATATTGTAATTGCAGATGGTCATGAACTGAATCAGATGAGCTGGGGATATTTAAGCAGAGGTAGCACCTTCAAGACAAAGCAATCCCTTGCTAATTTTGCTCCTTCAATCCCTAGAAACAGGAACCATCGTGTACATCTTGTAATCGATGTTGCTGTTTTGTCCAGTATAAATCTGTAGACTGTACTGCAGCTAGGTACTTCCATGTAAAGATGCTATGTGGTTCTGTACTAATAAATGAAGACAAATAAGGTTTACATTTTGTCAAAACGTTGCCTAATGTCATCAAAGGAGAACTGAATATATACTATTTTGTTTGTGGTCGCATTTTACTCACCATCTGCAGTTCTAGCAAACGTTCCTTGTGCAGATGCCACTATTTTGTACCATGACTTTAGTTACTTCCTGCTTTAGCTGATTGCAGACTCCGACGACCTGACAATTTTGGTAGCCTAACTGGTATGGCTACAAGAGGTTACATCTTTTTGGCATATCCAAAGGACGGGAGAGATTTTTCTCTTTTATTATCTAAAAAATCTTTTTGGCAACTCTTGCAATCTCTCTACCATAGTTTACAATTGTTGAAGGCATAAAGTGGTACGTACTCCTGCATCATTTATTCTTTGTTCTTTTCCTTGGAGGAATGCAAATCGCTGCATTGGGCAGATATGTTCACTGATTTTAGATGACAATAACTACTGTGTCTCGGACCTGATATCCCATGGCAAAAACCTGCCATGCCTGTTGCAATGAGAAGGAAAGAGAGAAGAACATAACTAAAAAAACTTAAGATAACAAAGAAGAGAAAGCTGCAATTATCATGTAGAATGAATACTTGTAAAGTTGTAATTCCCTAATTTAATAGCCGGAGGATTTGCTGCTCCCTCGCATGGGCCACGTCGTCCCCTCCATGCCCGCCGTCCGATCGCGCCAGGCGACACGCGCGCCTGCCCGATTCGGCCGCTGTGCTTCGTGCGCACATGCTTCGCTCTCTTCGACGCGTATCCACTGGCCCGTTGCCTCGCGCGAGCTGTCCACCGCTCCTTCGGCCCATGTCTTCGCTCCTTCGACCCAACGTCCCCACGTGCCTAGGCCTGCTCGTCCCCGCGCCAATGCCCGTCCCCGCGCCGAAAGGGCGACGCGATAGTGGCGCGGGTCACGTACTAGTATGGGTAATCGGAACGGAACACGAGGGAAGGGGACTGACATTGTTGGATGCAATAAGAACTCAATAGCCTGCTCCCTTCATCTTATCATCTCCCTCTCCTTCAGGCTTAAATCTAAGCACGAAATGTTGATCCTATTTATAGTCCCACAATTAGGCCACAGGAGATCATAATTCTATCTCAAATGTCCTATGCTCATAGGGGCTGCAGAGTTTTTTTCAACTCCTAGACGTAGCCTTTGGTGCACGATGAACCCTTATAGGACTGGTCCATGGCGCCTGTACTCCTGATCCGTTGGTGGCCTTGATTCACTTCGCTCCATGCAGGGCAGTCCCGGAGCGAAAGCCCCAGCCCCTCTCCCCATGCGAGGTGGTCCGGGACGAGGGCCTACGGGATACTTTCGCTCCCGGGCGTGTAGTATCCTTCTGGTGAGCCTCCGGCAGTTTTCCTGTACCCTTTAGCTATGCGAAGGGAGTACCCAGCACCCTCACATAGGCTGAGGTGTACTGTCGGCTTGGTGCTTCTAGCTGCCTTCTTATACTCTCTCGTCTTTGCGAAGGGCTACACGATACCCCTTAGACTAGGCCAAGGTGTCATTTGTCTGGCGCCTCCAGAGGCCTTCGTCAGATCGTTGGAGCCGGTGGGCCGCCCTTACGGCAACAGTTGGGTTGGATCTTGATTAAAATCTGCGATCCAAAATAAACGGCCGGTTCGATCGAAAATGAGCGGTGGATTCTAACCAACCCTCGATTCCAACGGCACCCCAGGCAACCTAAATCAATCACCACGCTGCCACAAGAAACCCAACGCCTCCGTCCACCTCTTCTCCCAAACCCCCACCACTAGCCGCCGCCCGCCGGCCCGCCGGCCCACCGCCGTTTGTCCCCAAGCGGCGGTCCGCTCCGCAGCCGCTGAGGGTTGCCTTATCCGAGGAGACATCCTCCGGTCCGGGCTCCGATGATTCGGAGGAGTAGAAGGAGGAAAAGCCCAACAACGCCCCTCCTCTCGCCCCCAAGAACTAGCCTCCGTTGCCGCAGAAGAACGACTAATCCGAGACTTCGACGAGGAGAGAGGTGGTGTAGGAGAGGCGCTATTCGTACTACTCCGAGTCCGACAACGCCCTTGAAGCCAACTCCGGATCCCGAAGCGGCGGGGACGGACTAGAAGCCATCGCAGTCGAGCGCGGCCAAGAAGCCGGCCGCGTCCTCCCACTTCTCCGGCACCGTATGCTGATGAAGTGAACTGAACTGGAGACCGCGACGCCCATCTTTGTACCCAGAGAAAAGCCATAATAAGCGAAGAAATGCTCAAGAGATCACTTTCTTTGGTCTTTTATGGAAGAAAAACAAGAATGACCGGCGTAGCAGTAGTCTCGACTCTCAAGGCAGATGATGTTATCTTTACAAGCAAGGATGGTGTAGGTTCGCCCATGAAACCAACCTGCTGTCTATGTTTCAAGCCATATTGCCCAGACTTGATGTATATCCGCTGTGACCTGTGAGAGGTGCAGAAGTAAGTCCACTTGTCATTGTTGTAGCAAAAGATTATATATTCTCTTTGTGTTACTGCTATCTTCGTGCTTTTTTCACATCTTAATATTCTCCTGTATACAAATTGGTTTCACGGAGATGCCTTGGAACTTGATGAAACAAGAATAATTGAATTGATTTCGTACAGATGCTGCAGATGTCGAAGGCGGGCATTACCGAAATATCCTCATTCAGATCGTTGTTATTATAAAAGTCCAGAACCAGAACCCATTAGCCAAGAAAATCCCATTGATACGCTCTCAAGTGAGGAAGCTGCTGGCACAGCAGATGACGACCCACTGCTTGCTTTGTTTGGAAGAGTTGAACCAACTATAGAAGAAACAATCGACGCTGATTCCTCAATGAACATGGAAAGCTTTGTCCAAGGAAGTAATCCAAAGATGAACTTTATGGATGGTTCTTTCCATTCTACTCATCCTGTCGCTAAGGTAGAACATGGGCAGGATGCCAAGGCAGAACTTTTTTGCCATATCACAAAGTCTGAAATTGGAATGTTTGGTTTACCTAACATAACTAGCCTGTTTTCCACCACCAATTTCTGTAATTTTTTCCAGAACAAAAAAAAGTTGTTAATACAAAATTCAACATGCCGCCCTTATATGATTTGAAATAAACTAAACAAATATTTGTACTTATTTTGCCTACCGACAATTCTTTTGCTACATAATATCTGACTTTCAAACCTTGATTTTAAGATTTATGAACCTGATTCAAAAGCGTGCACGATTCTTCTGTATGTACTTTAAATGAGTGTGTGGGATCATCTATGTTTATATGACCGAGGTTGATTAGTACATGCATCTGCATGATAGAGAACTAAAACTCAACAGCACGTAAGAGCATGTACAATGCTATGACGTCAGCTGTCTGTAAGCCTTGCCACATAAGACAAAAGATGATATGGAGGAGAGAGGGGGTGCATAGAGAATTAGGCCGTCTCTCATACAGTAGTCGACTGTAACACGAGAAACAAGACATATTGTACATAGATGAGCTGTCTATAGAGACATCTAAAGAGACAATTCATTGTAGAAGCTGTCTTTAGTACTGTCTATGGATGACATAGATACATACTATAGACAACAGTTGTCTATACCATTGTACATGCTCTAACCAAGCTGGGACCATGTTAACGGACATTTTTAATGTTCGGTTAACATCTTGAAGCTCGAGTGCATCCTATATATAGTAGTATTATTTTGTAACAAAAAACGGTTGATATTTGAGTTCAATTAAGAGCTTAGTGTGCCACTTTTATACGTCTTTGCAAAATCTGGATCTCTTAAATATTTCAGGAGGTTCGACCATATGATGCATGCTTTGCATGGTACGCACCTGGTACCTTATGTGCCCCCCACAAGCTGGCACAGTGGAGAGCAACGTTGACGAACACCATGCTGTGGTACTTCACCGTGCAGTATGTGCCAGAACTGTGCATGATTTATGGATTTTGCTGTGTGATGAACTTCTTGCAGTATGATGGTTTTCGGGTGATTGCTTCAGAGACTGGCTCATTATATGAGTGCCTAAGGCAGAGGGGCCATCTCACCAGTGATGAGATCATGTGGACCTTGGACAAGCTTCAACATATTGCTCTACATCATATGAAGGATATTGCCTGCCATCAAGCCAATGGCGTAGTCGACCCCGAGGTCCCAACACGACCGATACGCACCCCAAGCACCTCCACCACTTGGCCATTGGATGGTCAGAATAGCTCTAGGACTTCAACACCAGAGGCAGTTGCTACGCCATCATAATAAACTATGCTATCAGGTATCAAGTGAGGAAGCATTTGTTTGTTGCTGAGACGGCATGTTTAACTAATAGATGGTATCTTTGTCAATACATTCTTGATATGGAGCTCAAAACTGAACAGTTGCCAATTTTGTTTCTCTGCAGACAGTTGACCTTTCTCCTAAGTCTGGACCATGGTGCTTTAGTAACATAAATGGTTGTGTACTACAACAAAAGGCAAGTTCAGCCGCCAGTGGGTATGCTCTTTGTTTTTTTGACTGAAAATAATAAGGGAGGCCCCTACTGTATATATTTGATATGAAACAGGAAGTTATGTACAGATAAAAAAAAGGAAGAGAAAAAAGAAGAAAAAACTGTACAAGTCCCCACTGAGGACTAAATCAACCTAAAGAGTCTAGCCAGTCAAAGATTGGTTGCTTCAAAACTTCCTTCACTCTATGCACATGTAGAGTGACTTCTTGCTTAAAAAGTGATTTCCAATTCTGAACCGATGGAGCCCGCCTCTCAAAAACCATACCATTTCTTTGTTTCCAAATATGCCAAGCCCCAATGATGAAGATTTCCATGAAGAATTGCTGGCTAAAACTCAATTTGGCCATTTGAATCATCTGTGACATCTCTAAATAAGTTGTCCAGTGAATACCAATGATATTATAGCATTCTTGACTGAAGCTGCATGAAAAGAATAGATGGTGAAGGGTTTCCTCTGATCCTGTTTTGACAAAGTACACAATTTAGCTCTGACCTCACATTATAGTGCCTTCTTTGTAACATATTCCTTGTATTTAATCTGTCCATTAGAGTGGGTATGCTCTTGAAATAGTTCCCCGTTATCTTTGTCAAGTTAAAAGAACAATATACAGAAGAAAAATCTCCAATTCTTTAGGGCTTGTTTGGCAACGCCGGGATCGCCCGGGATCACCCGGGATCGCCCGGGATGTTCCCGGCGGGGATAGATTTCCCGGCCCGACTGAAGAGCGCTGCTTGGATGAGGCTGGGATTCGAAAAAACCCGTCGCGTTCCAACCCAATCCACGGGGGAATCAAAACTCTCGCCCGTCCCGTGGTTTTTCTCCCATCGCGTTCGCGAGAAGCGCTCGCGACGGCCGACTCCTCTTCTCCGATCGGCGCCGCCTCCCCCTCTCTCTCCCCCTTGACTCCGGTGCCACCGATACCGCCGTCGTCGCGCATGCGCTCGCGACTGCCGACTCCTCTTCTCCGAACGGCGCCGCCTCCCCCTCTCTCTCCCCCTTGATTCCGGTGACGCCGATCCCGTCACCGTCGCCGTCCTGCGCGATGCAGCCCGTGCCCAACCGAGTACTAGTCTTCTTCTTGTGCTGTCTCCAGAGACCTCCCGTCACCGTGTTCGCTTTCGTTTGGCGATGCCACCAAACCGGCGGAGGAAAGCAGTGGTCATCACTCCTCCCGATCCCGATCCACCGTGCGGGCTTGGTTGCTCCTGTCGAGACTTCGCTCGGGTTGGGGGCCGCAACTGCGATGAGAGGATGACCCCGCGAGATCCCTTCTACATCGTCAGGACGAGATCCAGGACTCGGTGAGCTCCCTCGATCCATGTCTTCTGCGTATGTTCTTTCCAGCATAGTGTAGTGAATTGCTATGGCGTTATGGTTCGGTGGTAGTAGAAGTAGTAAAATCACTGTTTTTGGTGCGTTTCTTGGGTTCTTTTCAGTTGGGGATTATACATTCTGTATCTTTGATTGCGAGGAGTTCCTATAATTGATGTTTTCTCTTTGTGAATTTGTACATTGACGTAGTTATGAATCTCAAGTGTTAAGCTCCTGCTCTTGAATCTGAGATGGGAAACTAGTATGTCTCTTGTGTATGTAGTAAATGTTGGTGCTATGGAGAGTTGTTATGCCAAGTTTTACTATTGTTGTGCAGGCTAGCCTGTTGGAAACGCGTTTATGATGTCTGATTATTTGCATCTGTGCATCTACAGTCGTTTGGTCTAACGTGTGCTTCGATATTGAACATATGCCGAGTTGGTTGAACAAATCCGGTGTGATTGGGGATCTGAGGGTAGTGGATGGAGTTGGATTAAACATAGGATCGCTGCTGCTGCTGCTTCTTTGTTATTGCAGTGTGCTAACTTCGGGCTTGTTTGCAAAATTACACATCATGTTATCATTGTCGATTAATACGAATACATGAAGCTCTGCAGCATTACCTTGACTTGTGTTCCTGCTACATTATCTTGACTTGTGTTCCTTCTATTGTTGCCCTTCTCATGATCAGTATTTTCTAGCTGCATGGCATGGCATTACAAGTGGGGCTGGTGAAGACTAATGGAAGCTTTGAGCATGTCGTGTGGTAAATGAGTAATGAAAGTGGGGTACATCTGTCACTGTCTGTTTTTTAGTGATTTTAATGTCTCGAGAGTGTTCCATACATCGTGTAATAGGATGCTATTAGCGGCGATAATGTTCTTCAGCCATTAACACTAAGCTAGAGATAGAAATTAATATGTATGGGCTATGGTGTTGCAGCAAGTTGTGCGTTATTTTGGACAATGCAGTAAATTTGACAGGCCATTTGACGGGGTAGAAGCATAGTACATTGTTGTGTAGTATCTTTCCATTAGTATCTATGTTATATTGGAGCCAATGCTCTAATTATCTTTGTTTTGTGGAATTTCAGGTACCTTCTCTTCAGAGAGCATGGCATATTGGACACCCTTGTGGACTGATTTGCATTATCAGGAAGTCATCAGTTGCTCTAATACAAGACATGTTTAGAGTTTTGATACTGTGGAACAAAATCCTTGAGATATTTTGATGTCATAGTTTTTTTTTCTAGACCATCTTGAACTCGATACGATTGTTGCTTCCTTTCTGTCCTGATGCGATTCAGCAACTCAGTAAATATGTACCAATGGCATGCTAACTCCAAGCATGACATCAGATGTTTCTGTAATAGCATCACTTGTTATCCAATTTTCTAGAGGTTGTATTCAAAATTTTAATATTTTTCAAAATTATAATCTATGTTTTTTTATTTAGAAATTTCTATACCTTTTGTTACGAATTTTTATGATTTTTTTGAATTTTACGCACTTTTTATTTTTTTTCAAATTTTACGAATTTGTTTGTGTAAAATTTTGGATATTTTTAATTTTGGTTTGGTTTTGGAAATTTTTCTGAATTGTTCCAATTTTTTAATGTTGTTTTTGGAATTTTCTATATTCTTTTTTGCTTTCAGATTTTTTAATATATGCAATCCCTATTGATCCAATCATTTGTCCAAACAAATCAAGGGATTAAATCCAAGATAGGAGGGGATTACATCCAAGGTGGGAGGGGATTGGGTGGAGGGGGATCAACCCAATCCCCCCTTGGATTGTTTCTCTCTTGGATAGGTTTTCCCACTAGCCAAACAAGCCCTTATAGGGAATGCTATGTTGGCTAAGCACTGATGTCACAACCTAGCGATCGTATCGGGTAGTCGTGGGTTGTGGGAGGCTTTGGGCTTAGATGGGGACTAGGGCACACGGTAGCAACAATGCACAAGGGGGTAGGGCGCATGAAGAGGTCGGCAGACAAGAGAAATTGAGGAGGATTAGAGATAACTTCTTGATTGTCTCTCTCAATAGCTTAGCCGGATCCTTAGAAAGATGGAGTAGCCCCTAACAAATGGTAACTAATCTTAGATGGGGACTAGGGCACACGGTAGCAGCTGTTAAAGGTAGTAGTGTAATAGTCATGTTAGTGTAATAGTCATGTAAGTGTTAGAGGGGTAGTTATATAGTTGTAGTAGTCTAGGGCTTCTCTTATACACTATATATATTGCTCCTTGGGCTCTTGCAATAGACGAACAATTCAGCCATCATTTATCTCTTCTCTCACAAATTCTAACATGGTATCAGAGCCTAGATCCAAACTCTAGCATCATGCTTATTAAGGCGTCGCTTAGGCGGCGCCTAAGCGCTCGCCTAAGCGGTAAGTATTTGTGAGGAGTCAAGCGTCCCCGCCTTGTCGTCGCCGTTCGTGCGTCGTCGAAGCAATGAGCAATGGTGGGAGGAGCCGGGAGGGGAGGAGGAGGAGGAGGGGTGTGGGCCCCCTTCTGTCATCGCCGTCGCCCGTTCTCGTGGCGTCGGGGAAATGTGAGACGGTGGGAGGAGCCGAGGGAGGGAGGAGGAGGGGGAGGGGCCGTGGGAGGAGGAGGAGGAGGGGGGAGGCGCCATGGGGTGGGGGAGAAGGGAGGGCGTGAAGTGAGGTGGCGATGGGGATTAGGGTATAGGTAGGAAATCTGGTGCTTGGGTGGCCCACGCCATGCCTGCCCCATCTTTTTCTTTTCTTTAATGTTATAGAGCTAGGATCTTCTATGGCAGTTTCTATGGTTATGCTGTAAGACCATGAATCCATGCTAATTCGTGAACCTAAAAGGTATACCCCTTAACGCCTTAGGATACGTAAGGCGTCGCCTCGCCTTATGCCTTACCGCTTAAAAGGTGTGAGGGGGGTAGGTCGCCTCGCCTCGCCTCGCCTTACCGCCTTAATAACCATGTCTAGCATCGATCTTCTTCCACCCAAGCCGCCCCTGGGAGGAGCAATCTCTAATCTCGGGGCAGCACTCGATCTAGTTTTTATCTTTAGCATTTTCTTAATGTCAAACAGTACCAGCAGCTAGCAGTTCGAGTAGCAGCAGCTCCAATTAGCAGCAAGTGTCCCTGAGCTCGGTACTGCTCTTCCGGATCCGGCGCTAGGAGCTCGTCCATTTCAAGTAGCAGCAGTTTGTTTGCCTCGTCGTCAAGCAGCAACATCCTCCTCGCCAAACGATCCTCCTCGCAGGCACTCGTCCAAATCCAGCGGGATCGACTCTGCGCATCCTCCACGCCCAACGATCCTCACGCACCAGATCCGGCGGGATCCGGAGCTCGCGCTCGATGCACCATCCTCCTCGCGGGATCCTCGTTGGATCGAGCCATCCCCATCACCGCCAGCTCTTCCTCACCGAATCCGGTTGCTCATCGTTGTCGACCTCTTCCTCGTCGTCTTCCATCAAATCGAGCTCGGATCCGGCTCGATCTGCTCGTCTATGTTGTCACCGGCACAGATCTGGTTGTCTTCATCGCTGCTGACTCGCCACGATCGTCCTCAAGCCGTCTTCTTCCCCTGCTCGATTACAGCGTTGGATTCGTCCTTCTCCATCGTCGCCAGTCTTCTTCTCGTCTTCTCCGAGCATGTCATCCACCAGTGCGCCTCCATCGGGATTCTCTGCTCAAGACAGCCGTCGAGCTCCAGCCTTGGAGGGCCGCCATCAGTGGGGCTTGCTTCCACGCCCACACCGCCACCGATGCTCCCCTATTTGAAGCGGTTGTCATGGCAGAGTCTTCATGCCTCGAAATTGCTTGTCGTCGAGGGCTTCTTTGCCACGCTAGGCCTCCGCCTCGTGCAGCGTAGGCGTCTTCCTCAACTCTAGCCCGACCTCCCTCTGGAGCTCGTCTTTGCCGTTGCCGGTCCTTCTTCACGCCACCGATCGGTGGTCTCCTCCAGAGCGATGCCTCGCGTCCAGTGCAATTATTGTCGTAGCATAAAAAGGCTAAAAGGCTAGACAGTGGGTACGGAGTGCCCTCCGTACCCTTTGTCTTAGGAGAAGGACCGAAGGGAGAAGCCAAAGACATATGTATGTGTGAATGTGTTGTCTCATGTATGAATGAGGATCCCCCCCCCATGTACATGCCCTCTCACACTCATTTGTGCATGTGTTGCACTTAGAGAGGTTGGAGAGGCAAATCCTATTGCATGTGTTGCATTAGGTAGTGGATTGTGTATCCACTTGAGCTTTGACACTTGGTTGGTTCAAGTGAAAGTTAGAGACTTGTTACTCTTGGTGTTTGCCGACACCTAGACGGCGTGGTGGCGTCGTGCGTCGGTGATCTTCTCAAAGAAGCTTTGAGAAGACCCGGGCGATTTTGTGAGTGGTGTGGTGCTCGCTATCTCCGGAGTGGAGGAAAGAGCAACCCTAGTGGAGCGAGGTGTTGGTTCAATTTGGAACCGGTCCAAGTGGTTGGACTTACCTCGGAGGCGGGTGCTCAATTCGTGGAGTCGGTCCAATTGGTTTGGGCTTGCCTCAACGTGGATTAGGGAAGACCGGCAAGTCTCCGAACACCACGGTAAAACATCGACGTGTCAATTGTGGTTTGCATTCTTGTGTCTTACTATTGCATTTACATTCATTGTGTATGAATGCTTGCTTTACCTTGTGCTATTTACATTGCTTAAATTGAATTGTTGCTTAATTGCTATATTCTTCAATAGACTTGTATTGTTGGTGCACTTAGTTGAACCTAGTTGTTTTAGGCTTCAATTGTGCAAAACCGTATTTGTATTAGCTTCCGCATTAGAAATCGGTTTTAGTCAAAGAAGTTTTTAAAACGCCTATTCACCCCCCCTCTAGTCGGCCTCCTCGATCTTACAGATGTCTCTCCGCCGGGGCAAGGCCCTCGCGGCGGGAGACTCCCTAGTCGTCGAGGCGTGGTCGTTGGAGCGACTAGAGCTATGCGTGTTGGAGCGCGATTTGAGATGTCTCTCCGCCGGGGTGAGGCCTCATGGCGAGAGACTCCCTAATCGCCGAGGCGTGGCCGTCGGGCGACTAGGGCTATCTTGCGATGGAGCGCGATTTGAGATGTCTCTTATTGGGCGAGGCCCTCATGGCGGGAGACTCCTAATCGCCGAGGCGTGGCCGTCGAGCAACTAGGGCTATCTTGGCGTTGGAGGCGCGATTTGAGATGTCTCCGCCGGGCGAGGCCCTTGCGGTGGGAGACTCCCTAATTCTTGGCGTGGCCGTCGGGCGACTAGGGCTATCTTGCGTTAGTGCGCGATTTGAGATGTCTCTCCGCCGGGCTGAGGCCCTGGCGGGGAGACTCCTAATCGCCAAGGCGTGGCCGTCGGAGTGACTAGGGCTATGCGCGTTGGAGCGCGATTTGAGATGTCTCTCCGCCGGGGCGAGGCCCTTGCGGCGGGAGACTCCCTAGTCGCCGAGGCGTGACCGTCGGAGCGACTAGGGCTATGCGTGTTGGAGTGCGATTTGAGATGTCTCTCCGCCGGGGCGAGGCCATCGCGGCGAGAGACTCCCTAGTCGCCGAGGCGTGGCCGTCAGAGCATCTAGGGCTATGCGCATTGGAGCGCGATTTGAGATGTCTCTCCGCCGAGGTGAGGCCCTCGCAGCGGGAGACTCCATAGTCGCCGAGGCGTGGCCGTCGGAGCGACTAGGGCCCTCGCGACGGGAGACTCCCTAGTCGTCGAGGCGTGGCTGTCGGAGCGACTAGGGCTATGCGCGTTGGAGCGCGATTTGAGATGTCTCTCCGCCGGGGCGAGGCCCTCGCGGCAGGAGACTCCTTAGTCGTCGAGGCGTGGCCGTCGGAGCGACCAGGGCTATGCGCGTTGGAGCGCGATTTGAGATATCTCTCCACCGGGGCGAGGCCCTAGGCATTTTGTTTATACACTTCACACCCCGGAGGGTGAGTTAGTGTGCACCAGGGCTCAGGGCCATACGTTGTGTCTCTGTTTATACACTCGTGCCTGCTGTTAATGGAGTTTTGGTGATTAATGACAAATCTAATTGTGAGACTAACACTTTCATTGATATACATATTGTGTAGTCTTATTTGGATATAAAGGTGATAATCATGAAGGCATGCAAGTTCTTAATGACAAATCCAATTCATTGGATAAACAAAAGGAAAATCTAAACAGGTATGTATTTATAATGATAAATCTATTTGTGAGACTAACTCTTCTATTTGCCTTATCTCATGATTAGTCTCGTTTGGATATAAAGAACAAAAGAGGTATGCATTCGACTTTATAGTTCTTATATTTTGTTGCATTCCTTGGATCCAAAATATATGTTGAACTCCACCAAAAGTCTAACTTGAATATGTGCATATGTTTCCATTACACATTTGTGTATGCACACATTTAGGGGGAGCTCAATATATGTTTTGTGGTTTCATTAGTATTGATCCATATTTCCTTGTCCATATATAATTGGGATCTTTACTTTGAAACATGTCCTTTGAATATATTTAACTTGCATAGTTAATTTATTCATATGAGTATATGAGACTTGTGTAGTTCATATATTCTTGAATGTATTTAACTTGTGTAGTTAATATATTCATATGAGTATATATATAACTTGTGTAGTTAGTATATACTCATATCCTTGAATATATTTAACTTGTGTAGTTAATATATTCATGTGAGTATATATAACTTGTGTGGTTTATATATGCTCATATTATTGAATATAAATAACTTATGTAGTTAGTATATTCAAGTGTGTATATATGACTTGTGTAGTCTATATACACTTATATGTGAGTATAACATAACTTGTGTAGTTTATGTGTGCTCACATATTCTTGAATATGTTTAACTTGCGTAGTTAATCTATTCATAAGAGTGTATAAGACTTGTGTAGTCTATATATACTTATATGTGAGTAGAACATAACTTGTGTAGTTCATGTGTACTCACATATCTTTGAATATGTTTAACTTGTGTAGTTAATATATTCATATGAGTATATGAGACTTATGTAGTTTATATATGCTCATGTATTCTTGAGTTAATACAACTTGTGTAGTTCGTATACACTCATGTTGAGTATATATAACTTATGTAGTGCTTATATACTCATACCAAACTCTATTCAATTATTTGCTATTGAAGTGGTTATCATCAATTACCAATGAGGGAAAGATTGTGGTATCTTGTCCCGCCATTATGAGTTAATGGTATGTTGTGGTAATTAATGATAATCATATTGTGGAACTAACATTTTCCATGAGTTGGATGAATAGGTTATGTTCCATATGGTTGACAACTTGGGATGATATCATGTGTTGATAGTCATCAAGTCAAGTGAAGACCCATCATGAGTTGATGGATGTCAAGTGAAGAGTGCATCATGTGGTGATGCATATCAAGACTCGGGATGGAGGATGTCATCATGTGTTGATGAGCATCATGTCAAGATCCCGAAGTGAAGCTTCATCATGTGTTGATGAAGGTCAAGTGAAGGATGCATCATGAGTTGATGCATATCAAGTCAATGACCCGGACTTGAAGCAAGGTTGTGCGTCATCAAGCTTCAAGTGTTTGCGCAAGGCAAAGGTATGACTAGCTAGGGCTAAGGATTTGTTCCTAGTCTTTTACCGGTCTTGGTGTTTGTTGGTAGACCGGATTGCTAGTATAGGTTGCCGTACTATTAAGAGGGGTCTTTGACTAGTAGTTTGAGTTAGTCATGTGTTGATAGCTCATTGTGTTTGCTCTAGCTCACCTTAACATGTTGCCAGTATTTGTGAATGTGTTTTACAAATAGTTGTGGCTCATGGTTAATCCTTGTAGCATGTGACTTAAGTTTGCGAATGCGTTTTGCAAATGGTGTAAGTCCATGTACCTTATTCCTTGTGGTGTGATTCTAAAAGTGTGCAAATGTGTTTTGCAACTTGTTGAGAATCTCACTTAAGCCCTGTGTGCATTGCGCATCAAATTAGCAAATGTGTTTTGCAATTTGAGTTGAAGCGAATACTGTCTGTGTTTTCTCAGGAAAATCGGATGAACCGAGCGTGTAATGTCTTGATACGACGGGATCTTGGTCATCTGGCGATTATCTGCAATGATGCGACCGCTTTCTTGAGCATGTGTTGCTCGGGTGTGGAAGCGGTAATGCGGCGTGTCTTGGCAATGACGACCGTAGGCCGTCATTCCGATTATTTGTTAGCGGTTGATTTTTTCGGAGAAGATGCATTTGTTGCTCATCTTTGTTTTGAGAAACCCTTGGAGCGATACGACCGCGAGTGTTTAGGCGATACGACCGCGATGCGGTTCGACCGCTTTCTTGGTGCGGTTGTAAATTTCCGAAGCAGTTGTTCGTGGGACTTAGCCGCATTTGGCGCTCCTTTGTGGAAATGATACGACCGCATGAGTGTTTGTGCGGTTGTCTGGATTGTTCTTGATCTGACCGGGCCTTTGTTGGCGGTCGTTCGATTTGGTGACCAACGGCTAGTTTATAGCCGTTGGAGGAAAAGCGATACGACCGGCCCCATAACGGCGATCGTTCGATTTCCTAACTTTTTCAAGAGACTTTGTCCCAGCGGCTAGTTTTTGTGTGTGGGCTATAAATACCCACCTTGGCCGTGTGAGGGAGAGTTCTTTGGTGCCCCATTGAGTTCCTTAAAGCTAGTGCAAGCCCTCTCACACTCATTTGTGCATGTGTTGCACTTAGAGAGGTTGGAGAGGCAAATCCTATTGCATGTGTTGCATTAGGTTGTGGATTGTGTATCCATAGAGCTTTGGCACTTGATTGGTTCAAGTGAAAGTTGGAGTCTTGTTACTCTTGGTGTTTGCCGACACCTAGGCGGTAGTAGGCGTCGTGGTCGGTGATCTTCTCAAGTGAAGCTTGTGAGAAGGCCCGGTGTTTGTGAGTGGTGTGGTGCTCGCCATCTTCGGAGAGGAGGAAGGAGCAACCCTAGTGGAGCGAGGTGTTGATACCTCGGAGGAAGGCTTAATTCGTGGAGCTGGCCCAATTGGTTCGGGTTTCCCTCAACGTGGATTAGGGGAGACCGGCAAGTCTTCGATCACCACGGTAAAACATCGCCGTGTCAATTGTGGTTTGATTTCTTGTGTCTCACTATTGCACTTACTTTCATTGTGTATGAATGCCTGCTTTACATTGTGAAATTTATATACCTTGTATTAAATTGCTTATCCTTTGTGTATGATTGCAATAGTTCTTTGTGCTTTTCATCATTGCTAGAATTGAAATAGCTTACAAGTCCTTGCTTAATTGCCTTTTGTCTATAGACTTGTTTTGTTGGTGCACTTAGTTGAATCTAGTTGTTTTAGGCCTTAATTGTGCAAAACCGTATTTATTTAGCTTCCGCATTAGAAATCGGTTTTAGTTAAAAGAAGTTTTTAAAACGGCGTCTTTGTTTATACACTTCACACCCCGGGGGGTGAGTTAGTGTGCACCGGGGCTCAGGGCCATGCGCGGCGTCTCTGTTTATACACTCGTGCTTGCGGAAGTCATCGGTGTGTACTAGGGCTCGGGGCCATGCGCGGCGTCTTTGTTTATACACTTCACACCCCGGAGGGTGAGTTAGTGTGCACTGGGACTCAGGGCCATGCGCGGTGTCTTTGTTTATACACTTCACACCCCGGAGGGTGAGTTAGTGTGCACCGGGGCTCAGGGCTATGCGCGGCGTCTTTGTTTATACACTTCACACCCCGGAGGGTGAGTTAGTGTGCACCGGTGCTCAGGGCCATGCACGGCGTCTTTGTTGCCATGGTGATGGACTTATTGAAAGAGAAGCGTCCATGCCTTGCTTGCAAAAGTGTGACTTTTAGTAATCCCAAGGCTTTATTTGTTTGCTTTGGCTAGCTTTGACTGTTGTTCAGTGTGGTGTGTACGCGTGCACTTGATTTTTTGGTGTGTAGCACTAAGTCATGTGAGAGGAAAGTGACAAGTGCTGCTAGTAGTGGGTGCAGCCCGTAGGCTTGCTACTTGGCTATTTATTGCGGTTGCCCTGCCCACAGCATGACACACTGCAAAATCACAGTGCATGCTACAGGCTCTAACTTCCTAACCCTTATGAATGCCCGTGCAGACAAGGCTGCCCTTAGTGATCTAGCATAAAACCCTCGTCCTTTCACAGCATGAAACTCTTCGGAGATAGATACTTGCCTCAGTTTTGACACTCCAGAGGGGATGATGGGCGAGCCCGAGGGTGGCGCGTCGCGGCGGAGGACCAGCGCTAGAGGAGGCTTGAGGCCGAAGGGCCGCCGGAGGTGACCGGCGGTTGGTGGAGGGCTGCCCCGGATGGGGTGCTTCGTAGGGGACCCGAGGGGCTGCTCCGAGCGGAGGCTCCGAGGTGGCAAGGTCTTCGCTGGGCGGAGGCTCCGGTGCCGGGCTTGATGGCGACGTCGCCGGGGCTCCGGAGGCTGCTGCGCCCAGCCAAGGAGTGCTCCGCGGGCACCCAGGGCTATGGGAACCGAAGGGGGTTCGCAGGTGGAGGCCTCTGAAGGCGCTTGTGGCGGCACCTTCGGCGGCGAAGGTGGGTTCCCGAGGACGCCTCGGGCACGGCTGTGATGGAGCTATACATGGGGTGCTCCAGTGGGATGCTGAGTTGTGGTGTGCTTCGGGCGGTGATGCTTCCGAAGCGAGGTGGCCTCCAGAGGAGGTGCTCTGTGCGGTGACGTTGCTACGCGCGAGGAGTCCTCCGGAGCGCGGGTGGGCTGCGCACGGGGATGAGTCTCCAGGGCGGAGGTTGGAGCGACCGCTTTGGGTGGTGAGCGAAGGTGGATCGGAGGTAGTTGGGGCCTTCGGGGGCGACCCGATGGCGGCGGCGGCGGCTGGGTCCTTTGGAGGCGAACCAAAGGTGGCGGCGGCAGCTGGGGTCTCGCGGTGGCCCCCAGCGGCGGTGCGTGGCCGGCTCGAGGGGTGGCCACGTGAAGAGCCTCAGAGCGAAGCCTCCGGCCGAAAAAATGTGCTTCGGCTGAAGGTATGGAGGTGGGTCCTGTCATGCGTAGCTTGTTGCCCGAGGCCGGATTGGAGCGCGGCGGCGGATGGCTCTGGAGCGGGGCTGCCATGCCGGAGCTGGAGGCGGGGTCTCCGGCGGATGTTGACGTCGGCGAGGCAATGGGGGCCGCGAGGGGTGCCTCAGGCTCGAGGCGGAGGCGACTCAAGGGTCTTGGGTTCGAGGCGGGGTCTCGGGTTGGGGACCCGTCTGACGCCGAAGGAGCTTAGCTCGGCGAAGCCTGCCGTGAGGGCCTCGTTGCGAAGGTCTTTGTGAAATTTGTTGGTGGGAAAGTTTGGCCGAAGGTGTTGTGGAGGGAATGGGGTGCTTCGGCTGGTGGTAGGATGAATCTGGCCGAAGGTGTTGCTTCAGCCCGAGGTGCTGTGGATGGGCTTCGGACTTCTCCTTTTTTTTTGCATAGCTTTTTGTTCGGTCTGCACGGACGACGCCAACTGTTGTAGCATAAAAAGGCTAAAAGGCTAGACAGTGGGTACGGAGTGCCCTCCGTACCCTTTGTCTTAGGAGAAGGACCGAAGGGAGAAGCCAAAGACATATGTATGTGTGAATGTGTTGTCTCATGTATGAATGAGGATCCCCCCCCCATATGTACATGCCCTTGGGGCTATATTTATAGGAGGGCAAGAAGAGACATTTAACTTCTTGCCCTCACAATGTTAAGAGAGAGAGAGAGAGAGAGGTTATTTTGGTACAATGGCCTAAATATGCTATACAGAGTAGGCTTGTACATGTACGGTATCCCTGACGGCACACCGATATCTCTGACGACCCTAGGGTGCGGGGCACCCCTTGGTGCCCTGCTACGACAACTATCAAAAGGTTCATGGCGCCGTCAACATCATCTCCGGTGACTCTCTCAATGGTCAACACCGGCTTTGCTCCTCATCACCGTCGGCTTGATCTCTGTCACCGCCGACCGTCATCTTCCTCGATTTTAACTTCAATTCATCTCGGCGGCAGGGAGTAGAGCAGCAAGCAGGTAGTAGAGCAGAGGAGGAGCACGACGAACTTCCCGAGCTCGATCCGTCTGAAGTCACCATCGGGTTCGTCTTTGCCACCGTGGCCTTCTTCACCGATGGCGGCGACCTCTTCGCCGATGAAAACTCCAGCGGCGACCTCTTCCTTGACCGAGGCTCGACTCCTATGTGCTCCCTTCTTGCATTGCAGAGCTACTGTTGTTGGTGCGTGGGTTGGCCAGGCCTTCTGTGAGTTGATTGAGCTATTTGGGGTGCATGTGTGGTTTTTGCGCTGCTGCTATTTGGTACTTGATGCTTGCTGTTTGGAGATGTGTGAACACTGCTGCTACTAGTATCCTAAGTCTATTTTCCTTTTATTTCCATTGAGTCCATCTAAGTTCGCTGCATCTCTCTTTGAGTTCGTCGAAGTCGTGCTAGTTCTCATATCCTTTGTCGATCAGCCGATTGCTTCTTCCTTTTTGGGTTGCCGTGGTCCGCCCCCATCATCGTTGTTGACGTGACTTTGCCCGCTTGGTCATCTCTTGTAGCCATCTTGCTACACATCTTTGCATCATTGCGACTCTTGACCAATAACCTTCTTTGTCATTATCATCAACTGTCTATTCATCTTTGTTTTCATCGGGTGCCAGATTCGACATCGTCACCTCACATCTTGGGTGGGCAGATCTGGTCTATCGTCTTTGCCTTCATCGCCAGATTCGACACCGTCACCTCACTTCTTGGGTGGGTAGATCTAGTTCGTGTCCTTGTCTCTATCTCTCTCTTCATCGGCTTGATTTGACATGTCGCTCTATTCTTGTCGGTTTCAACATCTCCAAATCAAGACAATCATGTGTGAAGAGCCAAAAGATAATTTTTGTTTAAGAGTTGCATGCTTTGACATCTTCAAGCTCAGACTTCGGATTTATCTTTTATTTTAGTGTTGTTTTTTTCAAATTCAATGCTATTGCATACGCATTGAGTTTGAGTGGGGGTGTTAAGGGTAGTAGTGTAATAGCCATGTTAGTGTAATAGTTATGTAAGTGTTAGAGGGGTGTTATATAATTGTAGTAGTTTAGGGTTTCTCTTGTGCACTATATATATTGCTCCGTAGGCTCTTGTAATAGACAAACAATACAACCCTCATTTCTCTCTTCTCTTACAAATTCTAACAGTAGCAGCAATGCACAAGGGGGTAGGGCGCACGATGGGGTCGGTAGACAGGAGAAATCGAGGAGGAGGATTAGAGATAACTTCTTGATTGTCTCTCTCAATAGCTTAGCCAGATCCTTATAAAAATGGAGTGGCTCCTAACATATGGTAACTAATCTTAACTTACTATATCTCTTAATGGCTTAAGGCCTAAGCAAAGCAAACGAGTTCCAACTCTATCTCTTAATAAAGAAACTTATCTCTTTCCTAATTTGAAATAGCCACAACATCTGATGTTGATGCCTCAACCTTGTCCTTGGGCTGCCGGCTATAGGTACGTCCCCACATGACTACTGAGACATCTGATAAAAAGTTTCAATTTGCTATAATTTCAATATGCAAATACCGAAAAGAAAGAAAGTTTGACTATATTATTCAGTCATGTTCGTTCTGTCATGCTATTTAGCTTATAAGATATTTCCATTTTTTCACTAATTAATTAATTATGATTCTGTGCTAGTAAAATGCTGCTTGGAAAGAAAAGCACTAATGAGAAACTACATAAGTATCAAGTGAGAATTCGTTATATTTCAATCTCTTTGTAAACAGATATTCAGCAATTGACCTGAAAACTCTTTATTTTGGCTTCTTTACTGAAATCGGGCGTCCTTCCCGCTTTCTCAGAAAAGAAAAAAGGCAATTAACCTGAAAAAATGTACTATACATTAGAAATATTTCCAGAAACAGTGCTGCTCCTAGTGTGCATACGTAAGTACATAGCCCATTTAAACTAGAAGCACTATGTATGCTGCAGACATACCACCAGTCAAATGACCATATTCGCGATGCATATACAACAAGATAATCCATCTGATAATTAGGAAACAGTTCATTAAGAATCCATAGCAGCAACTCAATTATCTTGCACATCGAATATCAGAATGTCTTATTCTGCAGATTAGATTCAAGCTGCTTCAACTTTAAATATATTTTTTTATATATCTGCTTTTATCCGTATTTCCAGATTGCATCTCACCAAGTCAAATTTTGACTTCTTCAAAATTCACCTCAATTGTATGATTTGTGTTATTGATCTACCCTCTGTTTATTTAAATGCTCTTATAGATGCAGCTTGCTCCTTCAGATGTACTTGAAGTAACAAAGCTTGATTTATTTATTCATTGCAAAGGTGCCAAGCTTGATTTTGTGACGCTGTTTCTGGCTTGCTGCATACCTGAAACTAACATATGTGATCGATAAGATATGGCAAAGCAAACCATATCTTAGAGTGCCATGTTCTCGTGCTGATATGTAATGATCTTCTAATTCTACCGCACTGCTGCTGTATTGGACACCGTCACTGACACACTGGCAGTTATGTCTATAGCCTGTATGATCGCCGGAAGTTAGCACGCTCTATAGAGCTATGCTTGCACCTGACAGTTATGTCTAGAGGTGGCCAAATGGACCTTGTTTGCCGGGTCGGCTCACGACATGGGACTGTTGGCCCAGCCAGACCCGACACTGTACGACACACACCTTGCCGTGCATGGCCGCTGGCAGGCCGACGATGGTGGCGCCAACGACAGCAACCCTTCTTCCCCGTCGCTGGCGGCGGCAGCTGCTGTGGCACGCGACGTAGGCGGAGATTTATAAATGGGCTACACGAGTCAAGCCCCGGCCCGTCGGACTTATCATGCTCGGGCTGGTACGATATGACCCGTTTAGTTAGTCAGGCAGCTATGCATCAGAATTCCTCTCGATGGAAAAACAAAAGGAATTCCATATGTAAGATAACACACGGTGTTACAATCGTGCATCCCCTCCTCCAACCACATAGACAAGCGGATCTAGACCACAAGTAAACTACAACCAGGACCTAGAAGACGCTACCGAAGCAAGCAAGCGTAGGGAATACTTGTGCGCTCAACACTAGTAGCACTAAAGCCTCGGACTCGGATAGCAACCGTCCACTAGTCCGGCACTTGGCGCAAGCAAACCGTTGCCTTGCCCTACCTAAGCGAGCACCCTGTCCGTGACTCCCTCCACCGTTTTGAATTTGAAAAGGCGCAGCACCTCCCTCCCCTCCCCCCTCCGTTCTGCGGGAAACCACGCCGTCGCGTCGAGCGACCACGCAGCCGTCGTACTCGTGCGTGCGTGCTGCTGTGTTGGCTGACCCGGTTGGGCCAGGTCAGTCGGACACGACGAAACGGCACCGCACCGCACCGCACATTTGCTGAAACCCGCACCGGGTCGGTCCCCTTCCCACCCGCATCCGCCCACGAACCCGCCCCCCGAAGGCCGAATCCCCCCACATCCCCGCGTGGGTCGGGCTGCAGCAGCGCACCGCGAACTCGCAACCGACCCGAACCCAAACTTCGGGCTTAAGAGTGCGACGCGACGAGCCAGGCTCCTCGCTGCTGCGGTTCTGTCTACCCTTCTCGTCATCTTCACCTCTTCCGCTTCTCCTCGAGTCCCACGGCTTGAGTTCACGCCGCCGCCGCATAGGGTTGCGAGCCCTGCCGCCGACCGAATCCCACCGGCCGGTTCCATTCCTCTCGCGGATCGCGAGATCGGTGGCTTTCCCAACTCTCCAGATTCGCACCCGGTTTTCCCATCTACCCCCGCTCTGCGGCTCATCCACCCCGCGAATCTCATCGGGATCTCTACCGGAGTTCCGTGATTCGCGATGCGGATGGTTCTGTAGGAAGCGCTTGCTAGGGTTTTCGCGTCCGATGCTATGGACTCCGTGGAGCATCGGGAGGGGATAAAGCAAGTGGAGGGTTCCGATCGGATGCTTAACGCCTCTCCTCCCGCAGATGCTGATGAGGTGAGGAGAGAGTGCGGCTTGGAGATCGCTGAGGCCAGCGCGGCCGTGGAACAACCCCCTGCCGCGGCGCCCGCGGCGGAGCAAGAGCGTGTTGTGGCGCCTTCGCTGAGCGATGATAAGATGGAGGCGGATGGGGGCAGCGCGGCGGTAGAAGAGCACGCTGCGGCGCCCGTGGCAAGTGAGGCGAAGATGGAGGCGGGTGAGGGCAGCATTCTGGAGAAGGAGCAAGATGCGGTCGCGCCTGTGGCGGGCGAAGGGAAGATGGAGGTGGATGAGAGCGGCACTCCAGAGGAAGAGCACACTGTGGCGGCTGTGGCAAGTGAGGTGAGGATGGAGGAAGGTGAGGGCAGAGTGGCGGATCAACAGCCCATCACACCTGTCGGCGGTCGTGAGGTGAAGGAGGAGGAGGGGGGATGCTTGGTGGGCCGCTACATCAGCCGGAGTGCTGCAGGTCATGGAAGGATTCATCTTGGGAAGGTTGCATCCTATGATAGCAGCACTGGGATGTACAGTGTCGTGTTTGAGGATGGACAGGGTGAGGATTTGGGGCTTCCTCGGCTCCGGGAGTTACTCATGGCTGAGGAGCATGGTGCATCTGGCATGAAGGTAAGCTGCAGGAAGAGGAAGCTGGACTTGCTGGTTTCGTCGGGGAGTGCCACGGAGGTGAAAGGGCCACCAAGTACTAGGCAGAGGGTTGATGCATGCGAGATGTCTGCCAGGCCTGATGCGTCGCAGCAGAGTGGGCCTGGATCGGATGTATCTGAGGATGCAAAATCTTCGAGCAATTCATCAGATTCCACCAAAGAATTGCCAGCTGTGACGTGCCCGCCACCTCCAGTTCAGGGCCCAGAGTTGCCTCCATCATCAGGGGACATTGCTGTGCCAGAGGAGTCCATAAGTTATCTTTTTTCTGTTTACAACTTCCTGCGATCTTTCAGTGTGCAGCTGTTCCTCAGTCCATTTGGGCTGGATGATTTTGTTGCATCCATTAATTGCGCTGTACAGAATACATTGTTGGATGCTGTACATGTCTCGCTAGTGCGGGCACTGAGGCGGCGTCTTGAGACTAAATCCTCTGAAGGATCAGAACTTGCTTCAAATTGCTTGAAGTACATAGTCTATCAGCCCTCCCTTAACTAGAATAATTATTTTCATGAATGTTGTGTCTTGTTACTTCAATGCTGATTTTTTTTCCACTTCTCTTTGAATTGCGTGCAGGTATCTAGATTGGGCATTACTAGATGCACTGACTTGGCCAACTTTCTTACTGGAGTACCTCTATGTAATGGGTTGCATTAAGAATCTAGGGGGCCAGAGTTTTCGTAGAAGCCTCCTAGCCATTGAATACTATAAGCTTCCTGTTACCATGAAGCTTAATGTCCTGCAGATACTCTGTGATCATGTCATTGATTCAGAAGAACTCAAAACTGAACTGGAGACTCGGGAAGGCTACAATGAGGAAATGGAATATGAGATAGATTCTAGTATTTTTTTGGAGGCTGGGTCAAGAGCAGTCCTGACTAGGGCCTCAAGGGCTTCTGCTTGCAAAAAGATTGAAGATTTTCAGAACTTCGAAACTGCTCCAAATGTAACAAATCCACAAGCTGTTGTAGCAAATGCTTCTCAGGATGGCAACAGTGATGATTGCCGAATATGTGGAATGGATGGAACTTTGGTATGCTGTGATGGCTGCCCATGGGCATATCACTCAAGATGTATTGGTCTCAACAAAGCATTCCTACCCCAGGGACAATGGTTCTGTCCAGAATGTGTAGTTAACAAGCTTGGACCAACATCTTCAAGAATAGAGCGTGGGGCAAGAGGAGCTCAAATGCTCGGCATTGATATGTGCGGGAGGCTCTTCCTAGGATCCTGCAACTATTTGCTGGTGTAAGTTATTGCATCTTAATCCTACATTACTTGGGGTTTACTAATGATTTTATTCTGCATCACCTTTTTACGTCTGAAATAAGGATAAACATGTCAACACTAAAACGTTGGATGAATTAAATTAAGAGGGGAAGAATCGTATTCTATTTGAGTTGATAACCATAGTTAAGATGCAAGTGAAGTCCTCTAGTATACTATGCCCTTTCTGTGCTCATGCAGTTCAGCCATTTGTTTCGCCTTTCCCCTTTCCCAATTCTGTTGCTTTTGCACCTTGTTCACAGCATAAATACCTGCCTTTTCTCTCTCTTACCTGTCCTGCATCTATGGTTGTTTCTATACTTTCTTTAATGTTGATTCTATCAAATAATGCAGGATTGGAACATCTTCGAATGCAGAGTCTTATGCAAGATATTACAATCAGTATGATGTTGTCAAGGTCCTCCAAATACTTGTCTTTTCAGATGCATATACAGATATATGTAGGAGAATAATGGAGTACTGGAGGCATCTGCTTGATATATCTCAGAACGAGAGACCAAAAATAGGTAAAGAATCTGGTGCAAGCCATACCCCACAATCCAACGCGTTGTTGAGTGTTACTCCAATGAAAGCAGTAGATGGAAGTGTTCGGACAACTTTAAAAGATGGTGGGGACAGTAAGACAGTAGTACATTCTCAGATAAATGTGAAGCATGAATTTGTGGCTAGTCAATTTACAGTGTGCTCTGCCAAACACCTGGAGGAACATAAACACGTGATGACTAATGTAGGTGCTGCTACTGAGAAGAACAGTGAAGTTTGTAGGCAAACTCCATTAGCTCAGAACCACGTACATAATGCATCCAGAAATGGAGCTTTTGGACCCACTGGGATATCCTTAATTTCTCGTCAGAACGGGTCCATGGTAACAGGCATGTCTAACGTAAGACATGCACAGCCAGCACATGGGTTAATTCGTCCAGACTTGTCCGCCTGCGGTTCAGGGATTGATAATGGCATGTCTAGAGAAGATATTGGGAGCACCATTTCTGCGAAAGCAGACTCGTTTTGTCCATCTTATCAAAGTAAACATCCCCTTCAGCTGATTGCTGAAAAAATTGGAAATATGAGTGGTGGCAAGCCAGCTAAAGTGTCATCTTTTAAACCTCAGGCTTACATGAATCTGTACAATCATGGCAATGTTGCAGCATCTGCTGCTGCCAATCTAGCTGTTCTTACATCTGATGAAGGTAAGGTTTCAGCATCCCAAATCACCACAAACCCAAGGAAGAAAATGGCCGCCGATTGCGCTCTACAAGTGAAAGCATTTTCCTCAGCAGCTGCACAATTTGTCTGGCCAAGTACCGAAAAGAAAGTTATGGAAGTCCCAAGAGATAGATGTGGTTGGTGCCTTGCTTGTAAAAGTTCAGCGATTGGAAACAAAAAGGCTTGTTTTCTTAACTTAGCTACTGCAAATTCTGCTAAAGGATCTGCTCGATTTCTCAGTGTCATGCATGTAATCAAAAGTTCTGAGAGTCATTTCCCCAGCATCGTTGCTTATCTGGTCAACATGGAGGAAAGTTTGCGTGGCCTTTTAGTTGGTTCACTACAAGACATGCAGCAGAGACAACGGTGGCATAAACAACTAGAAGAAGCTTCCAACTGCAGAACTATAGCACCCCTCTTGCTTGAAGTGAGTTATAGGATTCAATTCATGTTTGTTTAAGCAACCTTTGATACTTCTCAATAATACTTTGAAGAACAAAAGGGATTTTAGCACATTATTGGTTTATATATAATACAGAGTAGAGTACTAAAAGCGTGTACCCATTTAGGGAACATGTTAATGGCCATTTTTTTATTCCCTTGAGATAATGAAACTTGACCGCCTCCCATTGTAATAGTTACCATTACATCCAGAAAACTATTGGTATATGGGTTTCCAGTGTATTATTTTTTACTGTTAAAACCCTGGGCACGGACTGGTTTCTGGCTAAGCCTCTTTCAAACCTGACCTCAGCTTATAGTGCCTGGGCCTGGTACCATGCCTGAAGAAAAAATAGAAATCAAAAGCTTGAAGCCTGTCCTGGCAGTATTGTAGATATAATTCTGACAAAGCATATGTTCATATGTGTTATGCAGCTTGAGCTAGATACATAAGCACCTTACGTGTATTTATTGCAACAAAAGCAATTAACTCAAAACTCAAAAGACAAGCAAACCAAACTTGTTACAATTATAACCAACCATTTCAGCACCCAAAGGGAAAAAAGCGACACAGAAGAACAGAAATAACTACCAAGGTTTTGTTCAATTTGAGATTGCAGATACAGAATAATAATTAGATGGAGATGAGGGGCTGCTGCTATTTTGGTGTTTCTGGCTGGAGTCAATGGTTAAGGGTTAAAGCATATTAGACTATTACTCTATTGGGATACTGGCTACAGTTCTTCACAACATGCATTTTGGACTGGGTTGGCTAATTTACTGAGTTCAGCTTAGGTGAGCCAGTCCCGAACAAAAACTAAGTGACAAGTCTGGTCTGCTGCCAAAACCTGTAAAAGTTGAGCCTGGTTGGACTGGACAGCCGATGAATAAGTCTAGTTATTAATAGCAGATTATGGAAGGGTTTCTATAATGGTAGCACCGTAGCACACAGGCCTTACCCCCCAAAAAAAAAAAAAAAAATTGGTAGCACATAGAGGCAATTAACAGGGGTATCATAATTAGGCATATTTCAAGAAATAAACTAACTCAATCTTAAAAGAAAACATCCCAAATATTAAGGGCCAATGTGAAAATGTTAAGATCTAAGGTAACGTCAAAACTCAAAACAGAAAATTGTGGGTGGCAATTTCGTCTAGTGCTTCACAGGCTCAACTCTTAGATAATAAAAAAGACTAGACGATGACGTCTTTAGTAGGCAAAAGAAAATAATATGGAAAATGTAGTAGCGTAGCTAGTGCAATTGTGTTCCGTGCTAATGCTTCTGGAGAATCAAATTGGTATGTGATAAATATCAGTAAAAGAAAGTTGAAATCTCTCTATAGAAAACTATTGCAATAAATGGCAGTGGAAAACAAAATTCAATTGTTATCTTACCAAAGTTGTTGCATGTTATGTGCAGTTGGAGAGTAATATTCGTGGCATAGCATTTTCTGCAAGCTGGTTGAAGCTAATAGATGACTGGCCTGTGGAATCTCCCGGTGTATCTGCTGGAGCATCCCGTCCTGCTGCATACCAAAAACGTGGAACTGGTGGAAGACGGGGCAGAAAACGTTCATTGGCATCTGAATCTGCTACTGCTACTGCTACTGCTACCGATGATGACAACAGCTGGAAAGAGGTGAATTGGTGGAGCGGAGGAAATATTTCTAAACGTATTTTACAGAGGGGGGCTCTTCTGATTTCGACCATAAGAAAAGCTGCCCGTCAAGGTATTGCTGTTATTATTACTATTTCATCCTCTATGTGTCTCGAGGACGAGAACAAGTTAACGTGTTCTGTTGTTCACTAGGTGGTAAAAAAAGGATAGCAGGTCTATCTTACCATGAAGGTTCCAATTTTCCAAGACGAACTCGGCAATTTGCCTGGAGAGCATGTGTTCTATTAAGCCAGAATTCATCTCAACTTGCTCTGCAGGTTAGCACCTTCTATATTGATGTTTAAAAGAGCATTACATCGACCTATAGATTAGCAATGATCCTAATATTTGTATCTCTCAGGTCAGATATCTTGATGCCCATATAAGATGGAAGGAATTCATACCTCCAGACCAAATTCCTTCAGATGGAAAAAGTTCAGATGCTGACTTTTCTTCTCTCAGAAATGCAGTGGTTTTCGATAGAAAAATAGTCGACAATAAGATAAGATATGCACTTAAGTTTCCCAACCAGAAGCATCTACCTGTGCGTGTAACAAAGAATATTTTGGAAGCAGAAGATAATCAGGACGAGAATGGCATATTGTGGTTTTCTGAAAACCATGTCCCACTGTACTTGATACGAGAATTTGAGCAGAAATCTGGGGTTAGCTCCTTGTCTAGTCCAGGAATGTTACTCTCTAACTGTTTCACCAATTTCTACCAAAGGCGAGTAAAAGCATCAATTGGAAATGTCTTTTCTTATCTCTTTCACAAGGGAGATGTGTATCCCTGCACCTCATGCAAGAAGGATGCCCCCTTCAGGTTTTCTTCTTCACCCTTTTGGTTGTGCTTATTCAGTTATTCTTTTTTGTAAGATACTGACTTTATCTTTAATTCTCATGTGTGTTTTTTGGATGAATCACATGTAGGGATGTCGTAAAATGTAGCTCTTGTCAAGGTATGGACTACTCACATGCCCTTTAAGTCGTTCCTTTTTGGTTTTTTCTTGTAATTAGGGGTGGGAGTGGGTCGGTCCGGTCTGACCCGGCTCTGCCCCATGAGAACCATGGTTTAAGAAAGGGTTAAGGGTCAGTCCTTTTGATTATGCTGCTCTGGCCCTAATGACCCACTGGATCATTAGGATCGATCCTTACAGAGCAGTAGTCAAACATGTTCTCATGCTGGGAAAGTTGCATCCCCCTCAATCTCCAGGTTGAGCCCCCCTCAATCTCCTCCCGATCTAGTCCAAATGCTGAGAGATGCCAACAAATAGAAATAAAGATCATGGGCTGCAGGAAGCATAATGAGTTGAGATCTATGGTATGAATACAAGTGTTTCTATTACAGTTTCTTCCAACTCCCATTTTCTCCTCCATAATTATAAAGACTCGACCGGACTGGATTGGTGCGTGTATGTGTGTACTGACTGACCGTGCCGATGAGGTCGATGACGATGGAGAGCTCCTGCTCCGCCTGCTGCAGGCTCTCCGTGAGGCCCTGCCATGGCCATGCCTGCTGGGCGGTGTCCTTGGCAGCCTTCTTGGCCTTCTTGGCGTCCTTTTCGATGACCCAGGAGAAATCGATGCGGCGGATGGCGGCGAGGCGCTGCTCCTCGCTGCTGGTGTCCCTGTAGTCGCAGAGCAGACGGCGAGCAAGCGAAGTGAATCAAGAGAGGCAGGAGGAGGGGAAGGAAGGGGGTGGTGGATGGCTTACGGCGGGTAGTGCTCGCTGCTGGCCTCGTCGATGGCTTCGAGGCGCTTGATGGGAAGCTTGTCGAGGTCCAGCCGCACAGCTTCTTCCATAGCTGCCACTCTTTGGGCGGGGGACTAGATTGGGAGGAGATTGAGGGGGGCTCAGCCTGGCGATTGGCGGCGCGTCAGGTGGGGGATTGAGGAGGCGAGCGGCGGCGGTCGGTTGGATTGATGTCGAGGTGGATTGCAGGCTGCGGTGGGTTGAGGAGGCGAGCGGCGGCGGTGGGTTGGCGATTGGCGGGTGCGTCAGGTGGGGGATTGAGAATAGTCGAATAGATTGCAGCGCTGTGACTCGGGTTGGGATCGATCCACTTATCCAATGGAGCAAATGGATTTTTAACCTCTTGCTCCTATTCTTTTTTTGGATCACACAATTAGCCCATATTGCTCCTATTGACTTTTGGGTTCGGTGACCCATTGGGCCAATTTGAACCACGCCCACCCCTACTTGTAATGTAGTCAAACAGATAAATTGATCAATTTCAGAGAGCTGTCTAATACTAAGTCACAATATTGCTAACTAAAAATAACTTTTCAGGCAATTGTCATAAAGAGTGCATATCAAGATCCGTTGGCAGCAAAGGAGGCAGTGCTGCTCCCATTTCGATATGCAAGTTATGCATTCAGAAGCGTAATCTTATGCTTACAAATTACAATACAAATGCATGTTATGTCCTGCCTCAACAGAAGAGTAATGGCCAACGGCCAGTGACTGCTCCCAAAATAATCTTCAAGGTTGGTTCTTCCCATTCTGCTGAACCATTCGTGAAGGTTGAAGCCCAGCCAGTCGCAAAGGTTGAAGCCCAGCCAGTTGCAAAGGTGGAAGCCCAGCCAGTCGCAAAGGTGAAAGCCCAGCCAATCGCGAAGGTGAAAGCCCAGCCAATCGCGAAGGTGAAAGCCCTGCCAATTGCGAAGGTGGAAACCTGGCCAATTACAAATGTGGCAACTCAGAGTATTACAGAGGGGCAGGCTCAGCCAAAGACTAAAACTAAAAAATCCAAGTCAGAAAAACCGAGAAAACGTAAAAAAATCCAAGAGATCACATACTTTGGTCTCATTTGGAAGAAAAATAAGAATGACAATAGTGGAAGTGATTTCAGGGCGAATGATGTCATCCTAAAAAGCAAGGATGGCATAGGTTCGGCAATAAAACCGACTTGCTGTCTCTGTAACAAACCTTATTGTCCAGATTCCCTGTATGTCTGCTGCGAGACGTGCAGAAGTAAGTCCATTTATCACTGTAACTTAAAGCTATATCTCTGTGTTCTCTTTCATTTTTTTTAAAACATCTTGATATTCCCCTGCATACAGAATGGTTTCATGGTGACGCCTTGCAACTTGAGGAAGAAAGAATAGTTGAATTGGTTGGATACCGATGCTGCAGATGCCGAAGGCGGGCCAGACCAAAATGTCCTCATTCAGATGAGAAGCCTGAACCAGAATTCAGTGAACAAACAGTTGCTACATCATCACAGTCAACTATGCTCTCTAATGAGGAGACTTTTGCTGTAGCAGATCAAGACCCACTGCTTGCTTCATATGGAATAGTTGAGCCGATTGGGGAAGAAACGATAGATGCTGATTTATCAATGAACATGGCAAATTTTACACCAGGAAATAATCAGAAGCTATCCATAAGAAGGGCACAAGTTAAAAATTGTGAATATCTTGGTGAAGCTGGCATACCTGTGAATGAGTATAATAATATTCAGAATCAACCTCCAGGGAACGCAAACATCAATTTCAGTCGTATGAATGAACTTTCTTTGTCAGAGGCTGATGGTGTGGATGCTTCAGAGCTATTGGGGTGGGATTTTTCCCATGGAAAGGCATATACTGCCCCTCCTGCTTTCACCGCTAATTGCCAGTGGAATGACACCAGCTGTGGCAGCTTTGTGACCGAGGAATATGAACCGCAGACTTGTTACTCATTCACTGAGCTGCTTGAAGCTGATGATATGCAGCTTGATAATACATTGGGGATGTCTACTGGTCTGCAAAATGATGGTAACTGCACAGGAAGCTTTGATCAACAAGAAATCAGTTTTGATGAAATGGCTTTCACGGTAAAGGATGGGTCTTCAAATATGCACTTCCCAGCAAACGATCCCTCCTCTGAAGAGGTAGCATGTCACAAGTGCAAGAACCCTCAGCCGCCACCTGATCTCAAATGCAGTGTCTGTGGCCTGCACATACACCGTCATTGCTCCCCTTGGGAGGAAAGTGAACAGCCTTCTGATAGTGCCAGTTGGAGTTGTGGCGCTTGCCGGGAGTGGCGATGATGAGCTTTGAACTTCGTTGCATTTGTTACCGGAGTAGCAGCGCTGCAGCAGCTATTTGTCATGGCAGGTAAACACGACGATATTCTATTTGGATATTTACCTGATTTCTGTGAACATGAATTGGGTGTATGGTTCCTGAGCATGCTTTCTATTTAGGTGCAAGGCATCTCGTGAAGCGCTCTGAGGAATCTGGTTAGAAAATTTTCCATCTAGATGTTGGTATGCAGTGCTACTGATCGTTTGGAAGGTGGCGTTGTTTATTGGACATACTTCTAACCATCATAAAGTTAGACTAGTAATGATCCCTGCGAAGTTCACACTGTACATATTAAAGGATGGCTCATTGGAGGCCGTTTTCCATTCTTTTTGGTGGTTGATTTTGCGGTGAGAATTATAGAATTAGGACGCTGCTAGCTACGGGTTATATGGGACATTGGGACTACAAAGCCATACCCCTGTCATTGTAATCTTGCCTTCTTTCTTCTTTTTTCTCTCAGAGTGGCTATTGCTATCCTTGATATACAGGCTCCGGCCTTGCCATTTTCTCAGCCATGTTAAAATGCTTGTTCTTCTCCGTGCTACTTGCTGCTGCGAATGTGCGCTGGATGTGAAATTTGGAGGAGCATTTGATGTGTGCTTGTTAATTTAGTTTGAAATCTTCACCAATTCTCACCGAATATGGCTCTGAGCTAGTAGTATCGCTGCGTGGATGGATTTCTTGGTGTTTTTAGATTTGAAAAGGACGAGTGCGATCTCGTCCAGGCTGAGCTATGGATTTTTTTTAAAAAAAAATCTATTTTTTATTTCGAAATACAGTAATATACTTTTGTTTTTTTTTATTTTACAGAAATAAACCTCCTTTGTTCCACCGCTCTTGCTAGTTGCTCAACTGTTGAGCGACTAGCACAAATTGCTCAACGGTGGAGTGACAGAGGATTATTTCTGTAAAAAAAAAACAGATGTATATTACTGTATTACGGAATAAAAAAAGATTATTTTAAAAAAAACCCCGAGCTATGTGTATATTCTTTGTTCTTTCCCTATTTTTTTGAATTTGAGCCAAGCTTTCTAATTATGATAATTCAACTTTAATCCAAACAGAAATGCAGAATCCAGTGTCTAATATCTATACTACTTAAAAATTAGAGTTGGTGGTCGTCTATTCTCCCCTCCCCCACCCACCTCACCTCCAACACACACTGACATGTAGGACCGGTTTGTCAGCTATCGACGCCAACCATCCTCTTGCTCTCGCAATCCCATTTCTCCTTTGCCCTACCTAGGCCGCCATCCTTCCCCTCACCTCCATCATCGTGCGGCGCCGTGCTACCCTCCTCCCAAACCCCACCGTAATCTCCTTCGTGCTTGCCCTCCCACCTCACCTCCCACTGTGCACCGTCGTCCCCTCCCCCGCCGCCTCAGCTCTGCGCATTCCACCCCCTCCATGTCTCCTCTCGCTCTTTTGCTCTCCTCTGCGCACCTCCGCCCCTCCCCCACGACTGTTCCATCGGCCTGATCTGGTCGCCGCCTTAGCTCTGCGCGCTGCACCCCCTTCACTTCTCCCCCTCGCTCTTCACATCACCTTCGCTGGTGCAGACTCCCCATTGCGACAGGTTCACCCCATTCCTCCCCACTGCGCCTCCACTAACGCCTCATTGCCACCACAGTAGATGCACGGTGGTGATGACGACATCGCTCCATGTCTGTTCAGTCCGGCACCCGAAAGGCGGGCGACACTCCGGCCAGCACCCAACACCAGCGCCGAATCTTGCCGCCCTCGACCTCGCTGACGTCGCTCCCGACATTGATGTTGCACATCTCTCTTTCTACATCGTTCAAGATGTTACTTTATTTCTTGCTTTTGGCGTCCTCCATTAATCACAGTTGAAGAAGGCATGAGGACAATGTTGGTTTTTTGGGCATTTTTTTTTGTTTATACTCATCGATTGAATTCTTGTTAGTAAATGTTAGTATACATTGTGTAATTGTTGCAATCAATGTTGGATTTTTGAGCATGCATCCGCCGTCACCGCTACACTCTAGGGAGACCGAGGTGGAGACGATGATGCTACGGTCAGCTCCCTCGTCAACCGCCAAGCTTGACTGCGAAGCACGTTCATTGCAAACCACCCAGCTTATACACGACGGTTGCAAGCAAGGATGTGCAACCCCAGTGGTTGCTAACTGAACACTACAAATGATAATATCTCTTCTTCTACTTCTCTTCCTTATCTGCGACAACCTTCTCCTCCTTATCTTCCTTTCTCTGTTGCATGAGTAACCACCACAACTTCCAAAGGGAAGAGGAGGGAGGATCACAACAAACAACATGCAGCAAGAGGTGTCTTTGTTGAATTTTACAATTTGTTGTTTGTTGAATTTTATAATTTGTTGTTTGTTGAATTTTAGTGCATTCGATATTTGCAATTTCAGAGTGACAACCATCAATGTTTTTCCAAGAAATTCTTGCGGCCTGCTCAAGGAAATCCATGCACTAGAGAAGGCGGTCCCCATCCCGCTCTTCGATGAGAGAGAGGCTGAGGTACGGGAGGCAGGTTGCAGCTGAACTTGCAGCCGTGTGTGCCGCCATGAAGGATGGGCTCGATCCGCTGGAAAGGCAGGTCATCGACTATTCTTTTGTAGAGGTATGTAGTGTACACTAGAGAAGACATACAACTAGGTAACCATGCTTAGTTAGGTTTTGGTTTAGTTACATATTTAATTCATAGAACAGTATTCTTTTATATCGTATACCAGTCTGACCTCTATATCAAAAGTTTGAGGCAACACTATTTGGATAGAAATTATTTAACATCTACATGATTTCATTTTTTTTTATGAAACTTAGATGTGATTGTGCCTTGCTTCAAGTTTTATTTTTTATCAAATGTAATCTGTTGTTAACATCTACCGTGTTTGGCTCATTTGCCATAAAAAATAAAAGGGACACTTTTATCTTTACATATTTCTTCTTGTTTAGGGTTTGCTGGCATTCTCAAGATTCAGTTGTGATTTGTTTTACATTCCGGTATCTGTTTTTACTTAAATTCTAATGGTACCATATTGCAAGATTTCCAACTTTTTGATGGGGATAGTTGCAGTGCCATTTTCAGTTTGTTGCCTAGAAAGCATAATATTCTCATTCTTACTATCATTCAACCTACTGAACCTTTGGGATGTGTCTGGAAAAGTGAATTTACAATTCCTTGAAATATCAGACTTCATTGTCCACGTAGGTGTTTGGTAATTTTTGAAATCAACACACCTCCTCAAGTCTCCATCACCCACTTTCTCGCCCACATATCCGCCAACAGCAGCGTCTGCATCAACGCTGTAGACCAACACAGGCACTTCAGCTCCACCAACACCAGTAGAACCACCCATGGAGGATGATTCCGTCCTCTCCACAAACTGGACATACACCATCGGCCTGGCGTATATTGTAGCGGCGGGGGTGCACACAACCTCCATGTAGTTGGTCCACGAAGCGTCACTGCTCACCTTCATAAGTTGCCAAAAGGTCTCCCCTGCACCACCCGCCGCTGAGGCATATAATGCCTCGATGCGTAGCTTCTTCCTTCTGGTGTTCCGATCGAATGCGGAACGCACACACCTCCTTAACTCGCATAGGCTCATGTCTTTCAGGCCTCGTGCTTGGATCTGGGTCCGATCACAATTTGACAGGTCCACCCCGTACGGCCCGTTGCGTACGAGACCATTACCATAGAACACAAACAAGTCTTCAATCGACATGTTCAGGGAAGACTTGCCTTCTGTGGCTGGGTATGTTCTTGTTGGTTGAGAAGATTTCCGACGGCGTTTGGTTCTACGCGCAAAACGAGAAAAACAAATAAATACATAAATACAAATAAAATCACAAAAGTATAAAATAAATACTGAAAGGAAGATTAGGATTTTAGACGAATTTAGAAACTTGAATCACTGTATTCGGAGCTCGGATGATCGATTGGACATAAAATGTGGGAAATTGCAAAACAGAGGAATATTCTACGGAATCTTCTTTCTGGGCTAGTTTTGCATTACATAATGTGCATGCTGAATAGTGTGCGTACTGCCAGCTAATAATATTTTGGATTCCTGAAATTCCTTACATGTCAAAATAAACACCCTACACATTGCGTAGTATTTTTTCCCTAACACACTAAGTATTTTAATTTCGTGATGTATATGACGAATAGTCTACGTACGAGGGAAATAATGCACACCGTCCCCGGTTCAAATAATTTGTCCATTAACATGGTTTCAAAATGGAGATTTCTACTGCATGAATGATTACTATACTAATCCCTACGTGCTAATTAACTTAACACATTCCACACAATCAAGAAACCATTATGGTAATAAAAAATAACTACGCTACTTGCATGTATACTTACGTAATAATGACATGACCACTAAGCTAATTACATATTAATCAACTAGCTAAAAATATAGTAGCATATCCATGAAAAATACCTTTTCTTCACGCTCACAAGCCGATCTACAACTTATGCAATTGCAAAACCTCCAGATTCAGATTGAAAACCTCCAAAAATACAACTCAAAACCACCTTCTCTTTCTCCCTCTCGGTCTCTCCTTCGTGGCTCAAAGAAATGCAAATGACGGCGGCGGTGGGCGGCAGAACCTTGCATTTTATGTCCACCAGTCTTTGAGGCGAGCCCGCGTCGGACAATGGACGTCGGGCGTGGCGGGAGGACCAAGGCGATAAGAGAGCGGGCGTTGCAGGGAGGCGGCCACGTTAGGGGCGAGCCCACAGGCGGAGGCGACGGGGCAACCGTGCCCCCTACCTCCTGGGCTCGGCGACCGCGGGACGTCTCCCACCTCCTGTGCTCTCCGACCGCAGAAAGGTACCGGCTAGCTCCTGCGCTCCGCGACCACGAAAAGTGGCCAGGCCCGCCACCTCCCGCGCCAGTTACCTCGCTCCCGCACTAGGCCACCCTCCCGCGCTTGTCGCTTGCTTGCCGCGCTCCCCGACCGCAGGATGCAGCATGTGTCACCGCCTCATTCTTCCGCGCTAGGGACGGGGCTAGATTTGAAAATACGGTGCGATGGGGCCAATTTTTGCTCTTGAGGTGGCGGCAGGGGCAAATAAAAAGAAACCCAATCTGCACCATATTTGTTGTGTACCTCCTTGTGTAGTTTGTACACACTGTACCCTATTTATATGCACAAATACTGAAATTGGTGTCGATTCAATCCACAGCATTATCACATGCACCAAATATGATCTAATCCGTAGCATTTGCGCATAGTGTGTATCCTTGACTTTCTTTCTATTATCACATGTATCAAATATGATCCAATTTGTACCATATTTGCTATGTATTTCCTTGTATAACTTTTACACACTTTACTTTATTTATATGCACAACTACTGAAACAATCGGTGTGGAATTTACAACCGAAACCTAGTCTTCTTTGCGCTATTTCAGATACTTGTCGGCATTGTTCTAGTAAAGAACAATAGAGTTGGTTTATTAGTGTTCATGCAGGCCGAGACACACATGGACGTGTACGTCGACGCGTCTGCCGACTTATGGGCATGGCACTTCTGCACGCACAACTTCATGCTCATGGTGACGACTTAATGTTTCAAATTTACACATTAAGATTAATATAATACTAATAATTGCTAACGTTAACTGAGGAACATTAAAAGTGTACGGTTTTTAAGTTGGATGTTGTTTTTGAACTCAGGCGATGGTTTAGGACATTTCTAATCAATAATGGTAGACAAAATTGGCTCTAGAAGACCGCAAAAATATTGTATTTGCCAAGGGATGACGAAAATCACTTATGGACACACCGCGCCCGCTAAAATAATACTATTTTGGTATTTGAGAGAGAACGAGATTGAAATGTCCTGTTTGTTGAATAATTCCAAATAATGTCTGGACGGTCAATTATCGCTAGCTGAATTATGAAATCTGGATGGTCAATTTTTTTTAAGGTTCTTTTTAAAATAGGACATTTCATGCTCCTCTAGCTCCTAAATGTGAAAATAACAATGTTTTAACTGGCATGTCTTTTTGTAAATAGTATCAAATAGTATTTGCAAACAATATTAAATAGTGTTTACAAATAGTTGTAATAGTGTTGAGAACAGTACTACAAATAGTGTCAGTAGATGACTACTTTTGCTGTTTCAACACTAAATAATATCATTTAAATTCACGTGATAGATAACTGCTTCTGCTATTTCAACACTGAACAATATCATTTAAGAAGGAAAAAAAACTCGACTTAAGGTTAACTCGTGGTGAGGTCTATTCAGATTTCAGTCACAGCCTTGTCCGTTGCAATATTCGGCAGCGCTGGTGACTTCGTTATGTGCTGAGAGACACTGTATGCTGCTAGGCTGCCACTACTATTTTGTCCGGTCTGCGCTAACTGCGGGAGGAGGGGGATGGAATGAAAACGCTAGCGTGAAAAGATGAGGCAAAGAGAAAAGGCAAAAGCGCGACACTTTCTTTCACGCCGGCCGAGACGATAATGATTTAGCCCTGCTCTGCAATAGGTATCACTACTAAAATCATCATCATTTCCCAAACAATGAACCACTCTTTCACGGTTGCAGCTGCCTGACGCAGGGACTCTCGTCATCAGCAGTAGAGCTAGGACTTAGCCTCGTCACGGCATGGTCTAAACAAGTCACGGTACGGTATGTTATGGATCGGATCACCACGGTACGAACGGTGGGCTAGATTGAACTTGAGAATGCGACCCGTTGGACGGTACGGTATGACACGATCAGTTGAGTCGTGTTTGGATCGGCACGGCACGAAATAGGCCCAACTATCCCGTTCTAGTCCAATCCCTCGGCCTGGCCCAATCACTCCTCCACCCCGGCCTGGCCCAACCAATAACCCTCCTCTGTCACCTAGCCTGGTCCAACATCCTTCTCGGCCTCTCCCAACCCCAACCCTAACCCTTTATCCCGAACCTTGGCTCCCAAATTCCCAATCCCTAATCATATTCTCTGATTTCCCTCCCTCTAGCTCAAGCTGCCTCCCTCTCCCTCCCCACGCGCCGTCGCCCGCTGCCCTCCCTCCAGCCACCTCTTCGTCGCTGTCCTTCTCAACCCCTTCGCAAGCGCCTCGCGCGGCCGAGGTGGGCGGAGTTCTTTATCGACATCCAGAGGAGGAGGAGGAGGCTATGGCGAGGGGGAGCAGGTGTGGATGGCGCACGAGTGTATTTGTCTTCCTCGGCAGCGGTGGTTGCCGTCTTCCTAGGCGTCTATAGTTACTTAGGGCTGGATTTGGGCCGACACACGACCTGACGGGCCATGGGGCGTGCTGGGCTGGCCGGCGAGGCGAGGCGGTAAACGACGCGATGCGGCCGACGACAGTGATAGGGCCGAGGCGACACGACACGACGTAGCCCAAAGCACGACGAACCCGGGCCTGCCGACACCAATGCCCACCACTAATCAGCAGTAGCATATTGATCTTTTAACCTCGACTAATCTTTTGCTCACATAAGACATTCATGAAAGTATAGTAAAATCACGCTTAGTTTTCAGGCAACTGACTTTTGGCTAGTGTTATTGTGCATTCTAACACGAAGGTCGGTGCACAGACAGCCAAATGGGTCGCTTGACCCGACCAAGACTGAGAGCCGGCTAAGGCACGGCCGTGTACTATTCGTCTTTGTGCGGTGGCTCGATCTCATTTGGCCCGTCGGGCCAGATGTGGCCCGTTTGGCCCATCAGAATAAAAAATGCAAAAAAATCCAGAAAATTTAGAAAAATGTGTAGAATTCAGAAGTAGACATGAAAATAAAAAAAATGAGACAATCATATTAAAAATGTAATAAAGAGCTTTATTGATGTTCAACTGGCTGCCTCGTTAAAACATTTGCCAAGTAAAAACTCAAAATGAGAAAATCTTGGCAAAAGAAAAAGAGTACAACCTATAGCTCTACAATTCTACATACATGATACATCTTTGTTCGATGTGTTGGCGTCATTGTCTAAGTACAGATTTTGAACACCTCCGACAACTCTGGATTTTCCACAGAGTGTTGTGTTCGTGAATCAGCTTGTTCCTAATCCTTCACAGTTAGAAGGATCTCTACCATCTCACTTGTGAGACTTGTTCTTCTCTCTTCCAATATCCTTCCAGAAAGATTGAAAGCAGACTCGGAGGAAACCGTAGAGACAGGAACAGTTAACACACCACGTGCAAGTATGGATAGCACGGGATATGTTAACTTATGGGCTTGCCACCATTGCAAGATGTCGAAGCCTTCTGAGTTGAAATCCACCGTATCGCTGTCCAAATAGGTAGATAGTTCTCCGCTCCTTGTGGGTCTTGGCTAAGCAGGCGTTGGTGTAGATGAAGAAGAAGAACCCCTGGACCTGGACCTGGAGGAAGAGGCACCGAAGATCGCGCCCTACATATTTGTCTTCCCACTTGAGGTGGGGGCTACTAGAGGTCGTTGCGAATAGACTCCCCGAAACCTATTTTCATACCTTTGGTAAACCTCGTATAACCGAGAACGAACTTCTGCAAAATAGTCAGTATAGTCTAGCCCCGTAGCATCACTAAGAAGATCAAGTACAATACCAAATGCATCAATTTTAGCCCTAGGATCTAAAATAAATACAAATACATATAGGTAAGGGATTTCTCTCTAATATTTAATGTATTTAGATTTCATGAAAACAACAGCATCGTGTAAAACTATGTCATTTTCAAACATTTTCAATTGAGTAGCAATCCGTAAAATAGTATGCACAATGATCAGAGATGTTGGATAGTAGACAGCGGACAAAGCAACAGTTGCCTCATAAAAAATTTCTACAAATGACAGTACCTTCTCAGCAACGAACCAATGTTGCTCAGTTAATAGCATAGTACCGTCAGTGCTAGGATAATGCGTTTGAATAAATACAAAAAAATGCTCTTGTATGGTAAAAGATTCTTAAGCATGAGGTAAGTAGAGTTCCACCTTACCTCCATGTTCAAACTGAACTTTCTTGGGCGTACACCCATCGCCCTGCAGAAGTTCTTATATTGTGCTATTCTTACGTTAGAATTATTCAAGAAAGAAATCGCATTACAAAAAGCTTTAATATACGGACTCAACCTCTTCAAACCACATTTGACTATAAGGTTGATAATATGACAAGCGCATCGTTGATGTAGCAGGAAGGAATCAGCATATGTACTCAACACTGGAGTAAGAATGTCCATGGCCCTAGACTTTGAAATGGCGTTATCTAAAGTAATTGCGAATATTTTGTCTGTAAGACCAAAGTCTTCCACGACTTTGATAATACAGTTCGCAATATTCTCCCCTGTGTGTGCTACATCAATTAATTTCAAACCTATAATCTTTTTCTCTATTACCCAATCGTCATTAATATAATACGCAACTACACTAAGGTAATCCTCCCTAGTCCGACCACTCCATATGTCCGAGGTCAGGGCCACCGAAAATGTACACGTACTAAATAGTTCCTTTATTTTATTACGACGTTCATTGTAGTATTTCACTAGATCCCTAGTTGTTGTCTGTCTAGAAATGGAAGTAAATCTAGGATTATGTGCAGTCCTAATATAATTTTGGAAAGAAGCAGACTCGCCAAAGCCTAACGGTAAATCCTCGAAGCAATTAAAGCAGAGAGATTGGCGGGCTACGAGGATCGTAGTCCGACTAGATCTGCGTCGTCGGGGATGTATTGCATTGCGTCTCCTCATCGCCAATCCTTGCTTGGTTCGACACCTTGTAGCATGTCTAATCAAGTGCCCCGTTCCACCTGTAGACTTTGCAGACAATTCATGGCGACAAAATTTTACAAATAACATATGGTACCTCATTTCCCGCTACGTCTTGCCTGGTTGTCCTGTCGAAATTCTCCCACACTCCCGATGTGGACGACCTCGACCTCTTTGCTCCGGTTGCCGTTGAGCCTGATGCTGACGTGGAGGCTGATGACGGAACTCCACGTTGCTCATCTAGTGAAACCTTCGGTTGGTTTGAGGTAACCGCAGCCGCTTCCATAGATGCAATTTCGTCCGATGAAAGTCCGAACTCACTAAGAGCAAAGCTGTCGTAAGGATTGTCTATAACGAAAACTGCAAAATCAAAAATAAAACTATTGCTACTTTAATCTTAGCATACTAATAACTAACAATAAAAGTATTGCAAAAATAGTATTATACCTCTTTCGCTGACTTGCTGACGAAAATTGAAATTTCCAAATTTTGGCACAATTTTTTTTGAATTTTGCCAAATTAGCTCAACACGGATTTGAATTTGCACAACACAATTTCAAAGAGAGAATAGAGAATGAAGGGGTGCTAAATGAGGGGAGGTATGGTGCCTATTTATAGAAAAAATTTCATATTTTTTTCAATTTTTTTGCTATTTTTAAAGCCCAAAATAGTCAAAAACGGTCAAAAAAAAATCTCACAACGGTCGAAAATTTCAGGCCAGGCCAGGCTGGGCACGGCCCATGGCACGACACGGCCCGGTCGCCCTACTCCCTTCTTCTTCTCCCCCCAAGCCCTAGCCTCGCCCATGCCGCCTCCTCCCCGGATCCCCACGACCTCGCCTCCTCCTCCCTGGCTCCCATGACCCCGCCTCCTCACTGGCTCCCATGACCCGTCGTCTCCTCCCATGACATGACGACCACCGCCTCGGAGGCTCCCACGACCTGCTGGCGAGCCTCGCCTCCTCGCCTCTGAGGCCTCACATGACCCGCAGAGGAGCCGTCGCCTCGGAGCCTCCCATGCCCCAGCGGCCATGGCGCTGGCACCGCCTCGTTGACCCGCCGCCATGGCGCTTAGCGCCGCCTCGTCGACCCGTCGCCTCCTCGCCTCCCGCGGCCCCCCGCCTCCTTGCCTCCCATGACCTGCGGCCACGCCGACGACCCCCGCCTCCTTGCCTCCCCATGCCCCTGTACGCGTCAGCTGTTCCCCGCCGCTGGCCGACTCTCGCTTCCTCTCTCCCGAGGCGTTGCCAAGACACTCCGTCGACGCCCTCCTCCCTCCCTCCGCTCTGGTGGACCGTGTAGCACCATGCGCTCCACCTCCCTCCGCTCCGGCGCCGTCGGCCCTCCGTCTCCTCATGACCATAGGCGATGGCCACAACCCATGAGCCACTGGTACCGTGCTTGCCAGTCGACAGTCGTGCCTAGGCCGTCTTGAGTGCCTCGCACGACGGCCAAGCAATATGCTATGTCGGGTCAGTCCACCGTGTCGAGGTGACGGTCCAGGCATGGTCCGAGGTCTCATGCCGAGCCGATACGATCTATAAACAGTATGAGTCATATCGTACTTAAATCAAATCTACAGTATCGTACTTCGTACCGACCCGATAGACCCGGCTGTATGGCCAGCTCTATGAGGCTGCTACGTGCTCGGCCTGTGTAGTACGGCCAAGGGGCCTGGAGCAGACAAGAACAGATCAAAAGCGAAAAGCAGAAGCATCCAGTTCTGACGACACGACCCATGACCAATCCATATCACTTACCGAAACAATAAAAATTCCTCAGTTCAAAAATCAAAAGCTGCACGAGAGAAAGCACAACGCTTCTCTTCTCCCAATGCAGATTGATGGAGTAGCAGAGATCATGGCTTTGATTGAGTGATCCCCTTTCCTCCATGCCAATCTTCTAGCCAAAGGATCGTCTAGCCCCAAGCATACTAGAAGTTGCATTCCATGGGGTTCTTGGCGATCGTGGCGTTCTTGAGCTTGACAATGCCAGCGGCAGCGGCGGCGGTGCTGCGGCCGGAGCCGGAGGTGAAGCCGAGCGACACGGACGCGCTCACCATCTTCCGCCACGGCGCCGACGCGCACGGCATCCTGGCCGCCAACTGGAGCACCCCCGACGCCTGCGCTGGCCGCTGGACCGGCGTCGGCTGCTCCCCGGACGGCCGCCGGGTTACCTCGCTCTCCCTCACGACGCTTGACCTACGAGGCCCGCTCGACCCGCTCTCCCACCTCGGCGAGCTCCGCGCGCTCGACCTCCGCGGCAACCGCCTCAACGGCACGCTGGACACGCTCCTCCTCGGCGTCCCCAACCTCAAGCTGCTCTACCTCTCACACAACGACCTCTCCGGTGCCATTCCGGACACCATTGCCCGGCTCCCCCGCCTCCTCCGCGTCGACCTCGCCGACAACAGCCTGCGCGGGCCCATCCCGGTGGCCGCGCTCGCCAGCCTCACCCGCCTCCTCACGCTCAAGCTCCAGGACAACCTCCTCACGGGCGTGCTCCCGGACATCACCACCGCCGTCCCCCGCCTCGCCGACTTCAACGCCTCCAACAACCAGCTCTCCGGCAGGGTGCCTGACGCCATGCGCGCCAAGTTCGGCCTCGACTCATTCGCCGGCAATGCCGGCCTCTGCGGGCTCGTGCCGCCGCTGCCGCCGTGTTCTTTCCTGCCGCGTGAGCCCGCCCCGACGTTGTCCTCCGTGCCTTCCTCGTCGTCGCAGTCTGTGGTGCCATCCAACCCGGCGGCGTCCTCCTCGTCTTCTGTTGCTTCATCTTCACCGGCATTGGCCACACCGGAGTCACACAACGGAGCTGGCAAGGGGGGCTTGAGCACCGGCGCAATTGCCGGGATCGCCGTCGGCAATGCCATCTTCTTGTTCGCTCTGCTGTCACTGCTTGTTGCGTACTGCTGCTGCAGCACAGGAGGCGGCGGCGCGACAGCCAAGAAGAGGAAAAGAGGCGGTCGCGTCGGCCTGGAGGATGGAGACGGCGGGCTGTTTGGCCAGGGCAAGGGAGTGCAACCGGCTCGTCCAGGCAGCGCGGGCAGGTGCAGCGACGGTGGCGACAGCGACGGGGCACGCAGCAAGCTGGTATTTTTCGGCGTGGACGGTGAGGGCGGCGAAGACGACGACGACGGGGGCAGTGATAGCAGTGCCGGCAGGAGGGCAAGGGGTGGCTGGACAACGTCGACGTCGCTCCAGCAGGGGAGGAGGAGCAGGTTCGAGCTGGAGGAGCTGCTGCGTGCGTCCGCCGAGATGGTCGGGAGAGGCAGCCTGGGGACCGTGTACCGCGCGGTGCTCGGAGACGGCCGCATGTTCGCCGTCAAGCGCCTGCGAGACGCCAACCCCTGCGCCCGCGAGGAGTTCCACCGCTACATGGACCTCATCGGCCGGCTGCGCCACCCAAATCTTGTCCCCCTCAGGGCATTCTACTACGCCAAGCAAGAGAAGCTCCTCATCTACGATTACCTCCCCAATGGCAACCTCTACGATCGCCTCCACGGTATCTTTTCTTGTGCAATTACTAAGCATTACTCACTGTTGCTATTTGGCATCGACTTAAAACTGATCCGGTGTTCTTGACATTGCCCCATGACTGGTTCAGGACATCGGATGTCGGGAGGGTCGCCATTGGACTGGACAACCAGGGTGAGGTTGCTGCTCGGCGCAGCACGCGGGCTGGCCTGTATCCACAAGGAGTACCGCATGTCTGCCATACCCCATGGCAACATCAAGTCCTCCAATGTTCTGCTCGACAAGAACGGCTCTGCCTGCGTCGCGGACTTCGGCCTGGCTCTACTGCTCAGTCCAGCGCATGCCATTGCCCGTCTTGGAGGTTACATCGCTCCCGAGCAGTCGGACAACAAGCGGCTCTCCCAGGAGGCAGATGCGTACAGCTTCGGCGTGCTAATCCTGGAGGTGCTGACCGGCAAGGTGCCGGCGCAACACTTGCAACCGCTGCCAGACGCCGACATGCAAAGGAAAGGCAAGAAGAGCGTGACAGCGGTCAGTCTCCCTGAGTGGGTGCGGTCGGTGGTGCGGGAGGAGTGGACCGCGGAGGTGTTCGACGTGGAGCTGCTCCGGTACAAGAACATCGAGGAGGAGATGGTGGCGATGCTGCACATTGCGCTGGCTTGTGTCGCTCAGCAGCCGGAGCAAAGGCCCTCCATGGCCGATGTGGTGAAGATGATCGAGAGCATACCGGTGGATCAATCGCCACTTCCGGAGGAGGATATTTCAATGTCGCCGTCTATCGGCATCACCACAGACGACGGAGATGGTCGTCTCAGCTACTAGTTCAGATTGTGGTATTCACAGTTTGTGGCCTCGGTATTCTTAAAAGTGAGAGCTGCTATCCATCACCAGATCAGCCTAAATACTTGCGGTTTTTCTCAAGTCTTTGGGAACCCTCGAGCTGCTGTAACTCTCTCATGGCAGCTGGTACTGTACTAAGCTGCTTCACTTGATGCGGAAGTACCCTGTGCTTAAAAGGTGCTCCTGTGTATTTAGCTAGATTTGAAGACTGATCTTGATACCAGACAAGGATTAAGTGATTAACACTTGCAGTACCTGTGCTTACAATGCTGCTGAAGCACCTATGCTTAACGATATTCTTGGTTGATATGCATTTTCCTGATTTTGTTGATGGACAAATATTGCGATTCGTTGGCAACCATGACATTTTTCTACATTCAAGCGCCGCTCTATGGTGTGACAAATAGTTTAGGCTTGTTTGGTAGAGCTCTTACTCCCGGATTCTTAACCGAAGCAGCGGGAGCCTAGCCAAACACCATGGCTCCTTATTTTTTAGATTCATGAGCACCTCAAAATCGGAGACTAGAGTGATCTTTTGGTCGCTCCTCACAAGAATCAGCGCATCTATTACGAAAATGTCCCTCAAGTTAAGATGTATTTACTCATCTTTTGCCACTGCATGTAAACCCGTTCTCCTCTCGTTCTCTCCCTTCCCCACCCGTACCATCCCCTCTCCACGTCTCCCCCGCCTCCGCGTTGTCCTCCCTCCTCCGCACTTGCTTCCCCTGCCTCCTCGTCCTCCCTGTGTCCGCCCCCCCCCCTCGGCGCCGGCCTCCCCCCTCCGCACCGGCCTCTTTCCTACGCGGTGGCGTCCCCCCCTTCTCCAGCCTCCCCCTCCGCTCTAGCGTCCCCCCTCCGCGCCAACCTCTCCCTTCAAGACTGCCCTCCCCACTCTGCACCGTCCTCCCCTCCACGCCCGGCCTCCGAGTTTCACATTAGTAATCGAAAAATGAAATAGGAAGAGCTGGTGAGATAGTGTGTTGTTTCTCTTGGAGCATTTCTGTGGCTTGAGCAATTTGCCCGATTCATCTCTTGTTTATGATTGTGTTCTTCAGGTGTACTTCATTCTGTATTGTCTTTTGATTGGTAGATTCACTAATTTATGTTGCTTTCTTGTGGGTTTGGTTTCAGAGAAATTGGAGGCATCAAGGCAACCGAGCACAGAGCAAGGTAATTGGATTTTACTTTGAGGTGGTCTTCAATTTCCCTTTTTGTTCCATTACTGCAGTGTGCAGAAAACTTTTATTGCAATGATGAATCATTTTCATTACCAAGTGTGTACAAAGCATGACAAATCGAAAGTTGCATTAGTGCTGAATGTTGTGAAGCAGCAATTACCGTTATATACTAATGGATGGCAGTAGCTGCAATGATGCATCTTTTTCATTATCTAATTTCACATTGCAACGTCAAATTTATTAGCAAGGGTGCAGTGAAAAGACAGATGCTACTAGCATGATAATATCCATCTCTAGATTACTAATGGTAGCTTAACCATCATATCTAGTAATGGCTCAGGGTAATATAATTTTATCACTGTCCATCCATTGCTACGAAATCATATACATGAACTGATACTGGGGGCCATTGAAACCATAAACTGGAGTAACTGATCCTGTGCTAGAATAGCAGCTTATGTCCAAAGCGCAACCCACCACAACTAAATTGATTCGGTGGTTACCATGTCCATCGAAATTTTCTTTATTAGCAGTTCTGGATATGAACACAATTATCGGTACCTTTCTGCGCAATGTCCAGATTTCCAAGTTTGTGATGTTCAAATAAATGAACTGGTTTGAGATGGCGTCGATGCAAAACTAGTGTGCGTAATAAAGTACCTTGAGTTGGGTTAGCACTTGTGAATTCTTTAAGGACGACTTGAAGCTTGTAAGAAATGGTTGTAGGGTCTAATGGTGGTCTGTTCTGATCTAGAAATTTCCCGAGGCAATAATAGTTTGTAGTTACTGTATTCGCTTCAACGCTTTATACTCATCTTGCTGTGCTACTTGCTTTGACGCATAGTCTAGATTCTCCCCCATTTTAGCTCATGCGGAGAAAAGATTGCTGTAAGTAGCAAGCAGCTGATAAAGAAAACCCTCTAGCATTGCGATGTTTTCTGAAATTGTAACCTTGTAAGGAAAGGATAGTGCAGTGTCTTGATTTGAGCATTGTGATGTTTTTTGAAATTGTAACCTTTTAAGGATAGTGCTGTGACTAAAATTGTTTCTTATGACATCAACTTGATTTGAGCATTACATTGTGTATTGAAAATGTAACCTTACGTGGATAGTGCAGTGACTTAATTGAGCGTTAATGTAGAAAATTGAGCATTAATCTATTTGTATAGTGTTCTCCATATGGACAAGGGCCTAGGAAAAGTTTACACTGGTAGCAAAATTTAGTCTTTCTTTGTCAAGGCCAGTGAGTGATAAACTGAATTAGGTTTTTTTTTTCAAGCTGCATATGCTTGGTTTGCTTCACATATATTTCATAACGCTGGTCATTTGTTACTTTTTGCATGCACATTACATGCTCGCTTACATTCTATTCATACTAGTACTTTTTCACTGACATAGGTGGATCAAACTGAGAGTGGCCCTATAATTTTAGAAGGCCATGAGGGTGAAGCTACTTTAGTTGACTCGTGTCAATTCAATTGTGAAGAGAGCTACAGATTTTGGAAAATTGTTCTCTGGAGCTGTAGTGGTTATGTTCATGATTGATCTTCTGAAAGTGCAGTTGTACATAATATATTGATACAAAACCATCTGCCTGACCAAGATAAATGAAGATTGGTTAGCTTGTACAATGATTCATGGCCAATCATGCCAAGTATTTTGGCATTGCCAGAATTAGCAATTTGACCGAGCCTTGACTCTTGATTGCTATAGCCCTGAAGAATTGGCAATCAGAGCAATTGTATAAGTTTTAGTACATGTAAAAGCTCGATTCTTCATATGAATATTCTGTGTGAATTTAATGTTTGAAATATGTTGACAAATTGATGAAATGATCTGTGGTTGTTGCATTTATTTCTATGATACAGATTTTTTGTGGAAAATGTTTTGTGCAGTACAAATGTTCCTTCGGAGTTTGGACATTATTTCTTAAGACATCTCTACAAAGGGTAATGCTTTTGTCATGAACTGATGTATTTGAATATGGTATAAGATTCAAATTGAATTAGTCCTAGGAAATTTTTAAAATTTGTGTACAAGTAGAAATGAGTGCGATATAAATATACTTAGGTGTTAAAAACAATGATAGCATGGTCTTTTTTTTTTCTCGAATACCCACTTTTAGAGTTTTGGGAGCTAACCTCTAACCAAACGTTTCTGTCAGTTAGCCCTAGATTCTCAAAGGAATGGATCATCTGAGAATCAAGAGTTGAGAGCTGAAAAATGAGGAGCAGATCTCTACTAAATAGACTCTTAATTAATTTTCCCAATGCTTTAAACACAATAAGACAAAACATGTTTTTTTTCTTACACATCTGAAGAAAAAAATCCATATTGTTTCTGTTAAATCAACTACTAGCACAGTAGCACAATATTTTTTTTCTTTGTAGATTCTCAGCTTCTTCGGTGAGGTAATTCACGATGGTTACGTTTAACTTTATTTTGGTCGACAAATAGCCATTGTGTTGCTACGTCCGAACGGTGACCGTATGGACATGCTTTATTCGGACGGTGACCGTACGACACGCTTTATCCGGGTGGTGGCTATGCCGAATCGCACACCTGTCATATTTCAAAAAACCACACGAGAAGAGTCATGTTTACAAATACACTGCAGAACAGTGACATTTAGAATAAAAAAAACTCGACACTACTAGCCGTAAGAAATGCCGCTTTCTATACGGAGTGCTACTACAGTTCGTACACAAGTGTTCTAGAAGAAAGAACAAGGCGAAAGGGACAGACAGGGCTAAATAAGTAAATATGGTCCATGAGACTAGCAGCAGGAAGGTTCGGAAGAAAAAAGAGAAGGGGAAATCCAAGGATATTGACCGAGAGATGGAAAGGTGGGAAGAAGCGCGTCAATGAACTCAAGAAAGACAAAGTCGCTGTCACCGTGGGTATGAAGCCAGATACAGCCTTATCGAGTTTTTTTTTTAAAAAAATTGATACGGTTTAATTTAATATTATTTTATTCATAGTTTAGAACTATTTTTAGAACTGAATTAACGTTTCGTTCTAAATTGACTCATTTCAATGTTTAACCAATTAACAAGCGTAATTAAAGCTAACGAACCCCACTAACAAGCTTTTTTCCCCACCCCTAATCCCTATGCTGCAGCAGCGGCGACTTTTCTTTTCGGGAGATTTGATTATTTGATTGTTAAATATATGCAATTCAGAATTTACCACTTACATGTCTATGGCATATGACATCGAGACTCAGATGTCATTAACACATAGAGTGACAAATCCTGAAATCCACATCTTTGCGGTTGCAAATAATTGATTATTTCTTTCTTTTCTTGTTTCTTTCTTCTTCTTTTTTTGAGAGAGGAAAAGGCGGTTCTTCTTTTTCTTTTCGTTCTTCTTCTTCGTCTGGCTAGGCTAGGGACCCTGCCTGCCAGGTTCACGGTTTTGGGCCGATTTTGTTGGGTTTGGGCCAACCAAGGTAGTTGCAGAGAAGCAGCGGCTGTGGCCGTCAAAACCCGCGTCACCATCCACCGGTTCAGGGGCGGGGCTCCGCCCATTGGAAGGAGCCTCAGGCGGCCGCCGTCCGAGTAGCACGATAAACCTACCTATAACTGCAAGCACAAGAGATTTGCGAGGATCGCATAGGCAGAACTGCAGAAGGCACCACTAGGCACAGGCCGCATTCGCATAGCATCGCATCGCATCGCACTGTGCTTTTTTCCTTGGAGAAGAAGAAGAGGGGAAAGCTGCCGCCTCCCTCCCGATCTGAGCCGAGGAGCGAGCAAGAGCAAGGCAAGATGCACTCCACGAATCTGCTTCTGGAGGAGCCCATCCGGATGGCATCCATCCTCGAGCCATCCAAGGCTGTACGTATTACTACTACCATTTGTCACCCCTCTCGTTTTTAGTTGGATTCGTTCGTGGATTTTGGGATCCCTGATTGATTGGTCCTAATTGGTAATGCATCAAAAAATAAATAAAATCAGAGCTTCTTCCCGGCGATGACCAAGATCGTGGGGACGCTGGGCCCCAAGTCGCGCTCCGTCGACACCATCTCCTCCTGCCTCAAGGCCGGCATGTCTGGTTCGTATTATCACCATCTCAATCTCTTCCATAGCACCACCGCCTCCCCAGGAATTTGCTTGTAGCCCTAAAGGTGTGGTAAGCTAACCCTTTTCTGTTGCAACTGTGGCTTTTTCGCAGTGGCCCGGTTCGATTTCTCGTGGGGGGACGCCGAGTACCACCAGGAAACTCTCGAGAACCTCAAGCTCGCCATCAAGTCCACCAAGAAGCTCTGCGGCGTAAGTGCCCTCCGTTGTTACCATCAGTTCATAGCTATATTAGTCATTCGCGCGCGCTTGTCCTTGTTGCATAATGAAATTACTAGTTAACAAGAGGGGCAACCACAAATCTGTGCACGTCACAGTGTTAACTATGAATGGATCTACTAATGGCACCTATGTGAAATTTCTTTTGAGGTGAGGTTGACATTGGGTCCTGTTTGGGCAGGTCATGCTTGACACGGTCGGCCCGGAGTTGAAGGTGGTGAACAAGAGTGAAGCCGCAATCCCCCTTGAAGAGAATGGTATTGTTACACTGACCCCTGATCAGGGGCAGGAAGCCTCCTCCAACTTGCTGCCTGTCAACTTCCCTGGACTCGCCAAGGTAACCTATTTTAGTGTAATTTATGTGTAATCTTATGCTATATTTACACAAGCAGCTGCAAGTTGATCACTCCGTGTCCACCTTCTATAGATTTGTTTTGTTGATTGTGTCAAACTCTCCTTTGTGCTTCACAGGCTGTGAAACCAGGTGCTACAATATTTGTTGGGCAATATTTGTTCACAGGCAGCGAGACTACTTCAGTTTGGTTGGAGGTAAAAGTCTTCGGCATGCTGCACTTAAGCATTCTGCATGTTTGATGTTTTATATGCCTGTTAGTAGGATTCTGTTTGTTGTCTGCATTTTCTGATACCGAAGGTCCAAAACTCTGATCTGCCTGATGTAGGTTTCTGAAGTTAAAGGAGATGATGTGCTTTGTGTGATCAAGAACACAGCTACCCTGGCTGGGTCACTGTTCACAATGCATTGCTCCCAGATTCATATTGACTTGCCCACACTGTCTGATGAGGACAAGGATGTAAGAAATTCCTCCCGGAATAGTGATTTATATCTCCTTGTGTAATTGTTAATTGTTGCTTTGATTTCTTTCCCCCTGCCTGCCAGAACTTCACTTTGTAACAGTATTACAAGTCAAAAACCAGAATTTCCCTTGTTCTAACTCATCTTAAGAATTTTGAGCATGTGCTGTTTTCAGGTTATCAGTAAATGGGGTGCTCCAAACAAGATTGACTTCCTCGCACTGTCTTATACAAGACATGCAGAAGATGTGCGGCAGGCAAGTAGCTAATTTCATTGTGGATGCATTTTGAGTTTCTTCAAATTTCCTCTTTCGGTGTTGTGCTACAAAGTAATATCTGTTCCCTCTGCAGTTGTCATCTTCATTGAAAACATTGCATTGCTATATTTGAATATAGTGTCACCTGTTTTTGCATTTCGTACTTGAGAAGAAAGTTCTCAACAGTGCTAGTATTTTTCCTGCATTGCAGGCACGGGAGTTCCTCTCAAAGTTAGGTGATCTCAGTCAAACTCACATTTTTGCCAAAATTGAGAATGCGGAGGTATTTCAAGATACTTTTTTTAAAACATTTCTGAGCAACTTTCATTTGTTTTCCCACCTATTCACTCCTTATTTCTTTGCAGGGTTTGAATCATTTTGATGAAATCCTGCAAGAGGCAGATGGTATCATTCTTTCAAGAGGACACCTGGGTGTTGATCTTCCACCTGAAAAGGTCGGCTATCTCAACTTATTTTCAGCAGTTCAAAAGGGATCGCTTAGTTGAGACATCTGTTATTTTCTGTATCATTTGCTGCAATTATGCATGCCGGCCTGGCTGGCCCACCTCCACAACAGAAGCTTAGTTACACATCCTTAAGTGCTTTAGCCATAAATTGTTTTCTTTTCATCTTAGGATGACATAGTTAACCTTGATTTTGGTCTTTGATCTTTACCTACCCATATCGTAGGTCTTTTTATTTCAAAAGTCTGCTCTGCACAAGTGCAACGTGGCTGGAAAGCCTGTTGTTGTTACTCGTGTTGTGGACAGCATGACTGACAACCTCAGGCCTACTCGTGCAGAGGCAACCGATGTGGCAAATGCAGTACTTGATGGTGAGCTGTTTATGATGTTAATTGTGTTTTGAAGATCATGGGTAGACTTGGGCTCTGACATACAGCTGCTCCTTATTGCACCCCATTAGGGACTATTATGAAAAGAAATCATTCATGAACCACATGTTTTCTTACTTTTGTTCAGGGGGTGATGCCATTCTCCTTGGTGCTGAGACTCTCCGTGGTTTATATCCAGTCGAGACTATTTCAACAGTGGGGAAAATTTGTGCTGAGGTGAATTTTATTTCTAATTCTATGTTTTCTTGATAAAGAGTCGATGCATTGTTTGCTCTAATGGAAATTCACTGCTGCCTGCTTTTCTCTCTCCGCACTTTATTAGCATCATTGATTTAGCGATATATGTCCGTCAATTGTTTCACAGGCTGAGAAGGTTTTCAACCATGATTTATACTTCAAGCGAGCTGTGAAATATGTGGGAGAACCCATGACCCACTTGGAGTCTATTGCTTCCTCTGCGGTACGTTCTTTGTTTCTTCTCTTGTTCCAACCTTTGTTTGCTGTTAACATGGGATACATTTTTCTGTCTTCCGTTGATTTATCATCACAAAGTCTTCATGAAACATTGACTTCTAAGTCTGGAATAGTTCCATACCTATTTTCCAGGTGCGAGCTGCTATCAAAGTTAAGGCTTCTGTCATTGTTTGCTTCACCTCATCTGGACGGGCTGCAAGGTAGAAAGAATTGAATATTGCTTGTGTAGGGTTGTAGTTTCATGGAAACAAATCTCATATATAATCTGTACTATCTGCAGATTAATTGCGAAGTACAGGCCCACCATGCCTGTTCTGTCTGTTGTCATTCCTCGTCTAAAAACAAACCAACTAAGGTGGAGTTTCACCGGCGCGTTTGAAGTACGTGGACACCCTTTTCCTTCTATGTTTGTGGTCTGTTGTAGTACATTATTTCTAGTTGTGCAGTTTGGGCAATGTCTAACATTAGCACGCTGATCTTCAATTTGTAGAAGATAACTTTGGGCTTATGAAGTTTTTCTTAATGACATCCAATATTTAACCATGCAAGAGTGTTCCAACTCAATACGGAGGAGCAATATATCAGTTTGTCTCATGTGATACTAGGAAAAGATAGTTTGTATAGTACCTTATGATTTGCATAGATGCAACATCCTTGCTATCTCTTGGCGAAAGATAGATATTGGTTCTTTATCTTCCCTGGTACTTAGTTCCTATGGACACTTGCTCAATACAGCATCTGTGGATTTTTTCATTTCTAACTGGACATTTTTCTTTGTTAATAGTTTTCCATGGGAGACAGTACGGAAGAACCTTAATTTTTTTTTTAATTTATGAAGGCATATGTTGAAGTTTGGAACTGTTGTAGCTCATATGTATTGTATGCTTCTCTTGCAGGCAAGACAATCACTCATAGTTAGAGGCCTCTTTCCAATGCTTGCTGATCCACGGCATCAAGTAAGTTAGCTTTCCTTTGTTGGCTACAGGAATCAAAACATATCTATGCAAAACATACTTGGTGGATTTGTTCACTTGCAAAACACATGACCCCTATCATGGGGGGAGGAATGGATTTTTGCGGATTTTTGTTAGGTATCAAGTCTAGTAGATGAGCATGAAATATAATATGAAAAACCAAATTGCCTTATCAGCCCATGGCTGGGATCAACATCCTTGTTCTGATTAATGAATAGGATAAGGGCAGATCAGCATTATTAGTGCATACTCCCAGGATTAAACTACGTATTATTCAAGGAGTAGCATCCTTTCAATTTGCTATTGTCATAAAATGTCCTATAAAATTTAGATGCTTTTCAGAAAGTAGCACTAGGCTACTAGCGTACTACAGATACCCACCTGTATTAATCTCACATTATAGTATTCTTGCTTGCATCACGTTCCACTATTACTAATAAATTACCTAAGATAAATGATTTGAAAGCAACAACGCTAAAATGCCAGTTTAGTTCCAAACAGTTAGGTCTCATAAGCTTGGTTGATAGACTGGTTTATCGAGTCTATGTACTGTAAGCGCAATAAGTAAACTGAAGGCTAGGGCAGGCCTCAGAGTTAGGTCTCATAAGCTTGGTTGATAGACTGGTTTATCGAGTCTATGTACTGTAAGCGCAATAAGTAAACTGAAGGCTAGGGCAGACCACTGAGGCCCTCAATTGAACTCTTTTGTGGGTTTGAAGTGTTTTCCACTGCTGAGGAATTCTTATGCTCAGGCACTGATTCTGTCTCAAGTCCTGAACAGATATTAAGTTTTTGTTCATCTCGAATGGTTTGGGTATTTGCATTGCGTAATTAGAATTGCTGAATTAATTTGACCTAACTAATGACTTAGTCGGATTGGCTGGTAAGTTATGAGTTCTGACTTGGTGTTTGTCTTGCAGGCTGAATCTACCAGCTATACTAATGAGTCGGTTCTGAAGGTTGCTCTTGACCATGGCAAAGCTTCCGGTGTGATTAAGTCGCATGATCGTGTGGTTGTTTGCCAGAAAGTGGGAGATTCCTCGGTTGTGAAGATCATTGAGCTGGACGATTAGACAACCAGCATGTGCTTATTGTTTGATACTATTGGCATGGTGTGCCAGATTTTTGTCTAGGCCAAAACTTTTGCTTCTCGGCTATGTATAATCCTATAGCTTGCAAAATGAGCAGTTTTTCCTATTGTGTCAAAATAGGATTTGCCTTACAATTCCAAACAACTACTATCTAGTTATGAAAATCTGCAAAAATGAGCAGTGTATCACGTAATATGGGCACATGGAATAATGAAATCGATACTAAGCTCTTGCTATGGTTGATGCCTATTCTCTTACGTATATTCGTTTTGCTTCTTATGTCTATCGATAGTCAATCTGACTGTGATCGTCTCCAATTGTGCGCTGTTTATGATTGTTTTTTTCTTGAAGCATTCAGTTTATGTTTGGTTACATGTTAGATACACACATGCCTTGCAGGTGTAACAATTCCTTTTTGTGTCTAGTTGACCAACGTTTTCTCAACTTGTTGCTAGCTTCATCCAACTGATAAGATGCAGAAGGCCACAAACGTCCATAGAGAACAGAGCACCTGTGACCTTGCAGAGAGGAAAAAAAAAAGAACATCTCAATACAACTTCCCTCTATGGCTCTATCTGTGTTCCAGTCTTTCGATTTGACAATCTACAGGTTATGCTGCTTGTGCACTTCAATGTGCTGCATCACACGTTAACACGCCGGCCTAAATAGAATGATATGCATGGTGACACTGGAACAATCTGTTTTGGTTGATGTGTTTGGTTCGGTGAATCCGGACATACATGTACAGGACGATCTTGAATATGCTCTGTTTCTATGTTTGGTTAAATAAACCGAATCAACTCGTCCTGGATGTGGTCATACAGATTCTAAGAATATTCTTTAAATATGCTGTACCGAATGGTTTTACAAAAACAAGCGAACCACGTGGTACAAAATCGAGCGGCACAGGGACTAGTGCCATACTGCCATTACCACGTATCAGGCACAATGGAAAGAATGGTTACTACACCAACTTTACAAAAGAATGTCCAGTACAGGAGCGTAGTCACCGCGGACTGAACTTCCCCCACTGTATGTTATCTCTCTATATTGAGACCATGACAACCTGATGGACACGTTTTATTCAACAAATAGCTGTTGATGCTTCCGTCAGAATAAGTTTATTCCTCAAAAAAGAATATTCTGAGTTGTTGACAGGTTATTCAACAAGATGGGCATGTGTTGTTTGCATCATTCATCCAAGAGACAGGAGTGACTGACAGCTAAGGATCAGAAGATATCCGATTTACCCACAAATTTACAACATCAGCGAAATAGTGATCACCATTCCACACGATCACTTTAATTCCTACATGAAATGAAGGGAATAATTAGTTGGTCTCTAGAAAGAAGCATCTTGATAGCTTAAGTATTCTTTCTGGGGAAAGCACAGCAGCAGCAAGAGTTTTACCTGGGAAAACAGTAGTTGGTGGAAGGGTTAGTCTACATGTCATCTCGTTGTTACGGAGCAACTTTTGAGGATTGGGCTTCTCAAGCTCATTAATATTCTTGATGGACTCCAGAAGTGCTTTAGCAGCAGATGCATCCAAGTGATCACCGTCAACGACCATTTTAAGGTTTTGTTTGGTCGGGTCATAATTCTGGGCCATCTATGTGATGGACCGGGAAAGCAACAGGAACCGAATCCCGTCGTGTCTAATCTAGAGAGTAAGGCCAAAACTTTGCGAAGCGTGGGCATATGCTTTGACCACTGAACGCACCCACGTGCAGTGGCGTAACTAGGAATGCGAAAGACCCAGGGCTTACAGTTGGCAATGGCATTAGATGTTTCAACTGCGTCCGCTTGAACTGGGGAATTGTCCTCTACTACTGCGGTTCTAAAATAAGTCTGTATTGATTTCATTTTGTTAGAATTCCTACCAAAAAAAATTGGTCAGTAATGAAGCAAAAAATTTACCAAACCTATGACACTATGACAGAATTTACATAGTACATGAACAACATTCAACATGGTGGAGAGTGCACTGCCCACAAGAACACTATGAAGTCATGAATGAATCCATCTTTTATGACCGAGGAATGCAATTCTCTGCCAAACTCAATTAAATCGACAAAAATTGAAATGGAAGCATAGCATTTGTCATTTGGTCTTAGACCCTTAAGAAACATCCTCCATTCCTCCTTAACAGCAGATTGATCTCGGTAGGTTTATGACAAGTTGACAACATTCAAAATTCAGAACAATCCTGAAGACTCCTCACTTCCTCAGTCACCTACTCACCTGCGATGCGAGGGCAGCGAGGCTGCGACGGCTGACGGTGCGAACGCAACGGCCTGCCTAGCGGCTCCTGCCTCGGACTCTCGGAGGCTCGGACCTCGGTGTGCCATCGCTGCGGCATCTTGCTTGGCTGCTGCGGCAGTCTTGAGGCGACATCCCTCGCCGGCCTCGCGGTCGCCGCGCAGCCCCGCGTCGGCGCCGCAACCCCGACCCGGCCGTAGGGCCTTGCGCGCTTCGGTTGTGCCCTTGCCGGCTGCCCTGCGTGGGTGGCTGCTGACTGACCGATGGGAGGACCGAAGGAGGAATGAGGAAGAATCAAATCAGAAATGGGGATTTAGCCTTTAGGGTTGTGTGCTGGCTTGGGCCTTGTGCTGCGGCACTCGGCTGTTCTCAGACCCAGCCCACGGTCATGGATGCCTGCGTCATGCCTGCGAGCAGCAGCTCGCTCATGCGGCGCGAGGAGGTAGGCGATGGGCGATGGCGCCATGGCGGCCTTGGCCGGGAGCGCCCGGGGGGGGGGGTCGGCCGGGAGACCCAGGGTAGCCGCTCCGGTTTGCCTCGGGGGTGGTTCCGCCATTGCCCACATGTACGTGTACTAATATGAAATTTCGAAAAACTCCAGTGAGACACTCTCGCTGAGCCAACGGCTCGAACACAGTCGGGTTGGGCGAAACAACCTCACACCAACCAACTAAGCACAGCTCGGTTCTCTAAACATATTTAGATTTGACGTACCATTTGTCTCGAAAAATATTTTCGTAATATTTTTTTAATGTTTTGTAAATTAATAAAAATTAGTGATCAAAGTTAGATTTTAGAGACTTCACAGTCTCTAGTGGGTGCGAGCGGCTCTTGCACCAGGTCTAGTCTGGTCTAATCTACAGTGCAGTCATATCATATCGATATCCAAAACATCACCTTCTCAGACTTGGTGACTAGATGGAGTAGTATAACTGCACCCCTGCTAGACTGCTGGCCATCAAGTTGTTAAAACGGTGGTGAGTAGTGTGGGGAGGGGAAGAATGATGCACGTGTACACTGTAGGCTTGTGTGCACGTGGCAGTCTACCTTGCAATCTAGAAAAAAGTATAGCCGTATGCAGCAGCGACGGCGTTTTTTCGGTTTCGGGAGTAGTTTTTGAACCCGATCGCATATGGAGAGGAGAGAGAGGGATTTTTTTTTTAAAATAATCTATTTTTTATTCGGAAATACAGAAATAATACCGCTTAATTTTTTTTTACAGAAATAATCTCTAGTCGCCGTACGGTTGGGCGACTTACTGAAGTCGCCCAACCGAAGGGCGACATTGAAGGTTTCGAGGCATAGTCGCCATACCGTACGAGACTCACTGGATTGTCTCGAAGGTGGAGCCGCACTCCTGCTTGCTCGAGAGTGTATTGCGAAGCATCGCAACCTCACATCCACCTTCATAGCCAATGTCATGTACGGAGAGATAGTGAAGAAGCGGACACGGAGGCCAAGCACATCATGGTGGCTATCGGCGAAATTCAAGTACAAGATTAGCTCTGTGAAGGCATGGCGTGCTAAGCGAAGGCTTTGGAAAGGAGGTTCGGTTCTTTTGAGGCATCTTACGACAACCTTCCTCGTATGCTCCAGGTGCTGCAAGACAGGAACCCGGGCACATACATTGCTGTGAAGGACCGGCCAGCCAAAAGACCACTGCAAGGTTTTATGGTCTTGCAGAGGGCCTTCTTAGCATTCGGTCCCTGCATCAATGCATTCAGACACATGTTGCCAGTGATCTCAGTGGACGGGACATTTCTAACTGGGAAATACAAGGGCATGATCCTGACAGCAATTGGCGTTGATGGCAACAATCAGATTCTACCCTTAGCCATCGCTTTCGTGGAAAGTGAGAACTACGACAGCTGGTTGTGGTTCCTTCAGCATCTGAAGATGGGAGTAGTTGGGGCACGTCCTGATGTCTGCCTAATCCATGATCGCCACCCCGGGATGATGAAGGCCATCCGACAACTTCAGCAAGACCCCAATGAGCCATTCCCCTGGCCAGACCTGAGGAACAGATGGTGCATTCGCCATCTGGGGGCCAACTTCTTCAAACAGTTCAGGCAGCAACCTTTGATGAAACTTTTCAAGAGGCTTGCCATGCAGAACCAGCAACGTAAATTTGATGCATTGTGGCAGATGTTGGACGAGCATACCAAGAAGCATGTCATCGAGAGAAACAAGCGTCCCCTCATTCCCGGGGAGGCACAGCCGGAGCGCCTCACACCACTGCGGGAGCTCGACCCTCCCCATTTGACGCGGAGGACCTCGAGGGACATCGGGTGTTTCTCTCATTGGATTGAGGCCGAGCCATTGGAAAAGTGGTCCTTACTGCACGACACGGACGGCGCAAGGTATGGCATAATGACCACTAACCTTGCAGAGGTGTACAACTGGGTTATTAGGGGCCTCCGTTGTCAGCCTCTTGTCGCCATTGTTGAAGGCGTTCTGCATGGTACAATCGGATATTTCAGGGAAAGACATGCAAATGCGGCACTTCATGCAGCCAACCCACAGACCCCCTATTGCTCGAAGATTAGTACATACATGCAGGCCAAGACCGAGAAGGCTCAGTCGCACACGGTCTTCGTAATGGGCAATACGGAGCATCGATTCGACGTGATCCTCCGAGACAGAGCCGGATTCGGAACGGCTCGGTCTCTTGTTACCCATGAGGTATGCCTTGGAGACCATGTGAATGAACCTAGCTGCACATGCAACAAGCTAAAGCTTCTTCACAAGCCATGCTCTCATGTTCTCGCCGCGTGTGGGACGATCCGCATGGACCCATTTAACTTTGTATCGGAGTACTTCATGAAGAAAAGGTTCAGCAGGTGTGGTGCGGCGAGCTAAGAGGCTTCGGGGTTGTCGGTAACTTCTCCACATTGGATATTGCAAATAGGACTTGGGTTCAGATCTAGACCTATTGAGAGGGGGAAGGGCCGTCGGCAGAGTCGTCGATTTGAACGATATGGACGAAGGGAAGCCGCAATGGCGGGTAGGCGTTCGTTACGGCCGCCGCCAGAAGGGCACCTTGTCGAGAACTTGCAAGGCGCTCTGGCGACACGTAGGAACTTGTATTACATTTCCTACTCTGTTGTAACTTGTAGTTCGATCGAACTTTGGTTCTTGTAAGCAAATGCCGAACTAATTGTGTCGTAATTGTACTTTGGTTCTTGTAAGCAACTACCCAACCTGCTAGTATGTTTTATCTTAATTCTATCGGATAATATGGAATAGCTTGGTTTTGTAACTCGTTCATACATTGCATATTTCTTCGATGCATATAACTTAAAGCACGCGACACATCAATACAACATGTCAACTCAATAAAAGGCAACCGCAATAACGCGTCCACCATTTCGTTACATGCTTTAGGAGATTGAACATAAGGCAACCCACATAGAGTGTTCTCGGTGGCGTCCTTATTACGTAAGGTTTCGATGCGGTGTACTTACATCCATCATACAATCGCAGGACATGGGCGACTTGACATACCGGCCCGACATATACAGATTCCGCGACAAAGGCAAGGAAAGGCTCATCTTGGTGAACCCGCGCACACAACGTATCCGATCGCCCGCCAGTAATCCGTATCCACGACGTTAGTTATGAAGAAGTTAAATCCTTCTTACGATTCTCATTATACGGTGCACTTACATCATCGAATCGCAGGATATGGACGACTTCGACATACCGACCGACGTGGGCGATCCGCGACAAGGGAAGGGAAGGCGGCGAGGAGTTCAACGCCGAGCTAGCAAGAAAGGAAAATGGCCCCGGTCCACGCAGATGGTCGGTCATTACGTAGTAGTACCCGTCATACCCTCTTGTTTTTATTATCCCTAAAGGCATGTATACTTATATGGTCCGGATGTACATCATAGTGTACCGTAGTAGTAGCGAGGATGACTAAAGCAATTACCCGAACCATCATGCCATGTCACTACGTGTAATGTGCTTCGTCGCGGACTTTAATGTACTTCTCGCCCGTGTCTCCGCTAAGCCATGAAAGCAAGCCTATATTATTTCGTATTTCGAATATCACTTACCTATCTACTTACCATTCATTACTATCTGAATCGTCCTCACAAAATTCTCTGAAATTTGGCGACTACAACAATATCGACGATCACAAAATGTTATTATGAGTCCGACATATTTCGTACCCTTCATATTCTCTGAAAATAAAAGCAGACCAACCAACGTTGTCACCACACTTTTATCTTTACAAAAATAACATCATATAATACGATTTGCTAAATACAATACCTACAAAATGTAATATCTATTTTAACACAATTGTTCCAATTGGGTTTACATAATTGTGAGTTTAGGAGCTTAAATCGCCTTTGGTTGGGCGACTTTAACTAAGTCGCCCACTGGTTGGGCGACTTTAACTAAGTCGCCCACTGGTTGGGCGACTTACACTAATGTCGTACATCCGTTTGGCGACTATACCCATGAGACTCTAGTCGCCCAATGGGACGGCGACTAGAGATTATTTCTGTAAAAAAAAATTAAGCGGTATTATTTCTGTATTTCCGAATAAAAAATAGATTATTTACAAAAAAAATTCGGAGAGAGAGAGCCCGGTTGGATCAGAGGGCGGACGAGCACGAGAGAAGAGAAGGCGCGCACCTCCAAATCTGCAATCAACCGTCAGACGCCGCGGGCTAGACACTCAGCTTTTCAGATTATGTACAATAAATTTACATCAGCTGTCTATAGTTTCTGTTATTTATAATTTAAGTTGATATAAATGAAACAGAATAAAGAGAGAGAAATATATTGTCTACAATTCTGTAGCCGACTGTAGCACCAGAATCAAGAAAAACATTAAAAAATTGTATGTTGTCTACGATAAACGACTATATCACCATAATCTATTATATGAGTTGTCTTTAGTGCTGTCTACAGGTGACAGAAAGTTGATATAGACAATAACTATCTGTACCATATTATACGCCCTTAAACAACAATCTAATTGCAACATCAATTTCTATTCTAACCAGGATAGCACCTGTAATACCTCTTCTTCTTTCCTTCTTTTTTTTCTAACAGGACTAAGTCGCTCCTGTAAATCTGTAATAATGACACGAGTATGACAATGTTGACCTAGAGCTGCCCTGTCTCTCTCTCTCTCTAAAATGCACGGCAAATAGTAGAAAACAATAGGCACGGATTTTATACGAGAAACCCTTGCAGAAAAAACTATGCATGCAAGAATACAAAAATCACTATTTAAGAAGAAATTATAAGCATGAAGAACTTCAGCGTAACTAACCATGCGACTACATATATAGACTAGGGAATAAGAGTCTCTGACGGAAAAGAAAACCGAATCAAAGCCGGATGCGCCAGCGTTGCCACGTCTGGCACGACTTGACGCATGCACCGCTCGGTACCATGTCTGGTGCAGTGTTCGGCACGGACACGATGATGAATTTGGATCACACTTTAACAACCCCTACCTTAAGACGAATTTGCTCCTATAGCCGAAATATCACATCTCCTCCAAATAAATCTTCATCAATAGACCTTGTGCTTCGAAATATCACATCTACAGTGTTGTCCCCGAAGTGGCTCCTGCCGAGTGCAACGGCTTAAATTTCGAACCCGAGCTGATACCACTTGTAAATAGTAAAAAAAAAGGATGTACGAATTTTACATATAAAATCCTTGCAGAAAAACTCCCGGACGTACGAAAACGAAAATCACTATTTTGAGAGAAATTACAAGCACATGGAACTTCGGCGTATCTAGCCGTATGACTATCGGGGTACATATATGTAAACTAGGGAATAATAATCTCTAAAGGAGAAAGAAACCAAATTAGAGTCGGATGCATTAGCCGTTGCCACGGCTAGCGTAGTGTCCCATACGAACACGATGACGGATTCGGACGACACTTCAACATTTCTATTGCTCCTTAATTCCTCGTGTATATGGTTACAGGCTTACAGCTCAAACACCCTCACACACATCACATGCATGCATGGTTCCCTTACCGGCGTGGCGTGGATGTGCTTCAGCCTTGAGCTCAGCCTCACCCTCACCGTGCCCAGTCTAACGCTGCCTTCAAACTTCTTCTAACTATCCATGAACGATGTCTTCTGCCTCCTCCGGCTCTTCCCTTCCGAACACCGCGAACTTCTTGAGCTCTTCTTCTTCTTCCTCTCCGCCGGCCCGAACATCGTTATCCGCCCTATCCCCCTCGATATCGACGAGAAGAACGCCCGCCCATGCTCCCCCGAACGACCATCCCGTGTCCCCTGCTTCATCAGCCCTTGCTCCCGCTCGAGCTCCGTGAGCCGCACCCGCATCCGCGATACCTCCAGCTTCAGCTCTCGGTTCTCCCTCCTCAACGACGCGTAGTTGTCTCGGGGTGACACGCACGAGCTTGGCACGCCGCTGCTGCACATGATCCGCTGGGAGAACGAACCAGCGTCACCGGAGTGGCCGGAGAAGGAGGACTTCAACCGGAGCTGCTCAAAGTAGAGCACGCGCACCACCATCTGGATGGGGAGGCGGTCGTTCTGGGCAGCGTGGCTGGATGCGTCCTGGGACAGCTTCTGGCAGTCGATCAGCTTGCATAGCTTCTTGCACTCCGAGTCGGTAAGAGACGGATGTGCCTGATGACATAGACAAGGTATATATGATCAGATAAAAAGGTTGACCAGCCAAGGTTTAATCATAAAGAGCAAATTCTATGTGATTGTATACATGTCACATTTTCATCAAGAATGAACGATGTAGTCCCCGCTGGAAATTACTAAAATTAACCATTGGACAGTAATCAGAGAGTACCAAGCTGCTGGTAAAAAAAAGTTATAATGCATGCAGTTTACCTTTAGGTATATATCAATTGCTCTGTAGAGTCCGTCATCAACAATACGTGCATAGTCTGGCAAGAGTTCGATAAGAGCCATGAACTTCTGCAGTTTCAGATATGGATCTGGTGCAATTTCTGCAAGGTAACAGTCCATTAGTCTTCCAACCTTCAGGACCGAGCTGTGGCTTGGTGATTTAAGTCCATCTGACTCGTATCCGCAAGGTGATGAGTCTCCTGAACCATCTTCCTCAATCCTTTGCAAGAAGTTCACCAATATGCGATGAACGGTGTCAACGTCAAACATCGAGTCGCTTGTTTGCATTGAGGGGATCAGAAGATCATCAAGTGACGTCATCTCAAGCTGGAGACCGATCCTTTTCTCCACTTCGATCCTATAATCCAGGCCCGCGTCAACTTCTATTGCCATTCTCAGCATGCCAAACAAGAATGACAAAGTAACTGCTGTGATCTTTTCAGTTGCCATCAGATCGATGAGCGTTTCCACGATCACTCGTTGGTTGTCTCCAACAAGAGGACCAGAGTCCCATACATGGCGCCTTTCAATACCCTTCAGAGATGTTTGAGCATAGTGCACAATAGAGGTGCCAATGCTCTCTGGCCTCACCCCAGTTCTCCTCATTGCAGCAATAACGCGCTGATAATAGTCGATTCTTAGTGCAGAAAGATCCTCAACCCACCAATCTTGGCAGTGCATCCGCAACTTTCCTGATCCTGCCTCACATTCCAAGTGAGCCAAGCCTGAAACAAGTTGTTCCTTGCTTGCATTTATTGCAATTGCATCAACACACCTATCTACAAGTCCAACTTCCTCCACTGCTGGATCCAACCCATCACACGAACAAAGAACTTCTAAGGATTTTTCAAGGTTCTTGACCACAATCTCGTTCATGTACGTCTCTGTCCGAACAATGAGGTTCTCCTCTTGGTAGTCTTCTGTCATTTCCAGGTATTCCGCAATGCACCGGAGATGAGCCACGTTAACCGCGGTTATTTCAAAGTTACTCCCGTAACAGAATTTGGCAGCAAGTTCAAATGCTAAAGCTCCCCCTGGCACATTTACAAGCTCCAGCTTTGAGAGATCTGGATCCCTGGAGTCGGTTACCATTCTTCGTATTCTTCCGCACCGAGAAACTAAAGGGAACTGCAAAATAAGTACAGGGGTACGGTATGATCAAACCCATCCCGAATGACCAGAAATCTCTTCCATGACAAAATTAATATACATTAAAATGGATAATTACGCTTTTGCAAAGTCATTAGATTTATGAAATTATGATAAGTGAACCACTAACCACACTATACAATAATTATATACTTGTGTCACTACCACATCTGTAAGGATACCCAGTCCGATTTTTTATGTCCTCAAATGCTAATTACCGTTGTTTCTTACATTAGAAATTTATTAACTAAGAAGTGGCATTCCCATGCAATATGGGGTTAAATATGGTATACCTACTCTACTATAATATAGTTTGGTATTCAACTTCCTGCAAAGGCAATCCAACTGTCCAATTGAACAATAGCCAACGAATCACTTAGACAGTATTTTGCAAATCAAAAACACAATATTTTTTTCTACTAAAAAATGAAACACGCAATAAAGAGTACTAATAAGAATGAAGGCTGCACCTTGTGCAGTAGAAAAGACTGGCCGTCCACTGATATCGTTACATCCCCAGCAACATCAGAAAATATCCTGCACAACAAACAATGTTTCAAAGTGAAAAGGCTGATCTTAGGATGCAGGAGAAAAACTAGCATTTTGTGGGTGCTGCAGTTTACTCTTTTGCTAGATACATTGGTGATGTAATAAGCTCGTTACTCCTGATGGAGTCTTTCTGAACAGCTTAAGCTCCTAGTGCTGGTGTAGCCTACGCATGGAACTAGTAGTTCGTAGCTTTATTTTGTTGAATGAACTATGTAGTATTCTGGTTTCCTTAATGAAGCTGGAGGCAGGTTTTGCCTCCTTCTGTTTAAAAAAAAGCAATGTTTTAAAGTCTTAGGCAGCAATATTTTGCGTTCGAATGTGCAACATGTGAAAATCAACCATAATGCTTTTTCACACTAGGTTCGCTACACACTCCTAGAAACATGTAATGCTTGAAATCGCACCCCTTTTTTCCTGAGAAATTGAACAATGTAGCACAAGCCGCCATTATGAGAAACAATCGGAGCAGATTCTTTCAGTTCACTGAGACACATATAATTTAGGTTCTGGTTCCAAATCACCAATCAATGAAACTTTCTTTAGCCAAAACGAAAATAAAATGCCAAATGACTGCGCAATGGAAACAAACCCTTCGAGTTAATGCTGCTAATACTTGAAGTCTGCTTTACCAAAATTTTCCAGATGCTTCAGAAACTGCTGGAATATAAGAAAGAGGATGTTCTCCTAGGGACCTGAATCTAGAAAAATCATGGTTCGGTCCAAAAGGTGTAGATTGGCCCAGGACCATCTGATGATAATCTTGTCCTAGAAGAGCATTTTCAGGGTTGCAGTTTGATGCTTACATCCATGATCCAAAACCTGTCACTGATTCCTGTAATTCGACAAGGGATATATACCAAGGGATGCTTCTATATTTAATTTTTCACTTGGGCCTGAGGCCTGACACCCTGAGGAAGGAACACCTGCACTTGTTTTGCAGGGGTGGTTCCGCCGAGAATATTTCAGGGTGGTCGCCTGGTCGGAGAACCAAACCCCGACAGTGGTTATTTCAGGCCGGTCAGAGAAGCAAACTCCGACAGTGGTTGTTTCAGGCTGGTCGGAGAAGCAAACCCCAACAGTAGTCCATCCCCCGCTCCCACCTCCCCCGGCGTCACGAAGCTCCCAACGATCCCCTCGGCCAACTCCTACTCCCCTACATCAACCAAGTGACGCGCTCCTCTTCTACGTGGTACCGCCGAGCCCGAATGGGTGGCGCATCCAGAGAAACAAGACCAGGGGCTGGGTGCGCCTGGGTTGGTCTTAAGAGTCCAAAAGAAATGCAATCAAAACTTGTGCTGCCGCAACAAAAAAAAATACTAGCAGTTGATCTGAACCGCGAAGGATGCTGATCAAAATTGCATTGCATCTCTCAAGCTTGTGTTGCCCAAAGTGCCAAGAACACACTCTCGATCAGGGAAAGGGGAAAAAAAAGAGAGACCTTTTGCGCATGCTCCATGGAGTGGCAAAAAGTTCCCAAGGACTTAAAACGAGCTCAGGGAGAAGAAAAAAAACAGCAACGAAGAAATGGGCATTACCTCCTGCTAAGGGGGTTGCAGAAGCGCGGGGAGGTGGTGGGGTGCTTGGTGGAGAAGGGAAACGCAGCGTTGTCGCTGGCCAGCCCCATTGCTCAACCTCCTTCTTCTTGCTAAATGCTACCCTCTCTCTCTCTCTGCTTCCTCCTTTTCTCTAAAAAAGCTCGAAATGTCAGCAATGGAGGAGACGCCACAGCTCACACTGAGTGGGGAGCGAGTAGTAGAGGACGAGAGGAAAGAATAACGGCTGGTCTCGTCGTCGACGTGTGGCATAAGATATTCAGTGACAGACGTTCCAAAATTCTTTCTTCACATCCTTTTCGTTTTCCACCCTGCACTTTGTACAATTTGCCACCATGCCCCCTCCTTGCTCTCTGTTTTTTTTTTGTGTAGGCACAAGTAGCTTTTTGTAGAAGAGAGTGACAAGAATGTCTTAAAAAAAGTTATGATACCAACATCATTTCCCTCGCAAAACATTATTTCAATGGATGTTTAAAAATACAATGTCAGTAGGATTTTGAAAGTAGCTAGGGCTTATTCCACGTAATAACTACACAGAAAACAATTCAATCTTCACATAAATTAGAAAAAATTCATGCGTTCCAAACGTAGCCTTACGTGTCTAACACAACTACAAACCTGCAAGAAGGATGGCGTTCACAATAATGCATCTGCCAAGGTGCAAAGTAACAAAGATGTGCTAAAATCTTTTAAAAAAACTCTGAAAGAGGAAGTACCAGATGAAAGGGTATATTGTCTTGGTTTAGGGGATTAGCTGAGAAAGGAGCACTGTTGGAGGAATAGATGGGTGACCAGGGGACAAAGGCTGGTCTACTGTCAGCCTGTGGGTGCTTCAAAGGAAACTTGATCTTCTGTGGCCATTCATATGGGTTTGCTTCATCTTGCCATTCTGTAGAGGTGTATCCCATTCCTATTTGAGCCACACAAATCAAGTTAGTAGTAAATCCTGAAACATACAAACAGTATTATAGTGGAGACTAGAGACCGGAGAGTTAGTCTGGTGGAAGGCTGTCGGTGCCTCTGTATTGCTGCAAAGTCTACTGTGTGAGCAGTTTTGTTTGCTAGAAGGTGAACAGGGCTTGCAGCAGAATACCGTAGCAATACAGAGGTGAGGTGAGGATTTTCGATTAAACGGTGAAGATCATCCCTAACGCTACGCGACTGTAGATGTAGATGATCATCTATGCAGAGGATACCAACCCGTTTCGTGGGCTGGCTTGGCCACTGCAAATGGACAGCGCTGCTTTTCTTCTTTTGGCCCTTTTACTTTAGTAGAGGGGAGAAGAGAGCTTTGCTTTGGTCCACCACGAGAAAGGCACAACACTGTGGACTGTGGTCATACTCCATCGCCGGTCAGATGCACAAACCCGTCATTGATGGATCAAATCCTGCTTGGCTGACAGGAATGGGAGTGAGCATATGCAATGCAAGTGTAGTGTTCGTACAAAAGCCTGTCACTTGATCATGAAGAATATCCAAGGCATTATGATGCGATCAGTGGTGGAGCCATGATGGGAGACGAGGAGAGCTCCACAAGCTATACTTGCATTCTATAAGAGAGTCAAATAGTATAAATATAGATAAAAAATTTATACCCAGGCTCCCCCTCCTCCGCCCTCTGGATATGCTCAATGATGTTTGTGCATGTTATTATTCCAAACTTTGTGTGGATTTTCTCCTTTTTCATGGATGAAAGACGAGAAAAAAGGGCACAAAGCAAAAATGGTAGTAAAGGTTCGAGCTGTTTTTGTTGCTGGTCGATGCTTTTTAAGCGTCTTTCTGAAGCAATGTACTGCGTGCTCTTGGAGGATTATTCTGTTTCCTCTGAAGTTTAAGGCCCCAATATCTGTCTCTTCAATGGTAGGTAGTATCTGACAGAAGCTAGTAACATTTTTTTTTCAGTCCGACTGATTTCGCCGTCAGTTCAGTGCTTTCTCACTCAGCTCGTTGGCTATGGTTTCGCTGAACGTTTAGCAAGGGGACTTTTTAATGAAGGGGAAGCCCAGCACGCCGTAGAATCTGACGAGGTCTCGGTGGATGGGAGGGCAGCGCGACATGATGAGACAGCACGGTGGCACAGAGCTCGATAAAAGGGGTAGGGGAGAGGCATCATAGCAGCACTTCACTTTGCGACCTGCTGCTAGTGCTCTCATGAGTCGATCGGTTCTTGCTTCTCTCCGGCTTATCGTTAGCTAGCTTCAGTTTCAGCATGGATCTAGCTAATCCCAAGCGGATCCGGACAAAGGATCACCGTGTAAACTTGTGGGTACTGTAGCTATTGATATTGAGCTTTGATTTCTGATCAAACAGTGTATATCATATTTTAATACCATACACCGTAGATCCTCTGTATTAAAACCTTCAATGCATAAGATCCATTTTCTTCTCAATCACTTTCCATTCAAGCATACGGCGGTTTCTCAGCGTGTCACTGTGTGAACGGTTTTTCTGTGGGCACCGTAGCTATTGATCCGGACCTTTATTTATTTTTTATCTAACGCTATAGATCGCTTTCTAATGTCATACGATGTACAACAGCTTCTCACCTCCAATCCAAGCACACGACGGCTTCTCAGCATGTCAGTGATGCTCAACAGGTCATTTGTATAGAGAAGTTGAATCCCTTCTTTGTTGACTTTCCTCTTAGGGCATCTCCAATAGTTAGATATAACTTTATTTTTAACATATGCTACGTCATTTTTAAATACAACGTCTCCAATAGATAGTCTCTAGTACACTCTCCAATATTTGTATTTTATAATTTTTCTTTGAAACAGTCTTACATGTCAATTAGAGTAGATTAATGTATCATGTCTTGTTTCACGTGCACGACCGCCTCTTCAGGAAGAGACGATCTGTGCTCTCTCTCCTCCCTTTCTCTTCCACATAAGATTTTATTGATGTGACATAACTAAGAGACGACAACAAATACACTATTGAAGATGTCCTTAAGTTCTCGCAAACAAGATGCCTTCCTATCTTGGTAATTGACAAGGCAACACTGCATGAAGCGACATATGGCAAAATGCATCTGCCATGAGTATACGCTACGTAGAATCTAGCTAGAAACAATGTGAATATGAAAGAATCTAAACGACAATACTGCGAATTCTTGTTTTTTTTTTCATCGACATTTCTTCTCATGCTCTCTCCTTCTGGGAAAGGGAAGTTTAATGTAATTTTGGTTTTCTCGCCGGGCCCTCGCTCTCCGTTCATGTAAACTTCTTTTCCTCCTTAATTGAATGTTCTTTACCTTTCCAGCAGAAAAAAAAGAAAGATAAGTTTGCTCAGTTATTTGGTGGGTTCAAAATACAATATGGGCTAGGGTCCATCATATGGAACCATACTTAGTCAGCACGTTACTACTAACTAGCTGCATTTACTAATAAAGGGGTCTCTGCTGTACCGCAGAGAAGAAACCAGGTAGGGTGCCAGGGCTCTGTTGTACCGCAGAGAAGCAGAGGCGAAACCAGATGGGGTGTCGAGTATGCCTTGGCACCTCTAAAATTATGAAAAGCAACCAGGGATCAGCTCATTAGCCGATCCAGTTCAGCTCACCAATTCTCCAAATCTCCAGAAGCAATCCTCTCCTCAGCTCTACTTAGTCCTACTCCTCCCGAACCCGAAGACCCCAACCGGCCAACCCTAATCTCTCCTCTGATCCTCTCCTACTCGGCTGCTCCCCAGCAACATTGAGTCACAAGTGGGCGGCAGGCCAGGCATGGCACAGAGCCAAGCGGCAGTGCAAAGCGATCGGGCGTGACGCGACGCAGAGGGTGGCGCGGGTCCGCAGGAGGCGCCCGGTGGCGTGGGAGCACCGGAGGTCCGGCCGACAGATTGGCACGCCGCCGAGGAGCCGACGGCTTGGCTGGCTTCACGAATCATAAGGCGGCGGTGGCCCGCGACGGCAAAGACGCGAGCTAGCGGCGGCAAAGCAAGCGCAGCATCGGCGGCGACGCGGGAGGGCGCCCGGCGGCACGGGAGGGTGGCGCGTGGCACGGGAGGTGTGCACCCCCATCATCTAATTTCTAGCTCTGTCACTGCAGAGAAGCACGGTGTAAACAGTGACCTGAGTCTGGACGAGCAGCTATCCGCCGCAGTATTGTATCAATAGTGTTGAAACAATGTTTTCATGCGTTGTAGCGGAAACCTATATCGATTTTTTTATTGCGATTTGGCACTGTAGCTTTTGATATAGACCTTTGATTTTCGAACAGACGGTGGAGTTCGACCCCTAACGCACAGTATTATGCATCCTCTGTGTTTTGAACCATAATGAAGAGGATCTGTTTCGTGATAAAGGGCATGCATGGCCCAATTTGGATTAAGAACTGTATCGATCGTCTTTACATGCATGCATGGGAGCTATAGCTATGTTTTAGCTGCTTTAACCATCGCATCTTGAAATTCGACGGCTTTCTTTCACGATCGATCTCTTTGCATGTGGTCAAAATCCTCGAGTGCGTCAGTACCAAGAATGTGCTTTTGTATAGCATAGCTCGGGATCCAAGGTGAGGGAACACATGACATGACATGCACATACATGCATGCATGGGAGCTGGCCCTATTTTTTTTTAGAGCTATCTATTGTGCTTTCGTGTTTTGATATACTCTCCTGATTCAAAAAAAAAAAGTCGTTTTCGAAAACTTTGGTTATTGATATTTATTTAAATATTTAGATTAGGTACACGAAAATCACTGTATTGCTAAACACAAATCCTCCTTTTCTTGTAGAGACGAAATAAAAATAAGAACTAAATAGGTTTAGTTCAAACTTTTTTTTCTTACAGAAAATGAACCTTGCCTGCAACTCCACTGGATCGCTGGCATAGCAGTTGCCAGTTGCCACGGCACCACTTGCCACGCTCTCATGGGTGCCCGTGGTAAAGTTCTTTTGGTACACCACAGAGGATGGAGTGGTAGGCGATGGTTCATTCTTCGAAATAAATTAGGCAGATTATGTTTGCCAAATTATCGTCAACAAATAGAAAAAAATGTTTTCTAACTTGCTAAGTGTAACTGTACACATAAGGCAAAGGATTAGCATACCAAGTTTGAAAAGAGAAAAAAAAAATCCAAAAAAACAGTCTTTAAAAGAAAAGGATTAGCAACCAGGCGGACTTTATCGTGGGCTGGGTCAACAAAGAAAAAGAAGCGAGTTAGCCCAGTTGAGGCCAGCAAAGCGGTCGGTAGCGAGGTTAAGAGTTTTTTTTTTTATTTTTATCTTAGCTGGTCTGAGGTGAAGAAGCCAAAATAACTCTCCGCCAATGGATCGCCAATGGATCGATAAAAATGGCAGCCGCCACGTGGCCTACCGCGTGATGCGGTATGTCACCTACTTTGTTTTTTTTAGTGTAGCACTGGTGTTATTTTTGCCAATTCGTTTGCGAGGGGCTGTGTTATTTTAAGGGGGGAGTCGTGAGAGGTCAGGTCGATCTGACCCAACTCAAGTTATTCCTAGCTTGTCGCTGTCTCTCTCTCTCTCTGTCAGGTGCATGTGAAGAAATCAGAAATGGTAGTATCTCCATCCGTCTGGGTATGCATGGAATACACATAAAATTACTTGAACGAAAGTACATCGTGAGAAAGAAATAAACTTCTGGTATGGACAGAGCCGTCAGCTCGATTCGGTTTTTAGGTATAGGCGTGTCTCTTGAATGCTCGCTGAGATTGTTCACGGCCACGCGTCAGAGCCGGAGGTCCGTCTGGCGCCCGCAAGGCCAAGGCGGATGTCTGGGGACCTCATCGTGATCGGGCAGGCGGCAAACGACGCAAGGGAAGCGTCAACGGTCCCGGGGGAGAGATTGGAGCTTCACCGGCAAGCAGGGAGGGTGACCCGCAGCGTGAGCGCGGCCAGGGCGGAGGCCTCGTCCACACTCCACGGAGAGGCATCCTCGCCGTTGCTGCAACAGGTGGCGGCGTCGCTGAAGCTGCACCCGGCGGTGGCCTCGTCCGCGCTCCACGGGACGGCGGCGTTGTCGTCGCTGCACCTGGCGGTGGCATCGCTGGTGCTCACCTATCCCATATCCTTTTTGATCTATCGTTCATTCGTTCTTGCATCTGCATGCTAGATTGCTTGTTCAGTCATGGCAGAAAACTGTTGGAGTAAGAGCATCTACAACAATCTACCTTAGCTGTTACTAAGAGGTTACTATATCAGCTTTTAGATGATGTGGATGAGAGAAGATAAGGAGAGAAGGTGAAGTTGTTTCTACATGAAGAAACTATCAGATTGTTAATACCAAGACATAAGAAACAACAAAAAACTATATTGGAGGCTTAATTGTTACCTAAACACTCATTTTGTGAGTCTTACTGCCTACCAACAAAAATCTACCGGATCTTGTGCAGCTCGTCTTCCTGGCTTCCCCTGCAGATGATATGATAAATGAGCCAAAACATGTAGACCACAAAGTTGTACCCCATTGTTGATCATCAAGAATCATGCACACTTGTAGCAATTAAAGTCTTAGATATAAGCTTAAGAAATAATCCATTGGAATACTTGTTTCTTTTTATTAGATTGAATACTCTCTCTCTTCTTAGTAACAAGTTAAGAAACAAACTATTGTAGATGCTCTAAGCGCGTTGCCGTGGCCGTGCCAGTGCAATTATCGCCCTCTTTGCATGGCAGGGTGTTCCATGAAACTCTGCTAGTTAGGGTGCTGATTCCCTAGAATCACCCCCTATATTTATGCCCTGGACTTCAACAAATTTGAACCATTGCGTGTAGTCATTTGATGGTTCAGATTTGGTGAAATCCACTATTCTTTACATTCAGAGGGGTAAATTGAGGGACTATGAGCTATTGGCTGTTTAGGAGTACTTCGCAGCTTGTTATGGTCTTATGGATAGTGTTTCGTTTGTTATGGATAGCTATCGTTTGCTGCATACTGCTTGTATGCTGAATTTGTAACGATGGCTGTGCGCTTCAGCTTATCCTTCAAGTTTGTGTCAAACTTGTGCGATTTTTACCATGGTATTGCCTTTCCATCGAAAAATTGTGGTCTCATGCGTTGCTTGCAAAGTGCAAAGTGAAATTCGAATGAACAATTTCTGTAAGTTGTTTATGGGAGAAAACTAATTAATGCTTGTAGGAACATCGCTGGGTTAGTCTTTATGCTGTCAATCTCTTAGAATTTTCGTTTTGAATTTTGTTGAAATGCTCTTGTTATATCCTGGGGCACATTGTTTGTATGTATAATGTGACTGCTTTAATTGGTTGGTATGGCTATTTGAGTGCTGCGGACACTTCACACTAGGTTTTAACAAGCCCAATCAAGCCTGCTTTTTTGCACATTTGCTGTCTGGTAATTTATGTTAGTCTTATTGTCCAATTGATGTTATTATTTGTTATGACTCAGTGCATTCTGTTCTATTCATAGGATGCTTCGCATTCTTGATTATTGGCACATTTTCAGGAAGTTTGATTTTAATAGGAAAAAAAATGCTTATCGTACTTGCTTGTATGATAAAGGCAAACGTTCATGTATTAAAACAGCTTTTGTATAGCAGATCTCCTGCTGTTTCCTAAAAAAAAACTTGCTTGTATATCTCATGGGATTGCCTTTTGATGTTTTGGTGTGATTTATGGGCTGATTTGATTTGACAAACTGAATTTGATGCGATTTTCCTTCTTGTTTTTGGCAGATGGTGGATGCCAACCTTATCCCATCTCCTTACATTGACCAAGAGCTTTATTTGAGTGGTAGTACATGTTGGTAGTATAAATTAAATCTGATCATTGATTTGTAAGGAGTGAAATAGACTTTTCAGTGTAAATTTTATTTTAACGCAAGTGTGTAATGGTCTTTGCTCTAACCTAATACATTGAATTCCCCTTCGCATCCCTTACTGTTGCCGCACTTGAGAACGAGTGCCGCCACCTCCTTCTCCTTCGTGTCACACTGCCGGTCCTCGACGCCGCCACTCCGCGACACCACCACCTCCTTCTACTACGCGTTGCGCCACCTCCTTCTACTATGCGTCGTGCCACCGGCCCTCGGCACTGCTTCTCCGCTACGTCGCCGCCTCCTTCTCCTACGCCGCTGGTCCGTGCTGCTGAGAAAGGAGCGACGCCCGTTCCCATCCCGATCCGCAATCTTTATGAGCGCCGATGCCTCCTCCTCTACATTGCTGGCCCTCACCGCTGTTGCTCCACGACGTCGCCTCCTCCTCCTACGCGCCCTCCGCCGGCCCTCATCTCTGTTGCTCCACGGCGCCGCCGACTCTCGACGTTGCTACTCCGCGACGTCGCGACCTCCTTCTCCTACGTGGTTGTTCCCATCCCCATCATTTTTGTTGCGCCTCCGCACCTTCGCGATGCCTCCAAGACGCCACAGCCTCCTTTCGGGACCCAAATGCCACCTAATTTGTCTCTAGCGTGACCGGCCCCCTTCAGGGCTACTGGGGGTACCTCCCTCTTGCCACTTCTGTCGCCTGAGTGAACAAGGTGAGCCTTATTTATGATCTTCAACAGTTAATTCATGTGATTTTTATTATGTTGCTCATTGATAATTTCTAGCATTTGTTGGTATTTTTGTTGTTGTTCATATGAACGAATTCACCTTATCTGTTTGCAAATTAAAGTAGGAAGTAAAATTAGATAACTTGCATTGCACAGAGATGATGAAGTTCCTGCAAAAGTGATTATGTGATTGGTTTTTTTTTGGGTGAAATTTTGATGTGTTTGACGCCTCACAGATATCCACGGTGTATTTAATGTATGCATAAACAATGTTTGTTTGTAGCTAACTATTTGTAGTATACCACAATGTTAAGATATTAACTAATTGTACTATATTATGCTTCATTAGGATAATCTAAAATTAATAGTAGTACATTTTGCATGTCCTAGTTGACTAAATTAGCTGCTAATTTAATCAGCTAAAAGGAAGTAATATTGCAAACTTAGGATGAAATCTAGTGCTACATATTGTTTTTTTAGTAACATGCGTGAGATATGTTAACACTATGATTGTAATATTTTGTTAATTTTAGTTGAACGACATGGCTTGTCAAAAACAAGTTAGCTTGGAGGAAATTGAAGAATTTAACATGGTGGTAAATTAGATGTTTAGAAGTGAGGAATATGGTTACATGTTTTACAATGCATATGCAAAGTCCACAGGATTTAGTGTAAGAAAGGAGAGTGTGAAGCGCAAGATAGATACCAACATTGTTATATGGAGGAGATTTTGTTATTCTAGTAAAAGACACAAGATGATAAAATACTTTAAAAGAACCGATAAAAAAAGGGAGTCAAGGCCACTGACCCGTTCTGGATACAGGGCTATGTTGGAGATCGAGCTCAATGAAGAACATAGTTTATGGTTTGTTAAAGATTTTATTGATGCCCATGAACATGCACTTGCTGTGCCTCATCAGGATGCTTTATTACGGTCTCATCGTGAGATAAGTGATGCTCAAAAGGCTGAGGCTGTTGAATTTGGTGTTGGTGGCTCGTGTACATGCCAAATAATGTCACTTATGGAGTAAACCCATGGTGGATATGACTAGGTCATATTTCAGTTTCTTATGGACATCTCAACTACCAAATTGATTTTGTAGCTGCCAAAACAGATTGTTCATGACATCAAGTTTCCTGTACAATGCACCCAACTGTCTACAGCTGCAAATAGCAACTTACCACCAAAACTGTGTGAACAGCAGACATCACATGACACCTTTTACAAGGTAAAATTTTAGTTTGTGCAGCATGTATTTTAACCATACCATGTCTCACATCAATTTTATGTTATCATGCAGCCAAGTATTGAACCAATGCCTGCCATCGAAACACTCAAAATGCAAATTTTGCACCTAGATATAGAGGTCAATGACAAGCTAAGGGATATTTGGAACATTGTTCAATCCACAAGCAAATGCAAACCATAAACGAATTTTGGGTATATCTCTTTGTATATGTTCACATGTTGCATACATATCTTGAATTATTGTTATTATCATATAATTAAATAAAACCATCACAAAAATGAGACAAAATGAACAAGAAGATAGCAACTTAATGATAACACAATCCACTTAATTAAAAGAGTGTCTTTGTGCATTTCTACATAAAACTAAGAAGGGAAATGTAAAAAATAGAAAACCCACAATTCGTCCCATATTAGATGAGTTTGAGGATAATCTAGTACAAACTGCAATACAAATAGAAATGCATGCCTAACTATACCTAACAAGCACATTTTCCCTATTGTAGACTACAAAACAACGAGCAAATAAAAAATTCTACAACCCACATAATTGACCTAATATCAGTAAGGATGCATCTACGTATGACCACAAGCAAGAACAAACAGACGGACACGACGCCGTCACAGAAATGTCAGACACAAAGGTACAACATTCCCTCTCAGTTTATTCCTTATGCAATAGTTGTAGCAAACAACAAAATTATAGGCTAACAATACCACTCAAAGGATATCACAAACGGAAACTTCAAACAAAGGACTCACCCATTGCCAAACGGGTTCGAGGTAAAACAGCAAGGGTGTCGACATCAACACATGACAAAAACTGTGACTACATTTATTATGACAGCCAAAATTGTAATATCCCAAAATGCTTTAGAGGGTTCAATTATTTTAGAGAGGGAACTAAATGAATTAAAACAGGGAATTTCATATTTTTGAGTGGGAGAAGAGAACCTGGGCCGAACTCGGCCCAAGTGGCCTGGCCTTAAGGGGGACCAGGGGGCAGCCCCTAACCCTAAGCCACCCCGTGTTGCCTCCTCCCTTCCCCTTTGAGCCTCCACCCCTACTGCCTCCCTCCCCCATTGCACCACCCCACCCCTGCCTCCCTTGCCACCCCATCCTCTTGCGCCCCTACCTCCCTGACCGGCACCCTGCTTCCTCCCTATCACCGTAGCTGCTGATAGGAGGAGGAATGCTAGAGGGGGATTCGGCCAGAGAAGGAGAAGAGGAGAACCGAAGAAAGAGGAAAGAGAGTAATTCGTGGGAAATTGGTGATCTTCATCGTATCTCCGAGGGTAACGATCTACAACCCTTTAGATTGCCCTAGTTTAGTCGTTGTTCGAGTTGTGGGATGTTTGGTCAATAAGAAGAGGAATTGATGTTCTGCCCTAGTTCGTCGAGGTTAGGTGCAGAGCCTTGCGGGGGTAGTTAGGGTTGTTTAGAATCAGATTTAGACGTTAGTTCAATTAGAGAAAATCTTGTTAGGTTTCCAAGAAGGTCTAGATCATTAAAATTGGAGTAGCAAGCGAAAAGATACATCATCGAGAATGTTGTTGTCCATAAACCGATTGCTGTTGGACACAGTCGTGGGAAACTATTAAATTGACTTGGTAGATGACAGAATTGAATTTTGGGCATAACTAGAAAGAGGTAGCTAAATTTCTGTACATTCCAAAAATTCTATGGTTTACAGTACTTGCATGTGTAGATTAATAGATATGAAAATATTAATCCTGCTATTCAGAAGATGACAGAACAGTCTTATGGGTCAAAAATAGGGTGTTAAATGATTTAATCAGGATTTGTGTCTAACTAATAAATTATGGGGATTTTTTTTGTAGATTCCAGAACTGGTGTGATTTGCCATGATAGGGTTTGGGAGTAAAAAGTCATGCTATTTTTAGTACCGAGACAGCAGGGGGTGACTGTCCGGTAAAAGGAGAGTGTTGCGGATTTGGGAAACGTGTAGGAGCGATATCGTTTAATTGTTGTTCTTGTACTGCTGTAGCTTATTATTGAGATTAGATGTTTACTGCAGGAGCAATGGCGTCGGGTTTGTTGTCATCTTCTAATCAAACCGTTTCTCGCAACTAGAAGAGACAAGTGCATGGTAGACAGTGTCCATTGGTTGATCACTGTATTTATTTACCACTCATTACTATTATATTGTTTGTGCTTTTACTTTATTTAATTGTAAGCAATGTGAATGGTCATGATTTTATTCGTATTATTAGATATGAGAATGTTGGATAATGTTAATAATAATGAATCTATGAATAGTTGTGCATTCATAAACATCATTGCATATGAGAAGGTGATCATGTCGATCACAACTCTACAGGAGTGGAGGAGGTCCCCGATCCTTGAGGAGGATGGGCTTGAGAGTGAATATTGTCGCGAGTGTTCACTCACGTTATACTGGCATACACGAAAGAAGTTCATGTGAACATGTCGTGTAGAGATGTATTGAATGAAAAATATTTGATGATTGTATATGAGAATAAAGAGAAGAGAATTGAATGACTGAGCATGAAAATAAAGAAAAGAGAACAAATGATGTTAATGATGTTATTGTTTATTGCTGATTTAGCATTGTGCATTGTTTATTATTGTGCCTGCTGAGTCGTGGACTCACCCTTGCTCTACTGTTGTTTTTATGTGACCGTTGACTATGTTGCTCATGGGAAGGGTAGCACACACTTGGATTCACGCCATTTATTCAATTACAAGAATTATTGATCATGAGACAGTTTATTAGGGTGATAAATTATAATTAGGAATGGATATTATTGCTTAGCCTTAGTTGATTATTCATTAAATAGTTTCGATTGGTTTGGTTCTACGTTGAACTTTGTTTATTTTTTTGGAATGTTTCCTATGAAATAATGATCTATGATTTCTTTATAGTTATCCTTGTATTAATGTGACCCGTGTACGGATTTTATCTTTGTTATGCTTGCTATAATTTCGTGATAATTATTGTTAAAATTGATAGCTAGGTTAGTTTAGTGGCATTCTGGGCTCCGTGTTAAGCAGGGGTGTTACAAAAATACGAAACCCGATGGAGCCTGCAACACAAAATATGACCACAAAAGGTGGATCCCCAACATGATTTTTCCTTTACTTTAACTACTTACAATTACATATGCAATAGTTTTGTCTAACTAAACTAAATGCATTGCAAATGATACGTGCACCGAGAAAGATAATCTCATTATTGACTACATAAACTCCTCACCAATGACCAAGACTTTGGTGCACATTGATGATGTCTTCGTATCCCAAAAAAAATTACAATGCCTAACAAATTTGCTTTTGCCGAAGGGCCAGCAAAGATGGCCTAATGATGACGTAAGTACATCCATGTAAATATACTCTTATGTCAACATGAACATCCTATCTAACCTAATTTCATACTTGCAACTATAGGTTATCAATGCATATATCTACTATCTACGGGATAAATACCGCAAAGAGACTAGGGCTGGTGCAAAGGTCTTCCTAGAGAAGACATTTATTTCCGTACTGCTAGCAAGAGATGGCATACATGAAATATCCAAATGTCGCATAGAACATGGCATGATTAAAAGAATGGCAATTAATTATCTGTAGTATGATATGGTAACACTTAATGCCCTGACTAATTATATTTACTGTCATTTTTCAAAAGAAATAACTAACATATCGCTTCCTACAGATCTTCCTGCCATTAAATATCGAAAATATACATTGGTACTTAGCAGTGGTCAACACAAAGCGACGACAGATACAGGTGTTAGACTCACAAGGCGCAACTGAAAGTAGCCTCGAACTAACACATGCGGTGAGCATGTTACTTACTTTGTAATCCTCCTTAGTTTAAATAATCCTCTATTTGATCTCTACAATAAAATTTTGTCACTGAACAGCTGCAAGGAAATGGAGAACTATTTTGAAATTTTAGCACATGATGCAGTTCAAAAATGTAATTGGCCTGACCACAATGTTACATCTTGGCCTATCACACATTTCGTAGGCAAGAGGAGGCAGAAAGATGGATACATTACACATCGACGTCTCATAAAAACACTTTTCATTACTGAAGTAATGAGTTCCTAATAGTTATGCAATCTTGTAGCTGATCGTGCGGTCTATACATGCTTAAGTTCATGGAATATTGGACAGGATCTAAGCTAAATCACAGTTTTACACATGTATGTCGTACAATTCTTTCTTACTATCATACCCATTTATCACATAGCAAAAAATTCTACATAACTTTTGTTTTTTTATTCGCATGATGATATAGACAATTTTAGAAGAAAAATAGCGGTCATCTTGGTGGACTGTAACCTTAACAAGATTACACACAGCCCAAAGCCCAACAAACAATGTTACTAGACTATGTAATTTATAGTTATGCAGTGCATTGCAAACTTATATACTGTCCTAAGTCGTCATTAATGAAATGATTAGCCTACCATAAGCTGCTATTTACTACAAATAGCTGTATTTGAGATATGTATGCAGTACGGCAATTCAACCAAAAACTAGCAACTTACGCACAAACTAGTTATGATACATATATAAGGAAAGTAATGATACTTTACTCCTCTACGCATGCGATCCATGCATGTATAGAAACATAATCAAACAATGATGGAACTGTCTAGAAAACTTGCGACTGTTTTCTTAAGTTCAAAACAGCCACATTATGAACTGTAGGATGAGATCAGATATCACTTATCTTAGAAACATGCTTAAAAAAGAAGCTCAGCACACATCTCAACGCATATCAAACGGCTCATAATGTGACTGTTTTGAACTCAAGAAAACAGTCGCAAGTTTTCTAGCAAAAGCCAACAAGGATACGTACTATACGCAAACTAACAAATAATTCACATACTCCTCTGCGCATACGTCTCCATGCAACAAAAAATTTAGAAGCAAAAACTGTATTTCAATACGCGTCCTGTCGCTGCATGCAAGATGGGCTGAAAGAGACCGCGTCCAATGAGTAAGCGTCTAAACGCTTCGAGCAAACAACTAAGGATGTGTACAATGGTATAGACAACTGCTGTTTATAGTAACTCTCCATGTCACCTATAGACGGCACTAAAGACAGCTCGTACAATGGTACAAACGGTTGCTGTCTTTTTAGTTGTCTTTATAGAACATACGATCTTTTAATGCTTTTTTTGTTTCTTGTGCTATAGTCGGCTACATGATTGTAAACATTATCTTTATCTCTCTTCAATCTCTTTCATCCACGTCAGCAATCCTGTAGTCAACTATAGTACAAGAAACAAGAAAAGTATTAAAAGATTGTGTGTTCTATAAAGACAACTAAAAGGACAGCAGCCGTCTATACCATTGTATAAGCTGTCTTTAGTGATGTCTACAAGTGACATAAATAGTTATTATAGACAGCAGCTGTCTATACCATTATACATGCTCTAATAACCTCGGTCCAGTGGGGGGACCAAACATCACACCTCCAATGATTTGTAAGAAGACAATTACAGTTGAAGTGGGCGTCCACCAGGAAACCCATCACATTTCTTCAATCAACTGGATTAGTTCTTTTTTTAGATTCTCTCTGTTGGATTACTGATTGTCACAACTTGCATGTATGTGCGCTTATTGTACCATCATCTGGCTGAGTATGTTCACTCAAAGACAACACTCAAGCAGTTATTCAAAACAAAAATATATAGTTTCAGATTGCGTGCTTAACTAAAAATTATTTTAGTTAATGCTTTAAAGAGCTTTCACTTCAAATACCCATGTATAATGATTAGGCTTTATCTTGAACTAGGCACAAAAACAGTGGACTATGCTTCGAAATGGGAAGCAGAGTGCACACTGTTTTTTAGTTAATTATCACACTATGGTGTTACAGCAAATAAACAGTTTAGTGATTCCAAACCAAAAAGAGATTCCTAAACACTAAACCATCCAGCATGTAATAATCGACCCGAAAAAATGGCGCTCTGGTACTAGCATACAATGATCACCTGTAATCTGACATCTACAAACTAAGCAAAAGAAATGCAAGCACGGTAAAAACGAGCGTACAGTGTGATTTGGGAGAAGAAACAAATAAAAAAATTTACCGGGGAGTCCAGGAAGACGACGTGCTTGCGGAGGAGCATGTTGGTGGTGTCCAGTTGCTCGAGGCCCGCGTTCCAAGCCGCCAGCCTTGCTGACGATAGCCCTCAAAGGTCCCACCATGAGGAGAGCCTCCGCCGTGCGCCCTCCGCGCATCGGGCCGCCGCCGCTGATGCGCGGACGCCCGCTCTGCTCGCCACCCTCTAGCATCAGGAGTTGCGGGAAAGGAACAGGGACCATGACGATGTCGACGAGGAGGGGCAGGCAGCCGCCAGGAGGGTCGCCATGGCTGCTCATAGCCGGCGGCCACAGAGGAGGCAGACACCACTGGCACTGGCCGGTACTGCAGCGGCTGCCGGGACACGATGGCGACACCACGCTCCTCACTCTGCCGCTACGCCCCCTTATCGTTCAGGAAAGTATGCTGTCTAGCTCCTTGGCACCGCGACAAGCACAATTTTACTTGTCTGCCGCATGATACAGGTTCTGTAGCTAATAATCAACTTGGAATCTCTTCTAGACTTGTTTTGTAAAAAAAAAGAAGGATAAAGTCCATTTTACAACCTTGAACTATTCGAAAAGTCTGGATTTCAACCATAAACTACAAAACCGGGTATAAGCCAACCTCCAACTATCAAAACCATTCATTTTTCACCCTTCGCCCCTTCCCACCTCCGGTTTTCGCTGACGTGGAGGCGGTTTTTGCTGGGTAAGGTGGGGCCCACATGTCAGTCCTACTTTTCCTTTCTTCCTCTTTTTCTCTCTCTTTCCCCTCTCCGGTTTTCTCCACCGCGTCACCCCCGCCGCCTCCTCCTCCCTTCCTCTTTTTTCTCTCCTCTCTCCTCTCCGTTTCACAGGCCGCCTCCTCCCTGCCTCCCTCTCCCCCTGCCTCCTCCTCCTCCCCAAGCCGGTTCCTCCACCCCCTCTCCATGCCCCCCGAGCCACCCCCGCCTCCTCCTCCTCCCTCCCCGAGCCTCCCTCCTCCCTGCTGCCGCCTCCTCCATGAGCCACCCCGCCGCCTCCTCCCCGCGTCCCCCGCCTCCCTCCTCCCTAACCGCTTGCACTGCCTCCTCCTCCTTGCTGCTGCTGCCGCCTCCCTCCTCCCTCGCCGCCGCCTCGTCCCTCGTCCCTCCTCCTCGCCGCCGCCTCCTCCTCCTTGCGCCGCCAAGTGCACCATCGGCTAGATCTCCTAATTGGGTGGCTGGCCGGCCGATTCCTTTGTCGCCGAGGTGAGGGAGGAGGGACGAGGCGGCGGCGGTCAGGGAGGAGGGAGGAGGTGGTGGCGGCAGCCACATGGAGCTGGACATCGCCGTCAAGGCCGCGGGTGAGGCCGTCGTGTTCCTCTGGTCGCACCTCTTCTCCGCTCTCCTCCTCCTCCTCGAGAGGCGCGCGCTGGCCAGTATGGACCCTCTCCATCACTCCCGTCGACCCCGACAACGACGATAACGCCATCGCCCCCTTTCCATACTCCTTCACCTCTGCCGGCACCACCATCCAGGGCCTCCTCCATAGGCTTGGCCCAAGGTGGCCTGAGGTGTGCTGGCACCGGCGGCGGCCATGGCGCAGAGGTGGAGGTCGGCGACCGCTCTCGTCCGCGGTGAGGTCGCAGCAAGGCCGGAAGGAGCTAGCGCCGCGCTCATGCCACCGTGAGGGAGGTGTGAGGCCCTCGTGTTTTCGGCTCGGCGGCCGGCGAAGGTGGAGGTGGGCAGTTGCAGAGTGAAGAGAGAGAGATGAGTGAGAATGAGAGGAAGAAAAAGAAATGAGAGGATGGCATGTGGGCCCGTAAATATTTTTTTGTTTTATTTGCTAAGTAGATGCCATGTCATCGAAAAGAATATTACGTGTCAAAACCATTGACACGTCGGTATATGTCACCAAAAACCGCCTGCTTTTGGTTGAGGGTGAAAAATGAACGGTTTTGATAGTTGGAGGTTGGCTTATACCCGGTTTTGTAGTTTAGGGTTGAAATCCAGACTTTTCGAATAGTTCAAGATTGTAAAATGGACTTTACCCATCTGTCTTTGAGAAGAAAAAAAACAAGGTAATGGATTTTAGTTGCTAATGTTACTACGAGTTACCAAGTGTATGCCAAAGAGAGAGAGGATTATGACGACCTTGTATTTTTGATTTTTTTAAATAATCTATTTTTATTATTAATTACAACATTATACTGCGATAATATTTTTACGAAATATACTCTGTTCTTAGAACCGTTCATTTGGACCCGATAGCTCAACGGTTGGCGCTGAACACTTGTCGCTCAGCGGTTGGTCCTAGTGTGCAATTTCACTCATCTAGCCGGGCATGCATTGCGCCATTGACGACAAGTGTCGATCGCTCAACCGTTGTTATCGGGTCCAATACCAACGGTTCGCATGACAGAATATATTTCAGAAAAATATTATCACATGTATAATGTTGTAATTAATAATAAAAAATAGATTATTGTGAAAAAAAATTCTGTATTTTTTTTAGCAAAAGGTCTCTCCGTTTCTATTAAAAGAAACCATATTACAGAGTTCACGTAACAATCCAAAAAAAACAGAAAACAACCAACAGCGATTACAGACAAAGTATCGAGGCGAAGTTTAGATAAAACGACAACGGCCAACTAAATGACTGTTGACACAGCCCAGTAAGGAAGTAGCCGAGAGAATATCCAGATTATCTGCCACCAGTATCATGCCCATCCTTCAGCTTTCTAATCCACGGCGTCTATCTTTTTCTCACCCCAAAAATCTCCATCGCCCACTTGACACAGCACTTTAGCGCCCCCTAATAAGCAACTCCTGCTCGACCCCCTTCTGTATTTTGGCCTAAAGCTCAATGCAGCGACAAATATCAAAAATCACTAACACTGGTTCCGAAGGCCATTTCTACTGGAAGCATGCTAAATTGCACACTCGCCAAATGCTCCAGACAATAGCTGCTAAGCCAACTAATACCAGTTTTCTTGTCTTCCTAGCAAAACCTCGAATCCAACTGGTAATCAAGTGGTGGATAAAAGCAATTGTAGTTTGACGAATTGTAGTTTGACGACCTTGTAATGATGATGTAATCCATATTCCTACAAACAATTGTAGTTTGTTGGATTCTATATAGCGCCAAGAGAGGGACAGTTAGTTACTTTAGCCCAATCCAATCAATCTTGCGGCCCAAACAAGTTAATGGTCCCTTCCTTGTATTGTAACGATCCATGGCATCTTGGCATGCTTGTTTGTTCGACCAGTGAACACTCTCTAAGAATATATAACATTTTGGATATCGATTGTCTCTAACATGCAACTTTGAACATTACTTTTATACGAACATATTCATAAAATAATATAAAAATATTTTTCATGCCTAATCTAATGATATCATTTTCACATGACCAATACAAATAGTTTTTCGCTCAAATTGCCACGTGCGGTCGCGTCGTCGCGGTCCATCTTCCCCAGCACACTTCTTCCGTTCTTCTTCCTCTCTCCTCGCGCCCCACGCCGTCTCCATTCCACTCCTCCCGTTCCCTTCCCTCATCCCCTACGACGGCCGCCTCCTCCCCGCTTTGCCCTCCTCCTCCCCTCCCTATCCCTCCGCCTCCCTTGCTGGCACTCTCCACTAGCGTCGCCGCTCTCTCCCTACCTCCCACCCCATTGCGCTGTTCTTCGTGTGTCTCCTTATCTTCTTCTTGCTAGATTGCGCTGGATTTGTCCCCTCCCCCCCTTCTTCGCTCTTCTGTTCGCCGTCGCGTGTTTCTCGGTTTTCCCTTCTTTTTGCGCTGTGGTCATCCACGGTTTGGTTTTCTCGTATTAAACAAGTGCTGCATGAGCCGGAGGCTCATCTTGCTAACTCCTCTACTCTCCCACCAACACTCGCCGCTATGACTCGTGTCGCCCGGCCGTGAGCGAGTCGTCATCAAACTGCCTCCGCCGCTGGTGCTGCCGATGACAACATTGAGTTTGAACCCGATGATCCGGAGGTTGGACATGGCCTCGTCGGTGCCGGTGGACATCGACATCGCCAACTCTGTTGAGCCGCTCCCCATCACCGCCGAGCTCGGACTCCGCCCCGAGCACTTTGACCTCTACGGCAAGTACAAGGCCAGGGTGAAGATGTGGTTTTTCTGTTGGTTCCCGGACTCCCGACGTTTGTGTGATGTGATGCAATTTGATTTGATTTTGAGCGGTTCTTTGATATTGCACAGGTGCTCCTGTCGGTTCTTAGCGAGCTGTAGGGGCAGTAGGGCGGGTGCTACGTGGTGGTCGGCGACATCACACTGACGTTGCTCGGGGAGGGCAAGTCGACGACCACCATCGGGTTGTGCCAGGCGTTGGGGTGTTTCTTGATAAAAAAAGGTGAGATTTTTCATGTTACTTTCTTCTGTTTAGTCACCAGTTACGAGATCTGGAGCAGATTTGTGCTTCTTGATTAGAGCAGAGTCCGCACTTGGTGATTTGGTGTCAGAGTGCTGCTTGGGTTGATGAATTTCGGTGTTGATAGGGGAATCTTCCGCTCGAGGCTATTTACGATTTTTACCCCTCTTCTCCCTACATACCACAGGTCATATGGTAACATGCTTGTCTCATGCAGATCCTGTGCCACATGGATTCAAGGGGCTACTTGATAGAGTAGAACAGCTAAAGAAGGAAGTGGAAAATGCATATGTTGTAGATCAATTCACCAATCCTACAAATCCGGATGTGCACTTCAGATGGACTGGTAACATTAATTCTTTGAAGTAATTTGGATGTAAGAGTAGTAGTGTTGGAGTAATGTTAGATTCCTATTGGAAACAGGCTATTATATGCATCATGCCCAATACTCAATTGGAACTTATAAGTTGCACGGTGGACTATGAACCGAGCAACTTAAATTGTTGAAATTAATTAGAGAATTATATGTGATACATGTTTCGATGTGATCAACATTAAGTTGCATTAGTTCTACACGGACTCAATTGATCACATATTTGCTAATTGCATGAGGTTGGTTTCCTATTTTATTCAGACTTTACTAGCAACAACAATGGTATTTTAAGTATGGAAGAATCCTGACCATTATAATAGTGTGGGCCATCTCATGGATGTGTAAGATTTTTCCTTTTTCTCTAGATTAATGTGAGAATTTCTAGAATTTTTTTCTTGATTTAAGGAGAATTGTGAGAATTGTTTATAGTGTGGGCCATCTAATGAACGCGTTAGATTTTTCTTCATTTTCTCTAGATTAATGTGAGAATTTCTAGATTTTTCCTGATTTAAGGAGAATTGTGAGAATTGTTTTTTGCTCTTAAAGCCAATGAGATACCTTTAATCTCACCAGTTATTTGTAGATATAAATGTCTCTACTCTACTAACGAATGAACCTCAGTAATGTATTGAACTAAAATTTGTCCTTAGGACCTAAGATATGGAAAGATACAACAGGCAAAGTATTAGAATTCTCCTAAACTTCAGAGCAGTTCAGAGTTCTGAACTTCAGCTCGTTGTCTTGGACGATGAACAATAATGTTCAGAGTAGTTCAGAGAGAAGAAAAACTGAGAGACGAGGGATTTTGTGCTGCGCTAACAACTGTAGCGTTTTCGTTGTTTTACTCCACTTATTCAACAACCATTACTTGGTTTGTTACATGCAGTAGTGGTCCGCTTCTAGCGATTCCAGAAGACCAGGCCATGCGAGAAACAGAAAACTGCTAGAAACGAATAACGTGCAGAAGTGCTTCCTAAAACAGAGGAGCACATCCCACACAACCAAAATGCCAAACAATGCTATGCAATTACAGAAAGCAAATATGAATATGGTGGAATTACAATAACAATCACTCCCTAATTTCACCACACCTTACCATCTGTGACGACCCACCCCGTGATGTACCGCAAGAGGTCCAGGAGGACCATTTTTTTTTCTTGCCAAGTCACCACGGAAAGATGTGGTAGCACCGCATGGAGCTTTCTTGAGGAGTGCGGGACCTCTCAGAGGTCTTATGGACCTCCCGGAGGTCTTGGTCCGCCATCGACCTCCCAGAGGTCTTGGGACCTCCCGGAGGTCGTGGCCGCCACCGCTTTCGGTAGCACCTCCAGCACATCACTAAGAGAGGTCCGCGGGACCTCCCGAGCTAAGTCGTGGGACCTCCTGGTGGTCCCGCCTGTGCATCCTGAGCTAGTCCCCGACAACAGAGCTAGCTCGCACAAGAACACAAGCCAATACCACAACCACGAGGTCAAACAAAGATGAAGCAGACAAATTAAACTTTATATAATAGGACCTTATGGTCAAGCTTGTTAACAAGAGGTCTGCCACTGAGGGCTTACAAAACCAACGAGGACTTACAAGCGGCAACAAGGGCTCTAGGGCTCGAACACCAAAACACGCAAAAGCCATCCAACAAGCACCACAGGCTGTCGGGTGGAGGACGTCCTAGGCATCTTAGTCGTCGAAGAACTCCTCCTCGAAGAGGTCTGCACTGCCCTGCACTTGGTCATCTTCATAATCTGCTTTGACACAGGGCTTAAGCCATGAGTACTTGGAATGTACTCGACAAGTCACGAGGAGCAAAGATGCAATAATATTCATGCAAGGACTTACCAATGGAGAGTCTGTATGGTTAGTTTTATAAAGCCAAGTTTGACAATAATAGCAATAATAGATTGTAAGGCAGCAAGGTAAAACCATAATACATAATACTTTTGATGTTTAAAAAGGTGGAGTGAGCACCAACTCACGGCCACAACCAAAAATGGGGGAGGTCTGATCACACTAGTGGCCAAGTCCTCACCTAAAACCCACTCCAGAACACCCATTCCAGAGGTCCAAACCAACCCCTGGACCACTACCCGAGCCAACCTTGACCCCTCTAGAGCCGGCCAAGGTCTCTTCGAGGCAAAGCCAAGGCATCTGGCGGAAGTGTCCGATGGCACAAGCTTTTGAAACATCTACCCTTGCACCATTTCATTGAGCATGTCCATGACCAAGGACTTGGCTATTGAATAGATCTTTTACTCAGAGAGGTGTACAACTTTACCCACAATCCACGATCTCTAGCGGGATGGGTTCTCGGTCACCCTTGCTCACTTCCTAAGGTGGCGGTCTAGAGAGAGCGCAAGGCCTTTACAAAGCTTTGAACCGACTAGGGCTGCCCGCTAAGGTTTCATAATCCCTCCAAAGGGTCTAGAAATCCACAGGGTTATGGGGTGCCCTCTCTTGCACCAACGAATCACACGCCAACCACAACAGCCCCAAGCCATCTCATTGCTAATTATTCACCCAGCACCATTCCCATAAAATGATCTTGTGGTTGCACTATTTGGCCCAGTTCAACAGACACAAAGTGAAGTCCTTATTTGTGCTAAGGCAAGACTTCCACAACCAAGTGTGCAAAGCACCCACTACTCACTCCCTGCCTTCTTGCCTCAGCAAAACAATTTGTATAAGCCCATGCCAAAAGACCACCCAGTCTTGGCACAACAGTTTTTAACCAAGTGATCTCACACCACACCAACCTGACTTAGGCGTCCGCCATAGTTGCTCAACAATAGCACCGACCACACATTTCATATTTATTAGTCAAGATTATTAGAGATGAAGCATGATACGTTCGAACCACGTTTTCTAAGCAAGGCTATATAAGACCTACGACCCCCATGTTGGCAAATAACAAAGAACACCAACTAAATTATCCACCCTAAGGCTCACAAGGTGAACATGACAACATGATGGAGACAAGGTATAAAGGAGGCATAACGACAAGTAGGCAAGTAACTACTGCCCAAACCATTTTCATATAAACATAGCCATGCATGATAAAGTAAACCGAAATACATTTACTGAAACTTGGTTCAAGATGATCAAAAGGGATCGTGGCTTGCCTTGGTCAAGCGGTGGAGAGCCTTCTGCAAAGAAGAGTTGGGTCCAAGATCTCCTCGAACTCGTGATCTACACGTTAGAAGAGAACCAAAATAAGCAAAACCACACTAAGCCAGAGAACTTCAAAAGAACCAAAAAGGAACTCAAACCAACTCAGCCAAAAGGAAACCAAGAGGCTTAACACAGCCTCAAAGAGCTCCTGGGGGAGGTTTTGCGCAAGGAAGAACCGAGCAGAGGAGGCAGGGAAGGAAGAAATGAGCAAAAGATTACAAAGGCCTGCCTTCCCAGGCTATATATAGCCGGAGTTGGTGGAGTGCACCAAGAAAAAGGTTCAATGACGTGTAGGCAATCGGGATAACTAGGCGGGGCTTGCCCAAAAGAATTGAAATAAAGTACCTCGGATGTGATTGCATTTAATGTGACCCGACACCTATTAAATGCGCCTGAGTTCTGAGCAAGAGCAATAATTACAAGGTGAAGAGGGGTGGCAAGTGGGGCCGGTCAAAAGGTGCACCACAAGTCAAAGAGGTGGCCCCACCGCAAGGGTCATCTCCGCCAAAGACCACTGTGAGGTCTGGGCAAGAGGTCCAAGACACTCAGAGGGGAGGTCTGGACAGGAGGTCCAAGGACTCAAGAGGAGGTTCTGGACAAGAGGTCCAGTAAAGCTCACCACGAGGAGGTCTCGGCGCTCGAGACTGCACAAGGGAGGTCTAAGGGTCAAGATTTCAAGGGGAGGACCTCAACGGTCCAGATCAAAGGGTGCAGGGGAGGTCCTGACCAATAGGGATATCCTGATTTAGGAGGGTAGTCCTTACAAAAGACCAGCAAGGACCGAGGAGGTGGTCTTTGCAAAACAACCAGGAGGAGGTCCTGGAAACAAGGAAAACGCGCAGCAAAGCAGAGTCGTTCGATTAAAATCGGGCGGCCCAAAAAGGATAGGAACGTTCGGACCAAACTAACGTGCCCTTAGGATCGGGCCATTCAAACCACATCGGATGGTCCTAAGGTAACGAAGGTAAAGTCTCAAGCGATACAGCCACAAGAATCAAAGATGGGTCCAAGCGCTAAGGAGGTCTTGGACCTAAGGAGGTCTGGACCTTTGGATACAACTAAGGGGGAACCTGGACGGCTAAGATCTCCAGAGAGGAGGTCCTAAAGGCCAGATCCTAACAAGGGGAGGTCTAAGCGGCTAGATCTCAACAAGGGGAGGTCTGAGCGGCTAGATCTCAACAAGGGAGGTCCTGAGCGGCTAGATCTCAACAAGGGAGGTCTCGAGCGGCTAGATCTCAACAAGGGGAGGTCTGAGCGGCTAGATCTCAACAAGGGAGGTCTGAGCGGCTAGATCTCAACAAGGAGAGGTGCGAGCAGAGGGGAGATAAGAGAGAGGTCGGATCTCCAAGAGGTTCAACCCAACAAAGGAAGTTAAGAGAGAAGAGACAAACCGAGGGACACAGAGAGGCTCAAACAAAGAAGGAACACCAACAAAGAACTTAATTAAGGCTTAATTAATTCCAATTGAACTCTCCAGATTTCAAGACGTCAGGTTAAGCTTTGGATTCTCAATAAAGCCAAATGGTTACTTTTATTTTGAAAACCAGGCAAGAAACTTTAAAGAAAACGGGACGTTAGACCATCCCAAGTCTGTTTCGCATCTCCAAAAACCGAAGTTGCCCTAGTGGTTTAGTGAGAATGTCTGCAAGCTGATTCTCTGATCTGACAAACTCAACCTCTATCCTTCCTTCTTCCACACACTGCCTGATGAAGTGGTAGCGAGTATCAATATGCTTGCTACGGTCATGGAGAACAGGATTCTTTGACAAATAAATCGCAGACTTGTTATCAACATGGAGTTTGATCTTGCTGATTTCACTCTTCGTCATATCAGTGACAAGCCGAGACAACCAGATCCCCTGATAAGCTGCAGTAGTGGCTGCTACATATTCCGCCTCACATGATGATAACACCACTATCCTTTGCTTCTGGGACTGCCAACTAATTGGGTCTCCTCCAAGCAAGTATAGCATTCCCGTAGTACTCTTTCTATCATCCACATCGCCTGCCATATCACTATCACTAAAACCTACTAGCTGAATTTCTGCTTGCAGGTTTCTTCTATAGTGGCAGCCAGGCTCTTTTGTCCCTTTGATGTAACGAAGAATATGCTTCGCTGCTGACAAATGTTCAGCACTTGGTGCTTCCATGAACCGGCTAACATACCCAACAGAGTAAGTGATATCTAGCCTGGTATGTACCAAGTATCTCAAGCTACCAACTAAACTTCGGTACTGTTTAGCATCAACTGGGGACTCCTCACTCTTCTTGCTAAGTAAGTCTTGCATCCATAGGAACTTGACATGGATTACAATCTTCCAAACCAGCTTTCTCCAGAATCTTCAGAGCATATGCAGATTGATTCATGGTGATTCCTTCCTTGGTTTGATGAACTTCTAAACCGAGATAATAACTCAACAATCCCAAATCACTCATACTGAACAATTTTCTCATCTCCTCCTTAAACTTGTGGATTTCTTGCGGATGAGAGCCTACAATGATAAGATCATCCACATAAACTCCCACAAGTAGACAGGATGAGTTCATACCTCTTCTGTACAGTGCATGTTCTGAAGAACTTTTCTCAAAACCAAGTGTTCCCAGGCTGCTGTCAAGTTTTGCATTCCATGCTCTCGGGGTTTGTCGTAGCCCATATAATGCCTTGACTAACCGAAGCACCTTGTGAGGGCTATTCTTGTCCACAAAACCTGGAGGTTGGCTTACATAGACTTCTTCTTGGAGTTCACCATTCAAGAATGCTGACTTGACGTCCATATGATGTACCTCATGTCCTTGCTGTGCCGCAAGAGCGATCAACACACGCACTGTCTCCATCCTGGCCACTAGAGCAAAAATCTCCTCAAAGTCAACACCTTGTTGTTGCACATACCCCTTGGCCACCAACCGCGCTTTGTGTTTCACAATTTCCCCTTTTGCATTCTTCTTTATCTTGAACACCCATTTTAAACCAATGGGCCTATGTCCTGATGGTAACTCCACCAGGTGCCAAGTCTTGTTTGCTTCTATGGAACCAATCTCTTCAAGCATAGCATGCCTCCAGTGTTCATTATTTTCGGCCTCTGAAAATGACTCTGGTTCTTCAGCTGCAAGAAGTGAAAGCTCACTCAAAGACTCTGTCAGATCTTGGACTGTGGTATTGTCGTAGAGATCTTGCATTGTTCTGTAGCGCCGGGGCTCTTCTGATGAGGTAACTGAGGTCTGGCTTGGAGGAGATGCCCACTACACACTTCCTTCAGATGTGCGCACCCCTGCAGCAGGCACTGGTGTCTTGGCTTGCTGCTTATTTTTCTCAACTGACCCATCATCACTACCATGCAATGCAGATGAATGAGAGAAAAACTGCACAGAAAACATGTCACCAGCATGTACAGTAGCTTGATCCTCCTCAGTGGCTCCCCATTCCCATTTGGCTTCCTCGTCAAACACCACATCACGTGTCACATGAACTCTGCCACTAACTGGATCAAACATCCGGTAGGCTTTACAACCTTGTTCATAGCCAATAAAGATCATAGGTGTACTTCTGTCATCAAGTTTCTTCTGATTTGGCTTGATAATCCTCACATGCCCTACACATCCGAAAATACGGAAGTGATGCGCATTTGGACGCCTCCCATACCATGCCTCATAGGGGGTTTTACCATCAACACTTTTCGTAGGGGAACGGTTTAGGATATACACCGCTGTAACTACGGCTTCACCCCAAAACCGGCTCGGGATCCCCTTAGCTTTCAGAAGACTTCTTGCCATGGCCACCACTGTTTGATTTCGGCATTCCACGACACCGTTTTGTTGTGGTGAGTAAGGCGCCATCAAATGACGTGAGACTCCTTGATTTGCCCAATATTCCCCGAACTCCACTGAATTGAATTCACCACCACGATCTATCCGAAACACCTTGAACTTCGAACCACTCTCCAATTCAGCACTGGCTTGGATCTTCTTGATGGCGGCAGCAGCTTCATTTTTGCTTGTCAACAATGCAACCCACATGAAGCAGGTTAGATCATCGACGAGGAGGAGAAAGTACCTCCTGCCTCCTGCCGTGGCCGGCGAGATGGGACCACACAAATCACCATGCACTAACTCCAGGAGGTCATGTGCACGGTAATTTGCCTCATGAGGAAACGGGGCACGACGTTGCTTTCCCACAAGACACCCGTCACATATTTGATCCACTTGATCAATTCTTGGTAGCCCTCGAATCATCCCTCGTTGCGCTAACATGCACAAGGACTGGAAGTTAAGATGTCCGAAACGTGCATGCCAACACCACGCTTCCTCGGTACATCTTGCCGCCAAACAAACAGGTTCTGCAAGGCTCAAGTTAAGCATGTATAGTCGGCTTTTTGATCTGTTTACCTTAGCAAGAAGCTTCTTGCTTTTGTCCCAGATCCACAGCACTCCACCTTCAATGAGAATTTGGCACCCGTGTTCATCGAGTTGCCCAAGACTCATTATATTGCTGCGGAGTCTAGGAATGTAGTACATGTCGATCAGCTGGCATTGCTCACCATAGTTGCAAGTGAATGTAACCACCCCTCTGTCGCAAATGTCAACGGTGGATCCATCCCCGAACTTCACAGAGCCCTTAATTGTATTATCGAGCTCAGTGAAATTCGCCTTGGAACCAGTCATATGGTTTGTGGCGCCAGTATCCAAGTACCACAAGTTGTCGGGGCCATAATCATCACATGCGAGATTGACTTGAGCATGAGTCTCATTGAGGAAGACTTCACTGGTCTGAGGTGGTGTGACCTCAGTAATCATGCACACTTGCGCCATTAGGAGCCTAGGTTCCTCCACCTGGGCTTGCGCAACATGTGCTTGCTCTTTGCGCTCCCTGCGAGGCTTGCGACACTCTTTTGCAAAATGCCCGTAATTGTTACAATTAAAGCATTTTACCTTCGACTTATCACGTTTGATGCCGGATGTGCTTCCACTCTTGCCTCTATTCTGGTCGCGAGAGCTCTTTGACCCAGGTGATGAAGATGCACCAGCTTGCTTGTTCTGTGACCGTGCCAACCATTCCTCTTCTGTGAGCAATAGGCGGCCTCCTCCATCTTCCTGGACACCAACTCCCCACCGGTCTTCTACAGACTTGAGCCTCCCAGTGAGCTCTTCCATGGTCATGCAGCTGAGATCAAGAAGTTGTTCAATGGAGATGGCCACTTGAGAGTACTTATCTGGAACCACTCGCAAGAACTTCTTGACCACCTTTTCTTCATCCAAGGTATCGCCAAGGACTCGAATGTTGTTCGCCAGTCCTGTCAACCGCATGGAGAAGTCATCAATAGATTCAGTCTCCCTCATGCGGATGTCTTCAAATTCCTTGCGCAACGTCTGCATCCGGGCCTCGCGGACGCGATCGACTCCCATGCTCATCGTTTTGATGGCTGCCCATGCTGACTTAGCTGAATCCTTGGATGCTAACGAGGCCAACATTTCAGTTGGGACGGCTTGTAGAATGGTAGCCAATGCCATTCTATCCACTCGGTACTCCACGCCTCCCGGTTCAATCCCTTCCCAAACTCCCTGAGCCTGGAGATTGACCCTCGTAAGGAGCGCCCAGTCGTTGTAGTTCGTGCGCGTGAGGACGGGATATCGGAGTGACACCACGGCCTCCTTTGGCGCCGCCTGCACCACCGCGTCCAGACCGCCGCCGCTACCGACGACCACTGCACAGCGGCCATTGCCACCGGAGGACCTTGTGGGTGGAGGAGACGCCGACCTTGCACCCCTCGGCATCGTCGCAGGATCCGTTGATCACCGCTCTGATACCAAATGTTAGAATTCTCCTAAACTTCAGAGCAGTTCAGAGTTCTGAACTTCAGCTCGTTGTCTTGGACGATGAACAGTAATGTTCAGAGTAGTTCAGAGAGAAGAAAAACTGAGAGACGAGGGATTTTGTGCTGCGCTAACAACTGCAGTGTTTTCGTTGTTTTACTCCACTTATTCAACAACCATTACTTGGTTTGTTACATGCAGTAGTGGTCCGCTTCTAGCGATTCCAGAAGACCAGGCCATGCGAGAAACAGAAAACTGCTAGAAACGAATAACGTGCAGAAGTGCTTCCTAAAACAGAGGAGCACGTCCCACACAACCAAAATGCCAGACAATGCTATGCAATTACAGAAAGCAAATATGAATATGGTGGAATTACAATAACACAAAGTTCATATATTTGTAGCTGCCTATGGTTCAGGACGTGCCATCACAGGCGCAGGGAGGTAATTCAAGATGAAGAATCCATCCATAAAACTAATCTACGTCGAACCAACTGAAAGTGCAGTAATTTTAGGTAAGACATCTAACTACTATACTAATGTTTACATTGCACTCTACAATGTGAAACAATTTGAATGAATGACGTTGATAACGTGTGATAACAGTCATTAGTACTCTTACTTCATTTCTTGGCTTCAAAATCAGCAAGATCTTTCTGTGTATTGTTAGTTGTAGGTGGTGAGCCAGGCTTCCATAACATCCTAGGAATATGGCTAGATTTTGTCCTAGAAATACTGGATAGATCACAAATAGATGATATTGTAACAGTAACTACTCAGGACGCTATTAGGTCTTTCTGTGCTCATAAAGTTGCTCAACCTTTCTATGCCACCAAACAAGAAATGAAGTATTAATTTGTTTTGAATTTTGTAAACTCTTTATCTCTTCATAAACACTGCCAATTTGGATTTCACTTGAAGTTGGTATGGTTTTTGCATCAAGCTCTCCTGGGAACTGATACCATCAATCACAGATAGCAGCATTGTTGAAGTTGAACTATATATTTTAGTTGTATACAACATTAATATTCCTATTCTACACACAACGTTTTTGCTCTTAATTAATTTTCTTTGTATCCATATCTACTCCTTTTGAAGAAAACCGGCAGGAGGGTTGCCCGTTTATATTAATAGACAAGAGTTGAAAAACAAGGTACAGTTAGACAAAAAGGCCTTAATTACAGGGGATTAAAAAGCTCCAAGCTCTTGGCCCCCGCGAGGGACCAAGATCTACCACTCCTTAATCTTCGTTGTGATCTGCTGAGGTGTAGTGGCTTTGTTGTTAAAAATTCTAGCATTTCATTCTTTCCAAAGCTCCCACGTGATTAGGATTAGGGTCATGCTTGTGGCCTTCGCAGGGGAACCTTTCCTCTCCGTAGCATTGGACCACCAATCCAAGATGCTCGTACAAGGAGACCAGGTGGATGGCTGTAGACTCTCATAGCCCAGCCAGTCTGCCATCTGCTTCCAGATTCTTGAGGAGAAGCGACATTGGGCAAAAAGGTGGAGGACCGATTCTGGAGTGTGTCTGTAGAGGGGGCAGAAATGCTGGTTTGGCTACCCTTGTGCTTCCAGTCTATCTGCGGTCTAGAGCTTGTTTTGAATTGCTAGCCAAGCGAAGAATTTGCACTTCGGGGGGGGGCGTGGGATTTCCAAATAAGGGATTGGAAGTTAGTCCTCGTAGATCCCAGGAAAAGCAAAGCGTAGGCGGACTTGGAGGAGTAGACTCCGTTCGAGGTTAATTTCCAATCAATCTCGTCCGGAGAGCCAAGATCCAGGTGAATTCGATTGATTTTGGACCAGAGTCCCACAAACTAATGGATATGGTCGATTGAGAGTCCCCCCCCCCTAAGTGTTGATGTCATGCACCCAACGTCCATTTTGAAGGCCGAAAGCCACTGTCTGGTTTCTCCTTTTGGAAATTTCTAAAATCTTAGGGGCCAGGTCTTTTGGGGCCTCCCCACTGAGCCAGGCCGAGTACCAGAAATAAGCTGTTTGACCATCCCTGAGGGAAATCCTGGTTGCTGCTGCAAAGAGGCTGCAGTCCCCCTCGGTGTAGGGTGTTTTCGTTCCGACCTAGGGTTTGGATGGGGCCTTCCATTGTTGCCATTGCCATCTAAGTCTTAAGGCCGCGGAGAATTTGGATAGATTGAGGGTACCTAGACCACCAAGCTCGGTCGGGTGACACACCATTTCCCAGTTGATTTTACACTTGCCCCCTGAGAAGTTTTCGTGGCTCGTCGAGAGGAATCGGCGTCTAAAACGGTCAAAGGCACAGAGAACTGACTTGGACATTTTGAAGACTGTGAGGTAGTAAATTGGGATCGAGGAGAGGATAGATTTGACCAGAGTGGCTCGCCCTGCGGGGGTCAAGAAGCGCCCTTGCCAGCCTGCTAGTCTACCGCCCACTTTGTCGAGAAGGGACTGAAAGTCCACTCTACGCAGTTTTTTATGGGTGAGTGGCAATCCTAGGTATTTGATCGGGAAGGACGCTCGAATTGCCGAAAAGTCTTGTAGGATGGTGTTCAGATTTAAGTGATCGCAGCGTATCGGGAGAACCGTGCTTTTTTGAAAGTTGGTGCGGAGGCCCGAGGCCTCTCCAAAATTGAGGATAATCTGGGTGGTCATTTGTAGTTCAGATTCTGTTGGATTGATGAAAATAGCCACCTGCATAAATGGAGGTTCTAAGAGAGGCGAAACGGCCCCTCGTGCGAGCCAAGAATCCCTGATCTGTTGCCAACTCAAGCAGACGTTGAAGGGGGTCAATCGCCAGAATGAAGAAGAAAGGCTAAAGTGGGTCCCCTTGCCTCAGCCCTCTTCCGTGGTTGATCACCTTGCCAGGGATAACATTAAGAAGGACTCTGAACAAGGCGGATCTAAGAAGGGCGGCTATCCAATTTGTCCATTTGTGGGGGAAACCTTTTTTCCGAAGAAGGTCAAGGAGGTAATCTCAACGGACCGAGTCAAAAGCCTTTGCGATGTCAAGTTTGAGGAAGAGCGTGGGGGTGCTGGAGAGGTGAAGTCTTCTAATCAAATTCCGGACATAGATGAAGTTATCATGGATGCTCCTTGTCTTGATGAAGGCTCTCTGGGCTTGAGAAACCAAGGTGTTTAGGAAAGGCGACACCCGAAGCGCAAGTGTTTTTGTAATCCACTTCCCAAGACCGTGGATGAGGTTGATTGGTCTGAAGTCTTGCACTTTGTCAGCCCCCTCCTTTTTTGGGAATAGCACAATGTTAGCTGTATTAAGTAGGAGGAGGTGTGACGTACGGAGGGAGTGGAAGCTGTGGAAGACTGCCATGATGTCCGTCTTGATGATTGGCTAGCAGGACTTGTAGAAGTTTGTGGTGAAACCCTCTGGGCCTGGGGCTTTGTCCCCTGGCAGCTTGTTTAAGGCAGAGAGAACTTCAGATTCCAAGAAAACGGCCTGAAGGCTAAGAAGGTCAGGCGATGGAAGGTTGATGGTCTCCCAGTTGAGGTCCGTGCTGCGAGCAATGGGCGGGGCCAACATTTCTTGGAAGTGCTGTTGGATTAAGACCTCTTTCTCTGTATGCGCGGTTGCCCATCCCGGACCGTTTTGGAGCTTGTGGATGTGGTTTTTGCGCCTACGACCATTTGCTTTAAGGTGGAAAAACTTGGTATTTGCATCGCTTTCTCTGAGATTGGTAATACGGGAGCTTTGGCGCTTCCTGGTGCAGTCAATCACTGCCAACCCCATGACTCTCTTCTTGAGGCTTGCCCTCAGGGTTGATTCCTGAGGCGAAAGCGTCCTGAAATCTTGCGCCACGTTGAGCCAAAGGATCAGCTCTAAGGCCATGTGGAGAAGGAGCTTAGGGCGAGGGAAAAGGTGTCGACTCCAGGATTTTAGAGTTGAAGCCATGGAAGTTAACTTGTGGTTCAGACGATGCATCGGCTCCGAGTGTCGGCAGTGTGCCATCCAGGAATTTTGGATCGTCTCGATAAAACCTGGCATCTTAATCCAGAAGTTTTCAAAGCGGAAGGTTCTAGGGCGAGCAGGACTGTGGACATTGGACAACAGCAGGGGGCAGTGGTCAGAAATTGAGGAAAACAGCGCCTGCAGAAAGAAGTTTGGGGTTATGGACTATTTGAATTTAGCCCCTAACATGGTTTATCTCCACATGCCATTTGATGAACTATATTAGTTGGGTCATCTTGTACGCTGTGCTTAAGTCTATCGGCTCTATCTCCGTAGGTTCTATCTCTATAATTCTCTTTTTCCTGTACACAATCACTTGTGTTCGCCTCCGCACGCTAAGGCGCGCTCAAGTTTCTAGTAAAGTCCGGTTTACTCCCCTGAACTATCAGAAAAGTCTGGTTTACCCCCTGAACTACAAAACCGGTTTTTTAACCTCCTGAATTTGTCAAAAATCACCTCAAGCTGGTTTGAAGGGTGGTTTTGCACACGTGGAGGGGAGAAAAGTCATCTACTAGGTGGGGCCCAACCGTCATTCCCTGTTTAACACACACACGCCTGAGAGGAGAGCAGAACCACAAAGCAGAGAAGCAGAGGAGAGGAAACCGGCGGTTCGTGCAAAGTGCTCAACGCCGTGAGGAGGCGGGAGGCGCCATGTCTTGAGCAAGATGGCATCGGAGGCCGAGGCGGCCTGGGGTCTTGGCGGCAAGCTCTCGGCGATGATGGTGGACTAGAGGTGGCGTGGCATGGCGGGGCACGGCCATCATGGCAACGGCGCCAGAGGGGAGGAGTGGAGGAGAAGGGGCACGCATGAGCACCGGCAAGTGGAGGGAGCTCCCGCGGTGACGAAGGGGCCGAAATGTGGTGGCTGGCAACATGAAAGCCCGAGCGTGGCCAGGTCCGCTGTGGAGACACCGCCTTTGCACAAGGAGAGGAGCGGTTAGTGGCGGCAGAGCATGAGGAAGGGAGAGGGTGCTCGGGCAGAGGTACTTGGGCGAGATCATCGAGGAGGAGTGGCGACAAAATGGCGGATGTGGCGGCCTCGGTGAAGAAGACAGTTTGACGGGCTCATGTGGATGCATAGAGGAATTGGTCAAGGGCAATCACTCCTTGTGCTCTAGGACGCGGGTGATCACGGTCAATCCGGGAGGATGTCGCCACAGAACAAGGGGAGGTGGGTGGGCAATGGCCGTGAGTGGCGATCTTGGCCGGGTCTCTCTCGGTTGGGCTCGATGGAGAAGGGGATAAGGAGGATGGTGCACTCGGCTGACATGGACGTGGCGTAGGGTCTTGAGGCGAGCCAAGAGGCCGAGGCGGTGGTAGGTAAACAAGCGCAAGCGGTAGGCACACGGCCGCACGGAGGAGGCGAATGGAGAGAAGAATGGGGAAGAACAGGGGGGAGAGAGAGAGAGAGAGAGAAGTGGCCACGTGCATACTGACTTGGTCAAAACCACCCTTCAAACCGGCTTGAGGTGATTTTTGACCGGATTTGACAAATTCAGGGGGTTAAAAAACCGGTTTTGTAGTTCAAGGAGTAAACCAGACTTTTCTGATAGTTCAGGGAAGTAAACCGGACTTTTTCCATCCATAGTCCAATCCTGTTCGCTTTGCTTGTACTACTGGCAAGAGTATCATACCACTAGTATATTCATTCATATGGATGGATGGATTACCTATATACGATCCTCCTTCCCAATGAATGACCAACATAACCTATACTTGGCCTACCAATCAGTTGGTGTCATCTCGATTCAAATACTACTAGTACTCGTGTAGTACAGTAAGTGAAGAACTAGTAATTGTTTCTTTCAAATCTAGTGCTTCATTTTAATTAATTAAACAACTACCTCCTATCCTCTCGGTCTTTGCCACTAGTCAATCTAGTCTTGGACCACTGCACCGTCCATTTCTAATTTTGTATCGCATGCCGCTAGCTAACTTCAAAACAAGTGATCTCACATATGCTGACTAATTGCTGCCCGAGCCCATGTGTTCGAGGGAAACGAATTCTCTGACAAACAGTGCCATGATATTGCGTGGCAGGGATCGAAAACACTGTAGAAAAAGACAGGACACGAATACGGTAGCAACACACTGTAGCATTGCAGTGTTCATGAGCGATGTAGCACTCGATCTAAGCCGCTGTTTGATTGAGCGGCTCGGATCTATCGAATGCCAATGCCCTGTTCACCGTGGCATTCCCATGGGAATGGCGGGCGATGCGAATCCGTTCGAAGGGTATCCTTGCATTCCGATACTCCGTACTTTCCCTCTTCAAAACATAACATAATACAAATAGTCATGAAAAAATCCGATTATGTTATGATATAATAAAGTATCCTATCCTTAAAAAATTCAACTATGAACGTGGCCTATATTAGAAGAAACAAAAAAGGGGATAAAATTCAGTGAATAGTGTCTTCTTCTCTTTTTTTTTTTTTATCTTTTTTGGTTTTTCTTTTCTGATTTCTTTTACAGCAGAATTTGTTCCTTTTGTTTCTCGATGTCTAGATCCAATTTACATTTCAAGTTTTATGGTATGATAGATTGATTCTGTGTCAATGCTATCGATTTATTTTTTTGGAATTTTCTATCACATTTTGCACCGTGGTGTTCTGAAGAGAGTGAGTACAAGGGTATCCAAGGGTGGGAAGTAAAGATACGTTCGAGATAGTACAAATACCGAAATACTACATTATTAATCCACATTGTACTAGTATAGCAGAAGCACTTCGATCAGGGATTGAAATCTCGTTTCTGAGAAATTCTCGGCACTTAAAACCGGTTTTCGAAAACAGTCCGGGTTTTTTGTGAAATTTTCGGAGCTCAATTTTGATTATTTTTTCTCACTCAAAAGTTTCGAAGTTCCGTGAAATAAATATGAAAAAGAAGGTACAGACGAACTAGATATTGAAACAAAGATCTAAAAGAGTGGATATTTCATACTTTCAATTTGAATGTGGGCCCACCCCTAAACTGTCCAGTTTTTGGACCAAACGGGCGCCGGAGAAATCCGGCCGAATACAGGCAATGGCTGTACAGCTGTGCTACTCTGTTAATTTTACCGCCTGACAAACAATGTGGCAGGGCAGCTGCAGTAATTAATTAATTAGCACGAAAACAAAGCGCATAATCCAACAGTTACTAGTTTAACCCTCAAGTACATCACTTGAGTATACAGCAGGGGAGAGAAGCATCAGGTAGTCACATTAATTAAACAAACACACCGCAGTCGTGATGAAACGGGGATCCGGATCCTCTCAGCCGTGCAAACAGTACCGAACGATGGAGATCGTATACTAATGCACAACACAACACTATAGATCATCTGTATCGATACCTTAATAGCTTGTTTGGATACACTGTTATCCGACTCAATCCCTTCGAATTGGCTCAGAATTTAAACTAAAATCCGTTCCAATCCAAATAATTGGTTATAATCCCTTCCTATCCAAACAAACCATGAGATGTGAGCTGGAAGATCATGTGAGTTAAGGTGTGAGCTGTGACTCTGTGAGCTACTGAGCTGTAAGATCGTGTGAGTGACAGCGAAGATTCCGGTGTGCAAACAGATGCCAAAGGCGCCACCAGCTTCAAAAGCTACCAACCCAGGTAGCTACACATTTTCAGTTCATGACTTCACTTCTCCTTGTATGCTAGCAGTACATCGCATGCGACCCACTGTAGCAAGCTGCTGGTTTGGTTTCTCCAGCCAAACAAGAGAAGAAAACAGAAGCTTTTGTTGTTCCGGGTCCCAAAGGATTCTTTTCTGTAGCAAGCTGCTGGTTTGGTTTCTCCAGCCAAACAAGAGAAGAAAAATTGAAGCTTTTGTTGTTCCAGGTCCCAAAGGATTCTTTTCTGTAGCAAGCTGCTGGTTTGGTTTCTCCAGCCAAACAAGAGAAGAAAAACAGAAGCTTTTGTTGTTCCAGGTCCCAAAGGATTCTTTCTGGTGTGTATATGAGCTAGCAGCTAGCTAGCTTCTGTTTGTTACTACTACCTCTATTTCATCCATCTCATCTGCCTGGCATATTTGGCCGGACCTGTCCGGGGCTCCTTTTAATCTGTAAGGCCGTGCAAGATACCAGCACTCACATGTGTTCATGGCTGGCGAATTACCCTAGGCACATGCTTGTAAATGCAGCAAGTGCTACCAATTTAGTACTCCAGGTTGCTTCTGCCAAACACTTCGCCACAACATTCATTGAAACTAACTTGTAGAGAATTGTGCACACCAAATTTGAAAATTTTCAAGTGGCAATCACATTTGACCACTGAAACATAAGCTACAAGTAATAGCTGATAATTCTCAGTTTCCTCGTGCTTATATGATATCCAAAATAAAAATGAACGTGCACCCATGGTTGGGAGTAAAGCACAGTGCAGCCTAAAAGAACACCGTATGCTCAAAAAAGCTAGATCTGAGGCAAGCTCTCATATTATAGATCGTTCATGCTCTCTTAGGGAATTTTATGACAAGCATTTCGACCCAGTCTGGAATTTCAGTGAATGGGACTTGGGAGTACACACCTTTGTTCTTGTTAAACCATAAGTAACAGAACCGAGTTTCACAGGTTACTCTTTCATAGGGTGGTGAACAATAATAAGCACAAAGAGTTATGTAACGATTTGACACTAAATTATACAAATGAAATGCATCTTGTTTTCATCTTCGACCATCTAAGGCCTCATGGACAACTCTACGCTGAAACAAATAATACTCCTAACTAATTTGACCATGGCAACCAACCCGAAATCCGTGCAGTGAAAACGGGAATTTTTTGCACTTTGCTAACAGAGCATTCCGGAACCACCTCTGTTCTATTCATCTTCATTTTTCTGTTTGGTCACACTTGCGTTAAACTCACACCTTCTTTTGCTGTTTTACATGCCTAAATTCAAGCCATTCCAAGTGAAATATGATTTACAAAACTCAGTATCAACAGAAACTAAAATTATTTAGAGTTTAGAGTTTCGTATTACTTTGGAAATAAATCATAATGTCAGACCATCAAGAAAATACACAACTAGAAATCATAATGGAAAGTGCTCACTGCATACAACAAGTAACAATCTACTCTAAATTATCAGACTAATTACCAAACCAACTAAACATGTACATCATCTTAACAGGTGTCTAAACAAGAGAAGCCAAAGGCGCAAAAATGGTACTGAATTGGAAAGTCTCAAAATGGAACGAATTTCACTGAAACGGCACCATGACATGTGCAGTGAATATTACCTCGGCTTTACTGCCAAGCCAACTTCCTTTTGAATACAGCAACCAAAAAATAATCTGGGGATTCCGAATCTGACATGACAAATATCTCCTATCCATTGCTTGCTTGGAGATGAATGGAGCTTCCCATTATGAACATGGCAACTATGAACATCAACAATGGCCATCGAAGAACAATTAAACTTCCAACCAAACCCAACCCAACAAAAGAATGTGTTCAACTCGCATGGAGCAGAAGCTGAGACCTAAATCTAGCAATTTGCAGCACCCTCATCGATATGGACAATTCCATTTTTCTGCCTCCCAGGGCATCACCTTCGAGCCTTGTTGCCTGAACTCTGCAGAAAACTCAAAAAACAACTATGAAACATACTCACTCTCGATCACCGGTTGTGTCCGTGTCCCCAACGCTACAGGTGCTTGCGTCCGCCCAACCTGCGCCATACGCAATGTCTCCCCAACCTCTGCATTCCGTTCCATCAGCTCCAACTTCTTGTCCCTTTTATACCTCACCAAACACAGCAGAAGCAAAGCCAACAGCCCCAATGCTATGGCACCCCCAACCACGGCGACGGTGACGGCAGTCTTCCACGCCTTCGAGCTGCCCTTAGCACGACCTCCCGCAGTCGGTATCGGCGGGGCAACTGTGCCTGATGGCGCTGGAGCGGGAACAATCTCACTAGAGTTCACCACTATTGAGAAGTGCCCTCGGCGATACGTCGAGCACACGTTGCTTGCCTCTAGGTCCTGGAACTGTGGCACTCCATCCAAATCAAACCACACACACCGCGGTGCTGGACCGCCTGGCGGCACCGCCTCGACATCGCTGAAATTTACAGAAATCGGACTCCCCGACGCGACAATGCTCAGCTCGGGCAACCCCACTGCCGACAAGTTGGCCGCGTCGTAGACCAGCAGCCCGAGCACCGGCGAGAGGTAGGTGTACCCGGGCAGCGGGTAGTAGAACTCGGACCGATTGCCCAGGTTGTGGTAGACGAGCACCACCCTCTCCACGTACGGCTGCACGATGACGCCGGTGGGCACGCTGAACTGGAAGTACTCGGCGACTCCTCTCCTCCGGAGGCTGCCGCTGCGCAGGCGGAGCGCGGAGACCGCGATGCCGGTGAGGTTGCCGGGCACGGTGCCGTTGTAGACAATGCCGGTGTGCGGCCGCACGAAGGCCCGGTACGCGTACTCCTGCAGCATTGAGTCCAGGGCCCTCGCCGGCGACGGCTGCTGCGCCGCCACTGGAGAGGAGCCCAAGAACAGCAGCTGGAGGAGGCAGGCACAGATCAGGAAATCCATCAGTAGGCTCCGCAGGGACCCGGGAGTAGAGCAACCGGAGCCCAAGAAGAGTCAGGATCCCCGCCTCATCTATGACTTCCACTAGGACTGACGCGCATACGAGAATCTGCGCCTCTTAACTCGGGGAAACCAGGACGAGATTTGGAGCGGAAAAGGCTGGGCTCGTCTGCAAGGACGGGCATTTACGCCCGGCGCGGGTTAGCTCCAAAGAAGCAGGCTTGAGCAAGTAGAGAGCAGCAATGGCGATGGAAGCTACGACGACCGAGAGATAGATAGGACCGAGTCCAACAAGTGGTAGGAGACGACGACGAATTGGGAAGAAACAATGCAGCCAAGAAAGCAAGATAGAATTGGGAGGAGAGGAGAATCAATCTCGGAGAAATCCGAGAGGAGAGACTGAGGCCGCAGAATTTGGTTTGGGATTAAAGCGCCCCACGAATGATTGCGACAGAGGGGTAGGAGGGGTTTGGGGATTGAGATCGACGGGGGGAGTGAGAGATTTTAGGAAGTGGAAGAGGAATTCATGGGAATGAGTGCTTTTTTTCACGGGTTTAACTGGACAGAATCCTATTTTCCCGGGATAAAAGACACAGGATTACAGCTGTCACAGCAGCATCAAGTTACTGATTTGCCCCTGGGCGGCAGAGGTGCGTGAACTCTACTTGTCTGCGCTCGTTGAGGGGTGGGTCCGGCAAAAAGGGGGGTTCGGTTGTCAGTCAGAGAGGTGCATGTCGTTCCCCGCTTTTGGCCGTCGTGTCCTTTTTTTCCGAACGTTCGGATTCTTCCGAGGGGCTTTTCTGCAAGTGAAGCTTCCCTCCTCTCCGGTGCGACAACTGCTTAGCACGAGGGCCTTGATGTAAAATCTTTAGTAGAGAAGAGATACCGACCTGTGGGCCCGTGGGGACGGGAGTCTTGACACGTTTTTTTATTTATCAAATAAAAAATAGCACCGTTGGTATGAAATTATAGAAATAACACCGCGACAGACATATACCGCGCTCCTATTCCGCGGTAGGCTACCTACCGCGTTTCTAGTTCGTGGTAGCAACGATGCGCGGTAGGTTGTCTACCGTGGACTGGGAGGATGGTAGGTAGCTTCTGCAGACCAGGAGTAGGGTAGAGAATACGTGTCGTCAGTGTAGTCTATTGTGGTGTTAATTTTATTATTTCGGATGCGGAGAGAGGAAAACTACATTCTCTAACGTCTAGGAAGGAACGATGAACATATTTGCTCCCAACGTTTGGATGCTTCTGAGACATTGATTACAATCAAAGTAGATGTCTTTCTGTAAAGTTCCTCGGTTCCATCGCAAGGTCACTGGCGTGTAGGACCACAAAGGTGAGGCCCACCGGCAGTGAGAATGATAGCAAACTTTCGTGGAGCTCTTTCCCAACGTATGGATTCGAGGGACTAGGGCTGAACTGAGAACTAGCGATTCAGGGGTCTCTGTGAAAAGTGCATCGGTCCCCACTGGAAGCTGGACCCCACGGTTGACCGGGCCCGCATGTCCGTGGTGAATCGGGCACAGCGTTTTCTCGTACTAACCTCAGGTGATTCCGCGGAAAGGACGGCTTGTGATGTGTGCTATAGTTATCAATACCGACTATACCGGCTAGTACGTATTATACCAACATCTAATATGGTATAAAGCAGTCATATGTCTTTATCTGCAAATTTCAATACTAGTTATCTGAAATTTCGATACCAGTGGAATTGGTAATATCGTCCATTGAACTATATGTTATATTTGATAGTACAATTATGTATTTAGAATAATACTATAAGTGATATTTTGTGTGCATATAATTAAACAAATATATACTTATATATATATATATATTTGTATTATTATATTAAATCATAAATGATACGTCGGTATGGCGATACATAAAAACCAAACCGGTACATCCTTCGGTACGGTACTGACCAACATGGTTATGGCAAAGCATAGCGAAGCACTCGTACTTCCGCGTGACAGCTGATCTAGGGCGTTGGGGTCTGCTGGAACACAGAAAATTCACATGAAATAGCTTAATTTCCGTAGCAATCGAGGAAATTTTATTCACATGAAACAGCTTAATTTATGTAGGAATCGGGAAAAAAAATCGTATTCCAGACTGTATCGTGGAACATTAGACCGGATGCTTTTCTTTGGGCGCTTTAGTTTGCTGAAGAGTGAAGTTTAGCTGGCTAGCTTGTGTGCAGTAGCACTATATTGCAGTATCATGACGAGACGATGGTTGGCGCCGTGTGTTTCTCGCATTATATATGTGTGTTTATTCTCCTTTTCGTCATCAATATTCTCTTAGTGTTCAAGGAATCAAAAGACAGCACTACTAGACTGTTGCAAATGGAAGGGCATATGTGTAGTGATGATGGGTATCATGCATGGCCCATTTGTCTTCCATGAAAGAGTAATCATTCAGTACTGATCAAAAAGTAGACGATTCCATCTGTGTTAGATATAATCAAATCAGACCGGCCAGTGCACAAATGGAAAGGTGAGTGGCCACCACAATTGATCTAGAAGCTTCTGTTTATCATGCCGCCATGAACTCCTCTTATTCAATTCTTCTTCTTCTTTGAAAGCCATATATAATCTCTTCTATATGTCTGTAAGTGGGGTATCACACTACGGCATTGCATAAAGTAGCACTACACTTCTTTTCACCAACTCTTCTCAGCAGTATTTTTTTCCCCACTAACAATGTAGTTTACGGTTAACATTTTCCCAATATTTCTGCAAAATATGGTCCTCCACCATGGTCTTACATTTGGGAAGTTCACCTGGTCAATGCCATTAATTATTAGAGCACAATTATTGTAATATACGAAACCTAAACAAAAACAATGCTGATGATACTGACAGTTCAATAAAGGATCTGGTCCTACGTGACACAAAAAGGAAAAACATATCAGGTCCTACTTTGCCGATCGACTTGCTGAATTATGCAGATAACAAAAAAGAGCATGATCGCTGTATAAACATGAGAGAAACTCGAATTTTCCTATGAAATTGAGTGCCTGTATTCATCAAATGCAATCGTCAAAAGTGTTCGATTCGTAATCCGGCCAATAGCTACGCTTGGAACCATATACTATATACACAAGAGAACGGTGGACAATCGGTGCATGTGTGCCTAGTACAGTTTAAGTCAGCGGCGGATCCAGAAATAGGGCAAAGAGTGCTAACTCATGATTTGCTAGAAGTCTTCTTAGATTGCAATTAAACTGTAACATAGTAAAAAGTACGTAGCACTGACCCAACAACTGATATTATAGTGAAACAGATATATAATATTGAAAAAAGACACTGTATAAATGACATTGAAAAAAGAATTCTAGCCAGAATAAATACCCAATTAAGGGAGATTCGGTCCACCAATCTACACGCTACATTTGCACCATCGCAACCTGCATAGATAAAGTAGCATATATAATTCATAAACTGGAATGACAAACGACGTGAATAGTAAATTCACAAATACAAAACAATGAAACATACCACTAAGTTCAAGCACGAGGTATTTTTGTTCCGGCGTGACTTCACACTTTGAAAACGATGTAAAATGCTATCATCTTTAATCATTGCAAATATGTCTCACTCAATATAGCATAGCATACTATCATTCATCCAATTGTCGTTCATTTTATTTCTTAGCTCAGTCTTAACAAGATTCATAGCAGAAAAGGCTCATTCAACTGTCGTTGTTGCCATGGGCAAAATCAAGGCAAGTTCAATGAGACGATACGCCAATAGGCAACATGTGTATGTATCAGTTTGAACCATCTTCACAGCAAGATTCCCAATATCATTATAATTTGAGGAACCTTCATCATCTCTCACATCAATAATGATTGTCTCAAGTTGGTCCCTTAGGACTACACAATCTAAAGAGGTAACAATAAAAGAAATAAACGACATCTTTATGTACATTGTACTCTAGCCAATCAAATTTGATTAACTATGAATTTACAAAGGCCCTTGTCTGGATCACATGCTCTTTGCATGGAAAATCATGACCAAATGGTTTAAATGGACCCATAGCAAAAAAGTGCTCTCCTAACATCATCTCTAATATCAGGATCAAACTCTTTAATTGGCTTCCGAAGCCCTGAACCAGCAACAATATCATCCATATTAAGCTCAATACGTGGTCTTTTTTGCTCAACACCGCTACCTTGAGTTGCTAAACTTTTCTTAGAGGCCTCTTTTGAAAAATATTTCTCCGTCTAGCCGAAAACCTTACAAGTAGCAACATATCATTCTAATTAGCTACTGAAATTTCAGAATTGCCGTATTGGGAGTGAGACTGAATTTACAAACCTGGAGGGCAGAGCGGAGTAGGGCAGAGTAGGAGGGCAGCGGGCGAAGGGTAGCGACGAGCAGAGCAGAGTAGGAGGGCGGCAGGCATAGCCGCGGCGGGTAGAGCAGAGTAGGGGCGGAGGGCGGCAGGTGGAGCAATGCAGGGCAGAGGGTGGCAGGCAGTGAGCAGAGCACTAGAGTAAAGTGGTAGTTGTAATCCAGACATGGTCAAGGTTGTTAGCTGAACCGAGTAGTCAGGTTAGGCGTGCGTGTGTGTTTTAGATTGTGCGCGGTGTGCGTAGACATCGAGGGAGTTGTGTTCGGCAAAACCAGATTGTGGCATGACTAACAAGTCCTAGCCGAAGTTGTTTAAGTGTTTTAGTTTTGCATTCAATCACTCTTGAGAAATACAAGCGAAAATTGCCCCACGTATTGTCTCTGAACATTGTTGTTCTTCTTATCTCTGAACCTTACTGTTCATCGTTAGACAAAAACACAATCTGTGATTGTTTGGGCGTGTTGATCCTAGGCTCAAATCCAACACTTGGTATCAGAGCTTAGGGTGTGCCCACCTATCCCAGATTTGACACCATGGCGAACACCACTCAGCAGGCGGCGAAGGAGAGCGGCGGCTTGCCATTCAACTATCCGATGCTGATGTCGTCCAATTACACGACATGGGCGATCAAGATGGATGCAATTATGGATGCCCAAGGAGTCTAGGATGCCATAAAACCGGCGGTCGGAGTGACCGTGGAGGCGAGGATGGACAAGACGGCGTGAGCTTAATTTTTTTAGGTTGTCCCAGAGGATGCTCTTTTGCATATCGCAATGAAGAAAATAGCAAAGGAAGCCTAGGACAGTCTGAATACAAGGTATCTCGGTGTTGACCGAGTAAAGAAGGTGAGGTTGCAGACCTTGAAGAGTGAATTCGAGGCCCTGGGCATGACGGAGTGAGAGTCGGTTGATGAGTTTGCCAGCAAGCTAAGCGGGATGGCGACCAAGTTCAGAAGCCTTGGCGACACCCTTCATGATACTGCACTCGTCAAGAAACTCTTGGATTCTGTACTAGACAGGTTCCTCCAACTGGTCGCCTCGAGAAAGCAGTCCTATGACATTGATGTAATGTCGTTCGAGGAGGCGATTGGGAGCCTCAAAGCATATGAGGAGCGTACTCGTCCACGCGGCAACACTGGCAGCACCTACTCACTCATGTAGAGTGGCAGGTGCAGCAGAAGGCCAGTGGCAGTGACTCGTCGTTGAGCAACAAAGGGCGTGGCACTGGCGGGTTGGACGGACGTGACCGGGGCAAAGGGCACAGCATAGGGCGCGGCCGCAGTAAGGGAGGCTGCGGAAACTCCACCGGCGGCACCAGCAGCGACAGAGACAAACGTCACATTAAATGCTTTAATTGTGACAAAATGGGGCACTATGCTTTTGAGTGCCGCAGCAAGCGTCGGGATGAAGAAGCAAACTTGACTCACGCTCAGGAGGATGAGCTGGCTCTGATGCTGGCCATAAGCTCATAGGAGCCGTGTGATATTGTGTTGCTAAATGAGAACACGTCGTGCCTAATCTGTGCACTGATGTTGGAGATCACTGTGCAGGGGAGAAAAGGTCGACATTCGATGTGTGGTGTCTTGACAATGGTGCTAGCAACCATATGACGGGGGAGTGACCCTTCTTCGCTGACCTTGATGAAGGTATTGTCGGGCAGGTGCGCGTTGGTGATGGTTCCACGGTGTAAATCAATGGAAAAGACTCGATCTTGTTCAATTGCAAGAACGGCGAGCAGCGGCTGTTGTCGGAGGTATATTTCATTATGAGTCTTTGCAATAGCATCACGAGCCTTGGTAAATTGGCAGAGGACGACAGTAGGATAGAAATCAATGGATATTTTTTGTGGCTGTATGACCGAGGTGGGAGGCTGCTGATGAAGGTGAAGCGCTCTTGCAATCGGTTGTACAAGATCACATTGCAAATTGGTATGCCAATCTGTCTTGTCGTTAGCATTGACAAACCGGCGTGGCTCTAGCACGCCCGGCTGGGGCACCTGAATTTCTAGGCTATGAAGACCATGGTGGACAAGGAGATGGTGCAAGGAGTGTCAAGGGTGGAGCACCCTACGTAGCTGTGCGAGAGTTGTTTGGTTGCCAAGTAAAATCGTCTGCCATTTCCACCGTAGTCTCTGTATCGTGCTGACAAGCCACTCGGTCTGGTTCACGCCGATCTATGTGGGCCAATCACACTGCAGACACTCGCTGGTAACAAATACTTCATGTCGTTGGTTGATGATTTTAGTAGGTTTATGTGGGTGTACATGATCAAGTCCAAGGATGAGGCACTGTCAGCATTCAGAAAATTCAAGGCGTTGGTTGAAAATAAAAAGACACAGAAGCTCAAAATGCCGAGGACAGACTGTGGCGGGGAATTCTTGTCACGGGAATTCTCTGAGCTATGTGCTGAAACAGGGGTACATCGTCACCTCACCGCGCCGTATAGCCCTCAGCAAAACAACATGGTGGAGCACCGGAACCGCACGGTGTTGACAACCACAAGAAGTTTACTGAATGCAATGAAAGTACCTAGGAGTCTGTGAGGAGAAGCAGTCTGGGATGTAGTGTACTTACTAAATCGATTGCCAACTCAGCGCTACACCATATGAGGCTTGGACTGGAAAGAAGCCAAGTCTAGAGCACCTCAGGGTGTTTGGTTGTGTGGCGCACATGAAAATACCAACAGTACATTTGAAGAAATTGGATGACCGAAGCAAACTGATGGTGTATTTGGGGGTAGAACCTGGAAGCAAAGCACATCGCTTACTCGATCCACAAGGTAAAAATGTGTGTGTTAGTCGAGATGTAGTGTTTGATGAGAGCAGGAGGTGGAACTGGAACAAACCAAGTAGTGACAGTCAGAGTTGGGCTGATTTTACTGTTCATGAACCTACAGCACAGTCTGCTGAAGCAGAGGGGAGTGCTGGTGCGGCAGGCTTGCCGCCGCATGAACCAAGCTCTCTGAGTCCTGCAGTAGGTACAACAATTAATGCATTACCCATCCCTACCACATTAGCGCCAGATCAGATCAGGCAACGCCGACACCACCTAGCCCGGTTGCCTGGACGTTGCCAAGTTCATCCACTGAAGATGAAACACCACCAAAGTTAAGGTCTTTGGCAGACATTTATGAGGAGACAGAGGAAGTCCAACTACATGAAGAATTGTACATGGCGGCAATGTAGGAGCCAAGTGTCTTTCGAGAAGCTGCAAAAGATGTAGAATGGCGAAAAGCTATGAAGCTTGAGATGGAGTCAATTGAAAGAAATGAGACATGGCAGTTGACTGAACTATTGGCAAGTTGCAAGCCCATCGGACTCAAATGGGTTTACAATTGAAGAAAGATGCTACCGGCCAAGTTCAAAAGCATAAGGCAAGATTAGTTGCAAAGGGCTATGTACAAAAGAAGGGAATTGATTTTGAGGAAGTGTTTGCATCGGTGTCAAGGTTGGAGACAGTAAGATTGCTACTAGCTTTGTCGGCACAACAAAAATGGCAAGTACACCATCTGGATGTCAAGTCTGCGTTTTTGAATGGGTACTTGCAGGAAGAAGCAAGGTTCAAGAAAGCGCTAGGCGCTAGGCGGGCGGTGGCCTAGGGCCTAGCGCCTAGGCAGACTAGGCGGTGCCTAGGCGGTGACTAGGCGGTGCCAGGCGGATCGGCAGCTACAGTGCGAGATGAGCCCATTAACAGAATAATTTGATGAATTGAGCAAGCATCAGGCATCAAATTGAGCAAGATAGAAGGAAAATTACCTGAAAAAACAAGACATATGCAATTTGATATAGTCATGTATATTATCTCCCATCCAAGGCTCCAAGAGCTTGATGTAAACATGTATGTATTGTAATCAAATAATGATGTAAACTCGCATATTTAATCAATGATGAGTTATTTTGCTATTGTGTTGTGTACTTGTGTGAAAGAATGAATAAATGGTTGATGAATCATGAATGAATGATAGTATGAAACTATGAAACATATGCGACCACACATCTCAAAGACTTGACATTGAAAATAATCAAAATATCATAAGTTCATAACATGGCAATTGCCAACTCCACATAGCAAGCAAAATACTAATATAGTTTTTGATGAATTGCTAAGATGACTCAATCATCAATCATGAGTTAGTGTCTTCGTCTTCCTCCTCATAATTCCTAGTAACAACCACTTCCTCTTGGTGGGACTCGAACTCAATGTCGTCCTCCCCTCATTGACATCCCTTCGGGCCGGACGAGAAATCATCTTCATAGAGGTCTCTCACTCTTGTGCTCCTCTGAGGTTGCATGGCTTCACTAGCCTCAGATGCTTCTTCAATGGCCTCAACCTCTTGATCATCATCACCACCTTCAATTATCCATCCTTGAGCTTGTGTAGCATCCGAAGCTAGAATGACATCAATGTTCTTCATATTGCTTTTCTCTTTTCTGCTCAACAATCTTGCATTGAATTGAACATAGACTAGATTGTTGAGACGTTTCACATCTAGCCTATTTCTCCTCTTTGAATGTATCTACAAATTGCAAAGTGGAGTGTAGTAGTAACATAGTTGACATATTGAGAATGAGATAATTTATACTTTATAGTTGAGACTTGAGAGTTGAGACTTACCATATCAAAAGTGCTCCAATTTCTTTCACATCCGGATGAACTTGAGGTCAAGGAGAGGATTCTTATGGCCATTCTTTGCAAAGTAGGAACTTGATATCCAAAAGTGGACCACCATGTTGCTAGCCATTAGGAAAAATAGAAGGAAATTAGTACAAGACAAATAGTTAAATAAGAATGCATTTATTTGAAATCATGATTGTGAGCATAAGTTTACCGGGATTAAAATTGTTTTTTTGATATCCAAGTTTGGCGGTAGGTTTCCGAAAGACCCCTTCTTGATCTTTAAACTTGTGCCAGTCCTCATTAAGCACTTGAGCTTGCATTTCATCATGACCATGATAAAATGTTTCAACACATTCAAATAATGCATCCATAAGATTTGTATCTTGCAAGATGGTTTTATCGTTGTAACTATAATGTGGATTCAGAAGGTACACTGTCAAGTGCAATGAAGAATCAAGCCTCCCTGCCATCTTTACATCAATTGCATCCATGATCAATTTGTAGTTGTTGTCCAAATTGTTCAAGGCCTCTTTAATTTGCTTCTTTGCTTGTAGTATTTCTCCATAAACAAATGCCAAAGATGGACCATCCCCATCTACCATGCGAAGAACTTTCACCAATGGTTCAAAAACCTTCAATCAATACAATATACAAGGTTATGAAATAGCAAATAAGGCAAGAATCACATAATAAACATCACATATTCACAAGGATATAATGATTGGCTATACCTTCAAACAAGTAGACACACCATTCCAAAAGGCTCTACTCATTAGTGTACTAGTTGCCGTCTTGCCTTTTTGTGTTTTAGTTTGAATGTTATCCTCCCATTCCGAACTAAGCGCCATCGACCTTAGTGCGTCCTTCTTCTCAATCAAACTTTGCAAAGTAAGAAAAGTCGATGCAAATCTAGTCACCCCCGGCCTTATTATATCTCTTCTCTTTGTGTATTTCCTCATTAAGGCCAATGTCCTATGATGTGCATAGACAAATATGGTAAATGCCTTTGCTTGATCGATTGTCTTCTTATACTTTGGCATATTCTTGACAATGGCTTCTAGCATCAAGTTAATGGTGTGAGTTGCACATGAGCTCCAAAAGATATTTGGTCTCTTCTCCTTCAATAATGTCTTTGCTCCCATGTTGTTGGAAGCATTGTCCGTGACTACTTGCACAATATTTGTTGGACCTAGTTGTTCAATGCAAGTATCTATGTACTCGAATATGTACTCACTTGTGTGTGCATGATCTGACGCCTCCTTTGATTGTATGAAGCTTGTCCCCAATTTGCAATGCACACACACATTCATGATGCTCCTCCTCTTTTGATCGGTCCAAGCATCGGTCATGATGGAGCACCCGGTTAAAGCTCTCTCTTCTTCATGTGTCTTCAACAAATCCTTTGTTCTTTCCACTTCCTCTTTCAACAACTTCTCCCGACAATCATATGGAGAAGGACCTACAAACCCCGGTCCAAAGCGACCAATAGCCTCACACATTTGTTTGAACTCGTCATTGTTGATGGCATTGAAAGGGACACCTAAACATAAAAACATACAATACAATATGAGGCTAACAATCAACGGTTCAACGAAAGGATATCAAGCATGAGAGAATGAGAGTTGCAAAATATACCATGAGCATAAAGCCATCTCACAACATATTGTTTCACCTTATGATTTCTTTCTTTCCAAAGTGCATCTTTAATATTTTGTTGTCGGGTTGTCAAAGCAATGGAAGTATCAATAGGGCAGGCAAACTTATCCATTGGCCCTAATGTACGAGGTGCCGAGCCTCCAACAACTTCAAGATCTTCATCTTCATTAGGGTCATCTTGTTTTTCAATTGTCACTTCATTTCTAAGCTCTTGCTCTTTTGCTTTCTTTGCCTTCTTCAATGCGTGTGCATCCTCTATAGACTTCCTACATTTCGTTTGTTCTTCTTGTATGGACTTTGGACATCTAGCAACGTTCCCCCGAATATGACCAATATGTTGTTTGAGCCTATACACCCCTCCGTGAATAACCTTTTGACACAAGCGACACTTCACTCTATCCAAGTTGTTTGGATCATCTAAATACCCAAATTCCCATCCTATATCTTCGGAATTCCTCTTAAGGACGCTTGAACTTGTTGGCGTTGTCGCACCTCCGGAAGCAACGAATGACATCTTGACAAAATGACAAATTAACAATAAGTCATAACATACATCTATAAGTGTTAACATGGCTGCCTAGAGATCAACTCATCAACATGACAACATTGGATAAAAATGGGATAAACATGACAGCATTGCATAAAAATGGGATAAACATGACAACATTGGATAAAAATGGGATCAACATGACAGCATTGCATAAAAATGGGATCAACATGATAGCATTGGATAAAAATTGATGTACCTCACCTGTTAGCACAATGAAAGTAGAAATATGTAAACCAGGAGAAACTATACTCAGATCTCATTTAAGTTAAACAGCTGCATTTTTAACAACTACTAAGATTGTAAACATGAATGCTTGATGTGTTAGCTGCATTTAAGCTAAACAGCTGCATACAACTACTAGTACTAAGATCTCCTTTTTTGCCCCTTCGTATTATCTTGGCAGAATGTAAACATGAATATCAACTACTAAGATTCCTCGATGTGTCTCAACAGGGAATGCTTGATGTGTTAGCAACTTAGCATTGCTTTGGAAGAGTTTGACGGGAAAACAATGTTAACAATGCAACTACGAGTGAATTATGATCCAAAAGATTTAGACAAATGAGGTTAATTTACAGTACATGCAACTTCCCAGTCTTTAAAGGTAATAAATGACGATAGTTTGGTGCACGATATGATTCATATCTATTCTCGCGTTGTATTGAGTTAGTAGTACACAATACACTAGTACTTTTGTAAAAGGGCATTGTTCCCATGCAATCGACTCCTAATAATTTGTTGGGATTCTGCACTTCAATTCAACTCTTGTTTTATGGGGAATTCTCAAGGAACATCTTTGGAGATGAGCGAGGAAAAGCTCATAATCTTTACACTTGTTTACCATGTTATTAAATAGTTTGAGAAAAGGAAATGGGGAATGAATTACAAAAAATTCTCAAAATGGTAATATGTCGAACTCGGAAGGCGTGCAAAAATAACTATAAAGATTAGTCGGGAGTAGTAGTTCTATGGAAACTACATACGCTATGTTCACTCGACTACAAGATAATCTCTGTACTCCACTTGACAAGTTCTTTTGATGAAGACAAGACCGAGCAGCCGTCTTCCGTGAGGAGCTCAAGCAGACCACTCCAAAGCTGTACATATCACCTCTCAACGTAGCAACCCATCCTTGCCCATACTCGGGTGGGATGTAATCATGTAGCCAGTCCGACTAGCTCGGTTGTGACATGAGTTTAGTTGGCAGGATCAATCTGGAGAGTCCAAAATCGCAACATAAGCTTTGAATTCTTTGTCAAGCGAGGATGTTCTTGGACTTGATGTCACGGTGGATAATGTGAGGCTTGCGACACCGTGGATATAAGAAAGGCAGGGCTTGCTCCTTGTGCAATCTTGAGCAGACCGCCGATCAAGGAATGAGTGGCATCATCATCCTGTTGTGAAGCCAATCATCCAGCCGCCATTCTCCATGTAAGAATATATAAGAGTCTTGAATCTCCTGTGTGCGATAACCCCAGAGCGGTACAAGATTGTCATCTTTGCGCCATGGAGAGTGCTTCAACCTCTGCGGTGAATTCCCTTTCCATCGTGCACATTTCACCATTGAGCTTCTTGATGGCGACTTGGAGCCATGGGGTAAATCGGCCTTGTAGACTAGCCCATAGCCTCCACATTCGATGATGTTCTCTGGTGAAAGTTATGGTGGAGCAGAGAAGGAAGGGACATCGGAGGAGGAGGGCGGTGGGGAATTGAGAAGAGAGGGGGAGAGGAAGGTGGAAGGGGGAGTGCAGAGTGGAGGTCGGCGAGGAGGAGGGGGACCAGAGAGGAGCGAGAGAGAGAGGGAGGTCGGCGGCGGCGTGCCTCGGATCGATGGTGGGACGGCTGTGTTTTGGAGGCGGCGAGCTCGATTGATGGCGAGACAATGGCGAGCTCGATTTGGCGGGCGAAGCTCAATCGGCGCGGCGAGCTCAATCGGCGGCGAGCTCCAATCGGCAAGACGATGGTGGAATCGGGCGAGCTACTCAGAGGCGGGAGGCGAACCTAAGCGCCAAGATCGCAAGTTGGCAACCTGATCGAGCGCCAGAGTTTTATATCTGCCGCCTTGGCGCTTCGCCGAGCGCCGAGAGCCGCAAAAGCGGCGCGGAGGATCATGGAGACCGCCGAGGCTCGTCTAGGCGCCCGTCCGCCAGCTCAACGATTAGGGTTGCAAAGATCGCGTGAGGGCATGATAAGCGCCTAGTCGGCGCCTAATGAGCGCCTGCATCCGACTTTCACAACCATGGGAAGAAGTATATGTTTGTCAACCGAAGGGATTCATTGCTAAAGGCAAGGAGCACATGGTATATAAACTATCAAAGGCATTGTAAGGGTTGCGACAATCACTAAGAACCTAGAACACCCGACTTGATTAGACTTTGAAGGAACTTGGATTTCAGATATCCCTACAAGAACAAAGTTGTGTACAAGAGATGCACTAGAGGTGAGTTGCTCATTGTCGGTGTTTATGTTGATGACTTGATCGTCACTGGCTCAAGTACAGTGGAACTTGATCACTTCAAGCAACAAATGAAGAAGGAATTCGAGATGAGTAACCTAGACCTTCTCTCATACTATCTTGGCATAGAGATGTAGCAAAATAGCAATTGTATAATGCTAAGACAGACCGGTTATGCAAAGAAAATTCTTCAGCAAGCCGGAATGTTTGAGTGTAATGCTGCTCTGTATCCGATGGAGGCAAAGCTGCACCTAGGCAAAGACAAACAAGGAACACCGGTAAATGCAACTGAGTACCACTATCTGATTGAGAGCCTCAGATACTTAACCCACACTCGGCCGGATCTGTCCTACTCGATAGAAATGGTGAGCAGGTACATGGGGTCACCAAAGGCGGGTCACTTCCAGGCAGTGAAGCATATCCTAAGGTATGTCAGGGGGACAATTAACTATGGACTTGCTTACTACAGAGGAGGATAAAGGGAGTTGATATGCTACAGTGATAGCAACTTGGCCGGGGACCCTGATGGTCGAAAGAGCACTAGCAGCATGTTGTTCTACTACTCTGGTAGCCCAATTGCTTGGTGCTCTCAGAAACAAAAAAACAGTGGCCTTGTTGTCCTGTGAAGCAGAATTCATGGCCGCAATGGCAGCGGCGTGTCAGGCCGTCTGGCTAAGAAGCTTGTTGAGTGATCTGTTGGGTTGCGCTCCAAAGGCAGTGGTGATGCGAGTGGACAACAAATCAACCATTGCCCTCATGAAGAATCTTGTCTTTCACGAGAGAAGCAAACACATTGACACTCGTTTTCATTACATCAGTGAATGCATTGAGAATGGTCTGGTGATTGTGGAACATGTCAACAGTGAAGAGCAATGTGTCGATATTCTGACGAAGGCGTTGCCAAGAGTGAAGTTTGCAGAGATGCATGAGCTCCTAGGGGTCAAGACTCTCAAGTGCACAAGTCAGGATTAAAGGAGAGAGTGTTAGTTGTAATCTAGACATGGTCAAGGTTGTTAGCTGAACCGAGTATTCAGGTTAGGCATGCGTGTGCGTTTTAGTTTGTGCGCGGTGTGCGCAGGCATCGAGGGAGTTGTGTCCGGCAAAACCGGATTGTGGCATGACTAACAAGTCCTAGCCGAAGTTGTTTAAGTGTTTCAGTTTTGCATTCGGACACTGTTGAGAAATACAAGCGAAAATTGCCCCACGTATTGTCTCTGAACATTGTCATTTTTCTTATCTCTGAACTTTACTGCTCATCATTAGACAAAAACACAATATGTGATTGTTTGGGCGTGTCGATCCTAGGCTCGAATCCAACATAGAGGAGGGACGGAGGGCGGCGAGCAGAAGCACGGGGCGGCGGGCAAGAGGAGGCGGTGCGCAGGGAGCTAGGGAGGGAGGGCCACGGGTGGACCACCGGAGCAAGGGCGGGTGGGCAGCGGGCGGAGGGCAGAGGCACAGGTTGTGGGCAGGTTTAGCTGTTAGGTTTTAAAGTCTGTATTGAGTTTAGTTTGGTTTTTCTTTGTGTGAATGGAGGAAGCTGATGTATGCTGCTAATGGGAAGAACAAGGCAGCTCGTCCGGAGAGTTACCGCGATGAGTGGGATGACGATCATCTAGTGGCACAAGCAAATGAAGATTTCAAGAAATACTTTTAAAATCTATATTGCGATTTGTGGTTCTCATCTCGATATTCATTTCAAGTCCGTGACAGTCATTGCAATAAACATTACAGAGCAAATAATGTTGTACATGTGTGGTCTCGAGTTTGGAATGGCCATTTCGTTGATTTACCTGCGAAATTTATTGATTATTTGAGGCTTGTAAATCGTACTGACCCGGTGGGGGGAAAAAAAGAAGGAACAGAGAGAATGCACCAGCCGGGAATCGAACCCGGGTCTGTACCGTGGCAGGGTACTATTCTACCACTAGACCACTGGTGCTTGTTGTGATCGTCCAGTGCTTATAAGTTTATATTCATGCATGTAAGTATTTCCACAAAGCATGAACCTGAAGCTTCCATCCCAGGAACACAACTAAAGCACAAGGTGTTTTGCTGTTGTTGCAAGATTCCATTTCATCACTCTTACTCCAAGTATGGAACCAGTGAAGTTGCCTCCTATCCTTGTATTATCACATCAAATTTCCATTGACAAAAAACTATAGGAACAAAAAAAAAACATGCTACCATTACAAGGAAGAGAAACCTCCATATCACAGCAAATTTAGACTCCCCTAAATGAAAGATGGAAGTGAACTAATCTACACAAATACCAAATGTCCAAATCCAACCAAAGAAAAGGACACCAAGAGCATTTCCTGGTCCTAAGTCTCGACGCTGTCGTCCTCCTGCGAGTATATCCTCCCCGGCTGGCCGTCCTCCAGCGCGCCGTCCACGGCGAGGTCGACCGCGTCCTTCCCCGCCCCCCTCAGCTCCGCCGTGCTCCCGTGCCGCCGATACAGCACCCTGGGCGCCATCTCCAGCGCGCGCTCCCGCATCCTCCGCACCTCGGACTCCGGCAGCGCCGCGAGCGTCTCGGCGATCTTCACGCCCCCGAACACCACCGTCTCCTTCTGTATGTACACCGAGAAGTCGTCGTACCGCCCCGGGGTCAGGTGCCAGCCGTACTGCCGCCTCGCCGCAACGTCCTCGGAGGACACGGGCACGCAGCCCGCGAGGATGGCGTCGAACGTCGAGCGCCGCGTCGGCGTGTCGCCCGGCGGCTCCAGACAGAACTTGGCCCTCAGCATCGGCTGCATGTACCGGACGGGGTCGTGCGAGCACTTGCCGCCGGAGCAGTTCACGACGACGCACGCGTCGGTGCGGTTCGCGCACTCGGCGAGGATGGAGCCCCGGATGTTGGGCCGGGACGGGCGAGAGACGCCGCCGGCGAAGAGCATCAGAGCGGTGCGGCGGGACCTCCGCGCGCGCGAGAGCCACGCTCGCAGCCCAGGCAGCGACGCCGGGTGCTGATTGGTGCAGTGGGGCTACATGGGCCTACTCCATGGGTGCTTCAGCTCGCCCCTGGTTTAAGTATACCACTGTTCCTGCACTGCAACAGATGGTTTGATAGTGGCATTATTGCGGTCATCAATGTGTTGCATCGATCGAGCCCCAAATCCAAATCCAAATCCAATGGATGCAATGTGGAGCAGTATCTGAGGTTAAATTTGTCATTCTTGGCCAGCCAGGCCTCAACATCCTGGCATTGGCAAGGGCCATCGGCCTCTTGGTCTTGGGAGATCAGCCATAAATACGTACGGATGCATCTACCACCCAAGGCTACCCAGATGCATGGAGTATTGCCAAACTTCAGAAAACGTTTCTGCCCAGCCAGCTAGGCAGCTAGCTCATTCTTGTGCTGTATGATTGGCACTAGTATCTAAACTTGTAGTACATCACCATGCAAGCTGACCTGCAGATCGATGTCAAGTAATTTATGTGGAAGCTGGAAGCGGGTAATGTCATTTGGTTTAACTTGCCTGGTCTCAGTGTGGCAACAAGATCCCGTCCGGAGAGTAGCTATCTTCTTGGATCTGTTTCGTGACAAATTTATGTCCTCTGTCTAGGCTTGGATCCTCACCTAACAATACAATTGAAGTAGCTGGCCAGCCAGCGCCAGAGTGGTCACTCGCTCCCATGATCATCTATGCTATTGCTAGGCAGATCGATCCAGTCGACGTGCTGCATGCCGGCCGGCGATTAACTCACCAACGGTTTGGTAGGTGCAACACGCAGCATCAGGGGCGGATCCAGGCCCTACGCTTCAGCCCTAGGCCTAGGAACTAAAACCCCATGAAAGTATACTCGGGAAATTGCCAAAAAAAACAGGGGCAGTGGGTTCAGCCAAAGAAGAAGCCAGTCCAGCCCGGGGTTCAGCCAAGGCACTGAAGGAAACTATGCAAAGGTTCCAATCTCATGCACAATGTTAAGGGACCAAAACCCAAACCGTATTTCATTATCTTGATGTACACCAATCTCAGTGTACAAGTAGTAAACTCAACCTTCAAAGTGCTGTTCATTTTGCCTATTCACACCGATCAATCTCACCAGTCCTGCATGCATGGAAACCAAACCGTGTAATACAAACTTTGCCTATAATGCACACCGGTCAAATTCACCAAAACTACATGGAAATTCAAAACCACATATAATCTTACACAAAAGCAGCAACCTGTAACTAATTTACAATCCAAAAAAGAATGGACAAAATTTATGCACACCAATCACAACCAAACCAGCTGCAAGCCGCCCAAACAAGATACCAGAGGACACACGTCAATCTGCGTCAGGTACCAATGCATTTGGCTGAGGCATTGTTCCGTAAATTGGCAACACTAGTCGGAGAATTGCTGGATTTGCGGGGTGACGGCTCGCCTGGGCTGACTGGAGATTCTGTTCTGGGGGCGACAGGAGATACTTCTTCATGCGCTAAATAAGCTTGAACCATTGGACAGATCATTGTCCCTTGAAAGTCAGGTTTGCTATGCTTTTCAAGATTTGTGGGGGATCCTGATATTTGTATAGCTAAGTGCTAGGTGAATGAGGTTTGGAACATTAACTTTGTCAGGAATTTTGGGACAGAGGAGAAACACCAGTGGGAGGACCTGAAACAAATTTTAGATGGAGTGGTTCTAACGGAGGACAGAGATGTGGTGTCTAGAAAAATCAGATCAGTTTTCAGTCAAGTCCTTTTTACAGGCAATTTGGTTGGGGGGGGGGGGATGCTAGTAGAAAGCTTCAGAAGCCGTGGGCCAGTAGAATTCCTCTCAAAGTGAATATTTTCTTATGGCGGACTTACCAGAGTATAATTTAGACGGCGGGCCAACTTAGATTGAGGGGTTGAAAAGGGGATGCTAACTGTATCTTATGTGGGGTTGCAGAGAACGCTAATCATGTGTTTTTTCGTTGGGTTTTGGCAAAATTTGCTTGGTTTTGTATTAAAGAGATTCTCCTTGGGGAAAGAGTTCCAGACTCTCTTGATGATCTTCATTTGTGGTAGCTTGACAAGAGGGGTGCTAACGATTATCACATTGGTTTATTCAGTTTTGCTGCTTTGGCCTGGACTCTCTGGAAAATCAGGAATAAATGAGCGATTGAGAGAATTTTCCCTAAATATCCGACTGAAGTTATGTTCAAATTTGTATCTTGTTTGCAGCGGTGGCAAATCCTCCTCACAGAAGCTGGTCATTTGAAGCTGGCTGATCTGCTAAAGTCGGCTGAGGAGTGGCTGAAGAATTTTTGCGTTGCAAGGCAGGTTCAGCTGTTAGGTCTTTAAAGTCTGTATTGAGTTTAGTTTGGTTTTTCTGTGTGTGACTGGGGCTTTTAGTCTTTGGGCGCTGTTTGTCAGTTCTCTGTGAACTTGTTTGCTGGAATTGTTAGCTGGTTTCCTAGCGTGGCTTTGTAGTTTTTTGGCTTGTAAAAGCTGGTTATTAGCTTTCTATATAAGCTGGGTTCTTCCTTGTTAAAAAAAAGTTTGAACCACTGGAAACATATTTTCGCTGTAGGTGTCATTGCTATCTTCTTCTGGGTTGCTGTCTTCCATGTCACTAACATCCAACGAGACAACATCGTGGGGGGTGAATTGGTGAAAGTCTACTATCTCACGCAGGAAGCGATTCTCACGAGCATACATGGAATTTTCTTGTGCCAGCCTTGATTTCTCGGCTAGTAATGTCTCCAGTTGCACGCGGATCTGTTTCAAGGAGGATGACTATTTCAGTATAACTTGCAGAGGGCAGGCTATAGTCATCAACTAAAAAGGCATCTTTAAAATTAACTTGTACTAAAGCAATAATTGAAAAGACACTAGTAAACCTCTTCAAATTTTTTAGATAATGGAAGAGTTTGAACCTCTCCCAGCCTCTGCATCTAGGATGCACACAGCCCAATTTATTACAAAAATCCGAAATCCAAGTTACCAACAGTTTAAAGTGTCACGAAGCAGCTCAACCACAAAAAAAGAACTGAACGATAAATTCACTCATTACAAATTCTGTGACTACGCCGCCACCCATGGAAGTTGAAAATTTGCTTTGCTACCCATTCCAACCTGGCACTTCTGTTCAACATCAACTCCTTCTGGATTGGTTTCTGCATAGTTGCCCATGCCCTCATCCAGTGCACACTCAATAAGATAACCTGCAAGGGATTATTGATATCTTTTTTTTTATCAAAAACTGCATCATTCCGACATAGCCAAATAGACCAACATAAGGCACTGGCTCCAACCAGGAGTTGTGTTTTTAATTTATTTGGAATGCCTGCTAACCAATTTCCAAATAAGTTAGCTATATTTACAGGAGGAAATAAATTAAACGCACATTGAACAGTCCACCATACAAGACGTATAAAAGGACAGTCAATAAAAAGATGCTGGATTGTTTCCTCAGAAACACAGAAAAAACAAATGAAAAGGCAGTTTGACTGTGATCTATTTAGTTAACAGTCAGATGAAAGTACGGATCCGCAATTGTTTAATTTAAATTAAGATTATGGATTCAACCTCCCATCACCATATTGCACACTTTCATGTGAATCAACCACTTTAAAATTTAGTAAGAATTCATAGAATTATTAAAAAATGTGTAGAAACAGAAAGAAGGAAAACAGCAACTAAAATCATATTATTATTAGTGAGCAATGTATGATAGAAAGCTATATACTAATCTCATCCCTCTTTGATATTTACACTTTCAATAGGTGAATAAAATTAAGAAGTACACAGCAGATGAAGAATGCAGAAAACAATATTACTTTAAGGTTCAATTGACCTAAGAAATTTTTTTGCCAGGTCATCATCCTCTTCAGTTTTGACCCCTTTCTTCTTAGTTTCATGCAAGATCTTGTTCTGTTCTTCTAGCTGAGCACATCGCTGCTTAGCGAAAGCTAGATAAGCTTTAACTGTTTTTAGTTCACGGAGTGCAAGTTTTGCTTTAGCAGCCATTGCATTAGCAACCTGAAACAATGTGTAGGGAGTAAGAGAAAGAACCATTTCGCACACATAAACTACAAATGAGTATATTCACTTGTCTAAAGTAGTGCTATCAAAATGGATGGTGAAAAGTAGGCAGGCCACTTTTTGAACCACATTGACAGCTATAACCAAGAACTTAGTACAGGACTACAGGGAAACTAAGTACAAATATCTCTCAGCATAACACACAAATGCCCATATGTTTTTATTTATTGCTGCTGAGAATTACTGATGTGATGCTGCCGGTATCTTCAAATAAATGAAGCTAGAAAATCTAATCCTAGATGTTGAGCTAAGAATATAAGCACCTCTAAGGGGGTGTTTGGAACGGCTGTGATTTTCTGAAAAGTGGCTTTCGGCTGTGCTGCGGGGCTTTTCGATTGCGGGCTGAACAACTGGGCTTTTCTGGTTTGGTGTTTGGCTGCCTGGCTTTTAGGTAGGCTGGCTGCAGTTTGATGACGAATACCGCAATGAGCGCAATTGATCACATTTGACGACGACTACCACAATTACCGCATTTAACACAATTTATCGCAATTGATCATATTTGACGACAACTACCATAATTAACGCAATAAACCATAACTAACGTAATTTTCCTTAATTACCGCAATAAATAAATATTACATGAGAGATAAAAACAATCTTCCAAACAGTAGAAGCATAATTTGAATCATCTGAAATAACTACAACGCAACAATCCCACAAAATAGAATTTTACATGCGACTATCAATAATGAGCAATTTATTACACAAAAAAATTGCATCCGTCAGCAACAAGTCAAACATATAGCTCCTATTTATTCCTAATAGCCATCATCAGCTAACAGACAGCAGTGATCGCAACAAACTTTGAATAATTCGTGCTCCTCCACTTTTTTCCAGGCTTGGGACCAGCATCAGCAGTGTTAGGCACCCCCACTCTCACATGTACCCCGAAGTGTTCATGCAAATCTTAAATGAAAAGGTGATTATGGCATGACTCTTCTTGACAGTCATTTTGCGCAAACACAAATATATGCAAGAGAAATATATGACAGATGACACAAATCAACAATTGCATATTTGATCCAAGTAAGATTAGAAATACATCAAACGATCACAAAGATTCTTTAAGGCAACATTATCATTCCTTTGTTGTTAAGGGAGCATAGTATATAAGAATTTTGCATAAGATCCTAGTAATACAGACAGTTCTAAAAGCTCCTGGAATGTATTGTCCATGTTTTAAATTATTTAGTATATAAGAATTTTGCATCTATAAACACAATGAGCCATATACAATGAGATACCATGAGATACAAATATACAATAACCATGACTGACAACTAGTTGTCAAGAAATGAACTAAACAATGTCAGTTCATCAATCACAGGACAGTTCAAACAACAATCCACAGATAAGCTAAGATGAAGTTATAAACCTTTGCTAGGAATCATCTAACAACAATACAAAGCCTATCAAATCCCTAGTCGTCATCATCACCAGCATCTCAATTCATCTGAAGCATCAATCAACATCCTAGCATCTCATTTCTCATTGAAATCAAGGTAGGCTCAAATATCAATTCTTGTATAAGTAGTGGATTAACTATAGAGGACATGCATGCATGTGTTCTAGCAATCTTGACTAGTATCATCCATTCATCCATGCATCATACCCAAATTGGCCAAATAGGAGCTAGGAGCTAGAGGTAGAAGAAGGACAAACCTGGAAGGCTAGGAGTCGGCCGGAGTTGCTGTGGTGCCGAGCACCACGCAATCTCACAGCCGGAGTTGCGACGGAGACACCAACTAGGAGGCGGCGGCACCGGATTTGGTCGGTGACCCCAACGGCTAGGGTTAGGGCGATGCGGGGAGAGGAGAAGGGAGCAACACACGGGAAAAGGGAGTCCAAAATGATGACAAATGGCTGCGAAGAAGGAAGAGGACGAAGATGGAGCGCTGGAGTGAAGAAGCAGACGGACTGTTGCCACAAGACCAACACAGGAGGGCACCAGGCGAGCGGGAGCAAGAGGCGAAAGTGACGACACACCCGGGGTGAAAGAGCAGAAGACCAAGCGGTTGGAGGAGTAAAGGAACACAGTGACCGAAGGCAACGGGCCCGCCACTACCACGCGCCAAGCCGAGGTGGCTGTGTGGCACCTGAAAACAAACCGGTGCGTACACATGGTGACCCAAACGAAGAACGCTACAACCTATGGAACGCAGCAACGAACGAGCGCGCGTGGCGAGGAAGAGACAATGCGATCGAACGGACGCGGACAAGAGCAGCGAAGATCTGACAGCCAGGGGAAAAGAGGCGACGTAGCGCCTCTCCCTGCTCCGCAAACTGCTCTCTAATTATACCAGAGGATTAGGAGGGGTGAATGTATCTGCAGCAAGGTTCTGCATATACGAACTGGAACCATTAGGCTTCCTTCTAATTTGTATCTTCTTTGTTTCCTCGATGATATTGGTTGTTTTATTATCGACAATAGTGAGGACTTCCTGTTACACAGAGAGAGAAAAAAAAAGCAAGTTAGTCGACAAAAAGAAGACTCAGAATGAACCAACTTTTAATGGTTGTGTGACTTGTGTTGGTAATAGTGTAAACAAATTATATGCTTTCTATAAAAAGATGAGGTTTTTTTCCCTTATAAAAAAAAAATAGTGTAAACAAATTAGAGCGGCATGATGATAAGGATATTACTTCCTGATTCTTCCACCAAGCTGATTGACAGAAGCAGCAAGTGCCTCCGATCTTGTTCAAGATTCACTCCTTTCTGTCCTCCCATAGTTCTCGAATGACCAACGAGATTGAGGGGCCTGAAATCACAAAAAAAGAAGAGGAATGCAAGGAAGATAAAATAAACGTTTATTGGAACGTCACCTAAGAGACAAGGTGATTAGGACATCACTAGCAAGCACACTACATCATCTACTTTAAATTCTGAACCAACTATACAAGCCCCAATTGGACCAATGACAAGGGCTAGGGCAAGACAAATCCGACAAGAGGTGAATCTTTTCCTTATCGATTACTTTTGTCCTCACGAGAATTGGCCGCTACGTAATGCTTTCATTTTATGTGTCTTTAGATTCGAGAAAGATAACACAATAGATAGAAAAGAAGCATTGGAAACTTGGGAAGCTAGCCACAGAAGATCAACATAATGATGTCATCGCATAGGTCATTGTAGCCATTAAATCACATTCATGATGACACATGCGATGACATCATTATATTGATCTTCTGTGGTTGCATGATCTTCTATGGCTACGATGATCTACGCAGTGATATCGTTATGTTGATCTTCTATGGCTAGCTTCCTAAGTTTCCAATGCTTCTTTTCCATCCATTGCGTTATCTTCCTCGAATCTAATGACACGTAAAATGGAAGCATTAGGTAGCGACTAATTCTCATGAGGACAAAAGTAATCACTAAGGAAAATATTCACCTCTTGTCGCATTTGTCTTGCCCTAGCCCTTGTCATTGGTTCAGTTGGGATTTGTATAGTTGGTTCATAACTTAGGCCCTGTTTGGTACTGCTTCTACTCCCAACTTCTCAGTCGATTCTCGTGGAGCCATACCAAACACCCTGATCCTCAAAACCACCAGATTCTGCTTCTCGCGAGGAGCTGTCTCGAAAATGAACTAGCAACGAGAAGCAGCCTTCCCGTAGATTCTCGTGAGAATCCAACCTTCGAAAACAAAAATACCCCTTGAAGTTGATTATTATTTCCCGCAATTGCCATCGAACTACACCCCCTGGAAAAACCCCACCGCGAGACACCCCCGAGCATTCCCCCTCGCGTCATCTCCTCTCGACTCGCATGTTGGGAGGCGATTTTTGTCGAAGCCCTAAGGCGGCCTCGTGTGCACCTCAAATCATTTGTCAAGTGTTGCGCCGCTAGCATTCGAGAGATTCCGCCGCCAGCATTCGAGCCCGACCTCAGAAAGCCTAGAGGCTTCCGCCGCCGTTCCCCGACTTCATCGCCCTCACCGTTCCCCAACTTCTTCCCTGCCGTCGTTTCCCGAGAGCCACCGTCGGCCTGCTGTGAAGGTATGCTCTTCATCCGCCCGTTCCCCCTTGCCCTCCCTACTACCCCCTTTGTCTCCTTCCTCTTCGCCTATTGCGTTTTTGCTAGAGGAAACCTAAACTACAATACAGTTACCGAGTTAGCCTTTCTTGTGTGATGGGAGGTGTGTTATTCTGTGGTGATTGGATTAATCAGCCGATTATGGTGAAGCACTCAGAGAGGACGGCTCTGTTGTTTGTTCCTCCTCTTTTGTTAGAAATTTGTATTGTTCCTGGTATTCTGTAGTATCATATTTGTTGGGATTGTTCTATTCTTTTGTCGGAAACTTGGATGGTGATGCCTGGGCTCTGCTGGTAGGTGGTCTACTTAGCAAATTTTGTGAAAGTTTTGTTTGGTTTCATGCCTCCTGAACTAGTAAAGCTTTCCTGTTTTGCTTTGACATCGGCACTAATCAAGAAGATGCAATATAATACATGGTGACTGGCATCCACAGATACTAATTAAATTATGCAATGATGGTTAGTGTTAACTATATGGAACTAACTACCTAGATCCTCCATACTACTACCTAGCTTTTGTATGGTTAGTGTTAACTATATGGAACTAACTTGCATGTCTCCTTAATCATCAGTATTCTCTCTTCTGTATAGTTGCCAAGAAATCGATCTGCAAATGATGGGCTGTTGGAACTACAACGGACGTGTAATTTCAATGCTTCTATATAATTGCCAAGAAATCAATTGCTTGTGTGCTTGAGCTAATTTCAATGCTTTTGTGATTGATGATTTGTGACACTCATGAACCATGATGAATAGTGCTACTACAGTATTGCTTACCATGATGAATAGTGCTACTATAGTACTGCTTGTGTGCTTGAACTAATTTTGTTGTACAAAAACAGTCTTACACAGTTTTTAAAACTTCTGTGATTGTGTGATTGCTATTGCAGTACTGCTTGTGTGCTTGGGCTAATTTCAATGCTTGTGTACAGTTTTTTTTTTTTTTTTGCAAATCTACTTGCAGGATATGGGTTTCAGTCTGTTCGACTAAGTGGTGGGGGTCTACTCTTCTATCATCAGTATCAGTCTTTGGACAGGAAGCTAGAGTCAATGATAATGATGTTTGGGTTTGTAGCCATTGTTTAGCTGAGTCGTAAAACACTGGAAAGACTATGCGTCCTATTATGTTTTGATATGTAGTGATTCAGCCGTAGGTTGCTGGTTGATTTACCCGTGAACCATAACTTGATATTCAAGTTTGGTGATTTATTAAGAACGGCTTTTTTGGGGCAAATTTCACTTTTATGATTTATTCTGTGGCTCCCGTTGGAATCCTTTTCTGATGACTCACTTTCTTTGCGCTAGGTGTGAAGTAGTAGACTAATTCGATCTTATACTATATGAAAGTACCTTGTTATTCCATGAAAATTGAATAAAGTCTGAGTCCTAGTGATCTGCGTAGCAAGTATTACAAAACACAATTGAGGTATTTGTACAAGGGATAGCTTAGTCTATTTGTCCCTAATCCTCCCTCATATGGTTTTTGGAGCTAACCTACCAGCCAAACGATTTTAACAGACAGCTCCAGATTCTCAGAAAAGTGGATTATCAGATAATCAGAAGCATAATCTGAAAATTGAGAATCTAGAGCTCTATCAAATAGGACCTTAAAGTACAGGATGTAGTGTGCTTGCTAGTGATGTCCTCGTCACAAGGTCATGGTTCCTAAAAAAGGGTCATGGATAATAAGTTTAATGAGTGTCATTTATTGTGTTTCACCAATGTATGGGGACTGAGCTCAATACGTACTTGCTACCTCACCTGAGCTCCATTGGATGAATCGAACTTGCGAGGGGTTTGGTCTTTTCTATAGTCGTCGAACTTATGCGCGACAGCATCCTCGTCGAGAACCCCCTTGGCCCTTCTTGCCAAAGCTCCCCACAATCCGAGCTATTCACTAATCAGACAGATTAGAAAAATTGCAACAAGTGGTATCAGAGCCTGTTGATCTTGGTGCCATCTGAAGATCATGGGTGACAACGCGAAGACCCGGGATGGGCCGATTTCCCTCCTATATCCTGTCCTGACGACCGAAAATTATCCGGTGTGGGCTATGAAGATGAAGACGAACATGCGCGCACAGGAAGTCTAGGGTGCAGTCGATCCGAAGGCAAAGGACAAGGAGGTGGACGACAAGGTAGACCAGACGGCCTTGGCCATCATCTACCAGGCGGTGCCAGACTCCATGATGCGGCAGCTCATCAGCAAGGAGACGGCACGTGAGGCGTGGGTGACGCTTCAAAAGATGCACGAGGGAATTCATCGTGTGAAGGAGGTGCGGCTCCAGAATTTGCATACTGAGTTCGAGAATCTCCAGATGGGAGAAACCGAGTCGGTGGACGAGTTCGCCGTAAGTTGTCTTCATTGTATAATCGATTGTCTCTCGGTGACAAGATGGAGGAATCCGTGGCGATGAAGAAGTACTGCGCGTGCTACCGAGAAAAGTTTGTACTGTCGTCACCACGCTCATGTACTCCCGGATCCGAGCAAAAGAAGATCGAGGAGATCACTGTTCCCTCAAGGCGCATGAAGAGCTCTTGAAGGGTATAAATCCGTAACGAGCAAAGGTATCGGCCCCATAACGACGGCGTTCTTTGGTAAAGGAGATACAAGAAACAATGGCGACGATTTGGCGAGGTGGCCGTGAAGACATGGTTGGGCAAGGCGATGGTGACAGATCCCGTGATAAGTCACATATCAAATGTTTCAAATGTGATAAGTATGGTCACTACGCATTGGAGTGCCGCAGCCACATAAAGTGCTTCAACTGTGACAAGTATGGGCACTATGCTTCGAATTGTCGAAACAAGAAGAAGAACGAGGAGGTAAACCTCATCCAAAGCTGTGAAGATGAAGACGACGATCCTACCCTGCTTCTCTCCTTATGTGTCAACAAGGCGCCGGTCATGGTGATGTTGAACGAGGAGAACGTACTTCCTAAACTACGCACGGAGGGAGGAAATCACGATCATACTGATGAGTGGTACTTGGACAGTGGAGCAAGCAATCATATGACGGGAGATCGCTCCATGTTCCATGAGCTCGACGAGAAGATTTCGGGAGAAATCAAGTTTGGCAATGGCTCTACGGTACAAATAAAAGGCAAAGGTACAATGTTGTTGCGATGCAAGAACGGTGATCAGAAGATGTTGCCTGATATTTACTTTATACCAAGTTTGTACAACAACATACTCAGTCTCGGGCAGTTGGCAGAACGGAGGTGCAGGGTGGAGCTGCAGGGTGAGTTCTTGCGAGTCTACGACAAGAACAAAGATCTGTTGATGAAGGTAAAAAGATCCCCAAACCGGTTGTACAAAATTTCTCTGAAAACTTGTAAGTCGGTTTGTGTGAAGGACAGTCTGGAGGAGCCAGAGTGAAACTTAGATAACAGTCAAGAACATGGCGGAACCCATGAGTGGCACGCAGTTGGCGCAGGAGGCGCAGCAGGCGGAGTCTCAGGAGGAGATCCAGACGGTCTTGCAAAGAAGGCGCACAGGAGCTGCAGAGGCGGTGAGTCCCACGCGCGCACTCTGGCGCGGTGTACACAAAGTTGACGCATGAGGAAGAGGCGGTGTAGCCTCAGCTAAGATGTGTGCGGGAAAGCAGGCAAACTTGGTCCAAGAGAGAAGAGCGGGAGGCTCAGGTAATGATGAAACCGAGGTGGTCGTGGGAGCAGGTGCTCCAGCCCAGGCGGTCGTGGGAGCAGTGCTCCCACCAAAGAGTGTGCAAGGAAGGACGAGTTCGATTCAGTGCGGCGCTGAAGCGTTGGTTTGTGCATGACTCAGATGGAGCAAGCACAAAGTGTAGGGCAGATAGCTCAGAAGGAACCAGCACACTGGAGTGGGTAAAAGAGGAAGACTTGGAAGTTCAGATGAGAGAGAAGATCAGCATGAGCAAGGTGAAGAAACGAGATTAAGGGGGTGATTGTTAGAATTAATCTCGTTTTTATTAGGAAGTTGGAGTCCGGTTTCGTTTCTTAGTTTGAGTCCGAGTCGGCTTCAAGCCAGCCATGTAACTAGTCGGTTTGGTTTCGTTTTGTAGTTAGTCCAACTAGTATATAACTAGTACCAGGTCAGGCCATGTAATAGCAAAAGAAGAAGCAAGAGTTGGAGAAATAGAAAAAAGGAAAAAGGAGGAGCAGAAGGCTCCCGGAACAAAAGTTTTCGTTTAGTTCTGCGATCTTGTTTTGTCTCAGCAGTCTCCTTCTCCAGCAGGAAGCAAGAAGGCGCAGCCTGTTGCTGAGATATCACGTGAAGACAGAGCCTGAGGCAGTTCACGTAAAGCAAATAAGGGGGCAGAGGTGCTGTTGTGCTTTAGTGCAAAGCCAGGTTGGAGGGCAAGAAAGAAGTGGGTCCCACGGACGGGTCACATCCAAGCTATTCACTAATCAGACGGATTAGAAAAATTGCAACATTACAGATATCGGTCGATCACAAATATAATTATATGTGACACGGACAAGCTAATTTTCAGTAAGGAGCACTTGAAAGTGAACACCAGAAACAAATGTGAGATGATTACTTGTTTATTCTCTCTGAGATAAAATCAGATGATGGTGATTTAGGATCAAATTTACTGCTCCAAGAGCTGAACCCAAAATTGTCAAGGAAGAGGGGAAACAACCTGCATCAATTCATGACTTCCATACAGCAGTCCCAGCATTTCAATTAGGTAAATGGGGTGGATCCTCTGCAAGTAATCGCTGCTATAAAGTACTGCGATCATTATTACTCCACTCCACTCGTATGGTAGGTCTTACTAAGAAATATGAGCAGGACGGAGAAATTAAGCAAGATTCCAACATTTTTGTGTTGGTCGAAAGATGGCACAACCAGAGATCAGCAAGTTTGCTGTGATGTGATCCGAAGTATTCAAGCAAGGGCTAGAAGCAAATTGGCAGTAGTCAAAGAAATTGGACGGTGTATTAGAGGGATGAAAGAGGGAGAGGAAGGGAGGGTGCATGCCTGGGGTTGGGACGTCCGGTGATCGTCGGCGGCGACGGGCCCCTGCTTCCGGCGGTACGCCATGGGCGCATGCTCTGTAAGGTGGACAAGGCGATGGCCCAGGCTGATCTGCATTGGGCCGTCCTCTTAGAGGCCCATCATATGTATGCATACGCCGATGGCCCAGGCTGATGGGAATTCGGAGTTACGGTGAATGAATCTTCTTCCCGATTCAACTCGATCGGCAACGTATTCTCGATCCAACGTCTAGTCGTCTGCATATGTATACATACGCCAATTTCTGGCCGGCCGGGAGGTAGCTAGCGACTGCGTGCGTCTCCGCCACCGTCGCGTGCGCCGGCCTCTGATGATCTGCCGATCGAGTAAAAGCAAATAAGCATAGCTAAGTCTGCTAGCGACGATTTTTTTTATTTAACTTTATTTTTATTTTTATTTTAAAGTTAACCTCCGACGCACTTTATTTCCAATTTTGACCTCTTTGATCACGCCACCACTCATAACGTGATAAAACAATGCTGTCACGCCACAGGATAAGTTCCAAAATAGCACTTTTAGTCACGCCACTGGTCTTGGCGTGACAAGAGCGTGTCCTAGATACGGGCTGGCGTGACAGTGTTGTTTTGTCACGCCACCATCCGTGGCGTGATCAGAGGGATCAGAATTAGAAATAAAATGCGCGAGGTTAACTTTAAAATAAAATTAAAAAAATGATTAATTAATAATAAAAATTCGCTAGCGACATGCATGCAACGGCTGGACAGACAGGTATCATTCATATATATGCCACGGCAATGCAGATCCAAGGGCGGCATGGCACTTATTTAAAATTAGATTCTCCGGCCGGCCGGCCGGTAGTGATTATCTATAGTAATTTTGGCGGCTGCCTGTCGGTGCCATATTAAACTGTATCAACAATGCAATTAACTCATACATTATTATTGTTCTCAAAACTTAAAAACAAAGATAAGTGTTTTAGCTAAAGACAATGAACCGGTCAACCTGCAGAATAGCAAATAGCTGGCAGATCTATTATCTTATGAAAGCAATAGAAAAGAACTCACCACATTCGCTCTCAAGGCCTAAAGATTCACACGCTAATCGGTGAAAAAAGATAAAAATCTACAATCGATTCATTTGGTCCATATTATAATGGTCTATATTAGAAGAAAATGTCCATGTTAGGTACAATAAAAAAAATATAGGGAATTTTGAATAAAAATTAAAATAAAATTATTCATATGAATTCTATGTAAAATCGATAAATAAATATAATTCGGAATAAAAAATAAACAAAAAATAGCAATTAGATTTGTATACGAATTCCAATAAATAAATCGGAATAAAAATAAACTAAAATTAGCAATTTGATTTCCACATTAATTCCAAAGTAAAATCCCTAAATAATTCTAATTTGAAATAAAAAAAATTTAGGAATAAGTCCATATTACCCCTTAACTATCATGTTTGTCTAAAAATCAACCCTCAACGATAGTCGACACCCCTCAACTGTCCAACTTGTGTATACTACCCCCTTGAGTCCATTTCTCTCTGGTTTTGGTCTAATGTGGTAGCAGTTTTGAGTCCTTTAACCTATGTGGTGCTAAGTCACAAACGTGCAAAAGCGTTGGCTCATCTACGTGTACATGTTTCACCGACATGGATGCCACCCTCGTACTACTTCGCTTACTCTCTTTCTTCTCCCCCGTTTTCTTCCTCTCTCATCCTCTCTATCTCTTACTCCTCTCCCCACGGAAACAATTAATGTTAGTGAATTTTCCCATCTAGATGTCATGCCAGAGAAACCACAATTGTTTCGGTCTCAAGGGGGTAATATACCCGAGTTTGACAGTTGAAGGGTGTTGATAGCCTGGTTTGGTAGTTCAGGGTTGAATTTTAGACAAACACAATAGTTAAAGGGGTAAAATGGATTTATTCCTAAAAATTAAAGAAAAAATAGAAATTATATTTTTATACTAATTCCAACAAAAAATGAAATTCAAAGTATAAAATAAAATAAAATTTCCAATTTGATTTCTATACTAATTCCATAGTAAAATACCTAAATAACTAAAATTAGAATAAATAAAATAAAATCAGCAATTGGATCTGATGCGACTCCAAGAAAAAAGTACTAAAATGAGAATAAAAATAAAATAAAATTAGCAATTTGATTTCATACTAATTTCTAAGTAAAATCCAAAAATAAATATAATTCAAAATACAAACTCAACAAAAAATAGCCATCGGATTTGCTTACAATTCCAACCAAAAATAATTGCAATTCGAAATAAAAATAAATTTAAGTTAACAACTTGATTTCGATACGAATTCTAAACTAAACCCTAAATAATTGAAATTTGGAATGAAAACTAAATAAAAAAACTACAATTTGATTTCCATACGAATTCCAAAGTAAAATCCCTAAATAACTTAAATTCAAAATAAAATTTATCAACTTGATTTGTATATGAAATAACTAAAATTGTGAATAAAAATAAATGTTATAATGAAGATAACACAAATGTTGTCAAAGAAAACCACAAAAGAGTGTAATGGCAGCGATCTGCACTGTAAGAAGGTATTGATCCACAGAGAAGCAAAGCGCTAAGCTTCTGGCGTGCTACTCACCGGAGCCATTGAAGAAAAAGGCCAAAGTCGAATGAGCCAAGGGACGTGATGATAAGTTGTGATCGTCGGCATTGTTGAAGAAGTCAGTAACCAAGGAAGTTTGATTATGGAGAAGTCTTGACAGAGAGGAGATGAAACTTTGTATTGAGGACGAGCTGTGTAAGATATGTGGCCATCGGGTAGCTAGGAGCGTATTATCGATCGTTGGTGAGGGGCACAATGTCACCGGCGATGGTAAAAAGATTCCCCATATCGTTAGACAGTGACTAAAGCGGAGATGCCGACATCAGTGAAGATGTGAGGTCGCTGTGATTAGTGAGAAAGCCACAACGTTGAGTTGGCTAACATTGAAGAAGAGAACATCGGACATGTATAACATTATGCATGTGTATATACATGCATGCATCCATACAAATAGAAGCATGGGCGTACAGAAGAGGAGGGGCAAAGAGCTCGGAATAGAGATGATGCGGCTGTGGAGAATAGGCTTGATGAGGCCACTGGAGAGAGCATGGAAGGTGTCCTCGGCAAGGATCGGCGACGGCTGTATGTGTATACGTGTTTGATGTCGCAACGATCAACATTAAGCAATAATTGGAGAGAAGTAAAAGATAACTATGTGGTAGAGTGTTGCATTGGAAGGGGTAGCAGCTGAGAGAAATTGATCAAGAATGTGCTTGCTGTTGGAGGTTGAGGCAGAAAAATTGTGACGGCGAGAAGAGATAGAAGACACACGGTTCAGTGGGGCAACCGGTGTGTGAGGGAAGATAAGTTCAGGGTAGGTCGCCCATGATGCATCGATGTATACGTGAGCATGATACTCTAATACCATATAAACTAATAACATAATTTGTCGTACACATAATCAACATATTGCTTAGATTAAATAGAGGTATATGTGTATGTATATATTTTGAAAAAAAGTAACTAATGGAGGAAGAATAAGGGCATGCAGCTATATGATTCATGCATAATGGAGAGTTGTTATATTTTTAAGAACCCCGACAACTTATCACACTCAATAATTTTATTCTATCAAAACTCATACTTCAATTACGTTTCTCAAGTTGTATTTTTCTTTAAGCTTATATTATTATTTTTAATGTCTATGATATCTTAAAAATCTAAATAGCATGCAAGATACGTAAATATATATTTCTCAAACATCTAAGTTATATCATTTGATAGTACAAACTTCATAATAAATCTAGCTTTGCGTGAGCCACCATGCTAGTTAAACCACAGCATAAGAGAGAGCACCCGCACCACACCACCTACTTCCACTGAGCATTTCTTCCTGCAGATGCCGGCCTCTTGCAAGTTGCAAACACCAACCATTCTTTCTAATCCTTCTTCCTCACCCTCTGACTCCTCAGCTAGCCCTGCAGGTCTCTCTTCCCTAGCTCATATATCTACTCTGTCTTGCTAGATCTAGCTTCCCAAACACTAGAAGTCACTGACCAGACAACCTTCCCCTTCGGGACGTCTCAGAAAGATACACTCCTGCATCCTGCTAAATGCCATATTGATTGGTCATTTTCCTCATCATGAGCTCTCATGATCTGTGCTTTTAGACTTTTGCAAAACTTAAGGAAACAAAAGGGTGGAATTAGTTTGCTTTGCTTTTCTTGATTTATTGTTGTGATGGGTTCATTCCTCTGTAGCTTAGCTTTGATTTATTCCCTTCTAGCAGAGCATGCATGTATTGGGTTAATTGCATGCGGTATGGGCATGCGTGCAGAGCCACGTGTTTATCGATGTTGGTTGTGTCTCCATCTAGCGTTCCAGTCGCTAGTACTACTATGATCTCTCAACTGATTTGATAATAGGTTCATGAGAGGTGGAATCAGCCTTTATATGGCCTGGATCTTCATTTCTATTCATCGATCTCAGGATAAGTGAGAACAGGTTCGTCTTCCAACATAGCTAGACATGCTCAGTAGCCTCAGTGTGACTGTATGGCTCTTGTTCTTTCTTCTTCTCCCTGTGCTCTTTGGCCTTTGTGTTGATCTGAACATGAGATTAGGTTTTTCGACTTTGGAGCCCTGCAGGATCAGTCGAGTGCTGATCAATTGTCGGCGATCTCTCTCTCTCTCTCTCATCTGTCTCTGTTAGAATACTTAAATGTTCAGAAGATGATCGATATACCTGATACAGTTTTTGCAGGATCTGTATCTGTTACTATATTTACTTATAATAACCTTTACGTGTACTTAACTACTTAGTATTTCTACATCTCTTATGTGGAAAGAAGTAGTAGTACATACTTCCTTGAGTGGATAAATTTAGGTAGCTACATACGTACTCACATCTATTTGAGTGGATTTTATTATCTGAATACTTAAGTAAACTGATTCCTGAGAGGAGAAATTAATTAGGCTACTGTTTTATTTGGCAATTATATCCATGTATTTTAATTGTTCTGTACATGTGTATGCATAACTTAACCTAATTCATTTTTTTAGACTTTATGTTCCAAAAACTGAAGCTTAGTTTGATTGAGCTCTTTGTTTTAAGTCATGTATTATCCGTTTGTTTTCTTATTTCTTGGAGAACTCATTTTGCTTCAAGATTCCCAATTCTCTTGCATGTTTCTGCAGTACTCTGATCGATATCATTATTACGAAGAGATGAAATTAAATGTTAAGGACCATATGTTATTTCGTTCTAGGTATCTGTTATTTGGTTGATTTACTTTGCGGAAAGTTTGTCTAAGCTAGTAATCCAATATTAGTGCACGTGTGCCAACTTTTACTTCTTTTTTTTTGTATTTAAAGTTTTAAACAGTGGCCATCCAAAACTGTTAACTAGATGTAAAAATTAAGACCCGATTTCATGAGCGCGATCATGTTGCTAACCTGCTTAGCTTAAATGTTAATGGCGATGATATACTGTATGATTTTTCATGGGAAAAGCCTTCGCTTTGATCTTCTAGTACTAATGGATATTGGTCTCTGCGCGTGCAATTACTTGTAATTATGTTGTACTAATTGATCGTGGAGCCATTAACTAATAATTTGTACTTGGAAGATATATCATTGAAGCTGCAGATATTTGAGGGAGCTTTCTTCAGCCCACTCGTGGGAGGTAGCGGGGATTGAATGAGCTGCTGACTCATTCACCCGTACACACGGTGGAATTGATCGATGTACCGTGTGAATGAGTGAATGATGCGGGAGACTGTTCTCTCTTTCCTACTCCATGCTTGGACTGAAGGGAGCTCCCTCAGCTCAGCAGCTCGTCTTGTTCTTGTTGCCACTGCTAGCTAGCTACACCTTCCTCACATGAATTTGTTTTTCGATTGTATTATGCCCAAGCGTGTAATGCTCTTTTAGGTCATATATATGTATACTAATTAAGTGGTATATTTGTAGCTCTGCAAGTCTGATGTGGCATTTCCTACTGTTAACTCCACTGGATTTGGTTCAATTTTTGTAATGTTTTTTCCTTGTGACCTACATTGGGTCGTTAGTTTGTCAAGTTATATATGGCATTATATGCTTAGCCATACATATACAGTTTATATATATATTGAGGTAGGGTAATACATCTGGGATCTGGCTATATACGCAACTTATTGGTTGATCTTCCTCCCACCACAGTATACCATGAATCTGGTATGTGCAAGTAACAGAAAATACAATTGCTTAACTATATAGCTGATAAATTGGTGATATATCTGTTTTTAGACCCACTATTTTTTTCAATATAACTGTCTGTAGTGTACATTATATGTTACTGTTTTTGCTGACATGCAAGCAAGTGCATGGTTTCTGTGTGCTGGGTCTTGTAATGTCTTTTGAGTAATCAATTTAATTTAAGGAGGGGATCTCCCCCTCCGTCGATTCCTAAAAAAAGAAGTTTCTGTGTGCTACATGAACAAGATGCATATATGGTGGTATTCCATGCATTGTGGCAGACAATTTTTCTTGTGCTGGCCTACATGATTAATTCAAAGCTGCCATGCTCTCTGTAGTAATAAAACTTGCTTGCTAACCATGCATGCATGAGCTGCTAAATTATACTAACTAGATCCTCTTCCATAACATGCAAGTTGGTATACAGTATACAGGGATCCCTCCTCTTAGCGTTTAGCCGGTTAGGACATCATCGCCTTGCTCTTCAGAACAAATATACATGCTATGGTGTAGAGAAAACATGGATAGGGTCATAGCTAGGCTTTCCCTTAAGCTAGGTCAAACATAAAAACATTATATTATCTCCAGCTAGCTCTTGTCTTGTTTCACATTGTTTTCAACTTTTTAGCTGTGGTGCAAGCACAAAAGATACTTGGAACTTGTTACGCCCCCCGATTTGGTGATCCACCACCATTTTATATTTGTCCTAATTACATGCCTAAGTGTGTCCTTTTGGCGGCAAATGAATTAAATAGTCAAATTATTATTATGTCTAAAGTTTCACAGCCGACTCTGTGTGGTTAAGTTTCTAACTAACTACTACTGCGCATACCATGTTTTCTTTTTTCTTTTCCCAAATGAGATATATATACCTGCAAGCATGCAGCGGTCATCAGAATATCAGATACACTGATACACTTTCGAGTATTACATCATCAACACATTGGTTATTTTGTTCAGAGAAATGCTGCTTGCCCCTAGCTGTATATTTGCTGCATGATCTCGAAAACCAAAACAATTGGTCATGCTAATCAGCTCATGCAAACTGCAGTCATGCTGTGGACATTCACTTGCAGGTTTAGAGAGTGCAAAGGGCAAAGAAAGCTCTGGATAACCTTTTTTCACATGCCGGCCTCTGCCTCTGCCTCTGCCTCTGCTTGCTGGTGGTGGTGGCCTGGAAGAAGGGAAGAAGCCATGAAAGAAGAAAACCTTCTGTTGATCTACAGTGCGAGTACACATGAAACAGCACTGATGATGCTCCCCTAGTGCCATGGTCAATTTTTTATGCTGCACAAATGCCCTACAAGTACAGCAAGTGCATGTTGCTCTACTTTTGATATCTTGTTTCTGTTCTGCCTCCCCCATAAGTTTCCTCTCCCCTCTTTTGGCTTTAGCTCTCCTCATGCCTAGCAACTCGTGCCACAAAATAATTTAGAACTATAGGTTCTGATGTTAAAGTACAATCCAGCTCTTTGTTTATGCCCGGAAAGCCTGAATGCATGAAATCTCAGACCTATCAATGGCTGCCCTTTTTAATTTTTTTTTTCTGCAGAGAAGACCAGAGAACGTACGTTATCAAGGCTGCAAGCTTGTGTCCTCAAATGCTTCTGGGTTTCTGGTAGATCTTCTTCTGCCATCAGCCCATCAGACGGCTAGTCTGCATATTCGTGAACGTAATTAAGTGTTGTCTATCTATAGTATGACTCAAGTAAGCTCAATAGTAGTGGTGACCTAGTCTTACATTGCAAGTTTGAAGTGTGTATTAATAGCATATAATATAATGCATGTTGAGCCTAAACATGAAATTTTCAGGTTAATCCTATTGAGTGAAGTGAGAATGAAAGCGAATTTTAACGTAGGGCACTAAAACCCTAACCAGAATGTGGAGAAAATAATCAAGTAGATCAATGGGGGAGTACAAGTAATGCAAATACTTTTGTTCTTTCTATGTTTTAGAAGTAGGCACGGCCAAACAGAATTATTAGTTAGCTAGTACTTCCAAGTAGCATATTAAGTGACAAGCTCTGAAGGTTTCACACCTCATATTCACTTGATGTGGACAGCATGGCTAAACAGAGAAGGTATAGCTGTGTAGTGAGGTTGTCGTTAAGGTAGAAACGAATCAACTGAGAATTCCCAGTACTCGGCAATTAGTATCTTTTTTTTAAGCAGGCGACTAGACACCGGCATACCGTTGCAATGTATAGCAACATGTTTTATCAAGTTTCAAGAAGCTTCATGAAAATATTGAGAAGTTTCAGGTTTCAGTAAGCTTCACGTGTTTCTAAAAAATTTCAAAAGGTTTTAAGTAAGTTTCAATGATTTTCAAACTTTAGACTCGAGTTTCAACAAGTTTCAGCAAGAAAGATTCAATAAGTTTCTAGAGATTTCAGCAAGTTTTAATCAAAGATTTCAAGGGTTCGGCCGCCGCTACACACCCCACTCGAGTCTTGGGCCTGGGTGGCTATGGGCCTCCTAGCTGAGTGCGGCCTCAATTCCAACGGCGCAGGAAGGGTTCGTCCTCCAGACCTCGTGCGGCGATGTGACTTTCTTCTCAAGAGACGATCTGGGGCGTTTGGCGGAGGGGGTGACCGCCTGGCAGAGCGAGCTCGCCAGAATGGTCACTCCGCCCTTGGTTTTTCCTGTACCATTACTGGAAGAAGCAAAATAATTGATCTCCATAAAATTTCGACACCGCTAACTTTGCACAGACAAAAAAATCTGCAATACCAAGGTTCAAATACAGTGATTCACTCGTCGTTCAAGTATATATGCAAACATACATAAACTTAAGTAAATGATGGAATATGTACAAACAATCATCTCATACATATGAATCTCTGTAACCGCAGCAAGTTTTTACAGTCAGTGGTAGAATTTACAGACGTTGGTCTGGATTCTGAAATATGCTAGATAATGCCATCTTTCACACATAATAATATCTAAATTCCTCCGGTAGTTTCCTCTGTTATACATCCAGAAAAGTTTGCATACCCATGGAAAGTAGATCCAATTAGAGGTGTTCAAATCTCTCCTCGATCTCAGAAGTCAGAACCCCCTTTGCTGGCAGCAATATTCTCAAGTAGCAGCAGTTAACCCAGCAGAGGAGCTATCAATCTCATCACTGTTTGGATTGGCGATCATCTGCAGGAATACTATGCATGTTTCTAGTGTACATCATTGTTGTGGAACCCATTGCATCGTCACCGAATCCACATGCTTCGAAAAAGGGCCTGCAAATGGTACCAAAAATGAATAAACATCACCATATACCGGTGAAGATTCTATTGCAAGCCATATGTCGAAGTAGATACACACTTCCACCTTTACTGATAATAGATGAATGGTGTAGCAAAATATAACAGAAGGACATTCATGAGGTGTACCACATTAGATAAGAAAACCATACCTCTCCTTTTCTGTACATAATGCTGAAATGTCATAAATACCTCTGTTATGGAGTACCCTGCAGAAATTGTTCCGGCAACAAACGTATTAGATAAATCTTGAAATTTGGAGAAGATATCAACTCGTCAGTTGTCAAGTAGATATTGCATATTAGCATGTTGTTCTAGGACTAGTTGATCCAGAGATATATTGATTATTAGGTTTGATTATGCAGTCAAAGAAATACAAGAAAACTGTGAGTCTGTACACCAAAAATTAAAACAATTACAAAAATCACTCGATAATCTGTAGGTCAAGTATGCTTTGCTACCTACTAACTCCCAAGGTAATTTTATCAATCCAAGCAAATACACATCGTTACTTGGATACTATATTTAATAGAGAGAAAAACTACTGTGAAGAACTCATCAACTAATAAATAGATTTCGAAAAGAAAAATCTTGTCTTTAGTTTCTCTCTTTTTTACCACTTGGTTGTTGGTTTGCAAGTGTCTACATTTTTTTGTGTTTCAATGCAAGAGGTCTGTTCCTTTTGTCCATAAAAGGAACAGAAAGTGTTAATTGCTTTGCTATCGCTAGCTTACATAAGAGATCACGTACGTTATTCTTCCTCTATTACAATCAACTGACGCAAGGAAGCCCCTTTCAAACCCCACCAGGAAACCCACACCTTAGCAACCTACCTTGTAATTCTTTCGAGTATTTTTCGGCCAATTCCTCTCCTCTGTAGTGAAGGATGTACCTGTAGAAGATGTTGGCATATTATTCTCATGAAGTATGTGTTAAGCATATTATTCTCTTTAGATGACTTGGTAGAATTCTATGAGTTCATGTTATTTTGGTCATTTAAATTCTGGTTGATGTATGCTGAAATGTCTTTTAATTATGCTGGAATTAACGTTGATTGTTTGCTAAAACTACACTGTTTACAACAGAAGGATGTACCTGTAAGTCACTGACGATAGTCATATGAACACATGCAATTAGGCTATAGCCTTTTTTACTGTTCTGGAGTAGAAGTAGAGATATGAAACAAAGCTATCAAGTATTGACTGGACCGTACTCAATTCAGCCATGCAAACATTCGACAATTCCATGGCCAAAGTTCCCTTCCCTAATCGATTGGAACAGTCACGCCTAATGCTATATAAAAGTTTCAACGAAAATGAACTATACTTTTTTTTCTGAAGGTAGAGACTTGCTGTTAGAAAATTGTATTAGAATAAGGTTAATAGTGTACAAAATATTTACAGGAAGAAAGGAGAAACTATATTCAGTGTACAAAGACAGCGTTTGTAGTGTTAGAAATTTTCCTTCTCTTTTATTCAACTCAACTGTTACAAGGCTCTAGACCTAACTTTATACCCTCTGTATACAAATCAGAATCGGACTCTATTTACAAAATAGAAACAGAAACGGGAAAACAGCTCCTGCTCAGATACGGCAAAAAGTAAAACAAGATTAAACCCAACAATCACCCTCTTAATCTTGTTTCTTTATCATGATCACGTCAATCTTCTCTCTCACTGGACTTCCAAGTCTTCCTCTTTTACCTGCACTCCCATGCGATGTTCCTTTCTCAGCTGATACTGCCCTACCACCTGTGCTTGCTCCATCTTGAGCCATGCACAAACCAACGCTTGCCGCGCCTCGCACCTGGACTGAACTCGTCCTTCCTTACACGCCCGCCTGGGCTGGAACACCTGCTCCCACGACCACCTAGGCTGGAGCACCTGCTCCCACTACCACCTAGGCTGGAGCACCTGCTCCCACAACCACCTCGGTTTCATCATTACATGAGCCTCCCGCTCTTCTCTCTTGGACCAAGTCTGTCCACTTCCCCGCGTACATCTTAGCTGAGGCTACACTGCCTCTCTCTCTAGTGCCAGCTTCATGTATGTCGCGTCCTTCATACGCGTGGGACTCACCGCCCCGCAGCGACTTGCACTTTGCCGCGCCGCTCGACCTCTCGAGTCTTTACCTGCTGCGCCACCTGCGCCAACTTCGTGCACGCCGCACCCTTCATCTACGTGGGACTCGCCGCCCGCGCTCGCAGGCGCTTTGTCGAACACCGTCACAAGACTCCTACCGCGGCGCTTACGGAGCCCACCGCTCATTGCGGCGCCACTCTTGCGTCGTAGCAACGTCCACGCCGCCGCTCCATTGGCCGCGCTGCTGTGCCGCCATGCCACCAAGCTACTCCAGGGTCAACCATCCTTTGTCATGGCTCTGATACCACTTGTTAGAATTTTTCTTTGCTTCTCCTTATGCGTTGGACCCGCTGTATCTGTTCTCGACTTGACCCGCCTGGAGCATCTGATGGAAGAGCACCTAGCCTCGGTACAGCAGCCCCCTTGCTGTGCTTCTTTTCCTCACGCTTGAGACAAGCAACGAATACAATCACAGAGAACGTAGAAACGAAACAATTCTTTTTGTCTCGGGTGCACTGCTGCTCCTTTGTATTTTCTATTTCTCTCCAACTCTTTACATGCTGCTTGCTCACCAAAACCTGAATACATATGACCCCTTTATAGTCACAACTACTGCCACAATACTCGGACTAGGACTGCTACAGTAATCCGGCTCTGTTTCCAACAGTGGGTCGGACTCGGACTCCATCTAAGAAACCAAACCGGACTCCAACTTCCTAACGAAAAACTAACTAAGAAACAAGATTAATCTTAACAATCCGCTGTGCTAACAATTGGTATCAGAGCCCAGGTATCTCGGATATATCTCAGGCCTCACAGTTGCCGGGGAGCGCACCCGATGTGTGAGGGGGAGATTGTTGGGATAGTCCCACATCGGTTGTGGAAGGAGACAGAGCACGATTTATAAGGGTGAGGGTACACCCACCTATCAGGCTAGTCTTTTGGGGGGAGATGGTCTAAGACCCCTTGGTTGTTGCTCTGTAGTTGGGCTTGCGGGTTAGCGGCCCAACGACCTGTTGCCGGGACGCTAGTTTAGCGGGCCCGGTATCGGACACTAGATTAGTGGTCCGATGGCGCTGTGCTAACATGTAGTTGGCCCATTTCGTCTTTTCAGTACATGTTCTTCAAGTTCATTTGGACAATATAGCATAATATTGACATATCAGCGTTGTAACGAATACATACGGCCATCAACATAGAAAAGTTCCCTTCTTCCGAACTTAGTTTTTCAGTCGACACCTATATTGCAGTTAGGAATTAGGATCGCTCTCTGACAGCTACATTGTGACAGTGCCATTGTTTCTTGCAACAATGTTACAATTTTATAATCTTTGTTTGATTACTGGATGAAAGGAAGTTACTACTTGCTACTCCAAGTTACCAGTTCGATCAACTACCAATCTACCATTCCCCTAGTATCCATCCGTACCAAAACTAATCACTGTATACAGAATGCCATCAAGAATTCCATTAAAACATCAGCATCGTTGCAGGAAATTTAGCGGCACAAACCTGAAACGCAAGCGCCTACCAGGTTATCGGGAACAGCAAGATTGCTGTAGAATGAAAGTTCGCTTCATTGGCAATTTAACAAGACGAACAGAGGATTACCACGACATCATGGACGGAGGCGGTGAGCCCGACGTCGGAGACGGCGCGCCCGAAGCCGACAAGCCGCTGGTCCCCCTGGCCCCCGAGCCCGAGGCCCAGGAAGCGCTGGTCATCGCCGGCGTCGACCAAGAACCTGGCGCCGCAGAAGACGGATACGATAATGAAGCTGTGCGCGATGGCCGTGCGGAGCTTGCGGGGGTCTACGGGCTCCGGGTGGGCGGCGGTGGCGGGCGGTGAGAGGCGGATGGCACAGGAGTGGGCGCAGGTGAGCATGAGGGCCTGGAGGTGGGCCGGGTCGACGACGGACGGGTTCATGGAGATGGAGATGGGCGGGAGCCTGGGCCTGGCGCTGGAGGGGTTTGGAGTCGGGGAGAAGAGGGCGAGCGTGGTGAGGCGTGCAGCTAAAACGGAGGCCGCCATCGCCATCGCCATCGCCATGGCTCATCCAGACGAGTGGTGCGGTGAGCTTAGGCTGCTTAGCTATGGCGTACGGTGCTGACGACGATACTTGGCACTTGGCAACGTGCCAAGTGATAGTTTGATGGGCCGAAATCTCTACACCTCGTCCAAGATGGGCTGGGCTGGTCTGGGCTGGGATTGATCATATGGGCCGAGTCGATCGGGCCTACGTTTGGTAAGCGTGGACTCTCTCTTCCTTTCCTCTCGCAAATGGAAATGGGAAGGAAAACTCGAAAGGGAGAGAGAGATTGAGAGAGAAGCTTCACAGATCGAGTGCCCGATTCCCCAACTCCAAAATCCCGTCGTCTTCCTCCTCCAGAATCGCCTCAATAATAAGTTTGCGAGGAAGCTCCCATCTAGATCGCCGTTCTGTTCGTGGTGAGGAAGCTCCCTCCTGCCCTAGCTTTTCAGCGTAATCTCCTTCGGATCCTTCCTTCCCTCATCAGCTGCTTGGCCTTGCCTTACTTTTATGTACTGTCAGATTTAGGTTGCGTCTGCTTTTTTAGTGTCTCGTTAATAACGCAAATCGGTGAAGTTTGCTGCTGTTCTATTCTGTGCAAAATGGGATTTATGTTTCGTCTTTTCCGTTGAGCGTTGCGGGGGATCAAGCCATCTCAAGACTGAAAATCGATGGCTTCTACTTTTCTCAAAGGCGTTTGCTGCAACATAACAGCAGCGGTACTGTTTCTGATTTTTTTTTTCGATTAGACCGTCCGATTGGTTAGTTCTGTTCAGTTTGCACGGTCTGTCGTGCCACTATGATGCTCAATTACTTGCCGAATTTTGTCTCTTTGTTGCGTTGAATTGACATAACCTAGCTTTGATCCAGATTTCTTTAGGAATTTAGCTGTCTGCGGGATTGAATCCGCATGTTTTATCTAGAGGATGTCGATGAGAAAATCTAAGGGGAGTATGGGAAATAATTTGGAAAAGAGTTCCAATTGTTTGGTTGGTGTGGTTGCAGGTGGTCTCTTTCTTGTAGGATCAATCAGACTAAACGTTTAATTAGATTCAGTTTGATCATTTGGTACTTATTTCGTACCTTTTATTTTTTATAGATGCTTATCCAGTTATATCCGACTCTCACAGCCATCTGATTTAGTATATGCTGCATAAGCACGTTACTGTTTCTTCTTTCACCGTGTAATAACTGGAACAACCACTTGCTTTTCTTTGGCAGGTTGACATCTGGGCAAAACTTTTGTAATGTGCTTAACTACATATATAATGAGCACCTGATCCAGCAATTCAACAGGGCATACCTGTGTCATCTTCAGCAAGAGGAATTCCCATTTGTTCTTTTCGCTGACCCGCTGCAGACACATTTCAGTGTGTCGGATTTACAAGTACAAGATACCCATGTCTGGCGATCAAAGACAATTTAGCAACTATGCGCTCGTTGCCAGCCAACCAGATGTTCAATGCCTAGTTTGCACAAGACCTTTTACTTTGGATACTGAGGTGACCGATAGCTTCGAAGCTTTAGCCATATGCAGGGAGTGCAAGACGACTGTGCTTAATGACAACGAAAGAGATTTAACAACCCGCACTTATCGGCAGAGAAGACAAAGAAGGCGGAGATCCAGGACTGCAAGTCTTGAATCCATTGAGGATGCATTCTCACAGCAGTTCTCCCAGTTGATCAACCTAGCTAGGCAAAGTCATGAAGCAGATATTGATTCTCCGACAGTTGTGCGGCAGCAGGCATCTTATAATTCTACACCAAACCAATCCCAAAGATGGCATGCTTCGGATGATGAGAGTGATGGTCTCAATTATGTTGATTCCGTGTTTGGTGAAATCGAATCAAACATCAGTTTTGGTGACTATGGTGGGGACTCAGATGCTTCTCTAGATCAACATAGCATGATGGGAAGGGAGATTGTCATTCAACTTGACAATGAGAGCTACATGAACACAGATACAGATATTGATCCCATGGACGCTGGAATGGATCAGTGGGATTCAGATGACCAAGAAGATGTGCGGTTGGAAGAGTCTGGTTTCAGTGAAGCAGTTGACACCATGCAGCAGCACCAGCAGCAATCACGTGACATTGGCCCAATTGAATTAAGCGGGCAGGAATCTGAAGATGGTGTATGGACTTGGAGAGTGACTGTAAGTCAAACAGCAAATGTGACCGACTTGATGGCAGATGTGGAAGGGCCAGAAATCAGGACACCTTTTGTTGGGAATCCTGGTGATTATGTTGATGCAAGACAGTTCGAGATGCTTCTTGAGCAATTTGCTGAGGACAACAGTTCCAGAAGAGGAGCTCCACCTGCAGCGACATCCTTTGTTGAAAATCTTCCTTCTGTGGTTATCTCCACCAGCCATGAGACAAATGGTAGTGTGATCTGTCCAGTCTGCAAAGACCCAATGCCTATAAGAGCTAAAGCAAAACAGCTACCATGCATGCATCTATATCATTCATCATGCATCTTGCCGTGGCTTAGTTCTACGAATACATGTCCAGTTTGCCGGTACGAGCTTCCTACAGATGACCCAGAATATGAGAGGTCCAAGCAAGCCACAACCAATGAAAGAGACGTCCATGGGGTGGAGCACACACATTTGCTGGAAATTGTTGAAGAAATTTCTGATGAACCAGAGGTTGAAGGAACTCATTACACGGTTAGTGGTACAGTGGAAGAGGATAATACAAGTGAACATGTTGTCCATGTTGCAGAGCAGCCAAACAGAGCATGGGGGCGCAGTAGATGGTTGCTTATTGCAGCTGCTCCAGTTGTAAGCCTTGTCAGTTTAGCTCTAGTTTTGTGCTTTACAAACCCTGCTAGCAGTGGTAGAAGGCGACTGTGCCGTAGATCCCAGAGTGCCACTGCGACGCATGTAGACTCAAAAAGAAGTTGGTGGTCCATGTTCTAGATATCCAGTACATGCATGCTGATACCAAATTTACTGTGTGATGACAAAGTTTGTTTTAAAGTTTTAAACATTATCATTGCTGAGGTGATCCATCGAGTGCTCTTGTAACTGTTCAAACACCTGTTTTTTCCACCACTTTGATCAGTTCAACAAAGCGTGTATTGATGATTGCTGTTGTTCAACTGCTACGTGTGATTGGATGCCCTATGCTTACTTCTATTGTAACCGTAATTAAATCTTGGCTTCAAAGTTCAATCCATGCCTTAATAACCTGCAGCTGAAGACACAACTTGCCTTTAGTTTACCTTCTGTTAAAATTTACCTAGTGTCCAGCGGCGAGGTAATCCTTCTCCTGTTCTTTGAAATTCATGTAAAGTTTTTTCCCCCTCCTGAAGTAGAGCTCTTGCATAGTTATACTAAGAGTACATATTCTGTGGTGGTTTGTACGATTTCATGAGGTAAACCACGGAAGGGGAAATATTTTACAAGCAGAAAGGCAGAAACCAACGTGCTGCAAGCCTACTGATGAATAGACGCCACCAGCCCACCATGCGTTGATAGGTTGTCACGCCTATGCAGTGTGCAGAGCAAAAGGATGAAATGTGGGTCTTATGTATGTGATGTCCATGTGCCATGGGTCGCGGTTGTTAGTGTGTGCGCATCTTGTTATAAGAATCCCAAGCCCTATACGAGAATCCATCGATCAAATAAATGAACTCTGAAATTTCCCCATCTTGCTCTTGGATTCCTCACCTCCTTCTCTTCTCTGATTCCTCACCCTACTTTTCCCCCAAATCCTCCAATTACTGATATCATTTGCTACCGATTTGTGCGATTTCGGTCTCCAGGCTACTCGCTAGCGATCGAGTTGTAACAATTTGGTATCAGAGCCTGTTTCGATCCGCGATTTTTTCCTCGAGTTGATTTGTAGACAAGGGGAGGGTTGGTGTTCTCTCTGAGCATTGTGATTCTAGCCAAGGTTGATCGTGAGGGAGATGAACTACCATGGTGGAGTCATCAGAGTCATCAATCCTGGTGGTTCCTCATATTGAGACGGCCATAAGCGCAGCAGAAGAGGAGCGATGTAAGGCGATGCTAGACAAGCTACTGGCCAAAATGGACGAGCAAGGGCGGAAGATGGATGACATGATCTCATCCCTAGCCGCGACCACCTCTCGGCTGCTTGGCGCCGCCGCCGACTCGACCCCAAGTTCTCCTTTGACCACTCGCAGGCTCGCCACTGTCTCAAGTTGGGCTGTTACTGCTCAGCCCGCCGTCAACACCTTCGACGCTGACACCAACTCTGCAACGCCCACCAAGTGTTCGACGTCGTGCCCTGACCACGACGATGGCAAGCTGATAACTACGACCGCCAGAGCTTCAACTACGGTCATGCCCGCAGCCACCTTCGGAACCGTGGTATGCTCGCTGATGACCAGCGTCGTCATCTACCCGAGCCACGTTGAGGCCACCCCACACGTCACCAACTTCATCGCGGTCAAACCGCGGTGCCTCGGCGTCAACTCATTCGGGCGCATCATCTGCAAGGCCTCGACCCTGAGGCAAGTGTGTGGAGGACGCATCTTCTGCAAGGCCTCTACCTCGAGGTTAGTACGTCGAGCTTTTCCAAGGGAGCTCCATCGTTGGCCAAGTCCATCAAATCCACCTCTGAGCACTGTCAGGTGCAGAAACTCGTCGCACACCAAGTGTTAGATGAAATACCTCGCGAGGCCGATGAACTGCCAGCATGGGAGGAAGGATACTACACATCTACATGACAGTGGCAGACTATGATCCTGGACTCTGACCATGTGGTGTTTGTCGAATTGCCACAAGACAACAAGCCATGAGAGCGGATATCACAGGAGCATCTCAAGGCGTGGCTCCAACCGGTCACCGCAACGAGCTCAACAACTATGGGGGTTAAGCAATGTACAACCCCATGAGTAGGTGGTGGTGTATGCACAGACCAGGATGACTTTTGTGGTCGTGTGGTTCACATGCAGCAGCCGCAAGCGACATCGAGAGCACTCTCAAGCTGGGGAATGACCAAGACACTCGCTACATTGATGACAATGGGTGGTTGTTTCCATGTGAAATTGGTGTGGTGCAACTGGTGTTCAAGGAGATACCACCATGGGGAAGTTCTTTTAGTCCCTGGAACTCCGTGGTGGAAGCTGCTCGCTTCGTGTTCGACAAGGTACATGCTTGGAGTCAAGAGGGTTTCAGTCCAGGAGGTGATGTCATTACGTCTAAGAAGATACCACAGCTTGTACATGGTGAAGGTGTGACACTGATTATCTTGTTTATCACCAGACCATGGGATCCTGGTGTGTTCCATTCAGTTACATTTGAGAAGCGGATTGATCGAGTGATTAGTACCACGAACAAGGGCAGACAATGGGATCCAGAATTCTTGGACAAAGCTATTATGTTTTCAGTGCATATCACCTCAACAACAAGCTCCCGCACAGTAAGTCATTAGTGGTTTTCGAGGCAGAAACTTGTAATGCCATGGTTGTGGTGTTGTTGCCCTCAAGAATCATTTGAAAGGCTTCAATTTTGGGTTTTTTCAGTATGCCTGACAATTGGATTAGCAAGATAGATTGTGCTACAGGCTGCAGTTATCACCTCAGCTGCTGGTGTTGCTGCAAACAATTCCGTGGCAGAGAGCTAGTTTTGTGGGAATCCTGGTATAGGAACATTTCCACTACTCTGTTTATGGTGAAGTTCCTTGAGCTTAACGGATTGTGCTTCAATGTTTTATCAAGGAACATTCCAAGGATGGTGGGTTTATCAGTTGCTAAAAGATGTCAAGATATGGAAATTATGGTTTGGTTAGTAGGCACTAAAATTGTTGTTGGGAGTTTCCTTTCTGTACTTCTCCTACTGGATGAGAAATGTGATGACACACCTTCAAAGTTCATGGAGTGTAGCTTTGAGAAGTTCTATAGTTTAAGTTCAGAGCATATGTTTGAGGACAGCCGGAGGTGCAGATGCAGGCTGTCCACCTCTTTGAAATGTCACCAGCGGCATGAGCCATTGGAGGGTTCCTCATTGCTGATTTTCTGCCAGTGCCAGTGTCACCAACAACAACTTGGAGTTCAATACACTGACCCCGGTTCTCGTGCTCACCCTATTGGCACCTTTTCACAATATTGGGATCATCTTGATGGCAGTATGCTTCTTCCTATGCACCTAAGAATTCAAGCAATGGAACTCAGTAGGCCTTGGGATCCAAGTGCTCCACCAGGTGATCTGAAGAAGCATTCAACTCGGTTGTTATTGAAGTGTTATGTGGATTCAAGGTAGGAGAAAAGTATATTTCAGTTGTGCAGCTCAAGTTCCATCGAAGGGATTAGCTTGGAATCTCCTATTTCAATGGTGTTAGATAATGATGTTCAAACGATGAGTTACTCTCCACCTTCAGTGGTACTACTTGGCAAAGCTAATGTGCTAGCCTGCAGAACATTTAGAGCAGAATATGATTTCTCAGTCTTACTAGTGTTATTGCTTAAGCAACCATGGCCCCCGCCTTCACAGTTACTTGTTATTGTAGCTACTCAGAGGAAGCTTTGTTACAGAAGAGTACTAATGGCATGAGTTAGCAAAGGAGGAAGCAGTGGCTTGTTCTATGATGCTAAAGGAAGGCTGATACAAGATTGTGATGATTCTACATTAGGCAAGAACAGGAGTCGTGAACATTGGTGTATTTTGTTTACACATGGTGCTTGCATGCAATTGCTTGGGGGCAAGCAACCTTTTGTGGCGGTGGTTATGTCACGCCTATGCAGTGTGCAGGAGCAAAAGGATGACATGTGGGTCCTATGTAATATGTGTGTGATGTCCATGTGCCATGGGTCCCGGTTGTCAGTGTGTGTTCACCTTGTTATAAGACTCCCAAGCCCTATACTTGAAAATCCATCGATCAAATGGATGAACTCTTAAATTTCCCCATCTTGCTCTCTAGTTTTCTCACCTCCTCCTCTTCTCTGATTCCTCACCCTATTTTTCCCCAAATCCTCCAAAACCTTTGATTACTGGTATCATTTGCTACCGATTTGTACGATTTCTGTCTCTACGCTACTCGTTGGTGATCGGGTTGTAACATAGGTCAGCTAAGGTTGCCTATTTGTTGTTGTCTTTTGGATCCCTCCTAGGATCTGAAAGCGATGTAAACACTGATAAATCAATAGACTGGGAAAAGGACAAACAATCATTCATATATTCAAACAAGTATAGACAGATAGGAGCTCAACACTGAGTATTTTAAACTAATACACTATATACACATTGCTTGTCTTGTATATTTGACATAAGACTGTCATTTGGTCCTCCCCCTCTCATGGAGAAACTACTTGCGCTAATGCTAGTTCTTCTGATCATACTTCTTAGCTTAACTCTTGCATACTTATATGACACCCTATGGCTAAGGCTCTAGAAGATAACGAAGAAGCTAAGGAGGCAAGGCATAAAGGGTCCCAAGCCTACTTTGCTCTATGGCAACACCCAGGATATCAAGAGGATCTGACAAGAGCTCATGTCTGTGCAAAGGCAAGACACGAACAGCTACATCCCCATCCTCTTCCCTCATTTCCTTTTGTGGAGGAAGCCTTTTGGTATGTATGGAAAAAGTTTCATCCATGAAATTGCTCGTCTGTGTATGTATGGCTACAATGATATCAAAGGTATGATCATGATTGTTTACTACTATCGTAGGGGCAGCTCACTGGCCCCCACGACCAGGCGAACACCGCAAACACCCCCACCCCTCTCCTCCAAAGGGGGCCTGAAGATCGCCGAAGGGGCCCGGAGGGGTCCGAATGATAGCCGAAGCACTACAACTCCTGTGGTGGCCAAGGCCCTTCGGACTAGGGGCATCCCACAACCTTCGAAGGGCCATAGTACCGCTGGACCGAGCGCACCAATCAAGTGGACCAGAACCAGGGAGGTCCACCATGAGCCGAAGGCTACGCGTAGGGGTAGAAAAAGCCACTACAGCCCCTACCAGTATAGGGCCCTGTTAGGGGTAGATCTATAATCTCATGTACTATGTAGAAATGCTATAAATAGTCACCTCCCCCATGTAGAAAAGGGACCCCATTTTTTGGGACAAAAGTAATACATTACTCCTGACAACCAATCCCCTCTCCGAGGATACCTCGGTCCCTCACGTAGACACCGGGGGTCCCCTTTCTTCTACTGTCTGGTCATTTTGCTACGACAGTTAGCGCTATGGGGATCGGCAGGAAAGCTGCGAAGCTCAACTTCGAAGCGCCAGCATGGCCCCTCAGAGGAGGGCCAAGCCCAAGGTTTCAACGGTCGAAGTAGCCACGGTAGCCTCGGCCCCTAGCACCCTGAGGACCAAGCGATGTAGAACCTCCATGACAGTGGCACCTCCCACCCAGGCCGCAGAGGAGGAGGCGAATAACTCCACGCACGGTGATATCGGGAGCGACACCCGGCCCACCCAGGCATCCCTCCCCGGGAGCCGCCTGGTGGGCCCGTCGCCTGGGGTAGTGGGCGTGACCCGGGAGTCGTACGAAGCCCTCCAGTGAGAATTGGCGAACCTCCGTCGGGAGATGTCGGGTCTCCGACATCCGGCAGAGACAACCCTCGCGACCCTGCTCTGGCCTTTGCAAACCACCAAAGCGGAGGCTGCCCCTTCGGCTCCGACGACCGTACCTCCCACCCCGCTGCTCCATGGGGACCCTAACTCCCCGTTAAGTGCCAGGTTGGAGATGGCCCGCTGGCCACAAGGCTTCAAGATGCCAGAGGTCACACCCTTCGAGGGGTGCACGGACCCTTCGGAATGCGTCACCCACGCCATCAAGGGCGTGGCTCTAACATGGTTCTTCACCATCCCTCCCCGCTCCATATACGCATGAGAACAGTTGTGGGACCTCGTTCTTAACAATTTCCAGGAAAACTACACAGAGCCAAAGGACGCGAGGCACCTATTCGCCGTAAAGGAGGCCCTCGGCGAATCCCTCCGTAGCTTCTTCAAAAAATTTGTGGAGGTAAAATGTCAGGTGAAGGGCATCAACGAAACCACCGTTGTAAACACATCCACATGCGGGCTCCAGAAGGGCCCCCCCTGTCGGAAAGATTGGCCCGCAAGCTTGTATGCATGGTGACAGAACTCTTCGACAAGATAGCGGAGTACGCTTAGGCAGAGGAAGATAGCACTCAGAGAGGCGTAGCCCCCGCTGCCCTAACATCGACCCCAGGCATGCCACCCATGAAAGAGGGACCCGCGGCGGCTGCGGCCAAGGCACCCGCCAAGCCACGGGCCAACGACTACCAACAAAAGGGCTGGAACGTCTATCACATAGACGGTGCCCCCCCCCGAGGGGAAGGTGTGGAGGCCGAGGAGGTCGTGGCTGCGGCCGAGGGTGCGGGCATAATGATGGTTGACAGCCCGACCACCACGCGCGGCCCCAGTGGACCCTCGCTATTTTGCGATCTCCGCGGTGAAGGATCACATGCAACCAGCGAATGCCACACCATTGCGGCCATGCGGGACTACATGAACCGCCGCTGAGAGCCGGCCGAGCGCGATGACAGGGGGAGTGGCCAACCAACTGCCCCTGCCACCGAGACCCCGCATAGAAGGAGGCCACGGGGAGCACCAGCAAAGGATCGTAAATATGATCGCCGGAGGATCATCACTCGACATGGCGTTAAAAAGACAACACCGCTCGTACGCTAGACAGATTCACCACCTCGCAATATACCCAGTATCCAGTCCACTTCACTACGCCAAAATACCAATCTTCTTCGGCCCCGAGGATGCCCGGGGTGTGTATTAACCACACCAAGACCCCCTCATCATCTCCTCTAGCATCGCGGATTTTGAGGTCAGACGCATCCTCGTCAACGGAGGAAGGTCTGCGGACCTCCTATTCGCGGATGCCTTCGACAAAATGATGACCCCCCCAAGATCGCCTGTCACCCCAGGCATACCCTTGATAGGCTTCAGGGGAAGGCCCGTGACGGCCCTAGGCCAGATTGACCTGGCCGTCACATTCAGCGACGACTTCGCTTCCCGAACCGAGGTCGTCACGTTCGACGTCATTCAGATGCACTACCAATACAACGCTATCCTCGGCCGGGCCACGCTGAACACCTTCGGTGCCATAGCACACCACAATTACCTGTGCATGAAGATCTCTGCACCAACGGGCATAGTCACGGTGCAGGGGGACTAGGTGTAACGTCCCGTTTCTCTTAAGTTCTTGCTTGGTTTTCAAAATAAAAGTAACCATTTGGCCTTATTGAGAATCCAAAGCTTAATATGATATTTTGAAAATTTGGAGAGTTCAACTAGAATTAATCAAACCTTAACTAAGCTCTTTGTTGGTGTTCCTTGCCGGTTCTGGCTCTCTGTTGTGTCTTTGTTGCCCTTGGGCTGTCGGTCCCCCGAAGCCTCTCTGTGTGCCCCTGGTTTGTCTCTTCTCTTTTAACTTTCTTTGTTGGCTTGAATCTCTTTGAGACCTGCCTCTCTTTTCTCTCTCTTATCTCCCCTCTGTTCGGACCTCTCCAGTGCTTGTGTTTTCTGTCAAGGACCAGCACCAGTTTGTGTTTCAAAACCTCTTTGGTCTCTCCAAGCCACGCTTGGTTTTGCTTCTTTGGACCTCCCCGTGGACTTCTCCACGCCTCCTCGAACCCCCGAGTTCTCTTGGGCGCTCAGAGTTTCTCTAGACCTCCCAAAGTGCCCTTTTGGGACCTTCCTAGACTTCCTCTTGTTTATTTGAACCTCCTTGTGTTCAAATAGACCTCCTCGTGGCTATTTGGACCTCCCTTTGTCCCTACTGCACCTTTTGTTGTCCTCACGGACCTCCTCGGCGTCCTTTAAGACCTCCCTTGTTGAGATCTGGCCGTTAGGACCTCCTCTCTGGAGATCCTAGCCGCCGCAGCACCTCCCTTGTTGAGATCTCGCCGTTAGGACCTCCTCTCTCGAGATCCTAGCCGCATGCCTCCCTTGTTGAGATCTCGCCGTTAGTACCTCCTCTCTCGAGATCTTAGCCGTCGTGTCCTCCCTTCGTTGGATCTAAAGGTCCGCACCTCCTTAGTGCTTGAACCCATCCTTAACTCTTGTGGCTGTATCGCTTGAGGCTTTGCCTCCCTCATCTAGGACCGTCCGATGCTGTTCGGATGGCCCGATCCTAAGGGCACGTTAGCTTGGTCCGAACGTCCCCTTTCCCTCCTGGCCGTCCGATTTAAATCAGACGGCCTAGTCTCGTTGGTCCGTTCGCTCGGTCCAAACGGCCCCTTTGTTTTGCGCCATTCGATCTTGATCTGACGGCTCCACTGCGAGGTAACGTTAGCTTGGTCCGAACGTTCCTTTCCTTTCTGGGCCGCTCGATTCCAATCGAACGGCTCTGCTTTGTTGCGCGTTTTCTTGTTTCCAGGACCTCTTCCTGGTTGTTTTGCAAAGACCTCCTCCTCGATCCTTGCTGGTCTTTTGTAAAGACCACCCTCCTAAACCGTAATATTCTGCTGGTCGACCTCCCCGCACCCTTTGATCTCGACCGCTGAGGTCCTCCTTTGAGATCTTGACCGCTAGATCTCCTTTGGAGATCTACTCGTCAGACCTCCCCGCACCTTTGATCTCGACCGCTGAGGTCCTCCCTTTGAGATCTTGGACCGTTAGATCTCCCTTTGGAGATCTACTCGCTAGGACCTCCTCGCACCTTTGATCTCGATCGTTGAGGTCCTCCCTTTGAGGTCTTGACCCTTAGACCTCCCTTGTGTGTCCGAGTGTCGACCTCCTCGTCGTGAGTTTTGGGGACCTCTTGTCCAGACCTCCTCTTGAGTCCTTGGACCTCCTGTCTCAGACCTCCCTCTCGAGTGTCTTGGGCCTCTTGCCCAGACCTCACAAAGGGTCTTGGCGGAGATGATCCTTGCGCCTGGGCCACCTCTTTGACCAAGGTGCACCCTTTGATCGACCCCACTTGCGGCCTCTCTTCACCTTGTAATTATTGCTCTCGCCTCAGAACTCAGGCGCATTTAATAGGTGTCGGGTCACATTAAATGCAGTCACATCCGAGGTACTTTATTTCAATTCTTTAGGGCAAGCCCGCCTAGTTGCCCCGATTGCCAACACGCCATCGAGCTTCCTTGTGGTGCACTCCACCAACTCGCTATATAGCTTCGAGCTGCAAGCCTTTGGAACCTATTGTTCATTTCTTCCTTGTCTCCCCCGACTGGTTTCCTTCTTGTGCAAGACCTCCCCAGGAGCTCCTTGGGGGTCTTTGTCCGAAGAGTTCTGGTTTTTCCTTTCTTCGAGTGGGTTTGTGTTCCTTGGAGTCTTTTGAAGTTCTTTGGCTTAGGGTGGTTTTGCTTATTTGGTTTCCTTGCGAACGTGTAGATTACGAGTTTGAGGAGATCTTGGACCCAGCTCTCTCTACTGAAGGCTCTCCACTGCTTGACCAAGGCAAGCCACAGACCTCCCTTTGATCATTTTGAACCTAGTTTTGCTAATGTATTTTGGTTTTACTTATCATACATGGCTATGTTTATGAGAAAATGGTTTAACAGTAGTTATTTGCCTACTTGCTGTTATGCCTCCTTCATACTTTGTTCCTAGCATGTTGTTATGTTCACCTTGTGAGCCTTAGGGTGGATATCTAGTTGGTGTTCTTTGTTAATTGCCAACTTGGGGGCCGTAGGTCTTTATAGCTTCGCTTAGAAAACGTGGTTTGGTCGTATCATGCTTCATCTCTAATAATCTTGACTAATGACTTATGAAATGTGTGGTAGGTGCCACTGTTGAGCAGCCATGGCAGGATGCCTAAGCTGTGTTGATTATGGTGTGAGACCACTTGGTTAAAAATTGTTATGCCAAGACTGGGTGGTCTTTTGGCATAGGTTAATACAAATTGTTTTGCTGAGGCAAGAAGGCAGGGAGTGAGTAGTGGGTGCTGTGCACACTTGGTTGTGGAAGTTTTGCCTTAGCACAATTAAGGACTTCACCTTGTGTCTCATTGAACTGGCCAAACAAAGGCAACCACAAGATCATTTTATGGGAATGGTCTGGCTGAATAATTAGCAATGAGATGGCTTGGGGTTTGTGTGGTTGTTGGCGTGTGATTCGTTGGCGCAAGAGGGGCACCCCATAACCCCTGTGGATTTCTAGACCACGAGGAGGATTATAAACCTTAGCGGGCGCCCGAGTCAGTTCAAAGCTTTGTAAAGGCCTTGTGTCGCTCTCTAGGCTGCCACCTTAGGAAGTGAGCAAGCGAATCGAACCCGCCCCGCTAGAGAGATCGTGGATTGTGGGTAAAGTTGTACACCTCTGCAGAGTGTAAAATCTATTCAATAGCCAAGTCCTTGGTCATGGACATGCTCAGAGAAAATGGTGCAAGGGTAGTTGCTTCAAAATTTGTGCCACTAGACACTTCAAATGAGATGCCTTGGCTTTGCCTCAAAGAGACCTTGGCCGGCCCAGAGGGTCGGGGTTGGCTCGGTGGTGGTCCAGGGTGGTTGGGACCTCTGGAGTGGGTGCTCTAGAGTGGGTTTTGGTGAGGACAGCCACCGTGTGACCAGACCTCCCCATTGTTGTTGTGGATGTGAGTTGGTGCTCACTCCACATTTTCTTCTTTAAATGTATTATGTACTATTGTTTTTCCTTCTTCGCTTCTTCAATCTATTACTATTATTATTGTCCAAATCTGCTTTATAAAACTAACCATACTGACTCTCAATTGGTAAGCCCTCGCATGATTATTATTGCATAATTGCTCTCGTGTCTTGCCGAGTACATTCAAAGTACTCATGGCTTAAGTCCCCGTGTCAAAGCAGACTATGAAGATGATCAAGTCTTGAGGCGGTCTGAGACCTCTTTGAGGAGGAGTTCTTGACGACTAAGTCGCTTAGGACGCCCTCCACCCGACACTGTGGTGCTTGTTGGGATGGTGCGCTTCGCTTTTGGTGTGGGAGCCTTAGAGCTCTGGTTCTTTCGGGTTGTAAGTCCTTCTTTGGTTCTCAGAAGCCCTCAGTGGCAGACCTCTTGTTAAACAAGCTTGACCATAAGGTCCTATTATATAAAGTTTAATTTGTCTACTTCATTTTGTTTAACCTCGTGGTTGTGATATTAGCTTGTATTCTTGTGTGAGCTAGCTCTGTTGTCCTGGGACTAGCTCGGATGCACAGGGGCAGGACCTCCAGGATGTCCTACGGGACTAAACCTGGGAGGTCATGCCGGACCTCTCTTGTGATGTACCGGAGGTGCTACCGAGGGGTTGCCGGCCAAGACCTCCAGGAGGACTTAAAGACCTCCTGGGAGGTCAGTGGCGGGCCAAGACCTCCAGGAGGTCCTGAAGACCTCCTGGGAGGTCCTGGCAGTCCTCCTCGGGAATGCACCATGCGCGGCTACCACTCCTTTACGTGGTGGCTCCGCAGCGCAAAAAAAAAAAGGTCCTCTCGGACCTCCCGCGGTGCATCACAGGGTGGGACGTCACACTAGGACCTCACGAGGCACACAAAGCTAGAAGCGCTCTCACCAGCCCGACACGTCCACACCGTCGAGGTAGACAAGAGGGACCAAACAAGCCCCCTATCGGCGAACTGGGCACTAATACCCAAACCAAAGAGACAACTCCAAAGAGTCCCCCTGCTGGAAGCCTCCCTAGAGAGGACGGTGGCCCTCAGGGCAGAGCTCTCAGCGAAAGCTTGCAAAGCCATCCTTAAAGTGCTTCGTGGCAATGTGGATGTCTTCGTGTGGGGACTGGAGGACATCCCCGGGGTAGCCCGATGGACCATTGAACACCACTTAGCGATCCGAAGCGATGCACCCTCGAAGAAACAAAAGTTGCGGTGCATGTCGGCGGAGCGGCTGGAAGCAGCAAAGAAAGAGATTGCCAAGCTACTCAAGGCGGGGGTCATCCATGAGATCAAACACTCTGAATGGTTGGCCAACCCCATCTTGGTACAAAAAAGCACTGGCAAATGGCACATGTGCGTCGACTTTACCGACCTCAATAAAGTATCCCCAAAGGACGACTTCACCTTGCCCCACATTGACCAGCTGGTGGATGCCACCTCGGGTTGCGAGCTCATGAACTTCCAGGACGCATACTTCAGGTATCATTAGATATTCATGGCCAAGGAGGATGAGTCAAAAACTGCCTTCATCACCCCCATCGGCACCTACTGCTTCACCCGCATGCCATTTGGACTAAAAAATGCGAGTGCCACTTTCACCCGACTCATCACGAAGGTGTTGGCAGGCCAGCTTAGCCACAATATGGAAGCATATGTCGATGACATAGTGGTAAAAAGAAAGTTGGCGGGCTCTCATGTAGAGGACTTGCAAGAAACCTTCACCAGCATCGAAGCCAACCCCGAGAAGATTAGGGCCATCCAGGAGATGGAGCCCCCCCCCCCGCGCCTGGGAGGTGCAAAGGCTGATGGGGTGCCTCGTAGCCCATAGTCGCTTCTTGTTCCGCTCCACGGAGCAGGCCTTACCTTTCTTCAGAACCCTTCGAGGAACGGCTCCGATGGACGACCAACTGCCAGAAGGCATTCCAAGAGCTCAAGCAATATCTCGCCTAGCTACCAAGCCTGACCAGCTCAAAGTGAGAGGCCGACCTCCTACTGTACCTCACCGCCTCTTCATCAATGGTGAGCGCAGTCCTCGTCCAAGAGAGCAACGGACAACGTTTAGTATACTATGTCTTAGAGGCCCTCTAGGGGGCCAAGATCTGATACATGAAACTAGAAAAGCTAGCGTATGCCCTACTCATGTCCTCGCGCAAGCACCGGCATTACTTCTTGGCGCACGCCATCATAGCCCCGACGTCTTACCCGCTGGCACGAATCACCAGAAGCAAAGTCATCCGTTCATGCAAGGTCCAATGGAGTAATCATTCAGAAGAAGAGGCCACCTGGGAGAGAGAGGAAGATTTGAAAGCCGAGTATCCCCACCGCTTTGCTGGCCAAGTCTGAATCTCGGGGTCGAGATTCCCTTTAAGGGGGATAGGTTTTTAACAGCCCAATTTTTTAAATTTAGTTGAAAATTAAAAATTATTTAATTTTGTGGTTTTTCTGAAATTTTAAAAGCTTTTCCTTAATTGTTTAAAGCCAAAACAAATTTAATTGCAAAATATATTATCAAATAATAATTAGAAATATTTTATCTAACTCCAAAATAACTCTAGGAATTTCTGTGAATTTTTCTAGAATTTTTGGATTTTATTTGCTATTTTCTAAAGCTTAAACAAATTAACTAAATTAATTTAATGGTTAAATCAATTTTAAAATCCCATCTCGTTTTGGGCCGAAATCCCAATTCCGGCCCAATTCCTTTTCTCCCACACGGCCCAAGCCTCACCGCACACCCTCTCTCTCTCCCCCCGGTCCCACCTGCCAACCACCCCTTCACCTGCGCGCCCGCGCGCTAAAACACTACAACACTCATCAACCGTTGGATCTTCAACCAACAGCCAGATCTCATGTGACCTCCGGACGGTTCGAACGGCCCAACGCGCGTGAACCGTCTGATCTAAAATGGAAGGCCAAGATTCTTTGTGACTTTCGGACGGTCCGAACGGCCCACTCATTGTGAGCCGTTCGATCTAAATCAAACGGCCACCGCAGCGCCGTTGACTGTCGTTGACCTCCAAGTGTCCTACACAACAATAGACCAAGAAATCGATTTCGGGAACAAGTTCTTCGCAACTTGACCCACATTAGTCAAAACTTGCATCATGCAACACATATGCACTGAAACCCATGAACTTGACCTAACCAACAAACATCGCCACCAAGCAGGCCGGTGAAACAAGTCAAAACCAGTCAGACTGCCACCCATTGGCCGGTCTGACCGCCCCCTGGCCGGTCTGACCACCCAGCCTGGGGACTTAGCCAAATTTTCACCCTGGAAATCCGAAACTCTCTGGAAATTTTAAACGAATAGATCTTTTGACTCGAAGCTCCAAAAATTATGAGACCAAGTGTAGAAGAATCCCCTCTCTTGCCTACACCCTCTATTTTTGGCCCAGCTCCAAACTCAAAAACATTTAATGGCCGATCAGACCGCCGCCCATTGGCCGGTTTGACCGCTAGCCACTTGACCCAAAGCTTGGCCGGTCTGACCGCCAGAGGTGGCCGGTCAGACCGCCACCTTGGCCGGTCTGGCCGCCTGAAGCCTGACAGCATTTGAACTTCGCCAAAAATGAGTGTTTCGACAAACCTTCAACACCATTGCCAATTGTATCATCATCCTAAAATCGTGAGCATATCCCCATGATATCCACAACATCAATGGAATCTTCGTGGTAGTCTCTCAAATTTGCAAAAAAAAAATGATAAGCACGACATTATTCTCCACTTTAATTAATCTGTAATAAAAATACTGCATATGATCCTATGGTGCAGGTAAGGCCTAATACGACAAGCACGAAGTTAACACAGGTGTTGGCTTCATCTCCATGCTAAATGTGCACATGGTGCACATTAAATTGGCGAGATACTTCTTCCCACAGATCATGGGTAACCCCTGAGCAAGTTTTTGCATCACTGATGTTGCAGTATCCCCTCCCCTTCATTGGTCTACTAACATCACCGGTGCAATTTAGGGTTATTAATCGTTAGCCTACCACGTGTGGTCAATTTTATGGTTAGGGTCATGGCATAACCCATCATCCCTTCACTGGCATGAGATTATAATGAGCCTAACTTGCTCTTTTTTTTCAAGAAGCCCAACGTAATTGAGAGATGCTAAAGATAGAAGGGGGAGGGGAAATAGGAAGAAGTAATTGTCACGTGTTTTCCACTTGTGTGCTCCAATTACACGATGAAACGTGTTCGTTCTCTGTTTTTGCTTTTCGATGAATATTCGTCGGATCGTATTTTGGAAGTTTATTCATCAATGGAATCTTTGTGATAGTCTCTTAATTTGGCAAAAATATGATAATCACGACGTTATTCTCCACCTTAATTAATCTATAATAAAAATATCATGTATGATCTACGGTGCATATGAGGCCTAATACGATAAGCGCGAAGTTAACACAGGTGTTGGCTTCATCTCCATGCTAAATGTACACATGGTGCACATTAATTAGTGAGACACCTCTTCCCACATATCGTGGGTGCCCCCGAGCAAGTTTTTGCATCACCGATGCTACAGTATCCCCTCCCCATCATTGGTCTACTAACATCACTGATGCAATTTTGGGTAATTCATAGTTGGGCTACCACGTGTGGTCAATTTTATGGTTAGGGGCATGGCATAACCTAGTGGTGGCTAGATGTGCCTTGTCTTGCGTCAAAATTTGGCCCAAGGTGCGGCATGACCAAGACTATTCATGGGCGTCTTGGCAAGACGAGCTCAAGACGACCCATCCGCCCACGTGCGAAGAGGCCAAGCCAGCAAGCCGTTGAGGGAGGGAGCCGAGAGGAGAGGAGAGTGGGGCAGCACTAGCGTGGAGGAAGAATGATGTGACAATGGGTGTCCCGATCTTTCGATGAGAAGGATAACTCGATTTGAGGAGATAACTCTGATGATTCGGCTACCAATTGTACACGGCTAATATGCCCAGCAATCGCTGAACCAATTCCGAGATTATTATCAACCTTGCTAGAAGCACGATCGACCTGATCACGAATATCAATTCCTGCAAGCAATCGAAGAACAAGCAAGAACATGATAATAAGCAATCTGAAACTGCAAATAGGATTGAAGTACTCAATAAGGTGGGATTCCGAAGTGGTATTATGGTTGGCCTAGTCAACACAAGCCAATACACGAAGTTGGAATGTAGCTAACTTTTAACTAAACGAAATCCAAACTCTAAAGTGTAGCCCACATGAATATATATGAGGGTGACGGCCAGGGGGTGGACACACACCCCTAGGAGCTACAAGGCCCATGGGCCCAAGTGGAGGTGACACAACGCCCTTTGACTCGGACTCAATCAGCACCGGATTGTTTTGGTGATTTCAGTGCGCACGAAAGGAATTTGAAGGTGGGGCCAGATCTGTTGGAAATAGGATGAGATAAGCTTTCCATAATGTACTCAAACACCTCAAACAGATTCCGTATGCGACTTTTATGCATATTTGAAGTCGGTGCTGTCTCTAGAGGCCGAATTGGATTCCAGAATGTGTTCCACTGGAACTCTTGCTTGACTTGGAACCAAAATGACGTGAGGACCTTCCTAGTACCATGACATGGAGTAGCGGTCGTATCCGTAAGGTTGATGTCCTCATCAAAGAAGGAGGAGGACAGGGAGGAAGAGGAGGAGGAGGGCAGGGCGGCATTGGCATGGAGGAAGAAGGGGCCGGCGCGGAGGGAGAAGGAGGAGGAGAGGAAGAGGAGGAGGAGGGTGGGGCGGAGCCAGTGTGGAGGAATAAGGGGGCCGGTGTGGAGGGAGAAGGAGGAGGAGGCGGCGCGGCACGGACGACGCCGGCGTGGGGTGGCGTGGAGGTGGAGGGAGGCACTGCCGCGTGCGGCAGCTGACAAGTGAAGCGGCAAGGGTGCAAGGGCAGGGCACAAGCGATAGTGCGTCATAGCGACAGTGGGGAGAGAAAAGGGGAAGGCCAAGCGGGCCACGTTGGCACGGCACAACCCAGGGGAAATACGCCCGTTGGGCGATTTCTGACTATTTTTTTACCATTTTTGACCGTTTGAGGCTTTAAAATTTACAAAAAATATAATTAAAAAATCCATAATTTTTTTTCTATAAATAGCCACCATACCCCCCTCATTCAGCACCCATCCATTCCTCAATATCTCTTTGAAATTCCGTTGTTCAAATTCAAATTCGTTGTGAGACCATTTGGCAAAATTCAAAAAATTTATGCCAAAATTTGGAAAATTCAATTTCCAACAGCAAGTCAGCAAAAGAGGTACAATACTATTTTTTGCACAATTTTATTGTTATTATTTTGTTATGTTAAGATGAAAGTAATAATAGTGTTAGTTTCGATTTTGCATTTTTCGTTATGGAATATTATGATAGCTTTGCTCTTGGTGATTACGGACTTTCACATGAGGAAGTTGCATCTATAGAGGATGCGGCTGCCTCAAACCAATCGCAGTTGTTAGCGAAAGGGCAAGACGGAGTTCTGTCACCATGCTCCACGACAGCATGTTCGTCGGCAATCACCAGAGCAAAGAGGTCGAGGCCGTCTATATCGGGGGTGTGGGAGAATTTCAACATGATAACCAAGCCAGACGCACAGGAAAATGAGGTACCATATGTTGTTTGCAAAATTTATCATCAGACATTGTCTGCAAAGTCTACAGGAGGGGCGAAGCACTTGCAAAGGCATGCTACAAGATGTAAGGACAAGAAAGGATTGGTGATGAGGCAACGCAATGCAGATAACAACCGACGGCAGACAAAGATGCGTGGTCGAGACTACGATCTCGAGGTTGTCCGTCAATCTCTCTGTCGTTTAATTGCTTATGATGATTTACCGTTAGGCTTTGGGGAGTCTAATGCTTTCCAAACTTATATTAGCACAACACATAATCCTATATTCTCTTCCATTTCTAGACAGACAACAACTAGGGATCTAGTAAAATACTATAATGAATGCCGTGATAAATTAAAGGATAAATTTCATACGTGCACATTTTTTGTGGCCCTAACCTCGGACATATGGAGTGGCCGCGCTAGGGAGGATTATCTTAGTGTAGTTCCTCATTATGTTAATTATGACTGGGTAATGGAGAAAAGAATTATATGTTTCAAATTAATTGATGTAGCACACACAGTTGAGAATATTGCGGACTGTATTATGAAAGTCGGGGAAGACTCCGGTCTTACAAACAAAATATTCGCGATTACTCTAGACAATACCGCTGCGAACTCTAAGACCATGGATATTCTTACTCCAGTCTTCAGTACATACGCCGATTCCTTCTTGCTACATAAGCGACGCGCTTGTCATATTATTAACCTTATAGTCAAATCCGGTTTGAAGAGGTTGGTTGTGTATCTTAAATCTTTTCGCGATGCGATATCTTTCTTAAATAATTCTAATGTGAGAATTAGCAGCATATAAGAACTTATGCAGGGCAATAGGTGTACGTCCATGAAAATTCGGTTTGGACATGCCAGTAAGATGGAACTCTATTTACATGATGCTTAAGAGTCTTTTACCATATAATAGCATTTTTTCTGTTTTTATTCAAACGGACTATCAAAGCATTGACGATAGTATACTATTGACTGAGCGACATTGGTTCGTTACTAAGAAGATACTACAGTTTTTAGAAAAAATTTATGAAGGCAATGTTGCTTTGTCCGCTGTCTACTATCCAACATATCCTATCATCGTGCATATTATTTTATAGATTTCTACTCAATTGAAAATGTATGAAAATGACTTAGTTTTACGCGAGGCTATTGTTGCTATGAAAACTAAATATCTTAAATATTAGAGAGAAATCCCTTTCCTCTATGCATTTTCATTCATTTTAGATTTAGAGCTAAAATTGAAGCATTTTCTAATGTACTTGATCTTCTTAGTGATACTACAGGGCTAGACTATACTAACTATTTTGCAGAAGTTCGTTCTTGATTGCATGAGGTTTACCAAAGATATGAAAATAAGTTCTGAGAGTCCGTTTGCAATGACCTCCAGTAGCCCCCGCCTCAAGTAGCAAGACAAATATGTGGAGCAAGATCTTCAGTGGCTCTTCCTCCAAGTCCAAGTCTTCTTCTTCTACAGCACCGCCTGTCAGCCAAGAACAACCCCAAGGAGTGGGGAGCTATCCATTTATCTGGACAGCGATATGGTGGATTTCAACTTAGAAGGCTTTGAAATTTTGTAATGGTGGCATGCCCATGAGTTAACATATCCCGTGCTATCCATACTTGCATGTAATTTCTTAACTGTTTTTGTCTCAATGGTTTCCTTCGAGTCTGCTTTTCAGTCTTTCTGGAAGAATATTGGTGGAGAGAAGAACACGTCTCACGAGTGAGATGGTGGAGATACTTATAACCGTGAAGGACTGGGAACAAGCTGATTCGCGAACGTTGTCGAATGTGTTCGAAAATCTGTACCTCGACAATGACAGTTAAAACAAAGATGTACGTAGAACTATAGGTTGTACTCTTTTTCTTTTGCCAATGTTTTCTCATGTTGAGTTTTTATTTGACAAATGTTTTAACGAGACAACCATTTCAATATTAATAAAGCTCTTTATTACATCTTCAATATGCTAGTCTCATTTTTTACAACTTTCATATGTATTTATAAATTCTACACATTTTTCTTTTTTTTTTTTTGATTTTTTCCCCATTTCCTTTTTCTTTTAGGTTTTTTGGGCTAAGTGGGTCGTACATGGCCCCATAGGCCAAACTGGCTCGTGCCGGCACAACACGGCACGACCGCCCTTCGGGTCGTGCTTGGGCCGCCACCCAGGCATGTGGGCTGGCCTGGCCCGACACAATTCTTACACGGGCCAGAATGAGCCGTGCTAGAATGGGTCATGCCTGTATGTGTCACCCATTTGGCTAACACTAGCATAACCCATCATCACTTCGCTAGCATGAGATCCTAATGAGCCCAACTTGTTTTTTTTTCAAGAAGCCCAACTTAGTTGAGAGATGCTAAAGATAGAGGGGGAGGGGAAGAAGTAATTGCCACATGTTTTCCACATGTGTGTTCTAATTACATGATGACATGTGTTCGTTCTCTGTTTTTGTTTTTAGGTGAATATTTGTCGGATCATATTTTAGAAGTTTATTCATCAATGAAATCTTCGTGATAGTCTCTTAGTTTGGCAAAAATATAATAATCATGACGTTATTCTCCACCTTAATGAATCCACTGTGCATACAAGGCCTAAGGTTATGCACAATATGCTTACATCAGCTGTCTATAGCATTTACCACGTAGGATTTAAGCTGATGTAGATGAAAGAGAATAAAGAGAGAGAGATGAGCTTTCTACAATCTTGTAGCCGACTGTATCACTGGAACCATGAAAAACATTAAAAGATTGCGTATTGTCTACAATCCTATAGCCGACTGTATCAACGTAACCCATTATATAAGCTATCTTTAATACTGTCTATAGGTGATATGAAGAATTGCTATAGACAGCAGTTGTCTGTATCATTGTATATGCCCTTATTAAGCAGGAAGTTAACATAGGTGTTGGCTTCATCTCCATACTAAATGTACACATGTCGCACATTAACTGGTCAGACGCCTCTTCCCACGGATCGTGTGTATCCTCCAAGCAATCACCGCCGTTGGATTAAAATCGTACGACGTGGTGCGACCAGGTGTTTTCCATCCAAATGCTTTGGGTACCTGGAAACGACAGGACCTTCCATGTGGACACCAAATGGACCCACAAGTCAGTGGTGGTAATAAAAAGTGAGACCGGACGTGATGTGCACATAGTACATTATGTTTCTGATTTCGCGGCAGAAAGCTGCACGCGCGCGTAGATTTGCCCCGCCAATATTTTCAACCTCCCGAGGCTAATTTTCACTCCAACCCATCCTTTTTTCAATTTATCATATACACATATGAGCAGCACATATGCCCTCCGTATTATGTATACCTCAGGGATATTCATAAATAATACATAACATACGGTGTTTTTGGGAAAAGTTGTTATTTTATTTAGTTTCTGCCCGGCGGCGGGAGCCTCCTTGCTCGCTGAATTTGGTGCCCCAACCCAACCTCATCTGAGGTAAGCTTCCATGGTCTTTTGTATCTGCATCTTTCACCGTGATTAGCTCGAAATATTCCTATCTTTTCGTGTTGTTGTTATATTGTTGAGATCTTAGGGCTCAAATTAGCCTTTTATGTCTCTTTTGGTGTGTTTTTTTTTGCCTTAAAGGTGGGATCTTTCTGTCTTCCCGGATAAGTCTTTCTGTTCGGGTAGATGGTTAGGTATCATGTGCAATAGAGATCGTCGAGTCTCAATGAAACCCGCTCCACAGGGGGAAAGGAGAAAATTTGTTCAAGATATTCCCCCCCTTGATGTTATACGCTTGTTTTTGGCTTAAAGATGGTATCTTTGCGCTTTTCTTGAATGAAGATGATATCCGTTTGTGCATCTCTGGTGATGTCGTTACAGTTTGTAGATTTTCCCTGTCGAGATATGAGGCTGATAAGGGTTTTGCTGTCCGTAAAATGGATATGTTTAGATTTTTCTAGGGTTAACTAAGGGGCATCTTTTGAGATTTTGCAACCTGCTTGTAGACTTTGGTTTGTGAGATTCATTGTTTGTAGTTGGTGCGGTACTTAAGAAAATAAGTTTTGCATGTTGCGAAGTGTCTTCCCACCTATGTACATGTAGTAACTCCTCGGAAAAAAATGTACATGTAGTACGGGTATCTAGAATCTGCATTCTGGAATGTATCTGGGGGCGTAGTTGCATATAAGTTTTTCTTTCTTGAGACGATGGGATATGGTAATTAAAAATCATTCTGTTGCAAATGTATGTTCTGATGCTGTTTTTGGTTTAAATTTTAGGTTCTCTCTCTCACACACAATTGAGGGTTACCTTGCATGATTATCTAGAGCACTATTGCCTGGTTAGCGGTTATGTTACCTAGCTAGCAGTTTTTATATAGCTAATGCTTAATGTTGAGTTTGAAAGATTCAACTGTAGCATATATAACTTAGTAGTAGGACCCTTTTGTACTCTTTTTTTGGTGGATTTTAGCTCAGGTAATAATTTTTTTGTTATTCCGTGAATAGTTTACGGTATTTACTTTTCTATCATCAATTTTGTTGCAGGTTTTAATCTTGACAGTTTTACACTGATAATCTTGCAATTTTGTTGGGGTTGACTAAGGAAGTTGTTGTCCTCCTAAACTTTGTTGTTAACATCCATATCATGGGGTTTGAATCCACATTACTGCCAACAGATCCTGCAGTGGATAAGAATGAGATCAAAACTTCACAAGCTGTGAACTGTGATTTAACATTGGTAGAAGAGGTGGAAAAGAGTGTGGGTGAAGTTCTTCTGCATGTTCCCTTGGAAAATAAGGAAGATGTAGAATCCCTTGGTACGATTTGTCATCTTGAAAATAACAAGGGTGATGTTGCTGAGGCCATCACTCCACCAGAAGGGGATAAGCTTGAATTACCTATCTCTAGCTCTAGCGAGGTTGCAGATGAAAGTCTTTCATCAGGTTGTCAGACGCCACGTGAAAGCATCTTTGATCCTTTTGCTCCAGGACCAGAGGCGGCGGCCTGTGCACCAAAGAAGAAGGTCATTAGGGGAATAGAAATTCCTTCCCGCAGGCAGCTAAATTTTGAATCTGGTGACTACCCAGTTAAAAGATTAAGTTACGAATTTGATGATTATGAGGAGGAGAATCAATTTCTCCAGGGGATCGCCGAGATGTTCCTTGATCTAATTATCTCAAATCAAGCACTGGAGGCAACTGGAAATGATCTGAAAGATGCTAGTCCACCTGAAAGCTGTAAAACCCCTGTTTCGAAGCCTCTACTTACTGGCATTGCAGACACCTGCCCAGACGCTCCTCTGAGGCCATCTCTTAAAGTGGTAAAGCTCAGCCCAAGCATTTGTCGAAAGCTTGACTTTGGTTCAGTAAGTCCAAAATATTTATTTGTTGAAGGAAATAAGGAATGAGCCTGTTCCTCTTGTTTGACGAGTACTGAGCTGTGTAACTGAATAATGCATCCTGAAGATATATGCCTTGGGAACATGATTTTAGTGCAGTTGTTGGCTGCCTATCTCGCAACAGCATGTCTCAGTTATCTCTGTCAATATGGGAACTTTGCTAACTCTGAACCTGTAGGGCTATTAGTGATGTTAAAGAAGTAGCAAACAGTTTCAGTTATACATGTAAGCTATGTTAGTTTTCCCTGTAGCTAGCCTAGTCTTATTGCCCAAACTTATAGCAGTATATGTGCTCTGTGGTCTCTGACCTAGTGTTTTGTACATCTTAAAAATAGTTGCGCTGTCTGCTTGAGCTATTACAGTTAATTCAGTTTTATCGTTGTTACTTCCTTTAGTCTGGCTCCTTTACATGCTTAATTTCTGGAGTGATATCATATTCTTTTTTTTTCATCACTGAGAATTGAGAAATGATCTGCTTGAGTGATAGAATCATGTCATGGAAAGAGCGAAAGAGGAGTAAAATCTTGATTGATAATGAGTGCTTGTTGCATATATGCTACGTGTGTTTTATCCTTGATGCAACAATATGCAACTGCTGAAATGATGCTGTAGCAAATTTGTGCGTAATTAGTTTGACTTGACTTGTACAGGTTGAATGGGAACTGCGAGAAGTTATTTGGTTTGCAGTTCTTGTATGACGTTTTTGTTTCGTCTGTGATTAATCTGCTGACTGAATATGGTGATTGATTTCGGTCGGCAGGCGATCCATCATGAGGATTGCTTTCGGTTTAGTTATGTGGAACTTTGTGATGTTTTCCTATATTTCTTCACTTTTTTTGTTTAGCTTGGAACTAATGTGCATATAGTTGATGTGAGGGTCTCAACTCATAAGTCATAACTGGAAGAAGCTTTTATAGTCTTGCGCTTGTTGTACCTGATGACCAAGATTACATTATGGACAAGCTTGGAATTTTTTTAGTGTGATTTTAGAAGGCCTCAACTTTGATTTCTTTTATCCTTAAAAAAAGAGAGAAGTCTTTGTTGCCGGTCCCTGAGTGTGTCTTCACACGACAGAAGGCCGGCCGACTTTAGAATTGAACGCTGGCAAAATCTTGCAAGTAGAAAGGTGCCTAACAAGTGCACGTACGCCTAAGAGTTTTATATCAAAGAAAATTCTGCTAGTTATAATACTAACTAGAATGTTTTTGCGTGTTCCGCCGCGCTACGGTTGCCAGCGTGATAGCAGGGGGAAAATCCTTTTTTTTGCATGGTAGTTATATGTATGTGTTAAGGACTCGTGATATCAGTGTCAGGTCGATTTACAACGCAATATAATTAGATTTTAACAACAAACAGTTGTACGTAATCGTGTGTACGGAGACGCAATGCAGTGTTTGTAACGAAATGGTATTTACGTAAAGGTAAGACATTGCGTGTAACACAGTGCTGTGTATGGACAAATAATGCGATGTCTGGTATTGATCTATAGAATCCGTGTTTCGCTTTGGTCTCTGCAGATTGTGTGTGACTGCCGGCAACATATCTCCCATTGATGTGATAACACAGGTTCTCATACCCTGCGAAGAAGTCAATATTCCTTATGTATATGTTCCTTCAAAAGAGGTATTTATGGTGCTCCTGCATTGTTCAGCCCCAAATCCTTGTAATCACTTGGCAGGAAAAAAAATCGCTTGTTATGATCAGTCTACTAAGATGTGACAATCAAAGTATCGCATATGTATCCCTAAACCAAGTGAAACATGCAGTGTGAAATTAGAAAAGTAAGTAGTCTTAATTTTTTTATTGGTCTTTCACATGTTGATTCACAAAATTTATTGTTGAATGGGCAATGGAGATATCATCTATGAATGGCTACATTTAGATTCTAGTTCGCGTTTTACAGGGAGCTCCCCTAGACTAAACTTTGTTGGAATTTTGAAATGAAACTGTCTTCTTCGCTGTTTTGCTGATCAGGAACATAGTTTTTTGTTTTATCTTTAAATCGTAGAGCATCACTTATTTTGTAAAACGAACTTCCATTGAAGCAAAATATTTTTTAAAGAGGGTGTATACAGTAACAAAATTATTGCACAGTGAAACTTTGTTCAGCGCATGTAACATTAACTTATTTTATTAGTCATCACCATAAGATGGTCTGATACAATAGTAGCAAAAGGCAGAGAAGACTTACATGACAAACATAAATGGAATGGACAAATTGAAAATAAGAAGTGCTGCCATAAGAAATGGCTATCAAGAAAAAGGAGAGAAACGATAATTGACTGTAATAATAATAAAAAAGTCGAAGATGATATTATAAAGAAAAACGATACAACAAAAATACTTACACTGAATATTGTAATAAATCAGTACACAGATGAGATCTCAAAGTTCGCAATACTTGCAAACTTACCAGTTCCAAAGAAGGCAACATTAAATAAGACCATATGCAAGGTAGAAGGATACCAATACTTATGGAATGATGTTTTGAATTAAAATAATGTAAAAAATTGTTCTCTATCCTATTGACAAATCTGGGGAGCATGTAAAAAAATAAAGAAAGGAAGAAGCTAAGGTGGTATATAAACGCAACTATGAAGATAGCAAGATATCTTTCTACATAGGAAATGTTGTTAGCACCATATGAAGGTTTTGGTTTACATCAATGTAGATTTCAGGTACATTACTGATTACCAGTTCCATTTCGCACAATTTGGACCATTATATACTTTGTTTAGCCTTACTCAGCGACAATCCAACTTATAGGACAAATAGGTTAGAGGTCACAGTTTGGCAAACAATTATATTATAAAATTCTACCATTTTGGGAATCCCCTTATAAGAGTTACTCCTGTAAACTGGCTTCTCCTTTATTCGACTTGAGATTACCTGGATAAGAAGCAGGAATTTAAGATAACCCAAATAAGTTTTTTGTTCAGGAATCAGACAACTATACTGGAGTGGGACTTAGCATATGAGAATGAGTTTACAGAATAGAGATTAACCTTTGTAGTTTAAAAATGAGAGGTGAGGGGATGGCATGAAAGATCGGCAGACATCTAAATATGTTTGAAGAGCATAACATACCCTCATTCCAATTTCTGTTGCACCAGGAATAACCTCACTTTCAAAGTAAATGAACAGCAATGAACCGAAAATAACATAGTAGAAGTGTAAACTCAATTAAACGGCTGCATGTGTGTATTGAAGTGCAACAAAATAGCATGACTACGAACAACTGACTATTTTCATGAAAATCGAGTACATAAATGGAATAATGGATGGAGTACATAAATGAGGAAATCACAAGAGCAATGTACGTGCATATGAATATTTGAGTTCTCAGCCAAACATACCCTCCCAAATACATGACCCCGTTCTGTGAACTGGAACAACTAAAAGTGAAATCAGTACATTTTCTAAATGAGTGTGCGAACATAAATATATCTTTAAAAATAGTGTCCCAACATTATATAAAGTTACAAAGTATGCAACCAATAGTAGAATCAATCCTCCTCCCTCGGAACAGTTCAGTAACAAAGAGTTTCTATATTTAAGCACCATAAGCAAACTGTTGGGTTTCTATTTTTTTTTCTGGGCTATCTGTAAACTTATGAAACACGAAGGTCACACATAACAGAAATCCAGCCAACACATTTTCCAAGCTATTCCCTCTTGCCGTTGAATATGGGCACAAATGCAAGACCATAGCATACAGGTCATTCTCTAGCTAAAGAAATCATTTCAAATGCTAAATCACGGATATGCACCAATAGTACTAACATAGAAATGAAAATGTTAGAAGAATTATTACTTGAAGCTGTGTAGAGATGGCACCTCGAGTGCGGTCATCCACTTTCAATGCTATATTTGCAAACAACTACTGCATTAGTTGGAGACGTTGCGAATTTGAGTTAAGAGCCAGCACGCAAGCAATAAACAGTAAGACAGTGCCACCCTCTTTATCCAAACCACCCATATTTCTATATCATCTGGAGATCATATAACAGTGTAAACAAATTTACAGATTATATCATGTTTTTGTTACACAGCAACATAGCACAAAGCATGCTCTATGGAGAAGTCCACAAGCTGCAACTGCTACCAACCTCGTACGTTCATCTAAGGCTTGCTCCTACAGACCCAGATTCTAAACATCTATCTGCAAAAAGAGGTTATACAAAACTGAGCTTAGATATAGTTATCCTATCAGCATATTTCTTAAAAAAAAGTGCATTTAGGAGTAGTATGCCAATTTTAATAGGGATAACAAATAGGGATAACAAATGGCAAAATAATAAATTTGTAGGAACAAATACCTACACAACTGAAAGGTCATTATCTAATTCCACCCCTGCAATGCTGTGCGAGATTAGCACAATAGTATAGAAAGACATAGGCTAAAGGAATAAGATTAGCATGATAATACAGGAAGACACAGGTCAAAGGACAGTGGATGTAATCCAGAAAGCCAAATTTGAAATACTCAGTACAATAAAAGAAGTGAGAAAAATAGAAAATTTAAATGGGACAATTCAGATCACCAACCTTTGGTTCATCTGGAGGATCATATTGTACAATATAATCCTAAACAAGGGCACAGATACTTAGGTTAGCAGGGGGATCTATAGGACTGGTTTTTTAAAAAGTAAGTAGTCCAAACCTCACCACATCAGGAATATCAAGTCCACGTGCTGCCACATTAGTACATAATAAGATACCCTTTTCTGCCTTGTAGAAACTTAAAAATGTTGTTGTTCGTTTCTGATGCTTCAGTTTCACATGGATATGAGTACACTCTATCTGGAGAAAATTTAGAAGTTCTGCATGGAACTTGACTGGAGTACCTAATGAAAAGAACACCATGACTTTCTTAGACTGTTTCTTTTTTAGGAAATCATATAGAACCCGAAACCTGTCGCTGATAGGAATCACACAATAGCCCTGCTCTAAGCCTTCAACAGTAGCCTGTAGGAGCATCACTGTTATTTTGCATACATTCTTAAAATAGAGGGTTGAACAGTTTGGTGAAGCAATTCCTTAACATTTGATTTGCCATCATCAACAACAACATAAACATGTTTGTCTTTACTTTCTTCTTTTTTCTCAAATGACAACTTTGCGAAATCTCTAACCTGTGGAGTACATGAAACCATCAGCAGATTCATCCATTGAAAGGGAAAAAAGAGAATGACTTAAGAGTTTGAATAGGCTGAATAACAAATCCATCAACCTCATTAGTTTATGCAGCACGAAAAAGAACAGTATGCCTATTCTGTGTATCATGCATAATGATTTGACATCAGAAATAAAATGTTAATGCCAATAACAAGTTACAAACTATGGTATACATATCAAGTGAGAATTGCCAGATTGCTAAATGATCATATACCTAAGGGAGGCGTTTAAATATCTGTTTCATATCTTCCTCAAAGTTCTGATCGAGTATGCAATCAGCTTCATCAATTATAAGGCACTATAAAAATAGTAGGATGAGGCATGTCAGATAGACAAATTAAGAGGGAGGAGAGGCCATTCATGATACATTTGGTCCTGAATAACATTTTTTGCATTTTCCTGTACTAATCACTCCAATTGCACATTAAATCAACCTAGCAAACATTGCATATGCTCAACCATAACACAAACACATTCCTAAAGTAAGCAGCTGAGCCTAGATAGTTAGATATGTTCTCCTAGTTCAAGATAAAAAAATGTTATCAACAAACAACCGGGAAAAAGGGGCTGTGGCATGAAATGAGAGATACACCTGCCACTACCTGTGCTGATCCTATGTCTCCTTCATCTGTTGGTTGCAATAGTTCTGTAGCTAAGCACTGCAAGGGGAAATAATTTCTGGGTGTAGTCACATAGAGCCACCTACCAGAAAACTGACAGTAGGATGTTGCACAACACTAAACAGTGGAATCGTAACACAGATAATGCAAAAGAAATGCAATTACCTTTGACAGTAGGTTTTTTTGACAAAGTGATTGCTTCCAACGGATTCTGGAAGTACTTTTTCTATAAGCCCAATTCCTTTAGGGATATTGTTAGTGTCATATATACACCGCCTGTAAACCTGCATCATAGGAAAATCTATGGATCTGTACCAAGTGGAAGAGAAGAAGTGTCAGATGAAATATTAATAGTCTATAACCTCTAGTGTTTCTGCAGTATTATTCAAATCAAGAATGCCATCCTAAGCCTGTTTGAGCAAGGTGATGTTTTTTTTTGCGGAAGTCCTGAACATGGATAAAAAAAAGATAGATATAAGTAGCAGCAAGCAGTAACATGGAAAAGGCAATGTAAGATAAAACCAAACACTGAAAGTACCATAGTTTGCTACATATGATGTATATGAATGTTGAATTGTAACATCTCATCCTAAGACAAATTCGTAACAGATGTCCGAGGCCCAACTTTAGTGTTCTTATTCTGTGACTTAGAAGCCTTAACAACTTTTCCAAAGACCGGAGTGAGCAGTGGCGACAATAAATCCAGGGCTGTAATCATACACAAGTACCTACTCTCCCTTCCTCCCCCCCCCAAAGACTAACCTATCTAGTTTGGTGGAAATGGCAACATAAACTTTCAAAAGGAACAAATTATCAGAGGAAAGACTAAGATTAGCATTAGAGTTTTAGTAAGATGAAGTCATTGACCTCTTACCTTGGAGAAGGCCAGATATGTGGTCGTGAGCTTCAATTCAGGCAAAAAAGCTTCTATTTAGCGGTGAGCGGCATAGTGGTTGATCCAGCCTGGATCTGCAGTCCAGAAGAGAAAGATGTAGTACTTGAAGAATCAGACACCATTAGAAAGATTGGAGAATTAAGATGGGAGGGTGTGGCGTGACGGAGGAGAGGAGAACTTTGTAAGGAAAGGTGGAGTCGTGCAGATTCGGAAGGAGGGGACAATGAGGCGGCGTGAGCAAAGGGAGGAGGAAGCGGCAGAGGTGGTGTGGGCGAAGGGGAGGAGGGGCGGTGTGGGCGAAGGGGGTGAAGGGGAGGAGAGGGCGACGTTGGCGAAGGGGAGGAGGGGGGCGGTGAGGGCGGCGTGCGCGAAGGAGAGGAGGAGCCAAGCGCGAGGCGTCGTGCGCCGCTGCCTATGGCATGGAGTGGAACGATGCGGCGCGGGCGAATGGGAGGAGGGGCAGCGGGAAGGATTTGAGGGAGGAGGAGTCTGTGTTGAGGTGAAGGGGGCGGCAGCGCTATGAGGGGGGAGCAGTGGACGGCGGGGCAGCGAAAGAGAGAGCGGCAGGGCAGGGGAAGAGGAGCGGCGGAGGGGATGATGCGAAGGGCAGGGAAGAGATTGCAGGATTCGGGAGGGATCTATCCTCCGCGAGAAGCCGCGAGAAGAAGGGAGGAGGTGCATACACTGCCGCTCGGCATGATCGAACGGCCAAGCGCAGCTGCGGACGATCAACCAGGCCAAAAGCACGAGGCTAGCTGTAGCAAAAGGATGATGTGGATGTGCTGGTTGAGCTCCATTTTCACCGGCTTTAATAAGAGTATAGGTACCCCTTGTTTGCAAATTGCAACCCTCATAGTTGATATTGGCCTCCATTAGCTCGTAGTTGCAGGGAGGAAGCTAGCAGCAGGTGTAGAAATTGTTGGGATGAGGTTCTATTCCAATGGGCAAAAACCAAATATATACAAGCTACAGTGTAGGTAAATATGCAACAAGCACCCTATACAAACTAACATCTAACACTCCTCCTCAACTTATGATGGATCAACAACACTGAGTTTGGAGAGGTAGAAACTATGTTGAATTCTAGTCTGTGCCATGGTGAAGAAATATGCTAACTAAAACTTCGAGGGCACATACTGAAGAGTAATAACTTGATCTTGCACTTGCGATCTCATGTATGAAGCATCTACTCTAATGTGCTTGGTGAGCTCATGCTTCACGGTATCTCGAGCAATGCTGATCGCACCAGTACTATCTGATAAGAGAGGAGTTGGTGCAGAAACTGAAACACCGAAATCCTCAAGTAGCCACCGAAGCCAGGTGATCTCAGTTAGCAACAAGATGGCGGTATAGAGAGGGGTCCTCAATAGGCGCACCATCAGTAGTCCGAAGGTGAACACCAAGTTCCATAGGAGTATCTGCCATGCGCTGATCAGTGAGACAAGCGCGAGCAAGGATATCTTGAATGTACTTCTCCTGGGAAAGGTAGTAGCCATCAGGCGTAGAAGTGACCTCAATCCCAAGAAAGTAACAAAGAGGATCCAAATTAGACATCAAGAACTGCTCAGTGAGACACTCATTCACAAAGGCAATGTACTGAGAGTCATCTCCAGTAATGATTATATCATGCACATATAGAAGGAGAAGCATCTGACACCGAGGAGAGGTGTGAACAAAGAGGGTAGGATTGTGATCATTGGCAGAAAAGCCGACATCAGTGACAACAGAGGAGAAGTGGTCGAACCAAGCACGAGGGGTTTGTTTGAGCCCATAGATAGAGCGACGAAGGTGACAAACCATACCATTAGGGACATAAAACCCAGGGGTGGCTGCATGTAAACCTCCTCACGCAGCTCACTATTAAGAAAGGCATTCTTGACGTCCAGCTGAGAGATAGGCTACTATCGAACAGAGGCCATAACAAGGAGAGTGCAAACATTGGTCAGGTGAGCAACAGGAGTGAAAGTCTCATTGTAGTTACGACTATGCTCCTGCTGAAAATCACGCGCCACAAGACGAGCCTTGTAGTGCTTAAGGGAACCATCCCGGTGAGTCTTGATCTTATACACACACTTGCACGTGATGGGAGTGACACGCGCAGGTAAGAGCACAAGATCCCAAGTGCTAGTATGCTCCAAAGCAGCAATCTCCTCAGACATCGCGAGCTGCCACTTAGGGTGAGCAGTAGCCTCATGATAGGTCGTAGGCTCAAAAAGAGCAGCAGTTGCAAAGCCGTAGCGCTCAGGTGGCCTGA